>JAWWES010000001.1:49816316-49828225 GCA_035583135.1 Lophotriccus pileatus | reverse complement strand
AAAAAAAAAAAAAAAAAAAAAAAAAAAAAAAAAAAAAAAAAAAAAAAAAAAAAAAAAAAAAAAACAAAAAAAACCCAAAAAAAACAACAACAACAACAAAAAAAAACACCACCACCACCAAAAAAATCAAAAAAAATTACCACAGTTCAAGCCAACAGGATAAACAAAATCAAGAAATACACTTGAGATTTTTTTTTCCCATATTCTCTTATTTTGTTTCTCTGTGGAAATGCGGGTGAAGAAATTTACATTCTACTCACAACCTCCATAACACAACCATTAGGAAGTAGAACAATACTAATCCTATAAAGGAATAGAAATTCTTCCGAAAGGAAAAAAATCACTTGTTTTTCTTACACTGGCCCTGACCACCAATACAGACAATAGAGAGCTATTAAAAGTAAAAGTCCCTGTCATCCCCAGAAATATTGCCAGGACGATCACTTTCCTCAACCTGCTGGCCACACTTCTTTTCATGCGGCCCAGAATACAACTGGCTTCCTCGGCTACAAGCACACATTCCTGGCTCATGTCCAGCCTCTCATCCACCAGTATCCTCAAGTCCTTCTTGGCAGGGCTGCTCTCAATCTATTCATCTCCCAGACTCTCTTCATCCCAGGGCTTGCCTGACCCAGGTGCAGGATCTTGGTCTTGGTCTTGTTAAATGCATGAGATTCCCACAGGCCCTCTGTTCAAGTTTGTCCCGGTCTTCCTGGATGGCATCCCATCCTTTAGGTGTGACAACCACACCCCTCAGCTTCGTGTCATCTGACAATTTGCTAAGGCTGCACTCAATGCCTTTTTCTATATCATTAATGAAGATATTAAATAACACCTGTCCCAATACAGACCCCTTGCCACCAATATTCATCAGGACCCTGAGCTGTTGAACCACTACCCTTTGGATGTGACCATCCAACCAATTCCTCATCCAACGAACAGCTCACCCATCAAATCCATAACCTTCCATTTGAAAAAGAAGGATGTTACAGGGGAGACTGTCAAAGGCCTTACACAAGGCCAGACAGATGACGTTTGTAGCCCCTCCCATGTCCACTGATGTAGTCACTACATTTTAAAAGGTCACTGGGTTGGTCAGGCAGGACTTGCCTTTGGTGAGGCCGTGGTGGCTGTCTTTAATCACCTCCCCGTCCTCCATGTGCCTTAGCTTGGCTTACAGGAGGATCTGTTCCATGATCTTCCCAGGCACAGAGATGAGGGTTTACCCTTTTTAAAGATGGGTAAAATGTTTCCCTTTTTCCAGTCACCTGACTTCACCTAACTGCAATGACTTTTCAAATATCATGGAGAGTGGCTTGGCAAATACATCAGTCAATTCCCCCAGGACTCTGGAAAGCATCATAAAATAAGGACTGAAGGTTAGAAAATTAGAACGTATCTTAGCAAAGACATTTGGAATAGAAGCTAAATTTAATCTTTTTCCCTTGTGCTTTCTTTTTCCTTTTCTATCTCTTTTTTTCCTCCTAAATTCTTTGATTTTTAACTCAAAAGTTCAGTAGATCTTACTTGTCCAAAGCATGTTTTCATAGTCAGCTAATTGAAAACTGGTTTATAGTATATTTTGTTCTGAAGTGGTACAGATTAGTCGCATATGAAAAATAGGCAGGATTTTATATATCACAATTACTAGTGGTCAATATTTTCTCAAAATACTCCGAAAGGCTCTATTTATTGATGTAGCTGTGACTCGATAGAGCCATACACCGAAGGTTTAGTTCCTCACCAGTGTTTCTGAACACTGTTTCACACTGGCAACCAGCAGCACCCAGCAGTTTGCCTTGTCATTGCTGTGATCCGTCACCTAGTGGTACCTTGTCTTTTCTTTCCTCCTCATCCCAGAACAGAGCCCAGGAACAGAAGGCATTCTACTCTGACAGGCCTCTCCTAGCTGACCCCTGACACTGTGAACCTTCTGTTCAATTCCCTGTGGTTGCACAACTTGACCTTGAGATATCTGCTGGGCTTAGCCAGGAGGATAACCTCGACTGAGCCTCACATACCTCAAGTCCCCTGCTGCTTTCCCACAGAGTGCTAACACATCACCTGCTTTCTACATTTCATTGCTGAAAACAAGAAGGCATAAATAGCATTACCAGAAATCCTTATTTGTAATTGCCAGCCCTCTTGTAAGATGTTATGGGGTAAAATGCAGAGCAGGGTACAAAAAAAAGTGTTCACATGCCTCAGGATAGGTAAGAGATATCTTATATTTGATCCTCTCTATTATTGCTGACATTCCTAAGTATTAAAACACATTCTGTCACAACTGCTGCCTTTGCTTTGTGCATGGCAAATGCATTCTCTTTATTTGTGGGTTTATACACATTATCACTAAACAAGCAGTAGTAAGAAGACGTCTGCTGCTGAGTGCTCTCTGTCATTAAACTTTCCAAGTTAACAAACACATTTCCTCAGAGCTAATTATAACAGGTCAAAGGAAAACATCCTCTGAGCAACTGTCATTTCTAAGGAAATCTTCCTCACTCTGTGAAAGTGAAGATTACTCATAGCATGACAAATCTGGAAGAACTATTAAAAGTTTTACTCCTACTTGTCACTAATACTTTAAACTTGACATCCAGCTTCCAAAAGTATTAATAACTCACCTAAAGTCTCCTTGGAAATACATTGCCAAGAATGAGAAACTTATTTCCATCCTTCTGGGGATGGTAGATACTAAGAATCCAGCACAATTTTTCATTAGCACTCTTTTGCCCTAATATCAAAGGAACTATAGTATTGCTACAAGGACTTTGATCTAATAAAGTACTTATGAACATACACTGCTTTAATGGAAATAATCATGAGCGTAAGATAAACATATCCCTTAGTACTATTTACAGATAAGAGCACATATTTGCAGATCCATTTCCAAAACTTGTTTAAATACAACATAACACAGCCATATAGAGCAGCAATTGTGGATACTTTCAAAGAAAAAGAAGCACCTATTCCATGTGATCAGATTTATAAGGAAAAATATCCAGTAGCTACCCACAGAGGAATAATCCTGACAAAGATGAAATATGAGAAATAAAATGAGCAGAATAAAACTAAGTGAGACTTTCAAAAGAGTTATTCAACTTGCCTAGCATGAGATGAAATCTCATACTGTTGGGAAAAGTGTTTCCCTCCATAGCTGTACAAATGGGAGCGTGATACAGCTGACCTGTGACTGCAAAACCAATAAAACTAATAAGAGAATACAAAGACTGTTAGTCTGTGACAGCTTCATTCACTGGGTGTAAATGTCTGTGAGGTTTTGAATCAGCTGTGGAAACAAGCTGCTGAATTTTCTCCCCTAACTCTCCCAGTAATTTTGTTATTTAAGTATAAATGCTATGGAAACCACAATTGACAGCAAACTGCTGAATGCCTTTTGTGAGCAGAGAATGCTAGTGGGAGAGAAACAGTTACTTAAAGCTATGTCATCATGCAAATAAGGAGGCATGGAAATGAGTCAGACAAACAATCCTCAGACTGTTTTTTCCTGAGCAGGAGATGATCCACCTTATCTGAACTTTACAGCAAAAGTGAGTCCATTGGTTAACATTTTAAACGTTGCTGGTTACAATAGATTACGGACTCTGTGTTGTAGTGCTCTGTCTGAACCAGAACAGAATGTTTTCTATCAAAGGGAAGATGAAAATGTGCTTTTAATTTAATAAGAGTCAATCTGGAAAAAAATTGAAATACTTCAGTGGGTTCTTGATACATTAACAAATGTCTCCAGGATGGGTTTCCTTGGACTCTAGACTAGGAACAAACTACTCATTCTCCGATGGAAAAAAAATAATGTAACACATTGTAAAACTACTACAGTGACAGAAAGCAGTGAAAATCAAAGGGTTAACACCACCTCTACAACTTACTATCAAAGCAATATTTTAATACAATTACTATGCTATGCTCTGTGCTGTTCTTCTTTCTAATAGAGAACAGAGGGCTAATTTACTGTTGATAAATAAAAGTCATTTTAACTTTATCCTTGACCCTGTAACTGAAGATGGCTGAGAAGTCACCTGGGTCTATCTGAAGCCTATTGCAAAATTGGATTAATCTTTGTTCCTCAGACACAGTCCACTGTTTTAAGGTGCTTGACATTTTTTGGTTCCTAAGGGGCACTGCTTTTACACCAGGAGGTGCTGGTCCATTATTATCCTGGTAAGAAAGTCTCACTGTACTCTGCAAAGTATCACTGAAAATATTTTTTATTAGAGCTAACTATAAAAATTTAAATATAAAAGACACAGCACAGACCTGCACCTACACAGGTTCACTGTTACATGGAACAGTGAATCCTTGACATGCAGTGTTCTTCCCATCAGTATCACCAGAGGCACCTGATGCTCACCTACCTTGTAGAAACCAAACAGAGCAGGGGACAGCCCTTAGAGCACACAGAGGGAGAGTGAGAGAATAGTCATACAGATCTCTCAGGGACACATCCTGTTAGGCAGCTGTGTCATATGGATGAGATCTCCTTCTGGAGCTTATCAACATTATCTACCTCTCTACATCAATAAATACTTAATGTAGGCACTTATGACTCAAGTTAGATAGAATATATCATACTATCTTTTCTTACCATCACCAACTTCACATTCTCTTGGGTTGCCTTGACTTTTCCCACAGCCATATCTTGAAAAACTCTTTATCTTTAATACTTAAGTAAGAAGATTTTTTTCCTTGTCCTTTTCTCCTCATCTACATATGGAAAAGTCTCACATGACTTCAGCAACACTTCTGATTCTGTCCTACAGAGTGGGATGGGGAAGGAGGAGCAGGGAGAAGTAGGGCTGAAGTTTCTATGTAACTACTGCAGGAACTATGAATGCAGAGGAGAGAGAGAAGCCCAAGTGCTCAAACAGCTCAGCTGAGCAGATTTAGGTTGTGGCAGCTCAAGAAAATGCTGCCTCTTTCTGCCCATCTCAGCATCATGACAGAAGCTGCAGCAGGTGCAGAAGGAAATAATCACTAGTTGGTTCAAAAATCTGTTTTTTAGCCTAAACCATACAACTTCATTGGCTCTGACATACTTTCAAGTGCTATTGGAGGTTAAACAGAGCACTCCAGAACATGAGAAAGTCCTCTGGGATAAGGGTAGGATAATTTTTTTTTTTCCACTAATTTTTTCCTGGTTTTGTAGCCACCCACCCCAGCAGCTGTTAAGTAGCTCTAATTGAAGGGTCAGGAAGATGATTACAAAACTTGTAAGGCTTTGTTTGGAGTCCCCGACTCCTTTCCCTTTTGATGGTGAGCACGTGACCTAAAGAAACATTTCTCTCTGTTCTTGCTAACACATTATTTCCATCAACAGAGACAAAGCTCTGAAGACTTCTTAATCACACTTTGTAGCCAACAGAATATCATCACAATTTCATTTCTGGGTACAACTATTTTAAAGCACTAATCTGAACCCACTAAGTGGTGCGTAATAGACACGTTACACATCACAGGACACAACTCAGGATAGATTTATTCTAGCTTTCTAAGAAAGAGGCTTATTTCTCTATAGTTTTCCCTAATCTGTTGCCTGAATGCTGGCAAGAAACCAAGCAAGTTCTGACATATGACATTTGTTTATGCTGCAATATTTGAACATAAATAAAGGAATGAAAATGAGAGCAAGAAGAAAACTCCTAAAGGATGCTGTGTTTGGTTTTCCTTTTGAAAACATCCTCTGGCAGCAATGCAAGAAAAGTCTGTGCCTGGATTACCACCTGCAGACCCTGATTCATTCATCATAGTTGGAAACGTAAAAAGGAGGTCAGGAGGAAGGAAGACCTAAGCTTCATCAGAGTCAGTTACAGGAAGGCTTCCCATACCCTATTGCAAGCAAATACCTCAAACAGTCAAAAAAAGCCTAAATTTGACTATGGGAAGACCCTGTAAACAGTACAACAATGAGAGACATGTGTTTGATGTTTTCCTGGTGTATCTAGAGAAATTGTACCTGTGAAGCGATTCTGCTAAAGCAGCTGACCTGCACCACTGTGGGACTTGAATATTCCTGTGTTGCGGGGTCAGACAGACAGTCAAAAGGCAGATCTGAGTGTAGCCAGCCTCTGCCAGGATCCCTGGGATTTGGAAGTGGCCTATGGATCTAGAGGTAAAACTAAAAAATATAAATTCTCTCAATAAAAATGAATGCCGAACAAATGTCTTACTGCCCAGCCTGGACACTTGCAATCTATGCAGATAATCACTGGGAAAGGAAAGCCTTTACCTGCCAACTAGGCAGAAAATTAGAGATGCCAACTTAAGGGAGACACAAAATCACAGAATCACAGGATGGGTCAGGTTGGAAGGGATCACAGTGGAGCATCTGGTCCAACCTCTCTGCTCAACCACGATCATCCTAGAGCACATGGCACAGGATTGCATCCAGATGGTTCTTGAATATCTCCAGTGAAGGAAACTCCACAACCTCTCTGGAAAATCTGTTCCAGTGCTCGGTCACTCACACAGTAACGAAGTTCTTTCTCATATTCAGGTGGAACTTCCTGTGCATCAGTTTCTGCCTATTGCCTCTTGAAATATTTCTTGACACCAATGAGAAGAGCCCAGCTCCATTCTCAGGACATCCTCTGTTCAGATGCTTAGAGTCACTGATGAGGTCCCTTCTCAGTCTTCTCCACTGGTAATGAAAGGAGTTTTATGCTGAAGTACTGGGCACATGACAAACAATCCATCATGCTAAAAGAAAAGAGACTGGAGATGGAAGAGTACACAGAGCTTGAAATTAGAATGCAGAAAAAAACAACAGAGCTTTACATGCTGTGAAAAATAGCAGAAACCAGCCTCTGTGAAAACAGAAGGAATAACACTGCAAGAATTTTACAGTGTCATCGCAATGAGAATAACACGGACAAAGAAACACAAGAAAAAAGTGGAAAATCTTTCCTAGTGCCAAAAATAACACAAATAGAAAAGAAAACCCACAACAAGAGCAACTACCAAAACAAAGCAAAAAAGAACCACAGCATATATATGTCACACTCACATATCTGCCAGTACAAAAGTAGGAGAAGTTACAGAAACAAAATGTGGGACTTAAAGTATCCATCTTGACTTGCCAAAGAAATATGAGAATTATATGAGGGAGTAAATAGCAAACTAGAATAAATAAATGTGCAGTAGTATAATAGTGTCACTAAACGACTAAAAATATGTTTGACTTTTGTTGTTGTCTAAAGGTAGTACTAGGGCTGAAGCCAACCTATTTAGCAAGAGCTTGACACCTCTTTAGAATTTGGAAGCTCTCAATTGCACACAACGTAAAATAGCCCTGTAGCCTCAGGTAGTAATAAAGGGAAAAGCAAGCATGGAAAGAAGATTTAAAAAAGATGATTTACCCAGAAATCATGGCCAAGCAAAAGAGCCCACAGGGTTTATTTGTAGCCATGATCACTGTAGGAAATAAATTTATATAATCTACCAGTATAGACCATAAATGTTAAAATATAGAGAGACTTTGAAAAAATATATATGTATAATATATATGTGTGTATATATATTATATACATTTATAATTTTTTTCAAAGTGCTTTTAACTGAAGCAATAAATTTTTGAATATTTGAATTTGTGTATTTTTATTGATGGGAAATTTGTTCATGCTTGATAAATCAAAGAGCTCATAGAAGGTACTCCTTAAAAGCAGTAATCTTTTTGTGCAGAATACTGTTTAAAGTATATCTTTACTTTAGATACTATCTGAGTAATTAAAAAGTTTTCCTGGAAAATATGATCAATACTCCAAAGTAGATAGGAAAGTATATGTAAACTATGAGAGGTATATAAAAGTATGACTAAGAGTCTCTGTGCTGCTTTCAGAGGCCACGTGCCACTTTGATCTCATGTCATGTTAAAGAAATAAAAATCTATAGGAATAAAGCTACAATGAGTAACGTTGGGCTTATTGCCCACATTCTGTGGATTGGAAGCCATTGCTTGAGAGCAGTGTTACTCAGATGAGGATCTGAGGTGTTGTGTAATACATTAGAGTGATGTGACTGGTCTGTGAAACAAATGGAAATGAAAGCATACATATTCTCACCATACAAAAATGTAAAGTGGGAACTGATAAATCTAATAAATTATCATTAAAAATAAATCCTATTTTTCAGATGATTGTGAACTAAAGCCAGTACATTGTACAAAGACAGTTGGAAAAATTCTTTTAAGAAAAGGTAGGTTGTTTCTCATTAGAAAAAATGTCAAATAACACATCTCTAGGGTATTTGAACACAGTGAAGTAGAGAAAAATAGAGCTGTATGAGAAACACTTCAGATTTAAAATAAAATTTGTGCTGTCTTGAGATTATTGTAAAGAAACAATGTTACTCTGTCTGAGTCCTTGACTGAGAAGGAATAACTTGAGTGGGCCCTAAAACTTGTAAAGAAAACAAATTTGAATGCAAAAGCTTTTGAAAGCTCATGGTGAAGAGCCAAGACAGAACACACCCTATGCCACAGAGCTGCCCACTTTGTTAACTTACAAAGGGTTAAAACAGTTCTCCTCAGTGTTCTGTGAGAATAAATTGTGATAAAATCAGAAGCTAAATTAACCATTAAGCATGGTGAAACAGCCAATCTTTCCCTTATGTCATGGTCAAAATCAGTTGCTTACTGATATAATACTAAATATTTGAGCTCCACATCTCATATGATGTCTCATATAATCGTCTCATCTGAGAATGATGCTGATGATCTCTCCCACATACATATAAATATATTCCATCAAACACCTTGTAAACTGCTGTAGCACTTTAGTTTATTCAATTAGTACATTTATTTATATTCTAATGATAACAGGGATGGAAGAGCTAATGTGCAATGATGGGCCTTAAAATAGCTTCAGTTTAGCCTTCAACTGGCCATCTGCAGATCACGCTGAGTAAGATTCACATGAAACCCCACTCTGTTGAATCAATAAGGAAATTCTGTTTTAAAATTAGGAATGAAATAAAAACCATTGACTTCATCTTTCAAGAGAGGGATTAAAAGGAACATCTAAGTATGTATGGAGACATAATCCTCTGACACCTAATCTTTGCAGCTACTTTAAATGCTGAAGATTTCTATGGATAATATCTAGAACTGGGATATCCCAGTCCTGACTATTATTTTTTCCCCAGTTAGTTGACTGGTATTTAGTTTCAACTTTAGTGGTTGATTTCCTGTTGCATATGTCTTTTGTAATTATTTTAGATATTTGTCCATATTTGCACTTTTGACCTTCTGGAATTCAAGGAAACAACAAAGATAAAAATATTGTTTGGATAAAGGTGAGGAGGCCTATGTTAACAGGCTTTTGAATGTGATCAGTAAATGATGCCATGACCCAGGGAAATGATAAATTTTCATTCTGAACATCATTAGGGCAGTATTAAAGCTAGCAGTCTAATGACACACAAAATGGGATAACAAGTTGACTCATTTCTCTAGGTACTTCTTTCCCCTCTTCCCATTTGCCAGATTATTACAGAGCACTTATTCTAGCCTGTCTTCTCCCATAAGCAGCAAAGAATGGGGCATTCACGGGCTGTAAGCTGTAAGACTTGGACTTAAACATCTGGAAGTGCTATTAAGCTCTCAGGCTCTCCTGCCATGCCCAGTCCTAGAGCCACTGCTCTAACAGGAGAGAAACAGATGCTTCTCCTCCTGTTCTCCCTTCAGCTCTCCATGTGATGATAAGAAACTTGGATACATTCCCCAAGTAAAATCTGCAAGGTTGTCCAAGAGATGAGTGTGGGTGTGAATTATGCCTCTGCTCAGTCTCCAGCAATGACGTGTGCTGTTCATGCTCTAATAGGAAGGATGCTGGAGAGAAGTTGAATCTAGCTCTAGACTTTGGCAAAAGCAAGCTGCAGAGAGAACACTTTAATTACAGGTCTGACATGGTTTAATGGACAACAGTAATATTCTTTAATGTAATGGATATGAATATAGAGGAAAGAGAAAGAAAACCAAGCTAAACCAAACCAAACCAAACCAAACCAAACCAAACCAAAAAAATCCAAAAACAATCAAACAAACAAACAAACAAACCACCTTGTGGTGAAGACTGGATAGACCTTTAGCTACCAAATTTGGAGCCCTTGGAAATCACTTCTTTAAATAGGAGAAGGACTAAATACTGACACCTTCCTTTTTCCTGCCTACACTGCAGTTTTTCCAGAGTAAAATAGAACTGAGCACCAACCCTCAAGGGACATTGAAATTATTATCTCCTTTAGAATATAATGTGTCCCAGAGATAGTTACAAAACATTGCTCTTTGAACTTTTAAAAAATGTTTCTAAAGCCAGTTCTTGGAAACTGATAAACCAAAGAACCCCAGAGCCTGCATCTGCTGTCTACAAATGAGGAATTACTCAATCACTGAAACTGAGATCATCAGAGCAGCAGAGGGGAAAGAGAGCTTATGTTGTCCATTCTCCCTCTCTTCTTTCTCTAAATCAAACCTATATGGAGCACAAGGGCATGCATATAAAAGCAAACATACTTGTACATAATGACTTTTCATGGAAAAATTATGAGTTTCCAATGAAATATATTTTTACTTGTTTCCTTTTCTTCCTCTAAGTGCATGCTTATTTTGCTTATTTTTTTGGTATGGTTTAGTCATAATTCTGTATTTACCTAATAGTGTGCAAGTTTGACAAACAAGTTTGACATACTAAAATACAGCCAGAAGTTTTCAGAGACAGTCTGTTTTTAAATCGTTTCAAGGGATAAAGGTGGTTGAACTGTGCTTCATTCAGTGGGAGAAAAGAGATGGCAGTGGTTTTGACAAGAGCTAGTCTAATGAGAGGGAGGGACATTCCAGGAAATGTCAAGGAAAGACAACAATTATGAGAGCCCTCTATTATCGACTGATTTTTAATTACCAAAAAATTATGTGACATTAGGGAAAATATAGGAGGTCTTTCCTCGTTATTTTCATGGCTGATCAGGTCAGCTGCACTAGGAAGACTCACACAATCAGTTTCTACTTACCAACTCTTCCTAAAAATACCTTCATTTACACATAATCACATAATGCATAATCACAGTCGTGTGTGTGACCAGACACACAGAGCTCCCCTTCCTGCTCTTGGTCAGGCAATCCACACATTAATTTCGCATTAGGCTTATCAAGTTGTTACAGTAGCTATTGCAGCTTTTCTCTTCAGCTATTTTTCTTTTTCTCCAAGATCTTCAGGACTTATAACTCCTGCTTTGCTGTTTAGCTACATTAACTAATGTTGCATGGCCTCATGCCAGTATATGCTGCCTTCAGCTCTACAGAATTTAGGTAAAGCTGTCTATAGAGGGCAGCCAGAAGAATAAATCATAAACAACATTTCATTTCATATAGTAAATTATTCAAAGAATCCTTGCACTGCTATCATTACTATGATATTAAACAAATAAAGAAACAAGGATTTACAAACAAAGTCATTTAGTTTATCTTAAAAGTTTTGATATTGACATAAAACACATTATTGGGCAACTCATTCATTTACATCTTAAATTCAGTTACCTATAAATTCTGTCATTTCTAATTGCCTTTGCCTCTTATGTCCTTGAGACCCACTCAAGCCATTTTTATGACTTCTTGGGTTTTATATTGCAATCTCAAGTTTGTCATGGCACACTAAAAAACTAGGGGTTTGTGTGATGCACAGAAAGGATGTTCTTTGGCTCTGTCTCAATCAACAGCCACTGCAGTTCCATATACAGATTTTAGCACAAACCCATCCCTTTCCTTGTAACTCCTCCTTCTATTCACCTGCTATTGGTAGCTTGCTGAATAGCTGAGATGCACTAGTGGCATTCAGGGAGCCCCCGGTGGTCTAGTGGTTAAGACGCAGGGCTGGTACTCTTGAGACCGCAGGTTC
>JAWWES010000001.1:49798888-49816216 GCA_035583135.1 Lophotriccus pileatus | reverse complement strand
TCACCTAAAAAATCCACTGCGCAGGCTCAAAGGCCTTATCTGCATATGCGGGTAAGGACCTTCCCCGGCTCTTCGTTTGCGAAGACGGGCCATTATATACTAGTGGCATTCAGCAGTGATGACCAAACTGTGAAAGGAAAGATCCTGGGAGGATATTGTGATGGGAATGATTTTGGGAGAATATTGTGGTGGAAATCAATGCTCATTGGAAGAGATAGAAATGTAATAAAGGAAAATTGCAGAGATAGGACTCCTGAGGCATGGGAAAAGAAGGCTGTTGGAGGGTAGAAAAGAAATAACCTACAGCATACCTGTCTGTATTTTCCTAGTATTGGAGCAAGTACTATTTCCCCTATATAGTGTGATACTGAGAGAAGAAATAATAGTTAATATACATCACAAAGACAAAATTCAAGTATTAAAGTGATTTAGTTCATATGGTTTCCATTATGGTTTCATAGGAATTCATAATGGTTTCCATTACTGAAGCATGAAGTGGAAATGCACCATATTGCCAATCTGCCCTTCAAACCCTGTCAGCAGAAAACCCCACATGGCCCTCAGTTTAAACTCAGTGAACTAAATTAACACTCATTCAACTGCTACAGTAAACTTCTGAGTTTTGACAGGATTGGTGTGACTTTTCCTCATTTCACAGTGTTCCAGAACAATTTTATCCTTCAGTCAACTACACTTGTACAGACAGAATACAAATGCTTCAGAGGTCCTGTAAGCAGAAAAGCCTGCTGATTACTTTTAAGTTTAACAGAAATCCTTCACAAGCTTTTCAGGTTTGTATGTGGCGAACATTGTGCGTTAAATACATATGTGCCATAGATGAAGGTAGCTTGCTCACTTTGTTCAGGCACAGACATTTACTCACACTTGCAACAAGAACAGCTCTAAAACTTTTACCAGATTCCCTCAAATGCATGCCTGCTTTTCCCCAACAGCATATGCTGGACCACATCTCCAGCTGGTCTAAATCAGATGAGTTTCACCAAAGTATATTAATTCTATAATAAACTAACCACAAAAGTTCAAAATAGCACATAAAGTTTTAGAAGCACTTTCCCAATTTTCCATAGTATTTAATCTGCTAGAAACTGAATCTGCCAGTATACCCTTTTACTCCAATCTACTGTGTTAGGTTTGTGCCCCCTTTTGCGTCCTTACCTCAGAGAAATTTTCGCTTTCTGATGGCACCATGCTGCCAACTAAATTAGTCTTAATGTAACATTTTAATAAACTGAAAAACTTACTAATGGATTTCATTCCATTCTGAAAAGTTCATCAGACTATACAAATCACTTCCAGAATCGTCCAAGGTCAATGAAGAAACTTTTTGCTGAGTTCAGGAAACCTGAGTAGGTTTCTATGTGTGTACCATCCTCTTTGCCAACCAACTGCTGAAACTCCTGTGAATATGACTCCTAACAGGCAAAAGCACGGTCATTTCATGGGATTCTTGAGGAATTTGAAGAATGTAATCTTCCTCAAAGAATGGGAGAAATGTGTTGTATTAAAAAAAAAAAAAAGCCACTCTTCTGATGAGAAACAGAAACCAGTGTCTTGCTATACTGAATAAGTACCCTTGTGACAGTTCTTTTGAGTTTTTCTGGTTGTGTTAGCACACTCACGTACACCACTGTGGAACCCAAGTGGACAGAGGCAGGACCAATAGCATGGAATATCTGAGCACATGACTAATGCCCAGTAGCTACTGTAAGGGAATGCCAGCTTCCCACCTATTTTCAAAAAACTCTGACAGGCTCAAAGCCTGTAAAATTTTTGTCTATATTTAAAGTAAAAACCCTCTTCTCTTCGCCTAAGTTGTTCAGGTAAACAAATACAAAATCAAAGAGAATAAAAACAAAATCAAGGATCTTCCCAAGCCAACAGAATATGCATTAGTTAAAAGGGACTTGGTGCAACTCCCTGTATTTTCTTTCTTCTCACTGTAGCTGAAACAGATATCCATAATGCACTTTTTTGGAGACTGCAAGCCATTTCTCATGCAAAACTAGTGCTTCCAAATTGCATAGCTATCCAGTGAGAATTGGGATCTTTGTGTGAAACCGATCTCTTTCTAAGAGATAAGTTTTGAAAGAAGTCTTATGCAAAGTCTTCTATACAAGAAGAAAAGGCACAAGCAGTGAAACTGAAAAGGAATACATTTTACTGAGGTGCCTTTTACATGATGTAGCATTAAGCCATGTGGGTTGCTGCTGTGAGATGCATTCAAGCATTGGACAGCAATAAAAGTAGAATTAGACATTCCTACAGATAATGAGAACATCCAAAGCTCTTTTTGAAAAGGTTAAAGACATATATTATTCTTACCTGAGCTCACAAACCAATGAAACAGCTAGGAGGAGGAAAAACTCCGTGAAAGGCAAGTTTTGCCCTTAGCTATCTGTCTGACCTTGCATATATCTTTCTCAGATGTTGGCTCTGCTAGGACTGGATTCTGAACTGAACGAGCAATTCTTCCCATCTCAGAGATAAATACAGTGTTCCTGCTGTTATCTCTGGTCTTCTCAGGTATTTTCCAGAGGCCCTTTGCACATACATTACATGCCGTTACTCATTGCACTGCACCAGTCCCCATGGGTCCTGAAGATGTAGTGTTTCCAAAGGTTTCTCTGTGTGTCAGCTGAACCTGGAGACCCCAGTGAGGGGTCCAAAACACAGAGCTGCACCAGTTGTTATGAGCTCAGTCTGCAAAAGCTCAGCCCATTTCTCCCCTGAGATATCAGAGGGAAACACTGAGCAGAGCAGTGTCTGCAGCCCTGCTTGGTACGGACAGAACTGAGCTGTCACCCAAAACAGCTTCCCAAGATCCAGTGGGCACCAAAGTACACTGCAGAGTATCAGTATGCCAGAATATATAATCAAAAGAAAAGTCCATGTAAAGGAAATGGGCCCAAACCAAAGCCCATTTGCAAACCAACCGTTGTGGAAAACTGAGCTTGTGAACAAATGATCATCTCTTTACCTCAGATCGGACCCAAGACTCAGCTGTAAGCACCTTTAATATTGGAAGTTGTTCAAATTGGGATCTGAATCAAATATTATGGCCTGGATTTATGTTTAAACTTTGTTAATATGCTGCTTACTGTATCACAGCCAATGCTACCTTGCGGAACTTTTTTTAATTGTTCAGCGTCACGTTTTTAGATAGAAAACAATGTTCCTACATATGTTCTGGTTTCCAAAATACATATTTTTATTTTTATTTTTGTTTTTATTAAAAAAAAAAACCAGAATGACCAAGCAATAGGTAAGAGAATATTTTCATTAAGCAAACAATCAAAATGTCAAGCTCTTATGTCTTAGTGGAATAAGAGGCTGGAAGCCTGAAAGATGCAGTCACTAGTAACTTAAGCTACTACCACTCCAGAGAGAACTGACAGTTTTCCAGCAAGGGAAGCATTAGGCCTCTCTGTACATGCATAGGCTGTATCCTCCAGAGGACCTCAAGCTGCAAATGCCAACAAGACTTTCCCAGAAACAAATGGTGCTTCATAGCAGCATTCATTCCAGACTGCAGGAGGGACAACATCAGAAGGCCAAAGGAAAATCATCATAGTGACCAAGTGATTTATAGCACTCACTGAAGGCAATGTTATTACAAAATGAGGAAAATGTCTCCTCTTTCAGCACTTCAATCACATGAGGCAATGTAGATGCCAAAGCCTCACACCTTTGTATGCAGTCCTACAGTTACGAGACACAAAGCAGGGGAAAGAGACCAACAACTCAACTATGCTGAGTAGGAATAGTTACAACATCAAGCAAAATCTCTCACTAGTTATTTTGAAGAATCAGTTTAGGGAACAAAGTAAACTCATTCTCCATTTATACAAAGCACTTTTAAAGGTTTTCACCCTGCTGTGGTGTTCAGCCATACAAACTTCTCTCCCCCACTGGCACAAACAAGTAGCAGTGCAACAGTATTGACAGGACCAGTGAGATCAGCAAATAGTTTGATTTCTACTTCACCATCTACTTTTGTCTGTTGAGCCTCTCCTGATAGCTGGAGGATCATAATCTATAAAGCTGTTAGTTCTCTGAGGTTTTAATTTATCTTGTCTTTTTTTTTTTTTTTTTAAATTGCTTTCAGTGCCAGTTCAGTAAGTCTGCAAAGCTGCCTTAGGAAATAGCTCCTAGAAACATGCCCTCTACATAAGGAACTGTGCTGATCTCTCACATATTCCCTCTTGCCTTCCTGAATGGAAATGTACCTACTTTGTCCATCAGGTTAATTATTTTGGGCTGAATGCACTCAAAGGAGGTCTTCTTGCCTACCTGAGGCTTAGGTAAATAAGAAAGCAATTGGTCAAAATGGGTGATAAATAAACTGAGCTCTTCCTATTAAAAAAATAAAAACAAAACCAAAACCAACCAACCAACCAAAACAAAACAAAACAAAACAAAAAAACAAAAACAAAACCAAAAAAAAACCAAGCCACCAAACCGACCAAACTAACAAAAAAAAAAAACAAACACCAAACATAACAACCCCCCCCCAAAAAAAACAACTACTTTAATTTCTAATCATTTCCTTTGGTAACGAAAAAGTCACTCTTGGCTGCCCTGTGTACTGCAGTTCAGACTCCTGGCCAAAACTAGAAACATAGATGAGGAGTATCAGAGCTCACCCTTGGAAATGCCACTTTGTGCTTCCAGGTCTGTTCTGCACTTGATGCTTAAAACATACAAAGAAAGGGATTGCCATATCAGAGCAGACTTCTGATCCATCTATCCAGTAAAAACTTGTGGGATAACCTATCTGGAGAAGGAATATCTTGCTCACTCCAGACAGTTTTTGAACTATATTCTGAAGTTCAGGTACGTATCCAAAACTAATTCAATGTTCCCACTATATAAACATGTCTAATCTCTTGGTGCCTGCCAAATTTTGTTCCAACAGCTCATACCACAACCACCTGAAGAACTTCACCATAAATTTGGATGTTTCAAGTCTTGATGAGTCGTCCAGACTCATCTTCTGACAAAAATGTCTATGAATAGTTAGATACAAAACACGATTTAGCATGTTAACATACAACCACATTGGTAAGCCTGGTAAAGAGTCAGTCAGTAAAGCATTAACACTTGAGCAAATGCATATTGCTTAATAAAATTGAGTGTCGATGGCATGCAAGAAGAACAAGTCTTGATTTGCATTTTGCTTCCAACAGAAAATGTGTTACTACAATGACAAATGTGTTTCAGAGATCTGGTGTCACTGATGGAAAATTAGGTTATAAGAACTAGAGACATACTCAGCTTGGATTTCAAATCCTCAATTCTGGCAATATTAGTATGTATTAATGTATATATTATCTAATATATATCTATATAAAAGAGAATAGACCCAATCTCCTCTCACTCAGTAGTTTAACTCCTGTCCGAACAATTTATGAGAGAAAGTTGGCTGTTCATTATATGGAATGTAATGGAATAGAATGGAATATTTCAGTTGGAAGGGACATACAACAATCATCTAGTCCAACTGCCTGACCACTTTAGGGCTGAACAAAAGGTAAAATATGTTGTTAAGGGCATTGTCCAAACGCCTCTTAAACACTGAGAGGCCTGGGGCACCGACCACGCTCCAGGCAGCCTGTTACAGTGTCTGACCACCCTCTCCACAAAATAGTGCCTCACAATGTCCAGTCATATCTTATTGTCAAGTCAATGTGATATGTCATACATGATCAAACATCTCAGATGACTCCACAAAAGACAAGCTTTCACATCATGTGGAACTTGGTGCTCTATATCAGATTTGCGATAAGCAGGAGGGCCATCAAATCACGCATGTAGGAAGAGGGATAGTTCAGCTGCCTATGCACAATAATAGCTGCTCCCTCTAGCTTCTGTAGGAAGCTCTCTCTGACACTGGAATTTACATGATGGGAAAGAAATAGGACTCATTTCAACCTTTCGTTATTTTACAAAGGAAATAATATTCCAGGCTTTCCTAGAGAAGTTTTCTGTCCATAAAACATTGTTTTAAAGGGCAGAAAATGAAAGAAAGTCGCTGAGGTGTAGATGCAATGTAAAAGTGTTGCCAAGTATCTGTGGAGTCAAGATTCTTCAAGAAACGCAGTGTCAGCAAGTACAGTACTCAGGCTAGTTGACTGCAGCTGAACTCCTTTGTGTTTACTAGCAAAAACACAATTAGCTTTTTTGGGTTTTTTGTTTTTTAGAGAGACCAGTTTTGCCTTTCCCTGAAAAAAAGAGTTTTTTAAAGATGTCCATCCCTTCCAGATTGCATTTCAGGAGTATTTTCACAGGAGGTGCAATCTGATGCTGAGAAAACAAATACTTCAGTGCTTCTGCTTGCAGGTGAAGCAAAGAGGCCAGCGGCCCATTCAACACTGCATTTCCCCACTTCATGCAGAGCAGCAGCACAGAGAACAGAGCAGCTCGTGGGTGAAGAGGCACCCACTGTCCTTGGAGCTGCCAGTCCTGAATCTGCTTGGGCATTCAAGTCCCCCCATCTATGATTAGTTTTCTCTACCCATTTTGCATTTTCGACCTCTCCTTAGCAATTTGTCCAAATAAATACAGAAGCCTGTAATTTAAGCCCACAGCACACGTGCTGTATGCATTTTCTCAGAAACAACTCGCAAACTCCAAAAAGCAGTGGATCAGAGACAAAAAATACCACCATCCACTTAAAAATAAGTAGATAATAGCTACATTTTCCTGTAAGAAAAGCCTAAGATGAAGTTACTGCATTTATCCAAAGACTGTGGGCCGACACCTCTCAGACATCTTTGACAGCCGAAGTAGGCAGGTTTTATTGAGAAAAGTCTCCCAGTCATGATAGACAGAACTAAATAAATCAACACAGAAAAATATCTTCTCTCAGACTCTTAAAAAAAGATCCGGAGCCTTTTCCTAAAGTTCCTTTCAGGTCTGTGCACAGGAAAAAGATTGATGGTCTGCTATTTAGCACCATCTTGTGCTGACTTGTTCTTTTAAAGGAATGCAGTCAAGGGAGAGAAACATATTCAGTCTTGGCAGCCCAGTTCATAAGGTACTGGGCAAAACCCTTTGGCATTTTGGTTGGGTTTATTAGATTGTGGGGGTTTTTTCACACTAGCAATTTCAGAGGATAATTATTAAGAGCAGAAATTGTCATTCATTACTATTACACCATCTAAAAATTAAACCAAGAAACAAAGAAACCCCAAACCTAGGCATAAGTACATTAAGTGTGTATTGATGAGAAATAAGAGGAATTTTTAAAATTTGGTAATCAATTGTTACATATTAGCAAAACAAGTAAATATATAGTATACTGAAGATAGTCTTGCAAAGTTGCCTCTAGACTAAGTCTTTACATGAAGTAACTAGTGAAATTAGACATATTAGCTGTATAGAATATGTAAGTTTACTTAAACCAACTGCATTTGGAAAAATGTGAGAGGGTAAAATCTGACTTAAGCCTGTGTGCCACAAGTTTAATTCACAGGGGCTGATTTCCCTGTATCCATGGATTGGGTTATAGATTCCTGCTCCCTCTACCTCTGCCCTCCAGAGTGTTGGCAGTGAGGCTCATAGCCCTGCTCACAGATAGACTTATGCCTCTGTTCATCCTCAGACTACCTCTTTGGAGCAGGGAAAGTGCTACTATCTCTCTCTACACTGAAGGGCTTCCTCTGCTTTGCTCCATACCCAAAGCTGAGTAGCACAGGGTTTTTGGATGCAGACCTGAGGTTAGATATCATTTCTTTGACCCTCTCCTCCATGTGCTGCTGGTGCTGAACCCAGTTACGGATGTTATGATGTTTCCAGCTCACTGTAAAAGGCCCATTTTGAAACCTGACAAAACTGTAGTAGCATTTTCCAATTGCTTTCTGTGGTTCTTGGATTAGACGCTAAGAGAGCAGGTGAGATTCCAGAAAGAAAAATTTTGCAGTCTGCCAAAACCCCTTCTCTCCCCAACAAAAATCCCAGAAATAAAATATTTCCAAGAATCAATTGACCTCAGAGGTTGAATTTTCTAATATTTTTAATGTGTAACCTTTCTGAAGTCTGTGCATAGTTGTGAACCACAGCAAAAAAAAGCAGCCTTTTCACTCATTTTGCAGCAGAAAGTCTGCATAAGTCAAGCCACACCTCTGCACAGAGCTCTCACCCTGCATCAGCCCTGCCACAGGACCCCCTTCTCCCCAGTCCCATCTGGGAAGGCAAAAAGACTGCTTTCCTGCATAAACTGTCCATAACAGATGTGTAAATACCATCCAGGTTAAACAAATGCTGATTAAACACTGACAGTTTAGGCAACTGGCAGCTTCTGCACTTGCTGCATGGACAAGTGGTCAAGGGTTTTGCATCACAGTCTGCCTCAGGGAGAAAATTAAGTCTTGTAAGTGGGAGAAATTTATGGAAGGAGAAAAAGTGTAATTAAATATTCTCCTGACAGAAACTGCATTAGGCCAGGCTGGATGGAGCTCTGAGCAACCTGGTCTACTAGAAGGTATTCCTGCCCATGGCAGGAGGATTGGAACTAGATGACCTTTCAGGTCGCTTCCAACCCAAGCCATTCTATGATTCTCTGTACATATGTAAAATTAGCACTTCATTGAAAACTGCTGAAGACAGTGTGTGGCTTCTGATAACTGCCTGCCTCCTAGGAAAACAAATAATTTTGTGTGCTACTAAAAGCAATCAGCACACACTGCAGCCCTCCTCATGAAAGACTACAGCATCTCTTCAAAGAGCAGTGGGCAAAAGAAAAAGAAAATAAAATCCACTTTCACCCTTATCAAACCAAAAGCAGCTCAAATTGAGTATCATTTACATGGGTGTCCATGCAACCTGCCTGGGTGCAAAACATCATATGGTTCAGAAAGCAGTGCCCATAAAAATAGATGGAGCAAGTGGCACTTTACCTATTGCATTGCTGTGAGTCCTTGACTGTGACAAAATATCAGAGAATCAGAGAATCAGAGAATGGTTTGGGTTGAAAGGGACCTTAAAGATCACGTAGTTCCAACTCCCTCTGCCATGGGCAGGGACACTTTCCACTAGGATGGATTGCTTGAAGCCCCATTCAACTTGGCCTTGAAGACTTCTAGGGATGGGACATCCAGAACTTCTCTGGGCAACCTGTGTCTCATCACCCTTGTAGTAAAGCATTTCTTCCTTATATAAAATCTAAGTCTACCTTCTTTCAGTTTAAATCCACTATACCTTCTCCTATCATTACACGTAAAAAAAGGATACAGATATGAAGCTAAAAAATACTTCTGGAGTATTATTCAGGATACTTTTTAAAGGGAAAAATGAATACTCATCTTCTTTATATTGAATAATCCAGAATGGATTGGAAAGATGAAGATATTTACTATCAATTAATTTACAAATTGAGCTATAATCACAAGTCATTGATAAATACATTACCACAGGTCTATCACTCATTGTCACACTTTGGTTGTCTTCAGTTTTGGATCCAGACTATCTCTCTTTTCATTGAGGGACTAAGGACTTGCTGGCCATATCTCCTACCTTCTGCAAAGTTGCAAGAGCACTTGCAATGAACTGGCTTCCTCCAGTCAGAATAGGTTCAAACCCACACCCTCCACAAGACAGCCTTGGGATTCAGGATGAGAGGTCACTCAGGAGAGATGATCTTTGCCAGCCATATCAGTTTGCTGTGTGATCAGTTATACAAAAGTCATCAGACCAGACAAGTAAGGGGGATTGTGACCAGAGGCGACTGATGGGAATGCTCAACCGGGAGGTAATAAGTACAGAAAACTTTTCTGCAACTCAGCAACAGAATTTTGGATTAGGTTCTATCCTTTTCTTTATCTTTTAAATTACAGGTTTCTCTCTGTGCATTGGTGGACAAACCTCTCATGGTAATATCTTTTTCCTGGAAGCCGTCAAGTCTGTTGTTGATACAGCGTTTTAAACCTCTTTGTATCAAAACCAGATATTCTTCTTGAATGTTTAATTAGTTTGTTGAATTGAAGCAAAAGACAGTGGTCTCTTTTTCAGCCACAACTTTTGCTCACAAAGCAATTGAATTGCATCATCTGAAACTTGAACATAATCTAGAACTGGTGGGTTGAGAAGTGTGAGGAGGAATAGTTTATTTTTATTTTGAAAAATGTGTTTCTGAATAAAAACTTTCTTATGTATGCATGACCATGTTCTTCTGCTGGCATATAACCATTTTTTTCTATAAAATTTTCAGAACCATAGTTTTTTTACCAAATTCAGCAATTATATATTACATGACAAATCGTAAGAATTCATTTCATGTCCCCAAATCCAGATCAAAACTACCTACCTCTAGCACTGGTAAGAGTGCCAGATCACCTGCAGAGATGTGAAAACTACCATACTTGAGAATTTTCCATTATTAATTTTTCCTGAAGCGGCTGGATGAGTGATCCAGCATCTCTCCTGGTCAACAAGCTTTTAAGCTTCTTCTAGCCAAAAACCTAGTACTTTTTGTTAGATCATGTCTAGTCATAGTCTAGACCATGTCCAGTTCCCACAGGCAGGTACACATCCCAGTTCTCAGGCCCATACCCCAGCTTCTCATCCAAGTGAGTATGTCCCCACCTACAGATCTCATCCTCCCATATGTCTTGTTTTTCTTGCAGGGGAAACCCATGTGCCTGCCCTGGACAGACTCTATGCAGCCTCCACCAGCTGCTGAAGATGCGTGACTGAGAGACCAGGATTATGGGGGCAGCTGGTGTGGCCAGGGTCCAGGTTAACAAATCCCATTTCTGAGACACAGGGAAAAAGCAAGTTAAGCTGATTCAGTTGTCTGAACACTAGTGTGTCATTTTCAGTTACTTAGAGTATTGAAGACACAGAGGTAGCAGATATGAAAGGAAGCTGTGAATGACCCATGTGTCTAAGGAAAGGCAGCTGGAGTCCAGATAGTATACATTAAGAACTCTGACAAATTACCAGAAATGGCAACTAAGTCCCTCAGAGTTATATGAATGGAGGAAGGTGAAATGCCCCCTTTGTTTTTTTCAAAGACTAGCTAAATTGTTTGCAAAATAGACAGAGTGCAGAAGTAATTTATCTCCCCTATCTTGATTGTCTTCCATAGCTTATTCTTTGTTCCACCAACAAACATACCTCAAACTCACCAGTAAAAATTTTCTCCTGCACTTTACCACAACTAATGTGCACATGTGTAACACATACACTTTTTCTTTCTTTCATTCACTAAGTCCATGAATATCTATTGATGTCTCAGTGGCTCTGTAAGCAGCAAAGTTAAAGGACATTAGTTTTCCATATTCAGCTCTACACACACAAAGAGTGAAGCAGCCAGCAATGCATTTACTCACTTTCAGTCAAAATGACTAAACATCAAAGCCCATCCTAAATGTGATGAAAGATGTGTAAAGCATAACAACTATGATGTGTAAAATTCAAATTCTGCAACGACAGCCTTATCATTTTTCAGAGTTGTGTGCATTTGTAGGTCTGAATTCAAAAACCAAGCATAATTGCTTTCTGCTATTCCTCTGAAGTAAAGAGATAAAAAAATGTCTTAGCTGTCAATTACCTGCACTAGATGTGTTCAATCAAATGTTACTAATCAGACCATGGTGGGTCTGGCACAAAGTGTGCAGTGAGGTTACAGACAGTTAACATTAGTTTTTTTCTGCCTGATCCAGGCATCTAAATTTCTTTTATACTGTCGAAACATGAGGTCTTCAGTTCAGTCCTTGCTGTTGATCATTTATGCCTTAGAAGTATATAATATCCAGGCAAAATGTCTATACCTTTTAACCAAAATTTGAAATGACTGAATCCCAACATAAGGTTACACTGCAGATATTTAGAGCAGTGTGCTGTTTATTTTAAGTTTAATTAACTGTGTCTCAGCTTTTTTCAACATAAAACAGGAGTTCAAAAGCTTATAAAATGTATACTGCCGAAACTTATTAGCAACAACTTTTTAGTAGAAGTGGTTTCTACCCGAAATACATAGAAATAAATAATAGAATTCTTCAGGTAAAACTGATGTTTCAAAATTGTATCTCGTTGACACACAACATTAAAAATTACTGACTACTTAAAGATGAGAAAATTAAAGCCGAGTAAACAGTACCAATAGAATGTGATCTAAGTATCAATATAAAGCATAGAGTTGAATCCAAGTCCATATACCTCCTGTTAGGAATGCTCAAAATTGACCCAATCCAAAAATAGTCCATGTTATGATCAGATTCTTCAAATTATTAGAGAGATGCCTCTGCCCGAATTAAGGTGGAAATGAGACCACATACTGAAGTCAATAGTACAAATTCTTATTTAACAGTATATGGCATGTAGAGAAAGATAGAAAGAGAAAAACAGGAGAGAGGGGGGAGAGAAAGAGAGTAAAGGAGACGTAGATTAAATAGAAAAAATATCACCACTCCATATATTTCAACAGCGTCCTGTTGATCCTCTTCTTTTGGACTTCTAAGTGGTGAGAGCTCCAGTCTTGTCAAAGTGATGCTTGCAGTCTGGATCTGTCGAGGGAAGGCCAGGGAGGTGAGAGAAAAAGCCAATATGGTGAGTGAAGTTTATGTGGTGAGGAAGAACTTCGTGTCTGGTGAGGAAAGAAATTTGCATGGTGAGTGAAATCCGTGACAAGGGTGGTAAGGAAAGATCCCTATGATGAAGAAAGAAGATTGTGCTGTGAGGGAAGTCCAAGACGTGAGGGAAGAAGCCTAAGTGTGGCTTTTACCTCCCATGGGGCAGGGAGTTTTACAATGAATGATGTAATACTGGATCACAGGACATTTCATGAGTCTTTGACATCTTCTAAGACCATACAGCTGCATACACTGTCCATTATGGCCCATTAGCAGACATGAATACCTTCAATCTCAGTGCTCCCCCAGAGGGGACTCATCACAGCAAAATCATTTGTGCAAAGACAAATATTGCTTCACCTCATAGGATTTACCTCTTTCTCCATCTTACCCAGCTTGCACCCTGAGCTGGCAGGTGTGCGTGCCTTCAGCAGCTGGGTGGTTACTTTGCACATCCTCAATTTGTACCTTGGTTGTTTGAGCCATTAGCATTTCAGTCACTCACACTTGTGGGTACATTCTTCTCCTGGGATAATTGGACAATAGTACCACCTCTATCTCCTTTATCTCAGGTTCTGTCACAGCCCAAATTTGTAGGCATGTTCAGAGAGAGGAGGGCTTTGGTGAGCAGACTTCTTTGCACAGTTTGCTACAGTGGACAAAAGTCCTTCAGTGACTTAAACACTGTTTAATCCATAAACCATTTCAGTGTTTCACAGCCCAACAGCCTCAGCAGATTCATAGTTAAGCACTGGGAGACCCAAATCCTCTACCTTTCACTAATTCCACCCAGCAGTGAAGAGATGTGGTGTGAATGCCCACATCGCACATCCCCACATCAGTCCACATAAAGGAACTGAGTTCCTATTTGCTTCCCCAAACCAAAAGTAACACTGTCTGTGAGCATAAGCTGAAGCAAGAGACAAGTAAACATTTTACATCAGCTCCGCAGACCTATTCCTTTTTCTAATGTAGAAGGAGCAGGAGAGACACTATGATGGCACACAACTATTAGGAGACTCTGAGTTGCCAGCACAGCAATGTGAGAACTGGAGAAAGTTCAAACAGGAACAAAAGACATATTACACCTGTGGTGGACTCACATCTGAACATAGAGTTTGGTTCACTGTTTTGAGGTGAGACTCCATCATAAGAAAGTGTGTGACCAAAGTCCCTAAGGATCACAGGACTTCATTTGAGAGATGGTAATGAAGAAACATGAAAGACACTGCCATAGTACTCCAGCACAAACTCTTATATTAACTCCAGCTGACAGTTATTGTGAATATCATCTGAGAAAGTTATTATAAAATAGCATCACATAGTTCCTGCTTACTGGGCCAAGTGCATTGGCTGCATACTGAATGTATGTAAGCATTTTTTTCCTCGAACAAATGCAAACAACTGTGCCAGCTGCATTAATTCAGGTTCATGTAGCATGGCTAAAAATTATGATGGTAGGTGGAACTTAAGAATTCTGCAGCTAGTTCATGGGCTTCTGCAGGCTCCAGTTCTGCCTCCAAGAGACATCAGGTGTTTAGAGCACGAAGTAGTCAAATTTAAGGGAAATGTATCCTCGGAGGAAGCCAAAATGATGCAGATAGATGCTTTTCTTTTCATGTTCCAGCAGTTGACTATATACTTATATTCTCAGAGTAGAATCATTTGACATCATGTCGAGTAATTTTACTTAACTAGCTGGGTAGATAATATTAAGACCTTTACTTCTACATAGAGGATTGGAAGAGTAAAACAGGGGTTTACTGTATTTCACAATACAAAATCTCGAGCTCTATACTCATTAAAAATATTGTAAAAATGTAATGACAGCTCATGAGTTACCATAAATAAAAGTTACATGGCATAAAGAAGTACTGCATTTGCATTTTGGGTCTACAGTGGACTTCCAAATCTCCCTGCATAATTTTGTGTAGAAGGGAAGGGAAGAAAGCTATTAGTCTGTTTCACTGATTGAACATGATATAATATGACTTTTTCTGCCATAAACTGGGAATATCTGTCTAGTTTTATATTTATTCTCCTCTGTGATTATTACAATGCAATCTGAGCTACTTTCATTTGGATAGAAAAGTGAGCATAAGATTACATGCACTTGTGTATTTTTCTCATCAGCTCTCCAGAAGCAGAAGAGAGTAAAAGAGACAGAAATGGTAACTTTGTTCTGTTGTAATTTAGGTTTTATTTGGTTTGAGGTTTGAGTTTTCTGAAAGAGTTGTGTATTTCCACACTGTACTAGGTTAAGCTTTAAAATACAGACTCATATATATTTTTGCTTAGAAAAAGCCAGATTGAAAGAAAAAAGTATATTGATATTCGTAATGATTCTTAGTTCCCCAGTGACTTATTTCCAAATCCTCAGACTTTGCCAGGAAAACTTCATGAGTATTGCATCGTTCAGGGATAAAAATCATCAATCAAGAGATTTTGGACAGCTTTTAGATATCCCTGGCCTGAGACACACTGAGACTGAGCTCTGGAAACTGATTCAAAGAGCCATAGGAAGCCAGAGTTTGTCTGAAGGACAAGTGTGATGTTAGCACAGGTAAAACTAAGAAGATGTGCAGTAGTAAACTACATTTCCAACATCCTGAGAGTTAAAGGACTCATGCCCAGTTAAATTACATTACTGTAGTGAATACAAATATGATGAAGGCATGATTAACTATCTTAACATAATTACTTTATGTAACAAATATGCCTGATGCAGAGATATTTTTTTTCTCTGGCATATCTTTCCAGCTGCTGACAGCCAAAGGTTTAGAGTGTCCCTTAACAAAAAGTCACATCCAAATTATGAAGTTTACTTGTCATTTGTGGATTTATATTCCACAAAGAAGCTATTTTTGACTACTTCTGACTTAGACTTCTGCTACCACAAGTGTTTCATGATATAGCCATTCATTATGTAGAAGATACTTCCTTCTGTTTATTTTAGCTTCAGTTTATCATCAACTCTCTCTTTAAAAGAAAAAAAAAAAGCTTATTAATCATTTGTTCCAAGTTTTTAGGAATCATTCTTTATTCACCTTCTCTTTAACACCCTTTTATAGATTGTTATTAAATTCCTCTAGTTACATCTTCTTCAACATTAAGAGTTGAGTCTTCTATCTTTTCACAGATTCATCTTTTATCTTCATTCTTATCTGTACATTTACCTGCTATAGTTGGTAGAATGACCTCCCCTAACCTAGCATCAGAAATCATGGCTACTTCTACACTACAGAATAAATTGACCAACTGAGGCTGTATATCTTCAGACACGTAAAGATAGTTACTGTGATTCTTTCAGTGGTCTTGGCCTCCTGTTCATCCTTGACTTGGTTTTCCTTAGCTTCAACCTGCAGTGTGGATCAACAGGTTCTGCAGCCTCTTCCAATCACCAACACTTGGACTATGGGTGTTCAAGACCAGTTTTGGCACAGTGTGGATCACACCTTGGATCCAGCTGTGAGGGAAGAACTGTCTGAGAAAGGTACCAGAGTTGCCTCAGTGGGGACCTCCACCCAGCTTGGGATCCACTTTTGGCTTCAATCCTGGCCCATGGTCTCTGTCTGAGCAGCACTGTGGGGCTGTCTGTCCCTGACCTTGTGCTATGTTCATCTGCTGATATGCCTTCCCAGCTGGGTTTCAGACCAAATCTGTCGCCACAACCTGGTCTAGAAATCAGGATCATTGGCATCCCTGATTACCCCCCAGACCTGCTCTGCTCCTCTTGTTTGGATACCATGGGACAGTTACATGCTCTCCGACGGTCTCTCCCTTTGCTACAGGCTGTATTTTCCTTACAGAGCAGCCTGGCAACCACTGCACCTTAACAGGCCTGAATTCAAGACCCTTCCTCCTTGTAGAACTTAGACTAAGTGAGTAGTTCTACAATAGTGTAAAAATCCAGTGTAGAATCAGGAGAATCATCTTTCTTGTCTTGTATTCCATCTATAATCCAGGTGAACTATTGTAGATGCAACAGGACCTAAATTTTCTAAGCTCCTCAAGAATCAGTCTATCACATACAGTTTATCACATATTCTAAGAAAGGAAGAACTTACTACTTTCAAATTGAAATACATTATTTCAAGGCCCATTACATCACATTTGTGATGTAATGTGGCCCCATACTCCACATTACATCATGAAAAAGTAAGGGGGAGGGGGGGCGTGGGTGTGCATGTGTTGCAGCGGATCTACAGGATACAAGAAGCTAATGTTGTTTAAGTGAATATTTCTCAAGATGGCTTTTAGTAGTTTTTTTGCTAACTCACTGTGTCTTCTTCCCAGAGTCCCCCTCACAGTGTTATCTCTTATTCAGGAATGTCCTGGGAAGATATCAGGAAGTTTTCTTACTGGCTTCGTTACCTCTTTTCTTGCCTGCCATTGGTGCTTGTGTAAACCCTCTGAAATTTCTAATTGGTCATCTTTGTAATCCATCCAAAACCTATATAAGCCCATACCCCCAACAATAAACTCTCTCTCGCTTGTCTCTCTCCTGTGGTCTGTGTGTGGCTCATTATGGACTTCATGGAGACCACGTGGCAGGGAGGCAGGGGGGAGCATCTCCCCTCCAGATAATGGGTTAAACCCTAGGGCTTGGAGTTCCCCCTCCCAATCCACCGTCGCATGCATGTATGTGTGTGTGTACATCTGTCTGTCTTTTTGACAGCAAGTTTCCATTATTTTTCTTCGCAGCACAGAAACGGAAAAAGAGCGCTGTTACGGG
>JAWWES010000001.1:49774834-49798788 GCA_035583135.1 Lophotriccus pileatus | reverse complement strand
TCTGTCTGTCTTTTTGACAGCAAGTTTCCATTATTTTTCTTCGCAGCACAGAAACGGAAAAAGAGCGCTGTTACGGGGGAAAAGTGCCAGAAGTAAAAATCACATGAAAGTATTCCTATTCACGTTAGCTTAGATGTTGAGACATAAAATGTGATAAGTTATCAGTAGCACATTAGCTTAACACATGGCCTTTAAAGATTCATATGCAAGCAATTAACTTGCTTTATATTTGTCCCTGGCACCATTCATGATCATTCTTAGCCAATAGCTGTAGATAAATGTCAGGTTTGCAAATATCTTTAGCATTTTTATTTGACTTTTATTGCTTGTCTGCTTTTCACCCTCCTTCTCCTCTTACAAATCTTTTATGACTGTGGAAACTGAAAACTACCTCCATGAATTCTTGCCTTAATTCTGAACCATGTGCAATTTAAGAAGCTACAGACTATACTTTTTAAGTTAGACTTAATGGAGAATGTACAGGTCCTGGATAATAGGAAGCTAGCCTAAATTTGGTTTTGAAGATTTTTCTGTTGGAAAACTGGCCATTAACAGAATTAATTTATCATAACTTTCACGCTGAGCTGGAAATAGTTGTCATAGTGGTATAAGGTGAATAGAGCAATATAGGCTCTTTCCCTTACATGAACACACACACAATGCACATGGCTATGCAAAGAAATAGGGAAGTAAGTTCTTTATAATAAAGCTAAAAACTTACATAGAAGTACACTGAATATAGTAGGGATAAAAGAGACAAACTACTTGTTATAAATGTCCTCTAAATTTATATGAAACTATTATTTTCTTCTTTGTTGAGACAATAAACATAAATCCTTCACACAGAAGCACATACTAGTAGACTGTCAGAAAAAGCAGATCACAGCATATATACAAACTTTTCCTCACACAGTGAAAGCAATCTGGTAAAGGAAATACATATCAAAGCTCCTGTTCACAGTGATGCCTGTGCCTGAAGGGTGGGACAGGACATCAAAGCTCCTGCTTCTGACTATCTTTGACCTCAAGACAAGATATTTAAACCCATACATTGGGAATTACATACATGCCTTCATTTTCAAGGAAGCTGAAATGCGGCCACACACTTTAGGACTTGCTCAAATTTTAGCACAAAACAGATTCTATGTTTCCACTTATTTAATTTATTCACCCCATAAACTATGGTTTAAAGCTTACTTACATGAGTTAGTAAATAAATCAAAGTTTTATTTTAAGTGAATATAAAATTTTACTATTACAGATTCTGTATATCTTCTAAGGTTTTCCAGTAGACTTGCTTGATGGTGTTTTAAATTTCTTAAGCAGTGGTAGTCCAGATGTCTTAGTAAAAAGTTAACTGCTTTTGGATTCGCTGCTATTATCTGGCTAGGCCCCAAAGAAGTTTATGTAATATCAAAGGAGACAGACAATAACTTCACAATTAGGAATCAAACTTCTTAGTCACAGCTTCATGTTTTACTGGAAAATGTGGATTTCAGTTCAGAAGAAATGGAATCTGGATTGATTCTGACATCTAACAATGACCTCATGTATGCAGTTCACTCCCACCTTCCTTCCCCACCTCTGCCCTTCTCTATTGCCTGAATTAGTCATGGAGTCAGACTGTCTCACCATCACAAATAAGCAAAGTTTTTTAGCTATAAAAAAGAACAGTTGAAATAAGGGAGTTGATTATGTTTCTTCCTACAAGAAAATAAAGAGCAAGGATGATTCACATTAATTTGGAAGTGTCTTGAAAGAAGCCAACAAACCTTACTCTTCATCACAGATAAATATTTTGTAGTACGCTTCACACTTGTCTGTCATAATAAAGTCAATATACATCTCTGAGCCACAAGTTACAACTTATTTAACCTGGAAATACTCAGAATTTGAGAATAATTACTTGCTACAAAAGTCCCTTAACTTTTTACAAAACTAATATTTTCTTCTCTGCTGTTTATTCTGAGAGAATAAACATAAATCCTTCAAACAGAAGCACACAGACTATCAGAAAAATCAGATCACAGCATACATACAGCCTTTGCTCACACGATGAAAGCAATCTGGTAAAGGAAGTGCATAAATCAAAGCCCCTGTTCATATCAATGCCTACACCTATTATATAGCTCCCAATGCTCAATACACATATATGCAGCTGTATTCTCTGCCTCTTTAGCACCACTTTTCCCACAAAAGTAGATTAGCACCTCCCGGTGGGTTTTCTGGGAACCACCAAAACAGGGTGACATTGCCTACAATAGGCCATAGCCAAAACCACATCATTCCACTTTGTTCACAAGTGGAAGTTGAGCGTTTGCAAGACATCCCACCATTGGGGCATAAACCCAGTTCATATTTGACAGTGAAAGTACTCGCATATGATTCAGCTTCACAAAGCAGAGACACTCCCAAACCCTTTTGCTTGTTCTGAAAATAGGTTAATGAAATCTCTTATCTACCCAGCTACATATTGTATTTTCATAACTGCTTGCAGATGTTCACTCGTTTGTTATGATTTGTATTATCATAGTGACCGGGAGGCTCAGGCAACATGAAGGGCCTCTTATGGTGGATGACACACTAAAATGCACTATGAGTCAAAACCCCTGACTTGAAGAGCTAAATTAAATGAAGAGGTAAATTAAGATTAAAATGCTTTGAATCCTGAACGGAGACACAACAAAACAGGGCTGTTGGTGAAACTTTCACTCCGGAAGTCTACCTTGTCTCCAGCAGAAGGAAATAAAATGTGCTCAACCGCTAACAAATCACCCTCTTAACTGCCCTAATAAAAGAAATGCAAAGCAGATAAAAACTAGGGACACTTTACTTTAAATCCTGACACAGTAATTTTGCCACTTCATCAGATTATAAAGAACAAATTCAGCTGCCCTCACATGAGGGGTGAAAGGAAATGGAAGACATTCTTCTCTTTTTCTCATGAATTGAGGCCTAAGGCAGAATAGACTGATGAGAAAGTGAACAAAGGTGGTTTTCCTGAAGACTCACAACGGTTAGAAACTACTTTGAACTCAGGTTTTTAGAGCTCCTCCTAGAGCATATGGTGTATTCAAATATCAGTTGATGGAAAACAAAGTCCTGCTCTGGTCAGAACTGTAGATAATATGAGGAAGTGATGTGCATTCTTTCTTATTACTGAGTATACTTTTATCAACTTTGACTGTATTGAGTTAATTTTCATCACAGTAGCTGGAATGTTGCAATGTTTTGGATTTGTGTTGAAAACAGCAGTGCTTATACAGAGTCAAAGTGTTTTCTACTCCTCACCTCACCCCATCAGAGAGTAGGCTGTGGGTGCACAAGAAGCTGGAGAGAACATAGCCAGGACAGCTGACCCCAGCTGGCCAAATGGATATTCCATACCATATGGTGTCATGTTCAGCATACAAAGCAGGGGGAAGAAAGAGAAAGGGTGGATGTTTGGAGTGATGGAATTTGTCTTCCCAAGTCACTCTTATGCACGACGGAGCCCTGCTCAGGGAGATGGCTGAACAGCTGCATGCCCATGGGAAGTGGTAAATGAATTCCTTGTTTTGCTTTCCTTGTGTGTGCAGCTTTTGCTTTCCCTATTAAACTGCCTTTATCTCAACCCACAAGCTTCTTCACTTTCTATGCTTCTGATTCTCTTCATCATCCTGCTGTGGGAGAAGTGACTGACCAGCTGCGTGGGGCTGAGCTGCCTATCAGTGCTGACCACAAAATACTGTAACTACAGTACACTCTCAGCTCAGTGCTATATTGCCATTTCCTCAGAAAAATGTACCAAAAAATCACAGACAAACTAAACAAGAGCAGCAGGAAAAAAGCTAACTGGATAAAGAAAGCCCTGTATCTCAGGGAGGAATATCCCTGTGGTTACAACAGTTCAAAAGAATTTTTCTAAACGTTGAAAATGTTTTAATAATTTTTTTGTTCACTAAGATGAACTTTAAAGTCCTACACCTGAGGATGAACAATATCAGGCACAGGGATATGCTGTGGGTCACCCAGGCAAAAAGCAGCTGGACAGAAACATGCATCGTCAACTGTGGTTAAATGGGCACTTTTGTGTAACAGAAACCTGAACTATGACCAGAAGGGATGTTTCCACATTCCTCATTCTCGTGCATCCCTCCAGGAAGACAGATAGTATGCTGGATCCTGATCCTGCTCATTCCAGCAGCTGCTAAAAGAGACACAGAAGGAGCAGTGGGATGAATGGAGCCAGAGGCATGCTAGCTTAAAGTGGGCCTCTGGCCATGACCTCAGTCTACTTCTCTCCACTGGCTTAGAGGACTCTTAGAAAAAGTACCTCAGACTAGTCTGTCTGCTAGACAGAAATTAATCTCTTCTGTTGTAATTAAATGCATTTCATACTAAATCTGATCAGTTCAGCTGTGTCCTAGCAAAACCGTAAAATCTCCAGTGGTTCAAAATAAATTCTTGTGCATCTTCATGCAGTTCTCAGTGATGAAAATATATGCAGAAAATAAAGGTAGAATTTTATTTGTGTTACTTTGATAAGGCACCTTTATATCAATTATAAGAATTTTAAATTTACTGAGAGTATGAACCAAGACTCCTGTTACATGGTACACCCAGTACCATGTCCAAATAAAAGTGAATGTGAATGAAAAATACTCAGAAAGTACTTGCCTAAAAGTTCCACTTAGGCACAGAAAAACACATCCGTATATAGCACGATAATAGCAAAGAATGTGCCAATTATTTAGAATTATACTAAACCAGAAACATGCTCTCTTTGTGATAATAATGTGATTCACAAAAGCCCTCCCAGAAGGAATGAGATCATATTCCAGTCATTTTTTGCATAGTCATTTTTCATCTGTTCATTAATTCATCTTTTACATTAAAGATTTGCATATTTAACTCATTGGACATCTGTCTGTTGCTTTCAGTCTAGCTTGTCTAATACAATCTTCTAAATGCTCCCACATGTCAATTACCTCATTCTAGTAATCACAGAAAAGGGATGAGGATACCAATGAACCTTGCTAAGCTTCTCCTGTAACTGAATCACTGTGGCACAAAAAATAAAATGCTATAAAAGAAGTACGAGGAATCAGTCATGAGAAACAGCTGCCTAGCTTCACAGACTGGATTAAAGCAACATAGCTAATGTTGGAACCTCTGAGGCTATGACTCAAAGGAGAAACAGACTGTTTGTGACCATTCAGACTACTTTTCAGTCTTTGTTTTCAGTGTTACACAGCAATACCCTGCCATTCTACTGCTCCAAGCAATGACCTACCAACTGTTCTATGTCCAGAAATCCTTGAGAAGTGTGAGGTGCACATGTGCAAATCTGCTACACATACACGGTCTAATCCATGGGACACAGGAAAGTAAGCATCTCCAGGTTTCAAACACTTTCTATCCAAAGTTCATTCCTGTTCAAAGACCAGGCAAAAAGTGAGCTTAAAACAATCCAACCAGAAATGTTAACACTTGTCTTACAGAAATATAAATATTTGCATTCACGTAAGTGAAGAAAGCTATAGAAGCTATGAAATAACTTTCTGGATACTGAAATTACTGATTCATTGCAATATTTGGCCTGTTCTCAACCTATGTAAGCACCTACGGACTTTGCCGTCTCCAACTTACTTAATGACAAAACTAAGTATTGATACACCACCTCCATGCAGACAGCCTCCTTACCTCTCTGTTTTCCTATGCCTCAAAGGCAAAGTAGTAACATTAATTTAAGGCCCTTAGAGTGCTGAGACCTGATAGACTCAGACAGTTCAGCTGTCTGAGTATCTGCAGAAGCAGTGCAAACAGAAAAAGGCCTGCAGGAAGACTGCAGGATAGAGGATTCTCAGTAACAGCCTATCATATATTAATACAAGCCTCAATTTTCAAACACTTTACTAAGGATACAAAGCCTTTTCATTTGTTAAAACTTTTCCTTGAATGACAAAAAAAAAAAGAAAGAAAAGAGAGTAGAAGAACCCAGGTAATGAAGTGGAAAGCCTGGAAGGGAAAGGAAGAGGGAATGATTGTTCTGTAATCCTGCAACATTTCTCTCACCACAAGAGACCAAGCATGCTTCAACCAATAGAAAATTAGGGCCCAGTTTTAAACCTATTTAATTTTTAGTAATTATTAGCTTTTAACTATTATTTTAGCACTGTAAAATTATGTTGAGTCATCCATGTGAACATTAAAATATCTGTTCTTATAAGTTTATCTGGACTGATTTCATTTCTCTATTTAACTTAGCTGAGTTATGCCAGTAGACCATTTTAGACATGCAACTGTGAAAAAGATGGAAGCAGAGGAAACCCATCAAAAGAAACATTTTCTTTCTGAGTGTGATCCATATTTGTTATATAAAGTTCTTCATCTCAACTGCACGTTCATCTCAACTACATCCAGGTTTTCAGATTTCTTAGTCTTGGAGATATGGGCGTAGTAGAGTTACAAGTACAGAACTAACAGCTCAATTTCTTCTCTGTAAATCAGTGTGACTAGCATGGGGATTGCCTCTGACAACTTTCAGACCAACGTCCAGCAGCTACAACAATATATGCCTAGTCAGTGGAAAAAACACTAGTGGACAGTTTTACCTTCATTTATAAATGAATGCCCTGATTCATTAAAAAAAAACTTTCTTATGATCATCCCGCGGCTGTTTTTCCCAACTTTTTACATCAAGTTTCTTCATTGTATGCAATACATAGAAATACATGAAAAGTTGGCCTGCAGCCAAAATAATTTCCCACTCAAAAATGACAACACTAAAAGTCGGTGAAAAAGTCATATAGTGACTCAGCAGGAAATACATAAGGCACAGATGAATCTGAGTTAGAGATACGGAGTTTATTGACTGTATTGACTGCTATGCATCTCTCCGGGCTCTGAAACATCTGACTCTCAAAGTGGGAAATCTAAAACAGAGCACAGCATTCATTCATATGGCAATTGTGTGGATTTGAAAACTGTGATGTTAGTTAAAGCAGGTGTTATTACATAAAATACTCAAAAAGTGAGGACAGTGTGGGAACTAAGAACATAAGAACTGCCTTTCCAACTACAAAAACAAGTTCATTTGATTAAACAGTGCCCGACAGCATTTGATTTAAGGAAAAGAGACAACTTTTAATAATATTTTCTTCATTCCCCACAATCAGCAGTCCAGAGGCATGTTGAGCCAGAGTTTGCATCTAGGCCACCATTACTAACAGCTACACAGAACTTCTTTCATCCATTTGACTAACTAGAAATACCTATTTTTTCTCTTTTTGTATAATGAGAGATTGTGTAAAGTTGTTCTCTTACTCAATCTCTCTAGCAAAAGTTCTTGAGAAAGTATGAAACTTAATTACTAGAAGTGCTTTTTCCTCTTTATATGACTGAATAAAAATGAGTAAGTAATGTTCAGAAGTTTTTCACATATTTTCTTTTTCTTCTTTTTTTTTAATTTTTTTTTGCCATTTTATTTTTTTTCCAGTGAAGAGGTTATAAAACTTACAGAGAAGTAGAAGAGGAAAAAAATAATGAAAATAGCAAAGATTTTAAATGTTATTCAATTTTATTTTAAGATCAAAAGGAACAAGGAAAGAGTAGAGACGAAAAAAACCCCTAAACTACTTAGTACACCTCTTGCTGGGTTTGCAAGAAAACTCTAACTAGACTATATTCCAAGGTATTTGGTTTAACATTTATCTGTTCAAAGTATATCTACTATATCTGCTATGCAAGGCACATGTTATTTGCACTGTGCTGGGCAGGCAAGGGGGCAGCAGGAAAGTAAAATCAGTTACAAGTCAGACATATAATGAGGGAATGACATAACTTGGATTTTACTGAAACTTATCCCATTCTTTCATGCAATTTTGAGCTTTCCATTTAAGTGCTTGGGTAACTTTCTCCACGTTTACAGAGGTTGCTTTTTTTCTTAAAGTGAAACTTGTGGAAAAGAGTGGGATTTATTGTAAAATAACACCTGGAAACATGAAACAAGTATGTCTTACTGGGTAGACTTTCAACTGCTTTTTCTTTGTATAATTAGAACAACTCTGAAACAATTAAATTAAAAGGTAAAGCTTACTGGTTAATTCAATTATGTATTTTATGTGCCATCAATCTTTTGCAGCAATCATATTTCTTTTACCTTGTATTTCAGTGCAGTTGTTTCAGTAACACTTGGCTGTAAAAACAGAATACTTTCAGCTAATAAAAATAGCTCTTTTCTATGCAACACTTTTGTTACACAGGACTAGCTATGCCAGGACTTGATAGACAATATATGTGAAGAACAAAGCGTGACACTGATCAAGAGGGGCAGAAGGAAAAACTAGCCTGAGAAACTCCAAACTGGGAAAGAAATGTTAATGTTAGCTAAAATTTTTCTCATACAATCAGATGAGCAATTTTTCCTGACTGCAATAATTAATAATGATAAAATTAATAGAGTACCAAATTAATTAAAATTAAATCTGGAAATAAAACCTATATATAATATATCAAACAACACAAACACTTAGAAAAAAAGTCTGTGGAAAGCATCTGTGTGAAAAAAAATGCCTTGTTTATACAAGAGAAAACTGGTGCCTGAGTGATGTTGGCTTGCTGACATCTGGAGAGCACGCTTTCCTCAGCCAGAACTGCCATGTGGCAGGAGCAGCATGCTCCATATTTTTGTGATAAACCCCACAGTTAGTGTTGCAGTGAAAGTGACCTCGGCAACAACATGATCTCTGAGTACCAGATCATGTAACCATCCATTTTTTATCAAGTCCTTTGTCACTCACTCCCCACGCAGATCACCAGTGTACCCATGACCAAACTGTTTCAAGTTTTGTTTACTCTGTGTTAATTTTCACATCTTATTCATTGTAGGCTGTTCAACACTGCTTTGAAGACAAAACTGTACATTTTGGGCAATTTTTCATGGTTATTTATTGTAACTGAAATTGTATCTGTATCCTGGCTGTACTGAGCAATACATGACACTTCAAAGACAGTTTCCATTGGCTTCCATCCCGTTGTGAGTCCCTAGAACTTTTATAACAGTAACCATAAGATCTCAGACTGAGCAGCCACTTGTTGACCCTGTACTAGCCACCAGAAAATAACTCTTCCAGTGACATAGAGCAGCCATGACAGAAACACAGGATTCTTTAGGGCATCAGTCATACATATAACTAATAAAACTAACTTTCCTCTTGCAATTATTTACTAAGAGAAACCTTCCTCTTTCAGTAACAAGTGGTGGGTCCTGAATATTCCTGCAGATAAATCTCTAATTCATGTCCAAAGTAAGTGTGCTTATGTGACAAGGTTTTGGTAGTGGGGGGATGCAGAGGTGGTTTATATGAGAAGACACCAGAAGTTGCCCCACACTAGACAGAGCCTGTTCCAGCTGGCTCCAAGACGAATGCACCACCGGCCAAAGCTGAGTCCATCAGCAACAGTGGCATATCTACAGCGATAACATAAGAAAGGGTAGAAAATGCTGCACAGCAGCATCTGGGAATGAGGAGAGAGAAAATATGAGAGAAACAACTCTGCAGACGCCAAGACCAGTTAAGAAGGAGGGTAAGGAGGTGCTCCAGGTGCCCAAGAACAGATTCCCCTGCAGCCTGTGATGCAGACCATGATGAGGCAGGTTGTTCCCCTGAAGCTCATGGTGGACCACAGAGGATCAGATATCCACCTGCAGCCTGTGGTGGGCCCCACACTGGAGCAGGATGGATGTGCTCTGAAGAAAGCTGCAGCCCATGGATGTCCCACACAGGTGCAAGCTCCTTGCAGGAGGTGCAGGCTGTGGAGAGGAGCCCACACTGAAGCAAGGTTTCTGTTGGGACTTGTGAGTACCTGAGGGACCCACACAGAAGCACTTCCTTCCTGAAGGACTCTTCCATCCTGTGGAAGGGACCCACACTGGAGCATGTTGTGATGAATTGTAGCTCATGGAGCGACTCACACTGGAGAAGGTCATGCAGGACTGTAGCCTTTGGGTAAGGACCCCATGCTGAACGGGGGAAGAGCTTGAAGAGAAAAAAGGTAGAGAATGGGAGTGAAGTTGAGCCTGGGGAGAAGGTATTTTTAAATTTGTTCTTATTTTTCATTATCCTGGTCTGTTTAATCATCAATAAATTAAATTAATTTTGCCAAGTTGAGTCTGTTTTGCCCATGATGGCAGTTAATTAGTGATTTTCCTATCCTCAGACCACCTACAAGCTTTTCATTTCATTTTTTTCCCCATCCTGTTGATGGAAAGGAAGTGAGAGCGCAGCTTGCTAGGCATCTTGTAGCTAACCAAGGTCAACCCACCACAGTAGGACAGGAAAGCATTGGAAGGTTAGGGGTATTACAGCGTGTAAAGTCCCACAGCTAGTGAATAAACCTTTATTTCTTATGACCACAAGAGCAGTGTCTACCTCAGCCTTCCTGCTGTGCCAGGAGTCTTCCTGGCATCTTAGACATCTTAGACTGTGGCATTATCTGAGTGTTATCTGTGTCAATCAGTACTGAACTAAATAGTCAGCAAAATGTTAAAATAAAACCTGAATCTAAAGTTTTCTCTTTTTTATAGAGAAACACAAACCTAAACCCCACATACTCTAAGCACTCTTTGTAAGTCTCTGAAGTTCAGGAAGGCAACCCAATACCTAGATAAACTGCTTTTGAGGCATCTCTATATATTCCTCACTATGAATTCTCACTCCTTTATTGCCATGAAATGTATACTTTTTCATATGTGATCTAGTAAATACTGCATTTGAAATTAGTAGCTGTATGAAATGATATATAACTTAGTTGTTATAAAAGGCATTAGTTTCAGACAGAAATAGCAAAAGGCAATGCCAGAGAATTCTCCAGCTTACAGCTGGATTGACTTCAAAATCTGATTTTTTTGTCTAGCCATTCAGAATACTCTTTGCTGAGAAGAGTAAGGTTTTTTAATTAAGCCTGTTCATAGCATCTGCAGAACTAGATAGTTGCCGTGTGTATCAGAATAATGCTGGAGCTGCTTAACAGATGAGGTTATGAAGTCAAGAGAAAGGACATCAGTATTAATAACTCACATCATTAATTTTATGGTAAAACTTTTATTTAAAGCAAATAACAATTACACTAATTAATTTAGAAGGATCACAAAACTACAATTAAGAATTGCTTCACAAATAATTGAAATACAGTAATACTTGAAAAATTGTGTTATACTATTCACAAGGCATTTTGTAAAGAGAATTATACAATTTCTGATTCAAATTTCTAATTAAAAACTTTATCAGTATGTTTAACTGGCTGAGTAGTACTGTGAATTTAAAACCAGGATGAGATTACTTATACGACATAAAGTTTAAAACATACATGGAGGATCAGTGCACAATGTTTTGGGCATGACACAAAACTCTGAGGTAGATTAACAGAGACGTGATTAGCAGAACAGTGAAGGACAAAGTCTGGATGAGTGTCAGACTTTGAAAAAGACATTTTGATATCACCAGACCTAGAGTGGGATTCAGCAGCCTTAAGAGAGATTTCCATTGTCATGGACAGAGCCAGGAGCTATGTCACAGGACTCACGGGAAATATGTGGAGCAGCAGTTGAATTCCAGGAATGTACCCCGACCACTAAAAAGGACATTAAACTCACATGCTTAGGAAACAAAATCTTCCTCCCATCTACATAATCAACTGAGATTATAGAGAGATCCAGTCTATCCTAAAAGGGACACCTACAGGTGAATAATCTTTTAAGACTGTTGGGTTAAATTCATGGAACTGAATCCCACCCTGTTCCCTGTATTGATCTCTCTCAGCTATATCAGCATCTAAGGCACCTCATGTAAATGTGGAAACTTCTTTTGAGACACAGAAGCTTAGGTGACTATAATCTTGGCATGATTCCCATCTTGGGTTCTTGAAGATACAAATACTTGAATGATACCTGTAAATATGCATAAGAATTTAAAACAGAAATAACATATCCTGTCTGGAATTCCATAGAGATTACAAATATATAGAAATATAGGAACAGATCGGATGTCCTCAGGTATCAAGTTCACCTTTCCACAGTCATAGAACAACAAGTCCAAAGCAAGAAATGTCCATTTCTTGCCCTTACATGCACCAGAAGCCATGACACACTTTCTTATTTCCCATACTAACTGTGGTATTATTAATACAAAAAAAAACCAAGAAGCACCAAAAAATAGCCCTTGACACACCAAGAGCTTAGACAATAACTAGAAGCACTGAGTTGAAAATATATGAACATGTATTATCTATGAAGTCGAAAAGTGTATTGTTCACAAGGCAGCAACTTGTCCTGGACATAGGAATTAACAGTTGCAGCAAAACAAACAAACAAACAAACAAACAAAAAGACCTCAGACTGTGGAGGGACCGGGGTTAGTGAAAGGCGTACTATGCTTCTTTTAAATCTGCAGGCTTTGGGCTGGCCAGTCTCTTCAGTTAGCCTACCCGGCTACACGCTCTTCCAGGACTGAAATGAAATCTATAGCAAAAAAGTCCTTAAAATCATGAGGAGTAGCTGTTATTTTTGATAAGACATCTATTTTAACACATAAACAGGAATTACAAGCCAACTTTTCATTAACATATGGAACAAATTTGCTGTGTTCTTGCAAGAAAGGCCCAAATACTCCAGATTTCAGTACCAGTTCAAAGTTTTGGTTTTATCATTTACAGCATACTGTACACAAATAATACATCAAAGAAAGAAAATATAAAGCTGAAATGAAAAGGAAGCAAATTCCCAAGGGAGTGCTTTCTAGATTTTCTACACAAAAAGCAGATGCAGTGTCTCTATCTGGAAAGAAACATAAAGAAAATGGCTTTGAGTCAATGTTCTTCTTAACAGACACACTTGAGGCTCATAAAGCTGAAAAGCAGAGGCTGCCAACAGCTGGAAAGAAACATATATTCTCAAATAAAATTATGACCTGATATATAAGACATAGTTACATCATAAGGATACTTGGCCTTCTCACCAGGTGATTTTTTCCATGCTCTGTCAGTTTAGCAATTTTTAATCTGACTTCTTTTCAGAACTACTTCTTCATAAAAAAAAAAATAATATTTATAGTGAATACCATTTTAAATAGACTTAAAACACAGGAATAATGAAAATTTTTAAAATTTGAGGCATGCAAAGAGAATTATAACATAATGGCAGTCTTTCAGAGCTTGAGGAAAAAAAAAAAAAAAAAGAAGGACCTTGCTGTCAGCTACTTCATTGTCCATTATTAAGTTTACTACAGTTAAAATTAGCATTAAATAACTTCATCCAAATTTCCTTTAAGTGCCTGAGTCTTACCGTAGATAAGTCTCAACTCCACTTCAGGTGTATTGACTGGAAGTGAAGCTCAGCAAAATCACCATTTGGTATCTATTCAATCTGATACCAGAGCTCACCTGGTGCCTAGAATGCTGCACCTGGGAGTTCTCAGAAGAAATGTACTCCTGACAGCCCTGAAAACTAAGAACCTATTTCATGCATAAACCAGGTAAAATGTTCCTCCAGTCCCAGGCCTATTATCTTAAGAGCTCAAATATGCAGAGCAATCAATCTCTCCATAAAGGAGATTGAAGTGTCTCTCTTTCCACCATTAGTGGTTGCACAATGATTAGTGTGATTACCAAAGATGTATATGATGAACATTTAAGTCCACTCCTTGCTTGGATAATTAAAGATGCTGTTCCTGCTATTCCAGAGAATCCCTTATCCACAGCTTTAGGATATTCAGAAAAATGTGTAGTTTTAGCATAAGACAGTATGAGGGAAGAATGGGGAAAATTTGAGCTATTTCTGGTAGCTTTATTCAAATATGGCCATTTTTCATTATTAAGAAAAGGTCCTTCAAACCAATAGGAGAAAAGAACATGAAAGAAAGTGAGGAAAACCTCCAGAGAAAGGACTGAAAAATGTGGATCTAATTTCTGATTATCTTTTGAGAGCAAGGACCAATGTCACCTCAGTTTTGGTACTATGGCTCTACCTTCAAAGGAATTTCCAGGCAATGATCCTGATGCAGAAAAAGGTGGGAAAAGCTATGATTAGCAACACTGCTATTCACAACAGCTTCAACAGTGCAGCATATATGATTTCCCAGTCAACATGTTGGCACTCATGAAACATCCATAGGTATTTATCTCTGCCTAACATGATTACAATATGTTTCCACTAGAAAAATGGACACAACAAAGCACTTGCTCTGGTTCTTCAGCAAGGTGACATAGTATAGTGGGCATCCAGGCCAGTAAGTAAACTCACCACCTTTCAAACCAGAGTGACCCTGGGCCAGATGCCAGTTAGGCAGCAGAGAGGTGTGCACAGGATCTATCATAAAAATGAGAAATGATTGCCCTGTGTTTGAAATCTGGTCACTTGAGAGAGATGTCTCAGATATTTTTAGATGCTGATCTCATAGCAAACAATAGCAAAGAAATGAGTGTCACTACTAGTCTGGATGAATACGAATTTCTCATCTGTTCAGGTTTCCTGTTCTTGACACAAGGTAGAGCTGGACATCTCAGGCTTAGAGTCAATACAGGAGGAAAAAGAATGCTTCCTTTCTTACAGCAGAAGCAATACAAAGCTCCCCGTCTGCCTTCCCTTGGCCTTGATACATATATTGATGCGGTCAATGTGACTAAGTCTTTGCACAGGTTTGCCATCAACCTTGTGGCTCTCTTTTGTTTTAGCATGCATGGATTTTACAAAAGGGACACTATTAAAGAGTAGGATAAAATATTAACAAAGTACTGGTCATGTGCTGTGTTTTAGCTATTCATAACAAGATGAAATCTGTTCTTATAACCAGCAAGTAATGTGGAAAAGTCCCTGGACTGTGTTTGAAATGTTATTTCAAAGACCTTGCCCATACTTTGGATTAAAAACCATTACTATTGTAACCCACTGCTTCAAAACATTGCTGAGAAGGTTACATGACTGGAATTAACCCTTATTCTACAGAACTAAGAAATATTCCTTATAGTCTCTGATCTTCTTTAAGTAGACATTTAAATAACCAGTGTATAAAATGGAATCACAAAACTGGAACTGAAACTGAAACAGCAAGGTAATAGAAGTTTAGAGATATATGAATTAAAAAGGAGATTAGATATTTTTTTGTCACTGCTATGTAATTTTATAATAACAATATACCTGCCAAATTGGCCTACTTCACCAGTATTAAATACAACGGATTATTTAATATTAACTGAATTAAAAAACATATTCTAAATTTCCACAATTTAGAAGTCTCTGACAAGACTATTACTTCTGGCAATATCTTAAGGGATTTCTGCCTAGATGATTTTTAACCACGTACCTTAGCAGTACAGCCCTGACCTCTAGTGGCTCAGTGAAACAGTACTGCAGGCAGGAAAACATGCTAATTTGGTTTCATAAACAATTTCATTTCAAGCTGGAAAATGTAGAAGTTCCAGCAAAGCCATGCAATCAGTCAAGGACTAACTGTTTTATTAAACAACTGAAAATTAATTACAGGCTAACAGCAGTACTGTGTTTGCCTTATGCCAACATCCCTCTGATTGATGAGGTGTTTTGACATTCAGCAGATGACTGCTCATTCCCATTGGGAGCTCTGTATTAAGTAAACCCTATTATTAGTCTCTTAGCTATCTGCATAGTTTGGTTAACTTATCTTTTTTTGGTAAACTTACCTTTAGACCAAGAGGTATCTATCACTGGGTTCAGAAAAATAAGTAAGTCAGGTTAGGGATAAGTACATTCCAATTTTCCTATAATCTAAGAATACCTAATTGCTGCAAAGGCTTATGAACCACTACCACATTCAGCAAAAACGTAACACTTCCATGATACACTCCAGACTTCAAAGACTGAGGATCTTAGTTTTCCTGTTATTTCTGTCCGACAGTGAAAATTAAATCCAGAACTCTGAAAAGATTACTGCAATGATTTTCCAATTAAATATAGGAGGCTTCTACATGAAGACTGCAGAAAACATGCAAGAGACAACATTAAATTCAGATGTCTTCATCTAGAAGGCCAAAGAAGGACACAAAGTGACAGGAATGAGCGCTGCCTACTCCAAATTCCTGACACAGGGTAAACGATGCAGGGACCGTCTGAATAGGATAGCCATAGTTACTCTGCTATGCTTCTTCCTACATAAGTCCTTATGAAAGCACTCATACAGTTGATTCTCTTAGTCACATTATGTACCTACATTAATGTAAATAATGTTATTCTGATTTGACGTGAACTAAGCAAATGGGAATCACACCAAACTAGACAGTCAGAACATAACAAGGGTGTCATTATTGGAATGAAAAATAATAATAAAAAAAAATAAAGATACCTCTTCCAAAGAGTGACAAATGTGCTGCACTTTCATATCATCTGTACAAGTTCAAAATGCAAATACACAGATATGTTTTCCAGATTCTGAATACTGCAAGACAAGGCCAGCAAGTCTGTTACTTATGAATTCTGGAACACTCAGTCAAAACAGCCCGTCCAAAAATTAATTATGCAGAAATAGTACATTTCTTTGCTTATTCATTACAGAAGCAGCACAATAAAAGATACACTTTTTAATCTTCTAAGGAGAAGAAAACATCATATTTCTATCCTTATTACAGATTAACTCGACATCCACATCAATTCTGTTCATTATAGAAACATATATTACATATAACAACTTCCCTGTTCAGTAAGACCAAGTTAATTGCTATGATCGGTCATGTTGGATCAACTGGTACTGGACAAATTCTCTTCCTTGAAATATTCTAAATGTAATGGTTTAATTGTAAGCCTCTCTTTATATGCTAGCAAGCTATGTAAGTTTGGCATCATAGACTCATACCCGAATGTTTGGTTGTATCTGTATTGCTGTAAGCTCTCCTTGAAGTGCCCTCAGTGCCAAACTTCTCCAACCACAGGTTCCCTAGCTCTTGGAAAAATTATGACAGCTATCCTAATCCCAAACACAAACAACAGATTGACTTAACATCAGGAGACATTAATTATTATAAGCATGCTTTAGTATTTTCATAATGCTTTCTATATAAGCACAGGGCAAGAAAAAGACCAGCCAGAGTAGCCTTCCTATATATAAACTACAACCTGGACTGTGTGACCTACTCTGGCCCAAGCTAACTCTGCCTGCCTGACTCCAGATCATCAGGGAGTTGACCTACCTTGACCACTGTCCATCTCCTCAGTTCTTATTTCTTTCTCCCTCCCTTTCTCAGGAAAACAGAAAAACTGCATCCAAAAATCAGTCTTATAACCTCAGCCTCTGGCTTACTCTCTGTGGCCCATAACATTTCAGATTTAACATCTACTATTTAATCTTGCTTTATTTGCTATCCTGAAAAGGATTATTAGATCCTCAATTCCTCCTCTGATATTCTCTTTGTACAGAAACCCAAGCAAGTCTCTACTCACTTCAACTCCCGTTGAACAGTTTGTGCTTTGTCCAGTGGAACCTGTCAAGTTCAAACAACTGGGAAGCAACGAAGAAGGGATGGTAACTAAACATTCTGGGTCAGGTTGCCCATCTTGCTACTCCTTCATGTCTATTAGCTTTTGGTAGGAGTGAGACAGTCTCTTATGAAGGACTGGAAAGTCAAGTGTTAGAGATGCAAACAAGTTCAGGGTGGAACAAGACAGAGATGTTGAAGAAGCTGTGGAATAGAGATTATCTCCAGGTGTCCCATACATCTGTGGTGTGAATCTCCTGATCATTCTCCTAAGGTTTCACAGTGTCCTGCAATGTGGATGAGGTAGTCCAGCTAAAGGCACCTTCACTGCAACTTCCACCAGAAGAAAAAAACTGAAAATAATATGTGATTGGAACTGAGTCGCTTCAAGTCTTATATTTGTCTCATAGAAATCATAGATAATTTGTAATCATAAATCAATTTCTTTAATAATCAATCCAGAAACCCAACAAAGATTACTAAATCATTAAACATAACTCAGAAAATTCTGAAAACCAAGGCTGTTTTTAAGGTGTCTCTGCTAAGCATCTCAAAACTGAGGGATAAAGGCTCAGTTTGAGAGGGAGACAGATAATTTAGGTGTCTATATGCGTTCATGCTCCCATAGTCAGAGGAACTCTTCAATGCAGCCAAGAAGTCCAAAGAAAGCGACTCAGACCACCAGCAGCATGCTGATTAAGACATTTTCAGATGAAGAACACAGATCTCCCTCAAGTTCTGCATTACATTTGCCAGTCCTGTAAGATAGATCAGGGCCACTACAAAAGGAACTAGATACTTACCTTCAAGAAACTGAAGCCTACCCAAAATGTCTACTTTAGAGTGAGTTGAATTGATTTCTAGGCTTTGTGGAGTATAAAAAAAGACTTAAGTTCCCACTTCACTTATAGTTATTTTATGTGTCTTAATTAGATATTGAAACCTATCCCACATCACTTCAAAAAACTTACTCCACAATATTTCATGTTTTCTTGACCTCTACTGCCTGAAAATAAATTAGCAGGTTTCTCTGTAACTTTCTGTGTCTGCATTCAGGAAGGAAAAACAAATTTTCAGTCAACAAAATAAACTGAATAAGAATGTTGTTCATCTCTATTCAACAACTGTAAAATTCTATTTAATCAGTCAAATTATAAATATCTACCTACAAAAGAGTGGATGGTTGTACTTGACAAGGTGTATCTGAACTTAAAAATAGGCAGAAGCTGTGGATCTTCTGCAACTCTGCAGATCATATAAGTCCTAAATACAAATGTACATACACAGGGTAGGAAACATTAATCACAGGGATTTAGAACAGCCCACACAGAAAGCCAATGACATAACTGAGTTAGAATGCAGGAGTTCATGGCTCTTTGCCCTTAATTTCATCAGTCTATCTGACTTGAGCACTTTCTACTCATAGCATGCTGTCATATCTCTTTTTTTGTACTCAAATGAGAGGGACCATACTTGAACAAGTGTCTCAGCCTGACCATATGAATCTGACTCAGATTCACAGGCCTGCATGCCATTAATTTTGAAACAATACAGGAAAATTAAAAACAGCCTTGCAATTTTGTATTGGGACGAGTGTATCACCTGTGGCTACAGAACTCTGGTATTCTGTTCCCATGAATGCATTAAATGTACTGATCATGCAAATCCATTTACAGACAGATATTATGAATGAAAGTTTGTTATTGTTAAAGAATAATCCAATTTGTACAGATTACCAGTGTAATCTATATCAATGAGACTGACTTCTCACACACAGAGAGATTTTCAATCCTAAAAAGCTCATAGTCCCATCACAACACTTAGATCTGAAAATTCTTGTACTGTCTTTTCTAGATTATATTTTTATTGTTCAACACAATGAGCAAAGTGAAACATATTTTGTAAAACCTGGTTCTTGCCTAAGAAATTCCGGGAAAAAAACCTGCTCTAATAATAGGTATCACAGATTTAACAGTCAATCTTTGACTGATCTTTTTATAGACAGCTGGGCTTACTGATTTTTTTTCAGTTAATTCAGGACCTGAAGAGCCCATCTGTCCGTTCATAGCAAGATCAGCTACAGAGGCAGACCAGGTTGCTCAGGGTTTTGTCCAGTCAGGACAACAGGTAGGCAAGAAAGGGGAGATAAACTGAGAGTGCTTTGGCTTTTGTCCCAAAAGGTACCTGGGGTTGCATGTGCAGGAAAGTACCTTTCCAAGGGAATGGATTTATTTTCCCCCAGTCTCAAAAAGGAAAAAAGAGTAATTGCAAACATTTCTGCCATAACTCATCTCCCAGAAGAGCCTTGCAGCAGCATAGCTATTCCCTCCTCCTCTTGTGGGGCTGTGAGAGTAGAATCAACTGATTTCAAAGCTTAATTCAGTGAATAAACAATGTTGAGAGAACTAAAATGTATTGTCTAGTATTGTTCTGTCACTATTATAGAGCAAAACCAATTTTGCAGACCCAAGGCAGAAAAGCCACAGTGAAAGGGATGAAGAATGGAGGGAAAGAAGGTCTAAATATAAGAACTCAAATGCAGTTATCAACAAACTTGAATTATCTTTCTAGAGTCAGGTAAAATCAAGTTCTGACTGTTCTAGTGGTGGATTTCCACTGCAGAGTCCTTTCTATAATAAAGCACACTAGCCTTTAGAAGCATGGGGTATACAGACCCTAATCTGTTCCTCTCATCTGTTACACAATATAAGGTTATTGACTCAAACAAAAGAAATTCATATTTCCTACTGAGGTCTAAAAGGGGGATGATGCTATCAGAAAAAGGAGTTTGGGACACTGAGTTATGGGTGGACAACAACACTTGCTAAGTTGAACAATACAAGTCAGTTTGCTGGGATGATGAGGGCCTAAGGGCAACTGACAAGATTGTAGAAGTTGCATGAAGTTGAATTTGCTACAGCCTGTCTACAGACTACAAAGAATCAAGGTTGGATTTAGAGACTGACAGAACATAGAGTTTTGCGAGCAAATAAGAATCAAAAGGAAAGAATAAACAGCCTGTTTCTATAGGGAACCAGTAAGACTCCACAGGTGGCTGTGATGGACCTGTGCTGCTCAACACATTCAAAAACCATCTGGGTAAATAGGTAAACAACAGGATGGCAACATTCTACAATACCAAATTGCTAGTGCTGAGAGGCCTGCAGTAGAGAAAATGGTGAGATCTTGCAGAAGTGATACTACAGAAAACTCAACCATAGAAGGGCTTGCAGAAAATGAAATGCAGAATGCCTGTTCTCTCCAAGGCCTTCCCCTCATAGTGCAAACACAGCAAAGCAAAGCTAGAGGCAAACCTGGGTCCACAGTATTCATCCATTTGAAATGACTCAGCCTGAAGTCCTGTATTGGGTCTTGTTCTCATTTAACAGGTTCCTGAGAAACAGAACACAAAAACTTATATATGAGAAAATGGAAAGCTTAATGAAAGCACAGAAAGAATGGAGGGAAATTACTTTCATTATTCATTGTTGCCATTTTCCATTCTGATGGAGAAAGCATGGTTTGGCAGCAAGAGCTGTCGATGACATTTAGCCAGTAAACTACAAGATGACTCACAGCATTATTTCTTGGATAGCATCTGTTTGCAAATGGTCTGCACGTGTACAAGGAATGGCAATAAGGGATCTTTATAGGACAGCTTTTTAAATGACATATGCTGCACAAAGAAGGAAATAAGAAGATGGACACATTAAAAAATAGATGGAAAAAGTTGTAAGGTGACATAGACATGATGTACACTCCCTCATCCCCTGCACCCAGGCCTGCTCTACTGTCTCAGGAGTTCCTGACAAGCCTTGGACAACAATGCACCCTTTACAGTACCAGTTGGACACTGAAGTGCCCCTGACCATACCAGGAGCCCTTCAATGGAAAATGTGGAAACAAGGCTGACAAATAACAGGAACCATTAACTGCCTGACCAAGGTGGGGAACAAAGTTAGTCATCCACTGACAGTCTTGGAATATTCCCTACCAGAATAGTAGCCCAAGTGGAACACTACCATTGTCGCTGGACTTTTGGAAACAATTGCCAAACGTTTTGGAAACTCCAGTAACTACCAACCTGAGGATAAAAATTTTGAGGATGTCTAAAGACAATCAACTTGTGATCCTATAAAGAGTGGTCTTAAATGAGACCCTTTGAGCTCTCCTGGACTGCAATGGGCTGCACCAGCACCTCCCTCTGAGTGGGACACATCTCAGCACTTGTGAACCCTCAAGTCTGCAATACGGAAAAGACCATCACCGACAACAAGGGCTAGGCTGATATCCCTCCCCACCATGCCCTCCTCTAGGTGCAACCCATGCTTACTGAGGAATGTTAAGGGATTTGAGGGGAGTATTTCACTGAACCTGAGGGGAATTTTTAATAGGTACCTTTACACATTTAGATATAGCTGTATACCTCTCTTTGCTTGTGTGCATCTGTGTGAATTGATTATGACATGAATGTTGCTATTATGAATCTCTAATTAAGTCACTGCTTTTAACTGTAGTAAATTCTATGTAATCACTTTTAAATTGTTATATCAGTTAATAATTAAGTGCTGCTAAACATTTTTGTGTTTATATCCTTTGCATCTTTGAATCCCCAGTCTTTGTAAAGTATTCTAGATTGACTGTAATCCAATTTTCCTCTGCATGTTTTATCTACATAATAAGCAATAGAGTGAACCTTGCCATCAAACTCTGTTAAAGTTGCGCTTTCACAAATTCATATTAAAACCTGCTTTTTGCCAATACCTTTGATGGTGGTTCTTTAAGTGAGTAACACTCAAGGATGGACAAGCAACAAGAGGGATGGACTACCTGAGGACTGATTTTCCATTTTTTTCACCGGAAAAGTCATTGGATTCTCAGATCAGTTTCAAACCTCCAGCTTTGCCATTTCAAAATCTCCAGGCTTTTCCACATGGATTGTAGAGAGCACAGAGAACACAAAGACAACTGGATTGAAATGAAGAAAACAGGAGTTGGTATAGGAAAGTCTAAGATTTCCAAAAGAATTAGTAACTGGGGAAGGCAGTCTCCATCATGAAACCCACTGTGGTCATTCAAGAGGGATAAGACTATATAGAAGTTAAAGTTTAAAATTATCTTAGTCTGATGCTCAGAATTTCGTGGAATGGAAGACAGTGGTGAGGAAGTTCACCTAGTACAATCAGTAGCTAAATGACCAGGAAAGCACATCCAGTGCTCCCAAGTTAATCACTGAACTCAGAATAAAAGTCTCTGAATTTAATGCCTCCTATGCTGAGCAAGTATAACAAAATTCAGAAATGTATTTGAATCTCCATCACAATCTTTCCTATCTCAAAACCATCATCACAAATCCGACAATCTTTGCAGGAGGATAAGAACACGGATAGAATCTCCCAAAAATATCTTGCTGCATATTTTAAGAAAATTATAAAGAAAGTAATTGTTTTGATCAACACTGATGTTTTACACCTCTGGTTTTAATGATCTTAGATTTACTACTGTCATGTAAGTGATTTTTAGCTAGTTGGCTGCAGTGGCAAACTATCTGCAGTGAAAAGACTAATTTTCAGTAAAATACATATCACTAATATATGCCAAGTCAAGCAGAGGAAGGTAGAATGGCCATAATAGACTTAGAACAGATAATGTTAAGCATTCACAATGATCATAACTATAATACTGTCTGTCATTGTGTAAAAGTTGGCCATATGTTCATCATTTATTCCAGCTGTGCACACCAAGGAATACATATTAATTAGTTTCTGATAAGGGGACAAAGAGGGCATAAAGAGACAATACGTTTAGAGAATTCGCAAAACCATCTGTGATTCTAAGATATCTAGTACCTCTTTTGAGAAAAGAGCCCATTTCTATATCCAACATTGAGATGCCTTTCTAAACAAAGGCTCACACTGCAGAAATAGCTTTATGATGTTTCTCACCCATGTCAGTGTTGTGTTAGACAAGCCAAAACCAACATACCAATAGATAGATTTTGGCCAGATTCTCCAGCCCAGACATATCCCAACTTGGAGGCAGCTCTGGAAGGAGGTTGTACACCCTCCAGGAGACCAAATATAACACAGGTTACTGCTGAGGTCTGAGAAAATGTTTCTGCCTTGGATACCAGGTATTTGGGGGAGTCTTTAGGCACATCATGGCTATGTATTACACCACTCTTGAGAGGGTAGATCTTCTCATTCCAGACTAAACTGGAGAAAAAAGGTACTCAAAACATGAACCCTGGTGGTACAGGCTAAGAACACAGCTCAAGTGCCAATCTTTCACTTTCTACAGCCAAACAGTGAATAACTGAGAGCAAAGTGATAATTTTTTCCACATAACAATAATCTTTCTAGAGGAATGAACTGGAAAATGTGATACTGGGTATATTAACTAAGCCTTTGGATAGGAGGTCTTCTGAAACTTCTGCAGCTACTCAGATCACTGTTTCTCTGCAGTGAACGCCT
>JAWWES010000001.1:49752684-49774734 GCA_035583135.1 Lophotriccus pileatus | reverse complement strand
CCAGAGAGGCTGTGGAGTCTCTGCCTTTGGAGATACTCAAAAGCCATCAGGACATGGTCCTGAGGAACCCAGATCTAAACACCCTACTCACGCAGGGGTGTTGGGCCAGCTGTGCTCCAGAAGAATCTGCCAACCTCAACAATTCTGTGATTCAGTGATTTTGCTTAAAGGAAAACCTCAGAAAACTTGCACTTATGAGGATAAAAGGTATCTTAAATTGTGAAAATCCCTAAGAATCCTTGTACCTTCTATTGCTGGTTTTAGTTTTTCTGCATAATATTTTTCATTGTCAGGTAACATTTGACTGTTGTAGTAGCTGTTCAACCCTCTTTTGGCAACTTACTGGGGTTTTTAATAAACTTTTCAGTGCAGCTCCTAGAAAACGAGAGTTTGAAGAAATCAGATGAAAATATTTTTCTGTAAATTCTCTTTAGAATGCTTATTCTATACAATTTTTTTTTTTTTTTGAATTCCTGACCTTTAGGTGTGAAGAGTTTTTATATGAGCTTATAGAGGATTTTAAAATGGATAACTCAGAAAGAAAACAAACAAACAAACCAACCTGTTTAATTGCCATCCTCTAGGATAAGTATGGCATTTTTTGAATTATTTACTGAAATTCTTACATCCTCTAAATATACTATTTGTTAGTCTGTGATAACATCTGTGATTAGATACACTGCTATTTTGAAGAAGAAAACACATATGATTTATTCAACTTATGTATAAACCTATGTATTTTATAAGGCTTTTTAAATGTATTGTTTTCACTTAGTGATGCGTACGATTTTATTCTTTATGTAGCTGTCTCTCAAACCTTTGAAGAAGAAATACATCTACATTAGTAAAAAGTATAAAAGTTCTGTCTGTACAATTGTGGCAGAGAAACAATCCCAGATTAAGTGTTAAACTTAATTCTGAAAAACATCTAAAACCTTATACCTCTTTAATATTTTCTTAACAAATAAGTAATTCTGTATTACTTTATTAATAATGCCAACAAAACACTTTAGTATGATGATATGTGAAAAGATGTCATTATTAGATGTATTTTCTTTAAATGTAATTCTAATTGATTGGGATTAAAATGTAATGTAATGTAACGTAAAGTGTAATGCAAAAAATGTAATTTTTTTGCAGCAGCTGCTTTTCTTTGGTACATTATTCTCTAGAAATACTACTGCACAGCATAGTAAAACTGTGAAAGAGAAATGATCTATTATCTAAAACACAATTTAAAAAAAAAAAAAGCATGCCACTGTGGCCAAAAGATCGGGTGCTAAAGTTTATGCCACTATCAGCTCATCAGAAAAGACTCCAGGCTGGAAGCGCTGCCCTGCCCTTCTGTTGCAAACTCCCATGTCTTCTGGCAACATATTGTATATCCATTAGATATTTTTCAAAAGATATTTTTAAAATTATATCCTCAGTAACTCACAACTTGAGCTCATTATAGCTAAAAATTGACATGAGAAAGTCTGGATTAAAAAAAGAAAAGTATTAAAATTCTTAGTATTTAAATGTCTGCTCCCACCAGTTATTTCTTATATGATGCCCAGCCTACTGAATATTTTTAGAGCATGAGGAGTACTTGGACTAAATAATTGGAATTCAGGCTATAAAATGTATTATCTTACCACATCTGACAATATTTGCATCATTTGCAATGATTTCTCTTGCTGTTCTTAAACAAGTCGTGATTTAAAAGCCACTAACTAAAAATATACATAAATACAAAATAATGTCTACAGTTTACTTCTAATAAGTGTACTTTTAGCTTATCCATGATCTGTTTCACCCACTATTACCTAGGGGAAAAATTGTGCTGCTGTTTTTACTTTTGGTTTACATTGACTCCAGTGTCATGAGTATTCTCTCCAGCTTCACAAGTATAAAATAACATACCTGCATCTGCTTCCATAACAAACATTGTCTTGGCAACAATAAGCATAATTTTGTAAGGGGGGAGTGAAAATAAATTCTTTAAAAGACCTCCATATATTAGCGGAAAAAAAAAAAAAAAGAGCACCCTTATTTTTACAACTGCCTCATTTCCTTAGGGAGAACCAAAGGATGGATGGCACATTAAGGATTTAAAAGAAAGGTTATGAAGAGGGTAAGGAAAAATGTTTTTATCAGGAGTTCATGGTAGATGCACCTGATTCAGCACCACTCCTGCAAAGTCTGAGTGATAGCCTACGCAAAATTTATCCAACTGGCGTGAAACGTGCCTTGTCTCTGAATCAGAAAGATTTTCCTTCACTTTTGGGTTTCCTTCCATCCTAGGGGAGTATATTAACGCATAAACTGCTCACCACTTCAAGCAGTAGTTCTGTGGGAGATACCTCTATAAAAATGCAAAAGGGAAATGATATTTCATGCTGAAATTATGTAAACATTTGGCTTCTGTTTCTGAACACTGGACTAAATTAAAAAAAATAAGGCTTGAGGCTGTTTTGTTTTTTTTTTTTAATGGCAGATTTTTAAATTTACTTAAAGCCTAGAAAATGAAACTGTACCTGTGCTAACATTATTTTTTTCAAATGTCTTTTGGAAAGAAGCTTTTATAATATAGGTCACAATTTCAAAATCGTTTCTTTTTTCCTTGATTTGTATTTCTTTGGTTTGGTGTCAAAAAGAAAAATAATTTATACACAGAAACTATATAAACCCTAAAAATTATACTTTCACTAGGGGGCAGAAAATGCCTGAGTTTGTCATTTACAGAATCACATTTTAGTTTATTTGACAGAAAGGTTCTAAAACAGCTGTACTCTGAGCTGTCTAACCTTTGAATCATCATACACCAAGCAAATCAATAATACTCCATGGTAGTCACTCTTCAAGGAGAGAACACTGTGATGGAAATGACTTCACTTAGACAGTCATTTACTGTAGCTGTACACCAGTGAGTAATAATGCTTACCAGCCCAGGATGAATATTAAAACATTATGAGATAAAAAGTTATGGCTTGTTCCAATTTAAACCTGTGCCTTAAAACTCTAGAAGAAATTATATGAATTTAAAGGTGACAGGTTGGCAGAAGAATTTATTAAATGATGAAATGGTCTTGGTAAACTAGGATTGTAAATCACTTCTATATCCATTTATTATAACAATAAAGTGCTACTCCTTTTTCAGAAACCCTGAAATTAATAGGAATTATGCCACTGAAACAAAGATTTTAGAATAGCTCTATTTATTTTTTAATGGTCAGATTGCACAACTCATTACCAGATGTTCATTTTTCTGAACATATAGATAGCAATGAAGCTGTGTCATAGGAGGTTTAGGTTGGATTTTATGGTAAGGTTCTTCATCCAAAGGGTGATCAGGCACAGGAACAGGCTCCCCAGGGAAAGGGTCATGGCACTAAGCCTGAGAGAGTTCAGTAAGTGTCTGGACAATGTTCTCAGGCACACGGTGTGATTTTGGAGGTTGTCCTGTGCAGGGCCAGGAACTTGACTTGATGATTCCCGTGGGTCACTTCCAACTCAGCATACTCCGAATCCTCTCTCTTCCAAGAGAAACCAGCTTCCGCAACGTGCTGCTGGCCGGGAGTCACACACCAAAACCTTCAAACATCCTTACAGCACCGCTGAGACACACGGAAACCTATCCTGCCCGTCACAACGGCATTAAACCTTCGCCTTGAAGACCTCTCCCGCCTCTTCTTTTAGCACTGAACCTTCCGAACTCCCGCCCCCGCAGCAGCGCCGCCCGCCTCTCCCCGGCCTCCGCCCCGCCCGCCCGGTCTCCATGGCGCCGCTGCCGCCCCTTCCGGAGCGCCGGGGCAGCGGCGGGGCGGGCGCGGCTGGTCGGGCGGGCGCGGCTGGTCGGGCGGGCGGCGGGGCCGCTGTGCCGGGGGCTCGGCGGGGCGGGCCGGCAGGGAGCAGCGATCGGCGGGGCGCGGAGCTTCCCCGGGCAGGGCGGAGGGGGCGGTAGGAGGGGGCGGGACGAGGCGGGGGCCCGTCCTGCGCCCTCGGCTGGGGCCGGCCCGGCCCTTCCTGGCCCGGCCGCTGCCCTCGGTCACCCTCCGCCCCGGCAGGCGCTTGCTGTGAGTCAGTGTGAGACTGACATCGCTGAACACCGCTGGGAGACACCGCTAGTGGACGTGTTGGCTGGGAATAACACCTGCTCGAAAGAGAAACAGAAGAACTGGTGGGGTGTGCTGAACGCTCTGACTGATTGCTGTTAAATGTTTTAGCCTTCGGTGCATCTGAGGATGTCACATTTGGGATATCTCGGCAGACTGCTGCAGTAGAGAAGAGTACTGGGCTATGTAAGCTCACTTATATACTTATTACTTTAATGTAACTAATGTAAAATGATTATGAAGAGTAGTAGTAGTCATTAGAATAAGAACCTCTGCACTAGCAGTGAATGGAACTTTTTTTTTCTACTTTTGGAGGAAAGGATACTATGCAAATGGGATTTAAGTACAATTAGCTACCAAAAATGTTGTATTTAAATAAAATACTAATTTAATGTCTTAATAATACTTTTTGATTTTTTTTATTTTCAGTACCCTGAGTGTGACCATAAAATATGATTCTTTGCCTGCTGCACCAAACTGCCTAAGTACTTCTTTTGCCATTTGTTCACGTGGCTTCAACTACAATGGTAGGTTATGATTTGGATAATATACTTTCAGATTCTTTTGTTCTAACCTGCTAGCTGTCTGGCTGATGAGGAGAATACCATCATTGTTTCACATTTGCTTTAAAAAAATTATTTGGTATGTCACTTCTGAGCTCTGACATTCCTTTTTTTCAGGGATGTGTTTCTTCATAGCCTGTGAATGTTTCTAAACACTTAGTCACTGGCCAGTGCATCATAGGAATTGCTATATGAGCTAGTGGTGGGTTTTCTGTCACAACTGATGGTAGACAGTTGGGTGCATATAAATCCTGCTTCCATACAGTATTCTGTTCACTGGTGCTAATATTGCTTTGGATTGTTACCTAATGTTAAGCAGTCAGTGAATTGAATATCTGAAATCATGCAGTTATCCATTAGACTTAAATAGAAAGCATGAGTGTTAGACGTTTTCATAAAAACACTTAGACACTTGAAAATTTACGTGCTTTTATTAGGTGTAATTTCTATTCCTATTTTTAAGTCCAATTGCTTTACATTGTTCTAAGGCTATGTAATGTAGCCAAACCTTGCAATACAGTGACATCAGGTTTTAGCTGTTAATTTTAGTATGTGCCAAAGAAAGTTTGAGCCTGTCTTCTAATTATAAGTCCATATAAGTGTAGAGCTGTTGCAGTGTTTTTATGTATGAGGATATTTAAATAAGTCATTTAATTTCTAAAACCCCCTTTGTGATTCTTGCAGCAACAAGCTTTGGAACTGGCACTGGATCGTGCCGAGGTAGGAAGCAGCCAAATTACTTGCTTGTACATAATATATTGGTCTCACAGTTATAAAAATATTTTATCTCTTCTGAAAGGCAGTGTAAAAGCATGTTATGTAATTATATGTATGTGTATAAATAATCACCCATACATGTCACACTGAGTTTACAAAATTGTCACTCAAATTGTTGTCATGTATTTGTGTCTTACCCATTGTACTGCAAACATCACCAGGTGTGATGGTGATAGACTGTGTGGCACTTCAGTTTTCCCCTTTTAAACCAGCATATCTGTGTGCTGTGAAATAGACAGAGCTCTACAGATACAGCTGGCAGAAGTATATGGTAAAATCCTGTTTAAGGATAATGAAGAGGCAAGTGCCTTCACATTTGTGTTCTTTCATGCTGACATGTGATACAATGGTTACCTTGAACTCTGTTATGGGGAATATGTGTTTCTGTGGGAGAACCTATCTTCACTGGCATTCTGAACTAAGCTATTAATCAAAATACTTCAGACAAACAATAGAGATTAGGAAAAACTTTATTAGAATATAAATCATATTTAATATAGGATGATATCTCTCTAATTCTTTTTTAATTAGTATATTTAATGTACCTTAATTGTTTTTATAGTACACAGCTCTATAGAGAAAACAAATGTAAATGCAAAAGACAAAGGGAAAGCTAAACTTCCTGAAATTAGTTTTGTTGAGAAGTACTTGATTGTAGATGTTGTCGAGCCAGCATGCATAAATTTAATCGTATCTTAGCATGTTCACCACATTAATGTCAGTGTGTTAACTATGTGAACTTCAGTAACGTTAGCTAAGTACAGTAGTGTTAATTACTACTGGAATTGAAAAACACAAATGCAGAATCAAGCCTTTGTGCGCAGCTAGTGCCATAGCCATGAAATGCTACTTTTGACAACTAAACTGAATTGTGTTCTTGTTGGTGACTATAAAATAGACCAGATCGTGTCCAGTATTCTTTTGGAACAATAATGTGTCATAGCAGTTAATTATTTTCTGTATTCATGGAACACTGTCTGGTAATGATGTCAAGTTGTGTGGTAAATAGAATTAAATTTCTTTATAATGCATGTTAGTTTTTTGGTTTACTTTTCTCTTGCAGTATATCATTGAAAGTGCCCGTCAGAGACCTCCCAAAAGAAAATATTTATCCAGTGGAAGGTACTAAGAGTTTCAGTATTCAGTTTTTAAGTAGCATTTCTTTGATTTAATTTTGGTTACATATTAAGCTTTTTTAATTGCAGAAAATCTGTGTTTCAAAAACTCTATGATTTATATACAGAAGAATGTGAAAAAGAGCCTGAGATAAAGGTAAGCGGAAATTGCTGAGAAGCTTTTCATTGCTGTCTAAACAGGCAAGTTCAAAAAATACATTTTTTTTAATTTCACTTTATTTCTTTGTTAAAAGAAGAATAAAGTCTTCCTACTATAGTAGTTACCTAAGGCTAAAACTGCAGGAGAAACAATTATTATGACTTTTGTGGACTAAACTGTGTAATTTAATAGCATCATCGTAGTTCAGTTTGAAATAAAAACAAGGTAATGGAAGGGCCAACGACTACCTGGTAACCCTAAATGTGAATAGTAAGGCCTAGACTGTCTTGAGTGACCTATGCATTCTGTCTTAATCCTCTGTCACTGAAGTCAGTTGTGGACAAGTTCAGGACCACTGTCAATGCCACTTGCATTGTTGTCAGTATCACTGTTTCAGAATCAATTGTTTAGAATGACTGCCATGGGAAGAAACGTAGATAATTTTTGACTCTGTGCTTTGTTGTAAATTCAAATTTATTCCTTGAACAGCTGGTCAACTCTGAAGTTTGTGAAATTTTTTCGGAACTTCAGCAAAGAAGCTCAAGCAGACTTATCAATGCTAAATATAAGGTGTAAAAAGGCACAGGTTACCTTGCTAAACTGTGAATGTCAAATGGAACAAGAAGAACAGGTTGTGGAATCTGCTGTATTGCTGCTTACAAGGAAATAAAAACAAATGAGAATATAAATGGGCATGAGATATTAGTTACCAATCACCTGTAATTCCTTTCAGTGTTTCTGATATGGTTGATTGTATTTAGAATATGATCCTGATTCAAATCACAGATGTGAGGGTTTAAGCAAATTATAGACTTGAGAAGGTTGGAACATCAATAGTGAAGGAGTAATAAAATATTTGAGCAGCAGGGGGAAGATCAGGCTTGCTAGACTGGAACCTGGGAAAAACTCTGGGATTTTAATGCAGTAGGTGTTGCTAAACTAGAAGGCACTGGGCAAACTTACCCAACTATAATAAAATTGAAGTAGTGAAGAGAGTTATAAGATCACAGTAGGTGAAAAGGATTGTTGATGATTTAGATTTATATAAAAAATTATGTTCTTTATTGAGGGATTGGAAGCTTATGACTGGCAAATTTGTATGTAGAGCCCTTATTCACTGAACTAAGATGTGGATAGTTAATACACATCTTGGTCTTATGTTATGGATTATAATAATTGAAAATGAGAAGCTCAGAGATCGAGTTACAAGGTTAAAGATAATGCTACTGTGAAACTTCCTCCACAAGCATAGGATTGTGTATTTGTCTCTTAATTGCTAAAGCAAAACTGAACTAAGTTCTGACTAGAATTTAATCAATGACTTGGATGTAGCTTAAAGGTTTTAGTGTACAGAGCACTGGCCTTCAATAAAATAAATCTCATGACCATTTTTTGCATACATAGACAAATTGTTAGGAAAAAAATATTGTTTATTTAGAAATTCCATGAGTGGTTACTAGTTAGTATAAATTATTCTGTGCCTGTATTTTGGATGGAATAATGCCCTCAACTGAATGATCCTTTTTCTTCAGCTCTTGAAAATGGATTGGATTAGAACTGTTAATAGTTGGATTAGAACTGTTAACAGTATTATCAGTAACAGCGTCTAGAAGTTGTATGGGTTCTATCCCAATGATAGAGGAATGGAATTGGTTTTTATTTTTTTGTTATTTTTAAATATAACTTTAGTGTAATTAATTTCTTCCTAATCTCTTTTACATAACTTAAAGAATTCTCATATTTCTTTCTGTCCTAATGCTAGTGCCTAGATATGAAGGAATTAACATATCCAACACAGAGGAACATACTCAAAAACTTTTCAGTCTTGAAAGAGAGAATTTCAGAGCATTTGAGTGCTGACTTTGCTCTCAAATGGCATTTACTCTACCTCAGGCTACTTCCTACTGTGTCCAAGTGAAAGCCTGATACCTATATCCCCTACTCAAGGATGTGTCTGAGAATTGAAGCACAGCACATGCAGCCTCCTGGTGTTTGGTGGATGGAGGGGTTAATAGGAGTTCTAGCTGAAGAATGTTTTGCATAACATGCTGCATCTCCAGCATCCCATATGAGAAATTGGCTTTCATGAGCAGTCTCTTACCTCTGTTGTTGCTGTGACGTACAGCATTTGTCCCCCACTCCTCCAGTTCTTTAACCATTACTTTGTCTCTTTCTTTGTGTTAGTTTCCACTATTTCTGTACTGTAAAAGCCAGTGAGATGTAGTCACCATCATTCATGATGCATGGGGAAGAGTTAACTTTAAGCAATGGTTCTAAAAACTACGTAGCAGGAAATTGAAAATACTCTCTTTCTCTGCATACCTGTTAAAATTATCTGTTTAATTATGTTGCTGTGGGATTTGGAGGTTTTGTTTTCAGTCCTTTTCTCCAAGTTTGTTCCCCTGTAAGTTATAATCCTACTTTCTCTCTTTTCATTATATGTGGAAAGATAAATTTGTTAAAAAACAAAGATATCCCACTACTACTGAGTTGAGTGCACGTGAAATGAGTAGCTTGGCAGGGTTAGTAGAGCACTCAGGTTAACTCGCAGTTAATGACTCCACCCAGGGCTGGTATTCTGAGATGAAATCTGGCCTCCAGCCGGAAGATGTAAAATTATCTTAGCTTTAGAATTTATTGTCATAATTCATTGTTTAAAGCCCTTCTAAGGGGTCTTTAAGTGTTTCAGTTGGTAGGATATAAATGAGGTCTGTGAAACACATCAAGTAATTTAAAAAATCTGTTATACGTGGGAAAGGTCATTGTTATAGTTAAATAAAGAAATAGTGTCTGCAGCTGCTGATCAGATTTCAGAAAATACGGACAAGAAAATGCAATTAAAGCTTCCAAATGCTGTAATTCAGTATTTTAATCCTGGAGGGAAATATCTACTTCTGTTAGGAATGTTTGAAAGTACTAAGTAATGTGTTGTTTTTATCAAACAGTGTGTAGTGGATAAATGATGTCTGTAAAAATTATACAAATAAATAGGGCCACTGTAGATTTATAGCATTGTAGCATAGCTACATTAACTTAACATTCTTATTAACTCTGTTGTCTGTGGACTTCCAGTTCTAGGGTTTGTAATTTAAATGAGTGAGGTTTTTTCAAAAAATCTGTGTATATAAGTATGTGTGATAATACATAATATATTTACTCTGTTGAATACAGTACAATCAAATTTATCTGGGCTTGTTTAGATGTATATTTTGTCATTAATCTAAATAATAGTCATATTCTAGCAATTGTTTCTATTTCTACTAATTATTTCATTGTATTGTGCTCATGAGCAATGTTTATTTTTAAAGCAGAAGCTGAGGAGAAATGTGAATTTACTTGAGAAACTGGTTATGCAGGAGACGTTGTCATGTCTGGTAGTGAACCTCTATCCGGGAAATGAGGGTTATTCACTTATGCTCAGGGGAAAAAATGGTTCAGGTAATATTTTTGCTCTTTAATTTTTACAATTACTTAGAATGCTATATAAATAGTTAGGATGTGTTGTTACTTACATTTAACTGTTCCACATCTGAGATCATTCTAGGGGCAAGGAATAAGGAAAGAACAAACTTGAATTAAAAATTTACATAAAGCTTGAGGTGCAATATAAATCTGTAGATATGAGTCTTTTTATGAGCCTTTCATTCCCTTATTTCCACTTAGTTTCTGGAGTTGCATATCCAAGTTTCTCTTACATTAGGTTCCTTCTGTCAGATTGTTTCTTTCACTGTTTCCTATGTCGGTCTTTGTGTTCCAGTTTGGTTGTATCTCCTTGCTGTTGGTACTGTGATGTGCAATAAGAGCATACAGTATGTCACCTGGGAGCAAAAATTCTGTCTATTAGCACCATAAGAGTGAAATAAAGCTCTGGGAACAGAAAGGGATGTGAAAATTATTACTGTGCAAAAAAAATGGTCTGTTTGGATAGGTTTCTGCCAACCCTGCTTTTTCCCTGTACCAAGTTTGCTGTAGATTTCTCATTGTTAAAGTTGGAACTTGAAAGGTGAAAGAAAAGTAATATGTTTTGTTTAAATTCAGATTCTGAGACCATTCGTCTGCCTTATGAGGAAGGAGAGCTGCTTGAATATTTGGATGCAGAGGAACTACCACCTATTTTGGTTGATCTTTTGGAAAAATCTCAGGTTTGAAAGTTTTTTCAAAAAGAACTTATGTGTTTTACTGAGATAGACCTTGATTTTTTTGAATGCTTCACACAGGTGATTCTAATCATAAGACACTTGCGCATTTGAAACTAATATTTAAAGCCTCAAACAAATATTTTATTGTACTTTAGGAAAAAAAGTACTGAGGAGAGAGAGATAGAAGAGAGATTGCTGTGGTTACAGCTGTGAAACAACTTCAGCTCTGTGCTCTAGCAAAATGCTCTTTGTTCTTTGTTATAATGACAATGTTTGGCGTGGGAATTTCTTGAAAATACTTTGCTGGCATATGAAACTACATTTTAAGGTTGTACTTTAGGTATGTGCAGGTATGTGGTAAAGAGCACTGGTCTGAAAAAATTACTGATTAGTTTTATTCATAGTTTCACTGAATTTTATATGTTATATAAAAAACTTCTATTTAGAGACGGGGGTGGATTGGTAAATATTTGTTTATTTAAAAGTTGTGGTTTCTTTCTTTCAACTAGGTTAATATTTTTCATTGTGGATGTGTCATAGCAGAAATACGTGACTATAGGCAGTCTGGTAACATGAAATCTCCAACATACCAAAGCAAGCACATTCTTTTGCGTCCTACAATGCAGGTAAGAAGTGGCTTAAGTCATTTCTCAGTGTTCCCATAGTTCCTAGACTGGATGTATACTAATACAGAATATATATTAAGAAATTTTATTATTCAGTTGAAAGCTAATTACCATTATTTCTTCTTCCTCAGACTTTAATTTGTGATGTGCATTCTATAACAAGTGACAACCACAAATGGACACAGGTGGGTTAGAGGTTATTTTAAAACTTTAAAGTGATGTCATAAATATGCAATAAAATTAAATTATTTTAAATTTTCTATTTGTTTAATAAATGCAGAAATTACTCTTTCTTTATTAATTCAAACTGTCAGTGTGTATATTTGTGTGTGGTACATGCTTCAGAGAGCTGCCAAATTAACTTAATTGAATCTTTCCAAGATGCCATAGAATACAATAGGATTTGCTGAAGGTTTTGTAGAATCAGACCTTAATTTTTGGAAGTGCAAAATGACAGCCTTGGAGTGACTCTAACTAGTTTATCCTACTTCATTCATTGCAATGTGCAGCCCCAGAACAGCACTGGCTGTTTTGACACAATTGCTCCTCCACCTTTATTTTACTATTGATACTTTTAAAGTAAAGAGAATCCAAAGTAACTACAGTTGTACAGTTATAGTTAGTGAATTGCTGAACGGCATGGTGTATTCAATGTGGTTGTTTGTATGTCAGAGCCACAGTCATGCTCAAATCTATTTCAAATTGTAATCTAAAGTCCCCCGTAGATCACCTTTATGGCAGTGATTACATCAATATAAATCGCTGAGAGAAAATGGATTTCATTGCTGTGTTTAAAGCAAGCAAACAAAACTCACAAAAAAACCCCAACAAAAACAAAAACAAAAAACAAACCAGAACATGACCTCTACTTTTCAGCAGATTTTGTGTTTTTTTCCTATTGGAAACCCTACCCAAGCTCTGTAACTGATTATAATGGTTAGGAATACTTAATTGTTGAATAGTTTCTTTTGTTGACTATCCACACACAATTTTTTCGGTTTTCTCTGAGATGATGTCCATCTCCATAGGTATATAAGAGTTTAATTAGTGTAAAAGTTTTCATATTTTAACATTTTTTAATAGCTGTGTATATTATAGGAGGACAAACTCCTACTTGAGAGCCAACTTATTTTGGCTACAGCAGAGCCTTTGTGTCTTGATCCTTCAATAGCAGTGACCTGTACTACAAACAGACTCCTGTACAACAAGCAGAAGATGAACACTCGCCCCATGAAACGGTAGTTTTCAGTGTGAAACATTTGCAAAGAAAAATATAAATAATGCTTTATATGAAAGTTTAGCTACTCATATGAAATATTTACTGAAATATTAGTATTGTGTGAGGAACAGTCAAGAAATTATATCTGATTTTTAAGTGCTCCATATCTTATTTTTACGTGCTCAATTTAAGTGCTCTATATTTCAGTTAGTAGTAGATACTGTAATATGCTTATTTTTGTATAAGGAAAGTGTATATATATTTTCTCAACATAATCTGTTATATTGCAGTTTGGATTTAGTTGTTTGGGGTTTTTTTTCATAATTTATGTGTAGGCTGAGTCAGATGGCAGCTCAGTATTGTAAAATATATAAATGGATATGTTGCATAGTGGTCTCTGATCTGTTAAAAGCTATGTATAAGCTTAATTCTGAATGAGGAAATCAAGGGAATTATTTGTAAGTTTGACGTTCAGGCTAAACAGAAGTGTAGGCATATCAGAATCTTGGAAAAGTTGAGATTATTTCATTTTTCTGCATGGTTGTTCACTTTTTTCCCACAAAAGCTTGAAATGGTTCACATTTGTTCTGCTACAAGAGTTGCACTCACTCTGTAGAAGGGAAATGTACTAATGGTCTGTCAAAATTACTGAAATATTTAAAATTAGATCTGTATTGTAATACTGTGCTAATGCAAAACTAGTGGCAATGTCTAAAATAGTGAAATTGATCAAGCTGTCCTTGAAATTAAAGATTGGTGGTAAACAAACATTTCACTAGAAAAATAGACAAAGGTGTTAAATGAATGTCCAGAACAGCATTTACCGTAGCAACAAGTTTGTCAGGAAACAAATAGAGGACAATTACTGTGTTTGCAGTTACGTAAGCAGTACAAAGATCTTTTGATGGAACTGAAATCTATGACAATATACAAATATTTTAAGCTTAGCAACTTCTTAATTACTCCTTCTGATAATGTATTTCAATTATGCATTTAAAAAATAACCCCATTCTTAGTGCTGAAAGACATGAACAGAACACTAGTATATTTTATAAATATGAAATAAAAGAGATGTACAGTGTAACCCAGAACAGCAATTTTAAATTAATATTTAAAAACTTAACAGTCTCAATGTAAGTAGGAGTTCTCTGCATATTTTTGTGTTTGTACACAGGCAGTGGACAATCTAATATTGAAGGGTGTACAAGCTCGTGTCATTTTGCCACAGGTGCTTCAAAAGGTACTCAAGGTCCTATCTGAACAAACAGCCGGAAGTAGCTCACTACTCAACTCTACCTCAGCTCAGACTACTTGACTACTTACAGAAAAGGAAGGAGAGGAAAGCAGCCCAGCAGTATGACCTCAAAATTTCTAAAGCTGGAAACGTAAGTGTTCTGAGAAGTAATTTCATATGCTTCTAACTATTTAATTAAAGCATTTAATATATTAATCCTGCTTTTTCATTTTCCAGTGCGTAGATATGTGGAAACAGAACCCTTGCTACTTGACTGCCCCTTCTGAAGTAGACGTAAGACTAGTTTTTACCATTAGCAATTATTAGCAATTTTATTGAACATTGTATTATATGAAGAAGTGACTAAAGAGTATCCAGTATCAAAGAAAAAATGGATGACTTTACCGTTTACAATTAGTCTTTTGTACCATAAGTTGTAAACACAAGTGAAAGCATGCTGCAATTGTAACAGAATAGTTTGTATGAGGTAAACAGTACAACTGTTACTATTTTTCTTCTGTGGGTTCAATGAGCACATAGCTATTTGAAGTTGTTTTGACAATATAAAAATTAGAAAAACAAATGAGGTTTGTAGATTATTTAAAAATGAGTCACTTCTCATCTTGGTAGAAATTCCTCTCTTTTGATGTGTTATGAGACTATGCACATTAATATTTTGAGAAGTTTTGATTTTTATACTGAGAATTCTAGTTGAGAGTTCTTTTGATCACTGTGCATTCTTCTCTCAGGGACAGAGAAGTTCTTAGTTTCTGGTACTGCCAAAACACATAGTACCAGTGTAGAGAAGGGACTCATAGAATCATAGAATGTCCTGAGTTAGCAGAGACTTACAATGATCATCATCTCCTGCAGCACAGGAAACCCCAAAAATCACGCCACGTGTCTTGTTCAAACACTTGAACTCCATCAGGCTTGGTACTGTGAAGACTTCCCTGGGTAGCCTGTTCCAGTACCTCACCACCCTCTCGGTGAAGCAGTTTTTCCTAATATCCAGTGTAAACCTCCCCTGACACAACCTCAGGCCATTCCCTGGGTCCTGTCACTGGTCACCACAGAGAAGAGATCAGTGTCTGCCCCTCCTCTTCCCCTCACGAGGAAGCTGTAGACTGCAATGAGGTCTCCCCTCAGTCTCCTCCAGGCTGAACAGACCAAGTGACCTCAGCCGCTCCTCATATGGCTTCCACTCAAGGCCCTTCACCATCTTTTTGTCCCTTTTTTGGACACTCTTTAATAACCTTATGCCCTCCTTATATTGTGGTGGCAAAAACTGCACACAGTATTCAAGGAGAGGCCACACCAGTGCAGAGCAGAGTGGGACAATTATCTCCCTCACTCTTTTGTTGTTTAACATAGCAAATATGGTGTGATACTGTAAATGTCAAGTTCTGAAGAATGTCCAATTTAGTTTTTCTGAATACATAAAATAGGGGATTCTTTCTTTTCTGATCTCTCTGTTTTCTTTAAGGTGGAAAAATATGCCAAAGTGGAAAGGTCTATCAAGCCTGATGACTCACAACCAACTGTCTGGCCAGCACATGTGAGCAGTTTAGACCTTTAGCCAAACTTTGCTGTCTCTAGTTAAAATGCCTCTTATTTCAACAGAATCAAAGTAATGTAGGAATAATCTTCTCTGGCCCAATTTAATTAATCTTCCATGTGTTATATAGACACGGGAAGATGACCAGAGATACTTGTAATTTTCTACAGTACAGCAGGGGTGTCTTGTAATTTCCTCAGGTTTTCCTGAAATACAAGGAAGAGCAGCTTGCAGTAAAGAAAGCATAATAATTTACAGGGAGCAGCACTCTGCTCAACAAATTGCTTTCTTTACTCAGACACTCAAAGGGTGATGGAAAAGAGCTTCAGTTAAAATCATAATGTTAAATTTTGAAAGCGATTATTATTAAATGCCTCTTAAAAAATCTCTTTCTGCAATATGTAAATTGATCCTTAAGATTTTTCACAAATTACGTTATTTGATAAGCAGTAGTAATTTAATATAATCAGCCATAGATAATTGATTAATTTTATATAATTTTAGAGGCAAGATACTATCTTTATTAACATCATGTATCATGATGTCTTTGTAGTTTCATATTGGAAAAAAATAATACTTTCCCATAGAACTTAATCTTCACTCTCAGTGTTTTACTCTGAACATTTTTTGTGTTGTCATAATTTATGTAAAACTGTTCCTATATATGTTTACCCAGTCTGCCTTTCCATGTCTAACATGATTGTTTAGGTTTTGCAATATCTTTGTGTTTTTTAAGAGATTATAAGCTCTTTTTCCTTTCATCCCTTTAGATAACTTTCAACTCAGTTTGATTTCAGATCATGCACTCCGTCCTGTAGAGTTTTACTTACAGAGATACTTAACAGAATGTTTCTTACTATACTGTATGTACAGCTGGTCTGTTTTTACTCACTGGTTCTGCTAACACTTGTTCAAGACTTACTAGGTTATTTTCTTCTGTCTTTTTAGGAAATAAGAGATGATTATATATTTGAATGTGAAGTTGGTAATCAGCTTCAAAAAACAAAACTGACCATTTTCCAGTCTCTTGGCAATCCCTTGTACTATGGTAAAATTCAGACACTCAAAGGTGATGAGGAAAATGACAACCTGTTAACTTCATCACAGTAAGTTACATGCTCTTTTAAATTGTGCTGTGACTTGATAGATGAAGAAATACAATAATGTAAAAACAACCACCAACAAACACAATCCACAAAAGTTCTGGAGACACCATGAGACTTTGTTGCACTCTTTTTTAGTGTTATTCAGAATTGTCATTGTTCTTAAAATTTCCCCGATGCTGTGACAACTTAAGACTTGACTATATTCTATTTACCTTTAGACAGAGATATTTAATCTAAAACATAAGCTTCTAAGAAACTTTTTAATTTTGAATTGAATATACTGGTTTTGGCTGTATTTCTACAAAGATTTTTCTGTTCTTGGCTCTTTTTGTTGTATGTACCAGATTATTTGTGTGGAGGAACCTGTATAGTGGAGTAGAACCTATAAATTTTAGTAAGGCAGGGAGCAGTGAGCCTGAGCAAATTTTTTAGTTCTGCTAATGAAAATTATTTTTATTGTCTAATATGTAATTCTTGTCCTATTTTTAATCCAATTCCTTAAACATCTTGAGTATTAAGAATATTCTATCCATAGACCTGAGCTATTTACAGTTCGTTTCCATACTGTTGTGGTTTAACCCCAGCTGGCAACGAAGCAGCATGCAGGCACTCGCTCTGCCCCTCTTCCCCCTGCCTCCCCAGTGGGATGGTGGAAAGAAGTGGAAGGGTAAAAGGGAGGAAACCTGTCGTTGAGATAAAGGCCATTTAATAGGCAAAGGAAAACCCACACAGGCAAGCAAAGCAAAACAAGGAATTAATTCACCACTTCCCTTGGGCAGGTGGGTGTTCATCTGTCTCAGGGAGAGCAGGGCCCCATCATTCCTGAAGGTTACTTGGAAAAACAAAGCCATCACCCTAATTACCCCCCCCCCTTTTCTTCCTTTTACCACTGACTTTATATGCTGATGATGCCATATGGTATGGAATATCCATTTCTTTGGTCACTTGTGGTCAGCTGTCCTTGCAGGATCACTTCCCGGCTTCTTGTGCACCTCAAGCCCACTTGCTGGTGAGAGACAGAAAAGAACTTCGTAGGTACTGCTCAGGAATGCTTAAAACACCCATGTATTATTAACACTGTTTTCAGCACAAATCCAAAACACAGCCCTATATCAGCTACTATGGAGGAAATTAACTCTGCCCCAGCCAAAACCAGCACACATACTTATAATTTAGCTTCCTAGAACAGCAGTGCTAGCTTAGAGTTGTGTAATAAGGCTGGGAATTAAATTATTCAGAGGTATTAGATGCTGGGGGCGGGGGTGTGGAATTCATTGCTAAGACATTGCCAATTAAAGTTCATCAAAACTTGGATCATTCTCTTTAGCAAACTGTCATACAAAAAAAAGGGTGAAGTAAACATTTTTGTTGGTCAGTAAAATAAAACAGTGTTTTTAAATTTTTTTTTTATTCTTGGAGATGGAGAAAGAGAAAGAAAGTGTTTTAAAAAAAATCACTGCAGTAATGTTTGCAAGCCATAAGTGCTATGCAAAAGAGAAATACTTATTTAGGAGGGCTAGAAAATGACAGGGAATTGGAATTTGCATAAGTGAAATCAAATAATGGAAACTAAATATTTGCTAAAATATTAACAGGTAGGGCTGCTTTTGACATACCATTAGGACAGTTATATTTCAGTGGGAGCATCTTGATATGTTGTTCATTTATACATAACTGTACTTAAAATAACAATTCTGTAGCAGTTATATCCATTTCTTTGAAAACATAAAATCCAAAACTTCCATATTCTGCCTTTTGCTTTGTAGGTAATTTACTTCTAAGGAGACCATATTAGACCATGTATGTTTATCGTATATATAGTTAGGAATTCAAGTATGTATTTCAAGTACTGAATAGTAACCAATCCCTTGAATGGATACATAATTGCTTGTATGTTGAGCAGGTCTGAAAAAAAGGAAGCACTGACATTTGTTTGAAGTCTTGTGATTATAAAAATATGGTCTTTTAGTTCAATTCATGACTGAAAATGTATTTTACATTTTAGGTTCCTTATTGGTTCAAAGACTGATGCTGAAAGGTAATTTAATATAGTATGTACAGCCAGTTGGTTTAGTGCCAAATAATGAATTTTGTTGCTTTTAGCCATTTTGACTGCTAATGTTATGGTTATGGAAACAGATGCAGAACAGATGAGGAGAAATAAGAAGAATTAATCATCATAACAAGAAGTAGAATATAGTGTGTAATTTCTGTATTTAAGAAGCAAGGAAGAATAGAGGAAATCAAATACGTGATTACAGTTTGTTGTGCTACCTGAACTCTGAGAGCGCTTAGAAGGAATTCCATCCTGACACTTTGTATGGTAAATTAGCCGTCATGGAAATGGTTCATTTGAACTTGTCATTTGAAGTGTAATCTAGGACTTCAGATTTATACAACTTACTTTCATGTGTTATGCATTATTTGATTCAGCTTTCCTAGAGAAGCAAGTAATAAGACAGTTTTTCAGTATATTTTAGTCATAGAATGAGTAGGAGTAGCAATTCAGGGATAACAGGCAGCAAAGTAAGTGTTTTTCAAGTGTTTGTCAGTGTGCATCACATTAGATACCTGTGCATATGAGCACAGAACCTTTAAAAAGCAACCTCTGTCAAAGCCAGTTGTGTTTTTGTGCCTCCATAGAATACCTTGAGCTGATGTACATGCCATAGCTCTTATCCCTATCTTATGTGCCTGGCAGGGAAATGAGTCTTTGATAATCATGTTATTTTTTAAATAGGTAATTTTGATCAAGGAACCCTTTGCTTATATTCTCTCCTGCCTCCTTTGTGCTGATACTTTTACTGTTTTTTTCTGTAAGCTAAACTGGGGGATTGGCTGGCTGAAAACTGAAACAACAATAATACAAGGGCCTAGTTGTAACTGGGATTGGTTTCCTGATCGTGCTTATCACTTGGTTGCACAAGTCCTTCTATCAGAATAAGCAATTGGGTTTCAGGGACTAGGACAAGATGCAACAACAGAGGAGGGCAGGACCACCTTTTTGAGTACATGGCATTTTAGTGCTCTTAATTCTTCTGTAATTTTAAGTCAGTCTGAAATCTAATTGCTGAAAAAAGTACACTGCACCCTTTGCTGTGTCTTGTATCTTGGGGCCCTTGCTTAGGTCTGCATTAGTCAAGTAACAGCATATTACAGAATCAGTGCTATACCAAAATAAAGTGTAGCTCATCACCTTTAGGTGTAAGGTAATAGAAATATTCCAGCAGTTTTTCCTTGAGGTTCAGTCTGCCAGAGTGTAAGTTATAACATCACTTCAGCTTCATTTTTCAAGTCTGCAAGGTCACTTTGTATATTCGGCTCATGTTTGTGAAACAGTTTTCCCTCTACTTGGTTGTTTTAGATAGTGGAGATGTAGTGTTTAATTTGATTGAACAGTGTTTTAAATTTGCCTGGTCCTATTGGTGCTTTATCAAATGTCTGTCATGATGCTTAAAGAGGAGTGATTGTTCATCCCTTGCATCTGACATAGACCTCAAGTTAAAGGAGGGGTTAACTGTTCCACAGGGAGCATTAGCTGAAGAGACACCTTTATAAAAGATTCTGGGCCTCTGTGAAGGGAATGGGATCCCCATTGACTGACATCCCAAAGACCTGCAGTTGCTTTCAGGAAGGGAATTGCTTTATCTACCATTTTCCATATTCCTTTAAAAGAGTGTTTCTTAGACTGTATTTTGCATTAGAAAAAAAAAGACAGGGATTAAATGTTAAAATGGAATAAACCTAAGAGACCAGAAACATAATGCAGAAAGATATAGAGATATAAATATTTTTATATATGTGCATATCTATTGTATATAGAGATGTGCTTATATAACATATAAAATATATGGCCATAGCATATATAATTATGTGTTTATATATATGTATCTACTTTAGAAGTTAAAAGTTGTTAATCTTTTTATGTCCTCATTGTTTGTTTCAGGGTGGTGAACCAGTATCAGGAGTTAGTACAAAGTGAAGCTAAATGCCCTGTGAAAGTATTTCATAATTCAAGTGGATCAGTCAATCTTAGTCATCTTTCTCCAGAGAAGGAAATGGAAGTGAGTTTATTGAGCCACACATTTTTATTTTCCCTTGATTATTGAATTATTAGAATTTCAAAGATTGCTTTGTTTGTTTCAAAGACTATTTTGATTCGGAAGGAACCCACTAGGATCATCAATTCTTAAGTGAATGGCCCGCTGGGCCAGGGATTGAATGCCATGACCTTGACATTATTAGCATGTACTCTAACCAACTGAGCTAATCTCAGGGAAATTTTTGCTATCTGCATTTAAAAGTAAAATAACCTAAAAATGTCATCCTGAATGAATTTTTAAATATATTGTGGTCATGATCATTCAATGTGAGCATATTGGAAAAGTTAAAGAAAGCATGTATGTTTTTGGTGTTCACTTGTTGTCTTTTAGATGTTTTGGGGTTTTTTTGGCTGTATATAATGTAGTTAGCTACATGGTTTTGTATTTAGCAAAATAGCTTTTCCCCACTTCAGATGAACCTTTTACAGAGCAGTATAGTAAAATGCAGCTATATGTTTTATTTTGCAGATCAGTAAACACAGAGGAAGATGTGTAAAAACTTCTTTTACCTTTAGAAACTAAAATTATTTTCTCTTTAATTTGAAGAGGAAAACTTAAAGAATAAAAAACAAAATAAAAAAACCCAAACCAAAAAAGAACAACCCCCACACACAACTTTAAAGTGTGTATATTGGCATGCACACACACTACTACATTTCCAGTATGAATTCTTGCATTCCCAAGTCTTCCTGCCTGTTGGCATTGCCTTGTGTTTTATGTCCTGCTTCTGGCTTTGTTGGTCAAATTCAGTACTTTAGAAATGAGCTGTATTTAGGCTCAAAGTAGTAAATGAGATTTGTATCTGTTGGGCTATTTCCTTAGAGACATCTCTCCCCTAAACATCTAGTTTTAAACTCCAACAACATTGCTGTGAAGAGGTAGTTCTTCGTGTCAGCCAGACCAGCAGCATTCCAAAGCCAGCAGTTGCAGAAAGAGATGTGAGTGTTTATGTGTATACACATGCAGGCATGTACTTGCACATGTGTATATATGCACTAAAATCATATAATAACTTGGGGTGGGAGGGTACTTACAGAAATCATCTTATCTGCCTCTGCAAGCCCCCACCAAAATCTGCTTACTTTAAGACATGGTTATGTTTTTTTAAATAAATACATAAACCCTGAAATGTTTGAAGGGAATTTTGGCATAGTTTTATGACGTCTTAATACAAATTAATTGAACTGTCTTTTCTGACAATTATGTGGAAGCTCAGGTCATTTCTGTGGTAGTGTTAATTTCTCTTTCCTCCCAGCAGCCAGAAAGTATATCAGGCTCTGTTCAGTCTTCAGTGCTGGGGAAAGGTGTAAAACACCGACCTCCTCCTATCAAATTACCTTCAAGTTCAGGAAG
>JAWWES010000001.1:49729378-49739851 GCA_035583135.1 Lophotriccus pileatus | reverse complement strand
TGAGCAGAATATTGCTTATTATGCCAGAGTTGCATTTAAAAGCAGAACAGGGACTGTTTGTGGCACTGGGTGGGATTCCCAGATCTTGAAGTCAGCTGCCCGTTACAGGTGCAGAACTGCAGCCACAGTGTTCCATGTGTGTTGCACCATGCTTCAGAAAATTATTACAGTGAAAGAACAGCTGTAGCTTTGCCACTTCCACCTCCCACTCCTGTACACACTCGAGAAACATGGAAAAGGGAGGCACAGGAGGCAATTATGCCAGAGTAGAGCTCTTTATAGATCTAAATGCTTGCATTTGTGTGATTGCACATTGAAGTACATCCTCTCAAGCTAGCCCTGTCACTCATATACATCAAGAATATTTGGCTGAAATCAGTGCAGTGAAAGCTGGGGTAAGGGAGAGGAATCAAGGCCATCTCACTATCTATTAAAATCCAGTAAAATATTTTGAAAGTGGAAACAATGGCCAGGGCTTTTGAAGGCTAACATTTACATTTTCAGTATCAGTACAATACTGTTTTAATTAGAATAATTAAAATGTATTTTTCTGTGGACATATCTCACTATAATTTCACACAGGTTTGTTTTCGGAACATAAGACTTTTTCACAAACAGCAATTGTAAACTTATTGATTTTAAAAAAATTAAAAAACAAACCCCCAAAAAAACCTCTAGGGAGTATGTCATTATCAATGTTATGTTCATCCTAGAACAGTAGGAAACTCAGCAGTTTGAATTATGCCTATTGTTTTTAATCTTCAACAGCTTCCAGGTGGCTCATTTATTTTTAACCCACTCCAGCAGCAGCACACACATTTCTGCCTAACAATCTCAGCAGCCCACAACCTGTAGGCCTCAGCAACAGGGACAACAGGTGTGTGCTAACAGTCCTCAGTCTGGGGTGCATAGATGAAACAAATTCTCCTATTCTCTCCATCTTCACAAGTAATTGAGCCTTTACCCAACAGATCTGTAGCACAGGGGGAGGAAAGTCTTCCTTCTAAATCTTCTCAAACAGCAAGGACTGCAGTGGCTCTGTTGCTAATTGGGGTTATACTCCTTTATTTCTATCCTGTATAGAAGGGCTGTGACAAAACAACTGGCTGAGCCTACTGTATGAGTGGTGTAAAATCAGCTTAGTGTTAATGTTTATCATAACTAGCAGATACATTAGATGAACAGAGAAAAAAACAGCATTATTGCAGAGTTAACTAAAACTTCCTGCTTACACTGCTGTGAGTTGCCTTACCATCCTCACTGCTGTAGTTCAACAGAATTTTCTTTGCAGCAAAGGAAGTATCAGTTGGCTTTAAAGCTGTAATCTTAAGACATTTGCTCTACTGCTGCTTGTAATTGGTGTTAAAGGCTTTAAGCATTGAAAAGGTCTAAAGTCTTGTTCTCAAGACGCGTTCTCAAAATGACAAATTTTGAGTGGTTAGTTCTATCTGCACCTAAAAATCTTTACCAGCGCTGATGCAGCAGTTTGGGAAAACTAGCTGCTCTACTTTTGTGTTCTTCTTCTCAGACATGCAAGATTTCTGCTTACCAAATGGTCTTTACTGGATACTGAAGTTTGTCATAATAATTTCACTTGTGCTACTATAGACTGTTCATATGAACAAACAAGATGCCTGTCTCAAATGTTTTATGGTGTATAGTGCTTAGTGGAAACAAACTAAGCCCAAAAAGACCAACAATTTTCTTGGCTACCAACAGAATATATGTATTCTCATGTCAGTCTTAGGGTTTTCTCCACATGGTGGTTCTATGACTCTTAGTTATCACTAAGGTGATGATGTCATCTTAATGTGCAATCTTTTGGTCTGGTTTACTTACATCTTAGTGGGATTATATCTATGGTTATGCTAAAGAAGCATCACAATTCCTGGAATGCACCAGCTCTTTATTTGACTGATAAGCCATGCAGCTTGCTTGGATTGTGAATATAATGCTTTATTTCCCTATGTTATAAATCAATGCATAATTTATGTTCTAGAAGAGGTCATTATTCAGCACCCTTTGACTTCAGGAGATACTATCAGACTCCACTTACTCCATTTGAGTGATTACTTGAGAACTACTCTCTTCTGAAAATATAATTTTAAAAAGCAGGGTTTCTATTTTTTTTGAAGTTAAGGACCGTGTGGCACAATATGAGCATGGTAAAGTGTCGGGCTTTGCACACTTTGACTGATTAGGACCTTTGCACATGAGTGGTTTCAGGGTCACCTGAAGACTCGGGCTGGGAGTGGGACAGGAAATAGTCATAAGATCACAACCATAAAGTGCAGTCTCTGCTAGACTGCAGGGAAGTTGACAACTACATGGGACTTCTGCAGGGTAGCAGGTGCAGAACCATTTCTGCCAAAACAAAGCTGTTTTGGGGCAATCAACATCTGTTCTACTTGTAGTGACTGCATTATAGCCTGCATCTACATGCACTGGATGACATAGCATTAAATGTTTTTAAATGGCACTTCAAAAGTTTGCCTTCACACTGGCTTTGTTTGCTTATTCATTGATACCAAAGTTTGGTAATAAGGATCAAGCTTTTCATTTTTGCTAGGGGTCTGACCAAGGTCCATCCAATCAAGATCAGGCATTATCTGCCCAACAAGCTGCTGTAATTAACCTGACCGGAGTAGGGAATTTTATGCAACCTCAAGCCACAGGTATGTGCTTACTGAGCATCTTTTTGCAGTTAAGTGTGTATATTGATAAATTCACACTGAAATGAAGTTTGGTCTTAAAGAAGTCATATGTTAGATCAGAACTATTTATTATTATCAGCATGTGAATTACACAATACTGGACTTTTAACGCATGCACTTCTCTATTCTGTTTGGCAGTTAAGTGCAGTCAATTGATTGTATCACATGAAAATAAGCTACACTTAATACGAAAAGAAAATGCAGGGAACTTTCATGCCAGACTTCATTGAGGAATAATTCTTTAACTCTGTGCTTAACATCCAGTGTGAGAAACCTTTTGTGCCTCCACAAGCACTTCATTATCTAACAATGTTCTAACAGAGTATGTATATCGTGTATACCTGCACTGTTTCCAGTTTGACTCTGAAACTAATTCTATTGATCCCCCTTTCCTGTATTCCTATGTTACACTGTATTCCTATGTCTTCCTTCCCCAACCCTGACAAACTCAACCTGACCTCTTTGACCTGCCTGCTTTCCTGTTCTCCTTTCTCAGTGTTGTCTCAGCTTGGCTCTGCCGTGAACAGACCTGGGCAAAGCCTTCCTCAGCAGAGACTCAGGCTCTCTTCTGCCTTGCAACAGCAACAAGCCTTGCAGCAGCAGCAGCAACAGATACAAGTAATCCAGCAACTTCACTCTGACTGTGTTTAAAAAAACAAACAAACAAAAAAAACAAACAAACCAAAAACCTAAAAATACAATTCTTGGCTCCAAAATTAAAAATCTTGCCCTTTTGACTTCTTTAACAAATGTCACTATGGTCTCACAAATTACAAAAAAAACCAACCAAACATGAATTTGACAAATCATCATGCAAGATTTATAATTTATGGTTCACTCAGCTTGGAGCACTGAATTTATTTTTATTCATTTAAGCCATCCACCTTCCTGATTTGAAAACATTCAAGGGGTGCTTGTGGCACATTCCTAAATCAGGTCTGCCAGGTGCAAATTTTAGATTTTAAAATGGCGTGAATGTAAGGACCTGCAAGTTCAAATGCAGCACTGCTACAATCAGTACATGGCAGCAACAGCTGTACAAAGCATTCCTTTTACCATTCTGTCATCCAGATGCTTTATGAAAATATTTTAATATTTTTTCAGCAGTCTCCTCTTTGTAACATATACAGAAATTACATACGATGCATATGCTGAGAAGGTATTATGTAAAAAATGTCCTATGTAACCCAAACATTCACAGAAGTTGCTGAGTTACTGAAGTTACTGCAATGGAGAGAAAGAGCAAAGAAACAAAGCTGGGCACATATACATATAAAATGTTAGCTGTGCTCTCAGCAGGCTTCTGTGCCACTGGTGCTGCTTGACTGTACCCATTGCCCCAGTACATGATGTGTTCCTTTTGTCAACCTCGTGCTTCCTCATTTTTCTACCTTCCTCCTTCCCCTCAATCGTCCTCTCATTCTTCCTGATGTGAAAGCTTTATGGTCAACACTAACAAGCTTTTTCTCCCCCTTCTCCTTCATGGCAGCAGTTGCGATTCTTGCAGCATCAAATGGCTATGGCAGCGGCAGCAGCACAGGCAGCTCACCTGCATCATCAACAGCATTCAGGCAGCCACTCAAAAAGTAAAAGGAAAAGAGGCACACCAGCCCCTCCAAAATCATGAGACTTGCCTCCTCCCCAAAAAATTGATTCAAAGGGGATTTTTTTCAGATTAATAAGGAAAAAGCTTAAATCAGTGTTTTTTATTACTGGTGGGAAAATGAACTTTTGACATTACACTAAAAAAAAAAATTAATGGATTTTGGAAGCCAGCCCTACAGAACCTAGAAATTTCATCTATAAAGCAGCTAGAATCTGGTTTCCTTAAGTCAATTTTTTAAGAGAATGTTTTATCTTGTATTTTTTACCACTCAACAGCAATGTACATAGAATAAGGGTGAAAAACATTTTAGAAAAAATGAACTTTGTAAAGGTAGTATTGGTATTTGTTTATTTAGTATAAAAGGTTTATGAACACTGTAACAAATACAATTTTTACAAATCCATTTCTGAAAAGCTCCCTCCTTTTGTTCACTTGGGCATTATCCTTTTTATTACTTTGTCTATTAGCTTCTTTACTTCTTTGTGTCTTGTAATTGCTCTGGTGATACAGTCCTGAAGCTTGGCTCCTGTAAGAGGACTTCCACCTAAAAATTAACAGGAACAATTTGATTTTCTACTTATATTTCAATTATGTATTTCTAAATGTGATTTCCAAATGAGAGTATTAATACAGTAATTCTCATGACCAACACCTTTCACAGGGAGCATGCAGCTTTCCCAGCTCTAGCCTCAGGCAAAGATAATGGAAACAATCTAGAGCTGTAACAGGAAACATGCTCAAAATCTGTCTTCTGCTGTAGGTCAAGCCGTGACTTCTTTTTGAACTTCAGTCATGCCACTGTCTTAAAAACTAATTTCAAGAACAAGTAATTTAATGAGTATTTGAGCAGACACTCCATTACTATAAAGCACCCAAATCTTACAAAACAAAGCAGGTACGTAGTCTTTTCTTGACCCAAACGTTATCAACTCAATAGGTTTCTTTGTAATAAATTTGGAAGTACCTGGTTTATAGACAGAGCATAGTCTGCCTTCTTCATCAGTGGCAATGGTTACTGTTCCAGTTGCTAAATCTTCTTCAGCAGTTGGATCAACAATGAGTAATGTGATTGTGAAAGCAAAATGCATGCAGACATGTTTGTACATACTGCTCCATTAACATTATTGCAAAACACACGAAACAATTTTTACTGTAGTCTTACAAAATACTTGCAGATGGATTTACTGCCCAGGCTTACCTGTTTTCTTACAAAGTGCACCAATTTTAAAAAAATTAAAAAGTCAAAAAATATGTGAGATTCCACATAATCAAGTTTATATGTCTATTGAAAATGCAGCTTTATGCCTAAAGTTTCCTAGATTTGTGACATCCATGTATTGCAGGAAAATGCCACTAAACTGCCATTTGAAGGATGCAGTCACTTACTTTGTAATTACACAGAGGCTGGCATGGGGTGTAGGCTGCAGTTACCTCTACCAGACACCTTAAGGCAAAACTCATTTCCAATGGTAAGTTCATCAAAGTAGTTCTCAGTTTCTTGTCAGAGAACTCTAATATCCCCCAGCCTGGGAATGGTTAAAAAAGTGGATTTACAGGGTGTTTGACTGTCCTTAAGGCATCCAAAATAAACTTGTCATACATCACATGATGCATATAAATACTCTTATTTCTGAACCATTTAGGATAAAAATAGAGCAAAATCAATGGGAAAAAAAAAAAAGAGGTTCTAAACTATATGCCAGCTTTGCTCAACAAATAAAACTTGAACTTAAAGCTGAACTTTAAAACCTCACCAATATTTTGGATTGCCATTTAACAGCAATAGTAAAAAAAACAGAAGCCCTTAGCTACCATGTTCAAAAATGCTGCTTTTTAAAGTCTAACCCCACGCACCTCAGCCTTTTGTGTGATGCAGGGACATGTGAAGTGTTCAATGCATCATGTATTTTTTATGTACAAGTCAACACCCCCTGCAGGAGCCAGCTGTGAAGCTGCATCACATTCTGCACCATGGCCACACTATCCAACAACCTAAGAGTTTTATTTATTTAAGGAGGGCTTTTACATAGAAGAAAAATGCCTTTGAATGCCAAAGTATGTAAAGCATTTTATTTAGAGGGCTGTGTCAACAGCTGTAGTAAAACTAATAAATGAGAATTAAAACAAACCACACAACATAGGCATATGCCCTCTTGATTTAGTTTTAGGAGCTAAAGGGAGATTTAAGTTGTTTGTTTGATGCAACGGTTGATGTCAGTGAAGGAAACAAAGCCCAAGAGACATGCATGGAAAGCTTTCTTACAAAGGCAATTTTTTTGTCTATGTGTAAGTAAGTGTGGTTTGTGTGTCTGTCCGGTATGTTACCCAAACTCTCTCACTTTTAGTCTACATCAAACTTCAGACCCACTAGAACTGGTATTAAAGCAATTAACACAGGCACTCTAAAGTACCAATAAAATCCTGTTCTGATTCATTTTGGTAATCACTTGGCCAGCATTTGAGTTTATTGCTTTCCCCACCCTATCTCTTACTTGAGTGAAAGGCCCTGCTAGTCACTTCTGTGAATACAGATTAATGTGCCATAAACCACCGATATCTCTAAATAGACCTAAATCTTAAGTAGTACAGTGAGCACTGTCCTGTTTGCCATTTTGTACTTTCAAATAGGTGCCACCAGCAATGACTGCGTTTCTTATAAACAGCAGTAGAAAATATCCTTAACATACTTGGACTAATGAAGAGCCAATAAACAATTTCAGGTGAGGAGTAAATTCTCAGATGTGATTATTTTGAAATCTCTTAATTCAATTCTTTTCCTACATGAACATTGACTTAAGAATGCTGGTCATACTTCATCTTGGGCAATTATGTTTTCATTTATCCAGAGGTTATGTTGTTCTAACTGGACTGTTACTTCTTAGTTCCTCTGTTGACTACACCCTTATTATAAGCTGTTCAAAAACCACCATCTTTTATATCAGTTATTTACAAAGGCTTCTAAAACGTTAATTGCATTGTTAACATTGTTTCATTTCACAGATACTTCAAAAACCTAAAACAATACCTACCCCTGTACTTTTAAGCATACCTTTTAGGTTGGGAAACAGTTCTGCTTTAAGTAACAGGGAGAAGCTACATAGAGTGTGTTTTGTTCTACATCCTCGTTCAAATCACAGAGCTACAGGTCAGTTCAACAAGAGAGGCCTGGATTCAACAAGAGATACCAACATCACTGGTAGCGTCGTCTGTCTTTCACTCAAACTGTTACAGTTGTTTCCATAAGTACAAAACCATTATGAACTTACTCATCAAATACAGCAAATGATGTGGCAACTGGATGCTTTCTGATAATCAAAGGAGTCTTCTGTTTTAAATTCACTTCTGATAAACCAGTTTCTTCATTTATAATAACCGATGGCAATTGTACTGAAGAGATGAAAAAATTACAGTGGTCTAATATTAAACATTGCTGGGTTTAGCACGCCTAAAGATGTCCAAGACTACTGAAATATTTAAGCTGTTCTTTCAACCCACCAGAAATCAACCAGAGTTTTGGCTATGTTAATGGTACTCTTGATTTCAAGCAAAATGTTTGGCTTTGTTAGAGGAAGTATTTGATTTTTCTCCTCAAGGTAACAGAAGCATTTATCCTTACACAGAAAGCATTTTCTACTTCCAAAATGCCATGCAATTAAAATAGTTTGAAGTCATATTTAACAAAAAGTATTTTTTCCCCAAAAAGCCTATTGGACATACAAAACCTAGGAATATAGTCTCTCCAGGTGTTACACACCTATGGCACCCATACCATCCTTTCCACTTCATGTTTTAGTAACTTAGCATTCAAATCACAGGAAACAAACAGTCCTAATGAACTGAGAACCAGTTACCTATCAATCATGGTTCAAAACTAACACATTTGTCCAAGTAACACTAATCAGAACATGCCTCTTGCTCCAAGGAAAACTTACCATTTTTTAATGCTGCTAACAAAGCAAAGACACTGGCATCCAAAAGGTTTCCATCATAGTCCAGACATATGATATCACAGTATAACACCCAAGCAAGCTACCAAAAAAAGACTGCACATGTGAGATACTACAGCGGCTAAGCAAATGGTGCAATATGCAAGAAAATTCTGGCCACATTGAATAGATACTGATTTCTATAATGCAATTTTTACACTTCAGATGTAAACCAAGCTATGGAGACTAAAAAGCAAAACAACAACAAAGCAACCTATAACCCCAGACACCTTCTTTAATGTCTCATTACTGAGATCTTGTTAGTATCCCCCTCTTCACTCTGATACACAACTTACCTTGCCATTTGCAATACATAGATCTTCTTTCACTATCATCTGTGAACTAAAATAAGGTCAGAATAAGCCAGGAAACAGAAAACTGTCGTGCAGAGTTGTCTGTGTTTTAAATGCACTAAGTGGTTCTTACTTTTCAATCACATATTCAGTGAACTGGCTCGCTGCTTCAGCTTCTTCACCAGGTGGTCTGGAGCGAAACCTCTCTGAACAGAGGGATGGCAGTTCTACATTTGGTACTAGGTATCAAAAAAGCAGGCAATGGGATATCAAAAATAGGTACCAGACAACAGTCATTCTTAATACCATTTTATGTACTTCAAATGCAAGGCAAGACCAAAAGTTTTTCAATCAACCCTCCTACTCCCCACAAAACTAAAGTTATGCATGAGTTGGTATTAAGGAACTTGCAGTACTAGAAACTACATATTTCATGGTAAATCACATAATTCTAATTGCCATGTTCTGTTTATAATCCTGCTACAACTATCACGACCCCATACAAACTCTTCTTTAAGTGTTAGGCACTCATCAGTAGATCAAGAAACAGCAGTATTTTCATCCCCTGCCTGACTTGACTGGTATGCTATCTGTTTTTCATCAGCCATTAAAAACTGAGGCTTTAGATTTGAAGCAAAAACATGCATAAACATTTGTGAAAAAAACCCAAGCTCACTGAAAACAACATATTTGGAGATGCCTTGCAAGAAAGGGATTTGGTCTAACCTCTCAGTTCCACAGAACTATTTTATTTCCAAAGAAACTCCAAACAGGAATAGGGAGGTACCCCCAGAACTTTCACAGTTTTCTGAGAAATAAACAGGGGCTATTTCAGTGTTTTTAAGAGTTAATTTTTTTTGCCTACTGGGACTTCAAAACAGGAGTTAACGTGCCTTTGCACAACCTTGCATGCCACTATCTTTTATAGATTAACTACCTTCCCCCTCTTAATATACACACTTGCCCCTGCTACAGGTCTGTTTTCCAACCTAGCCTGGAACCAGCAATAAAAAATTACTTTTACATGGAAAACTCACAAGCTGAGCAGAGGGAATTCTAAAATTTCTGAAGTACCACTGCTTAGATGTCAATTTGGAAATATAGTTTTACCAAATCCATTCTTTTAAGAAATCTTCACAACACAATCTGTCATTACAGCCTCTTATTGAAGAGGCTTACAAGACCTGAGCAAGATCCACACTGAAACACTCACCAATATATACCCCTTATTAGCAGAATCTGCTGCAGGTGCAGCAAGTTCCTGAAAAAACAAAAGACAAGATTTTCCAGCTATTCTATATACAAATAGTCATTTTCTTGCCAGTTATCATTACAATGAGATTTACAAAACCATTTTTATCAGTCCTTGTCTGTAAATTTCCTATGGAAAAACTCATTACAGGGGCCTGCAGTGATTTGGCTCATAGTTCACGGCAGGCTGCAGTAAAGTTGAGGCTACAAAGCACATAACAGTCCATCCATCTAATCCCCAGGGCACTTACTGATCAATATTCAGTAACTTTTCAATTACATAGCTTTTATCTAGAAGTAACGAGTTTATATTTGTATACATCTTTCCCCCGACATGATGGGCACCATTAAAATACATATCCTCAGACTATACAGGTAGGATTAGGTAATTAAATTCTATATTACCTTTCACATCTGAAAGTAACTCAGGTGAAAAACTGTAATTGTGTCTGATTGGCACATTACTGTAACTCTGTGGGCGATTCATTCTAAACACCAATGCACAAATTCGACTAACAGATAAATTAAAATAAAAACCAACCATACCGCTTTCACTCCACAAACCACCGTGGTATTTCCTAACTTCACCAGGGCAGAACCATCTGCAGTTGTAATCGAACCTG
>JAWWES010000001.1:49712502-49727187 GCA_035583135.1 Lophotriccus pileatus | reverse complement strand
TTTTCTGTTTATTGTAACTGTGTTTGTTTTCTGTATATATATGTATGCACCCTCTGTGTATACGTTTTAATACATTTCATGCAATTAGCATGATCTCTTCATATATGAAAGGCTGTTAGATGATGTGATGAGACAAAATTCCAAAGTGTAGATTTTTTTCCTCCAGTGTAAAAACAGTATGTTAGATCAGTTTGCCTTTATTTAATTTAAGCATTTAGTGTATTAAATGTTATAGGAGCTGGTGCTGTTGTGTATCTGTATATATGTATATAATCTGATCAGTCCCAAGGGGATGATACAATAAACGATAAGATGATTTTTTTTGAAAACACTCCTACACTGTTTTACAAATCATTGCTGATTGCAGGTGTGGTGGTGATGCTATGCTCAGGTGTTAAAATGCAAATTTCAATCAGAAGTGATGTCCTAGTTTAAGTATTTTCATTAACACTGACAGATTCATTGTAATCATAGCTATAGATCATAAATTTTTTTTTTAAATATGTATGTGTCTTGAGCCATTTCATGAACAGATTTGTACAAAGAGGAAACCATAGCTACAGTTTGTCAGTTTTCTTATGAAAAATTGTACACTGCACATTCCAGTATCATGCACAGTTTTATAATATGCTTTCTGCATTAAATAATTTAAAAACTGGGTAGCTCGAAAGGCGTAACTTTTCTGCCTTCTTGTTTTGCACAAAGAAAAAAAGAAAAATTATAAAAGTTTTCTTCTAACATATTGACTCTGGGTTTATGTTAGTGCTATGAATTGTGTAAATGTGCTGCACACAGTTGTTATGTTAAGGCTCTGGTCACCATTCACATTTATTTCCTTTCTTTCAGCAGGACAAAAAAAAAAAAACAAAAAAACAAAAAAAAACCAAAAAAAACCCAAAACCAACAGCTCAAGTTGTTTGGGGATTTTGGTTTTTTCTTCTATTGATAAACTTTGGCTACTGCATCCACAACAACTACAGCTGTACGTGCTACATTTAAGCAGAAGGAACTATACAGTAGCTTTTAAAGATGCATTATTATCCTCTGATTGTTAAATAATTGCTTTTTAGTTGATCAAAATTTGGCAAATGACAGTTTAACTATTTAATGAAATTTAGATCAGTCCCACAATGATTGAAATATTACATGTTCTTTGTTGACTCTATTGTTTTCCATGATAACGTTTTTAACACTATGCTATTGTGGAAACAGTGCATATATAGTATTTGTTTAACAGTTTAGGACAAAAAACATTAATTAGGTTAAAGTGGTCACTAAGAAATTGTTGTAAGTGTTCTTGAAGGAGTTATGACTTAATGTACAATAAATTATGGAAGCCTTAAAGGTGGATACAAATCAGTGTATACCATAAGGAATGAAGCATGGAGAATGGGCTTTCTTTGTGATTATACTGCATCCTTAACAATGAGTGTGTGCTGCAACACTCATGCCATGCAGAAATTAACACTTGCAGTCTAAAAAACAGAACAAATTGTCAGTGCTAAGTAAGATTCCATTAACCTTATTATACAAAAAAGATTGGCCTTTTATAACAAACTAGCACTTTTTATTTTTCTCAATGAGCAGGGTCTGGAACTCCTAAACCATCTACTCCTACTCCAACCAACACCCCTTCATCGACCCCACACCCTCCTGATGCTCAGAGCTCAACTTCTATTACCCCTTCTGCCACCCCTACTCCCCAAGATTCAGGCTTCCCCCCTCAGCCCACTTTGTTAACCCCATTTGCTCAGCAGCAAATGTCTCTGAGCCAGGCACTGCCTGTAATGACTGTTCCTCTTTCCACCATGGTAACATCCATTACTACAGGAACGACCTCCCCCCAGGTCATGGAAAACCCTACAGGACTTAACTTCATCAATGTAGTGGGCTCTGTGTGGTAAGTCTTTTGTTATGATGGTTTCTTAATTTGCCATGGGCTGGTTGGTGGGAGGGGGATGTCCACCATCCATTAGATATATTTCAGGATCTGCAGTACAGTCTGTAATTATAAAGTGAAGAGCCACTAGAAACTGTATTTCTCAAATAGAAGGCACCTACTCCTGGAATATTGAAAAGGTCTATTAAGAAAGACCTTTATTACTTTAATTTTTTTTGAGTCCTATAAATCAATTTCTTAAGGCTTAATCTCAGTTAGTTGGTTTCTGAGGTTTTGCTCTTAAAGTTTGAAAACTTGTATTAATCAGAGAGGAGGTAGAATACCATACGCAAACAAATTTAAATGAAAAATGGAAACAGGTTTGTTTCAATCAATTTAAACAAATATTGAGGTTAAACATTCTTTGATCCCTAAAACTCATTTGTGGTTTAAATAAAATAATAAATGCTGTCAACAATAGATTGTGTGGTATAACACGAACTGCTTTTTAGACTAAAAGAAATTCTGCAACTAAGATAGTGTAAGACACGTAGTGTGCTCCAGTGTAAGTATCAGACACTTGAATTATTCATCTAAGGTGTTCAGCAGTTGCTCACTGTTGATAAATTGGGGATATTTTTTATACGGCAAAAAGAAAATACAAACCTGTTCCTTTTATGGTAGTACTACCATTTTGAGGACTGTTGATCTTCTAGTATTTCTAGAATAAAAGAACCGCTTGTGGTTAACTTTTCTTAGCTGATACTGTAGAATTAAAAAACCTGTATATGCTGAGAATATGGAACATATATGTTATGCTCTAGGCAAAACAGTTTATTTTATGCTGCATTGATGCCTTATCCATAATCCCATTTACAACAAAAAATTGATTTACTTGCCATGAGACAGAGGGAAAAAATTTAGTTACTCAGATTCACTCATGCCACTTGGATTTGATGTGATGTCTTTCCTCTTCTGCAGTGGAGCACAGTCACTGATGAGTGGTTCAAACCCTATGCTGGGGTGCAACACTGGTGCCATAGCCCCTGCAGGTGTAAATCTGAGTGGCATTTTACCGCCAGGAGGTCTGGTACCGAGTGCGCTGCCCGCTGCAATGCAGTCTGCCTCTCAAGCAGGTCAGTGTGACTCAGATGAAAAGCCACCCTTCAGATAGGGACAGTGTGAGAACATTTTGTGATAAAAAGGGACAAAAGTGGCATTGTGTGAATAGACTGTGTATTTGATGGCTGGAGCTCAGGAATGTGTTTTTGTATTCAAAGTATAGGCTATGGTGGAGATGGTTAGAAGTTGATTTTTGGTGAGCTAGGCTGGGGATACACTCTCAAAACCTGGATTGTTTGGTATGCTCAGTAGGAAGTTTGAGAGAAACTCCAAATTCAAATGCGACTTTGATAATGATGACTGCAAGATAAAGGGCATGACTGAACTTAAAGCCTCACTTTTTAAATATGTGGGGCATTTTATTCTGTAGGTGGTCCTCCTTTCTTCTAGTACTAGAATGAAGCGATTCCTTATTGCCTTCAAGTGTGACTGTATAAATGTTAAAAGCCCAGTTTAAATTCTCGGTTTATTTTTCTGAACACATAGTAAAGAAAAAAACCCTAATGTATGATTATAGAATGAGAATGATAGGAGACCTCAAGTTATCCATCCCTTATGCTAAGACAGCCAAATCTGTCTAAACCATATGGAACCAACGTTCATCTAAATTGTCTTTAAATACCTTCACTAAAGAAGATTCCAATCTTCCTCAGTAGCAGTTTGGAGTAGTTTATTATCTGTGCAAAATGTTTACTTCTAATTACAGTGCATCTCCTTAATTGCAAGATACTTTTTTTCTCCTGTACCTTTCAGACATGAAAAATGGTTGTTCACCCTTTCTCTTTACCTTCTAAATATCAAACATGCTGTCATGTCCCACATTTGTCTTCTCTTTCTGATAGGTCGTATTTTTCAAACCTTTCATAATCCTGTCACTCTCTTCTAGACTGTCCAATTTGCTTACATCCTTCTAAAATGTGATAACCAAAACTGGACACAAGCCTGAGCTTGGCTGATTTACCACTGTGGAACACAGCAGAATAAATGCATCTCATCTATTTCATGACATTCCTGTTAACATTTCCCCAAATGAGGCCTGCCTATTTTTTATCTGTATTGTTTGCAACAGCATTACATTAACATAAGAATGGCTTTACTGGTTTAGGCCAAAAATCCATCCAGTTTATTATATTCTGTCTCTGACAGTTGCCATTAAAGGATACTGAGGAAAGAGTTTAAGATGAGAAAAAAGTGTGAAGTAAAACATCCCCTCTCTACAACTGTACCTTTTCTGGCAATCTATAGCTCTGAGACTTTTTAAGCTGAAGAATACCCAGGTGGATCTTTGTGCTTAATATTCCGTGCTAGATTTCTAGTCTGTGGTTTTATCTAATTGGTTTTTGAACCCATTTATATTTCTGAAACCTACAGCATCTTGTGACAGTGAATTTTATAAATGTAAAGTCTCTGAAGATGTTCTTTTGTGTGCTTTGTAGTTAGTTATATGGATGGTTTGGATATGTTTGTGACTTACTGTAACTTCTCTTGTCCTTTCTTGCTGTGTAGACACAAAGCTAGTTACAAGTTTGTTCTTGTTCATTCGTCTTTTTTAAATTCAGTGTTACTAAATTTTGGACCATTTGTTCAATTCACTAGGATCGCTTTTAGTCTAATTCTGTCCTTTCAAGCACTACCAACCTTTACTGGTTTGGTGTCACAGATTTTTCCATGCTGTGCTGTTGGCCACACAACAGGTAGGAATAGTGAACTGAGCTGTCTCTGTGTGAGACTTCCAGGGGTTCTGCTTGATATCTGCTGGCTTACTGGAGAGTTTCTCAGATTTTGTGGGGGATTGTTTCCTGTTAAATGTTGATGAACTGAGAGTTTGTTACTTCATTGAGACCATGGACTTTTTTGGACTTACTGTATGAACAGTAAAAGTTTTTAAAGGCAGAAGAAGAATCACTGAAGAGTAACTGCTGAGGTGTTCTCCTTTCACCTTTTTGTAAACGCATTAGTAAGTTATAGGTTATAGGGTACGCCGTTCAGTAGCAATACAGCTCTCTTGTACTTTGAGTCTGAATAACTGTGAACTTAACGTTATGGAAAATGCAGCATTGTATTAAGTATAAAATTTACATTTTGCCAGTTTTCTGGCTTTCAAATGTTTAGAAATAGTCCCTGTGGAAAGGTGTATTGCAATACACAAATATAACTGAGTAAAGACTCCCTACTAATGAAAAGATGTTCTCTTTAACAGGCAGCCCCTTTGGTTTGAAAAATACATCAAATCTTCGGCCCTTAAATCTTCTACAGGTAACTGATATTCTTGGACACAATAAGAATGATAATTTCTTATCTTTCTATAGAGACCTTTTTACTGCACTGCCCTGCACAGATCTTTGGAGCTAGTTGGTTAGACCATTTACTGCAAATTTTAATGGCTTATTTAAAATGTTTAGAATAAGAGAAAAAGCTACTTCCATAGAGATACCAGGTGGAAATTATATTTGTAGCTTAGAACAAAGCAGTTAATTTTCAGTAACAATCTAAAAATACTGACATTTTGCTTCAAAAGATTAATGCTAAAATACAATCTTCTATTTTCTGGATTTGCCTAAGCTTTTATTGCAAATCATTCTTTATACTGAAATTATGATTGTACTGTACTAAACAACTCAGGGATTATGCACTGAATGCCTAAAAGCTGAGCTCAGCATGCCCAAGTAGGTAATAGAGCTTCTGGTAAGGGAAATAGAAGCTCATGTAAGACAGGGAGTTTAGAAGGTCTGTAAATGCTTTCTTTTCATTAAGTATACATACAAATATAAACATGAGCAGATTATTGCTTATTATGGCAGAGTTGCATTTAATAGCAGAACAGAGACTGTTTGTGGAACTGGGTGGAGTTCCTGGATCTTGAAGTCAGGTGCCAGTTGCAGCTACAGTGTTCCATGTGTGTTGCACCATGCCTCAAGAAGTTACTACCAGTAAAAGAACAGCTGTAGCTTTGCCACTTCCTCCTCCCACTCCTGTACACAATCCAGAAACATGGAAAAGTGAGGCACAGGAGGCAATTATGCCAAAGTAGAGTTCTTCTGTAGGTCTAAGTGGTTGTATTTGTGACTCCACATTGAAGTACATCCTTTCAAGCTAGCTCTGCCACTCATATACACCAAGTGTATTCGGCTGAAATCAGTGCGATTAAAGCTGGGATAAGAGAGAGAAATCAAGGCCATCTCACTATCTGTTAAAATCCAGTGGAATATTCTGAAAGTGGAAATAATATTCAGGGCTTTTGAAGGTTAACATTTACATTTTCAGTATCAGTATAATATCTACTGTTTTAATTAGAATAATTAAAATGTATTTTTCTGTGGACATATCTCAGTATAATTTCATACAGGTTTGTTTTCAGACCATAAGACTTTTTCACAAACAGCAGCAACTGTAAACTTACTGATTTTAAAGGAATTAAAAAAACAAAAGAAAAAACCAAACCTCTAAGGAGTATGTCGTTATCAATGTTATATTCATCCTAGAACAGTGGGAAACTCAGCAGTTTGATTGAATTATGCCTTTTGTTTTTAATTTAACAGCTTCCAGGTGGTTCACTTATTTTTAACCCACTCCAGCAGCAGCTATCACAGTTTTCTCCACAGCAACAATTTCAGCAGCCCACAGCCTGTAGTCCTCAGCAACAGGGAGAACAGGTGTGTGCTAACAGCCCTCAGTCCGGGGTGCATGGATGAAACAGTTTCTCCCCTTCTCCCCATCTTCACAAGTAAATGAGCGTTTACCCAACAGATCTGTAGCAGAGGGGGAGGAAAGCCTTCTAAATCTTCTCAAACAGCAAAGACTGCAGGGGCTCTGTTGCTATGGCTGGAACTGGGTTGTACTTCTTTATTTGTATCCTGTGTAGATGAGCTGTAACAAAACAACTGGCCAAGCATTGTCTAACTCTATCATGAAGAGAGCCAGCCCACTGTATGAGTGGTGTAAAATCAGCTTTATCATAACTAGCAGATACATCAGATAAACAGAGAAAAAATGATGTCACGATTACAGAGTTAACTAAAAATTCCTACTTACACTGCTGTGAGTTGGCTTATGATCCTCACTGCTGTAGTTCAACAGAACTTTCTTTGCACCAAAGGAAGTATCAGTTGGCTGTAAGGCTGTAATGGTAAGACATTTGCTCTACTGCTGCCTGTAACTGGCATTAAAAGTTTTAAGCACTGAAAAAGTCTAAAGTCTTGATCAAGACCTGTTCTCAAAATGTCAAATTTTGAGTGGTTAGTTCTACCTGCACTTATACATTTTTACCAATCTGATGCAGCAGTTTGGGAAAGCTAGCTGCTCTGCTTTTGTGTTCATCTTCCCAGACATGCAAGACTTCTGCTTACTATGGAGTCTCTACTGGATACTGAAGTTTGCCATAATAATTTCACTCATGCTACTGTAGACCTTTCATAAACAAGATGTCTGTCTCAAATGTTTTATGGTGTTTAATCTCCTGTGTCATAGGCCTTGTTCTGGAATGTGGAACAGTTTAATTGGAAACTTTCAGATTTGTTCACAGCATCCAAATGTCTGAATGTCAGTTACTAGTTGAATTACTGAAAAAAAACAAACATGCTAGCTGATTCTAGGGGGTCATTACCTAAAATGAGCTATTATAAACACTAGATCCCTTACCTTTCATAAGGACATGATGCTCACAGTGCTTAATGGAAAGAAACTAAGCCCCAAAAGACCAACAGTTTTCTTGGCTACCAACAGAATATATGCATTCTCATCTCATTCTTAGGGTTTTCTCCACCTGGTGGTTCTATGACTCTTGTCAGTCTGAGTCACTGAGGTGATGATGTCTTCTTGATGTGCAATCTTTTGGTTTGGTTTATTTAAACCTTAGTGGCATTATATCATATGGTTATGCTAAAGAAGCATCACAGCTCCTGGAATTCAGCAGCTGTTTATCTTACTGATAAGCCATGCAGTTTGCTTGGATTGTGAATATAATGCTTTATTTCCCTATGTTATAAACCAGTGCATAATTTAAGTTCTAGAAGAGGTCATAATTCAGCACCCTTTGACTTCAGGAGATACTATCAGACTTCACTTACTCCATTTGATTGATTGTTTGAGAACTACTCTGTTGTGAAAATATAATTTTAAAAGCAGAGTTTGTATTTTTTATGAAATTAAGGAGTGTGTGGCACAATATGAACATGGGAAAGTAAAGTGTTGGGCTTTGCACACTTTGATTGATTAGGACCTTTGCACATGGATGGTTTCAGGGTCACCTGAAGACTCTGGGGCTGGGAGTAGGATAGGAAACAGTCATAAGATCACAACCATAAAGTGCAGACTCTGCTAGACTGCAGGGAACTCGACAACTACATGCAACTTCTGTGGGGTAACAGGTGCAGTACCATTTCTGCCAAAACAAAGTTGTTTTGGGGCATTCAGCATCTGTTCTACTTGTAGTGATTGCATTATAGCCTGCATCTACATGCACTGGATGACATAGCATTAAATGTTTTTAAGTAGCACTTCAGAAGTTTGCCTTCACACTGGCTTTGTTTGCTTATTCATTGATAAGAAAGTTTGGTAATAAGGATCAAGCTTTTCATTTTTGCTAGGGGTCTGACCAAGATCCATCCAATCAAGATCAGGCATTATCTGTCCAACAAGCTGCTGTAATTAACCTGACTGGAGTAGGGAATTTTATGCAGCCTCAAGCCACAGGTATGTGCTTGCTGAGTCTCCCTTTGTAGTTAAGTGTGTATACTGATAAATTCACACTGAAATGAAGTTTGGTCATAAAGAAGTCATATGTTAGAACAATTTACTGATTATCAGCATGTGAATTACACAAGAAATACTGGACTTTTAATGCACGCACTTCTCTGTTTTGTTTGGCAGTTAAGTGCAGTCAATTAATTGTATCACATGAAAATAAGCTACACTTAATACAAAAAGAAAATGCAGGCAACTTCCATGCCAGACTTCATTGAAGAATATCGCTATAACTCTGTGCTTAACATCCAGTGTGAGAAACCTCTTTGTGTCTCCGCAAACACTTCATTATCTAATTATACATACTTTGTTCTGCACTGTTTCCAGTTTGACTCTGAAACTAATTCTATTGATCCCCCTTTCCTGTATTCCTATGTTACACTGTATTCCTATGTCTTTCTTCCCCAACCCTGACAAACTCAACCTGACCTCTTTGACCTGCCTGCTTTCCTGTTCTCCTTTCTCAATGTTGTCTCAGCTTGGCTCTGCCATGAACAGACCTGGGCCTTCCCCAGCAGAGACTCCAGCTCTCTTCTGCCTTGCAACAACAAACCTTGCAGCACCAACAGCTACAAGTAATCCAGCAACTTCACTCTGTGTTTAAAAAAAACAAAAACGAAACACAAACCACGCCAAAAGCAAAACAAAAAAACCCCCAACAAAACAAAACCCCAAACAAAACCAACAAAAACAACCACAAAAAAAAACAAACTAAAAATACAATTTTTGACTCCAAAAATCTTGCCCTTTTGACTTCTTTAACTAATGTCACTATGGTCTCACAGCTTACAGACAAACAAACAAACATGAATTTGGCAAACTATCATGCAAGATTTATAATCTGTGGTTCTCTCAGCTTGGAGCACTGAATTTATTTTTATTCATTTAAGCCATTCACTTTCTTGATTTGCAAACATTCAAGGGATGCTCGTGGCACATATCTAGATCAGCTCTGCCAGGTGCCAATAGATTTTAAAATGGCATGAATGTAAGCACCTGCAAGTTCAAATGCAGCACTGCTGCAATCAGTACATGGAAGCAACAGCTCTGCAAAGCATTCCTTTTTCCATTCTGTCATTCAGATGCTTTATGAAAATATTTTAATATTTTTTCAGCACAGTCTCCTTTTTGTAACATATACAGAAATTATATACAATGCATGCGCTGAGAAGGTATTATGTTAAAAATGTACTATGTAATCAAAACATTCACAGAAGTTGCTGAGTTATTGCAGTTATTGCAATGGAGGGAAAGGGCAAAGAAACAAAGCTGGGCACATACATATATAAAATGTGCCCTCAGCAGGCTTCTGAGCCACTCGTGCTGCTTGACTGTACCCATTGCCCCAGTACACGGTGTGTTTGTCAACCTGGTGCTTCCTCGTTTTTCTACCTTTTCCCCTTCCCTCCTCCACCTTCCTCTCATTCTTCCTGACTTGAAAGCTTTATAGTCAACACTAACAAGATTTTTCTCCCCTTTCTCCTTCATGGCAGCAGTTGCGATTCTTGCAGCATCAAATGGCTATGGCAGCAGCAGCAGCATAAGCAGCTCACCTGCATCATCAACAGCATTCAGGCAGACACTCAAAAAGTAAAAGGACAAGAGGCACACCAGCCCCTCCAAAATCATGAGACTTGCCTCCCCCCAAAAAGAAATTGATTCAAACGGGATTTTTTTCAGATTAATAATGAGAAAGCTTAAATTAGTTCTTTTTATTACTGGTGGGAAAATAAACTTTTGACGTTACACTTAAAAAAAATGAACTGATTTTGGAAGCCAACCCTACAGAACCTACAAATTTCATCTATAAAGCAGCTAGGATCTGGTTTCCTTAAGTCACTTAATTTTTTAACAGAATGTTTTATCCTGTATTTTTTACCACTCACCAGCATTGTACATAGAATAGGGATGAAAAACATTTTAGAAAAAATGAACTTTGTAAAGGTTTGTGAACACTGTAACAAATACAATTTTTGCAAATCCATTTTTTTAAAAGATCTCTCCTTTTGTTCACTTGGGCATTATACTTTTTATTACTTTGTCAATCACCTTCTTTACTTCTTTGTATCTTGTAATTGCTCTGGTGATACAGTCCTGAAGCTTGGCTCCTGTAAGAGGACTTCCACCTAAAAATTAAAGGGAACAATTTGATTTTCTAGTTATACTCCAGTTACGTATCTCTAAGTGTGATTTCCAAATAAGAGTATTAATACAGTAATTCTCATGACCAACACCTTTCACTTGGGGAGCATGCAGCTTTACCAGCTCCAGCCTCAGGCAAAGAAAATGGAAACAAACCAGAGCTGTAACAGGAAATATGTTCAAAATCTGTGCTCTGCTGTATGTTGGTCAAACTGTGACTTCTTTTTGAATTTCAGTCATGCCACCATCTTAAAAACTAATTTCAAGAGCAAGTAATTTAATGAGTCTTTGAGCAGATGTTCTGTTACTATAAAGCACCCAAATCTTACAAAACAAAGCAGGTACATAGTCATTCCTTGACCTAACATTATCATCTCCATAGGTTTCTTTGTAATAAATTTGGAAGTACCTGGTTTATGGACAGAACATAGTCTGCCTTCTACATCAGTGACAGTGGTTACTGTTCCAGTTGCTAAATCATCTTCTTCAGCAGTTGGATCAACAATGAATAATGTGCTTGTGATAGAAAAAGGCATGCAGACATGTTTGTACATATTGCTCTATTACCATTACTGCAAAATACACATAACATTAACTTTTATTGTAGTCTTACAAAATACTTGTAGATGGATTTACCTGTTTTCTTACCAAAGTGCACCGATTTTTAAAAAATTAATAAGTCAAAAAATATGGGAGATTCCACATAATAATTGTATATATCTATTGAAAATACAGATTTATGTCTCAAGTTTCCTAGATGTGTGACATCCACGTATTGCAGGAAAATGCCACTAAACTGCCATTTGTATTTAGGTATTTGCATACACTGCCTGGCATTGGACACAGTATTCCAGGTGTGGCCTCACCAGTGCTGAGCAGAGAGCAGGATCACCTCCCTTGACCTGCTGGCAATGCTGTATCTAATGCAGCCCAGGATAACATTGGCTACTTTGCAGCAAGGGCACATTGCTGGCTTATTTTGCCTCTGCTTGAGGCAGTTGCCCACCAAGCTCAGAACACAACAGAAGCCAGGACTCGGTGTCCCTCTCAAGATGTTTGGGCATCAATTTTGTGCTGGTCAGCGTATCCCTTGATGCTGTCTTCAGCATGTGTAACAGATGCTGCTGACCTTAGACAGAGACAAGATTCCACAACCACCTAAGTTCTGCTGCACATACCCAGACAGGAGCAGATCCAAGTAATTACACTGTGCACCTCAGCCTAGGATCAGGACTGAAAACAATGTTAAAGTATATTACTGTACCATGCATTCTCTTTCATGCTTGCTGAAACAGTAAATAAAAATCCTTTCTCTTCCTTGTTTCAAAGCAAGAACCACTAACACCAATTAGCAAGTCATTAAGGTCACTATTATAACCTGATATTAATAATACCTCCCTCATTATTATTATTATTCCAAATAAGCAGTTGCCTATGTTGACAGTGGTTGCCCAGAATTCACCTAGCTCCCTTCTATCAGGTTGACAGTTCTCTTTCTAAACAAAAATTATAAAGTTCAAATTAGAAAACATATTTTATTAAATAATACAGTAATATTTATTGTAAGTATTTATGCTATAGGAATTGATATAAAATAATATTCTTTTTAGCAGAAATACGCAGCCTCAGAAATGCTAGAGGAAACTTGGTCACGCTTTAGCTGGCTTTTCATCAAGTGATATGTAGTTTGTGGTTGTAGGCCTGCAAAAAAATCCCTGATTTTAAAATTTTATTATAATTTATTTAGAAAATATAACAATAGATTGTCTCAAAGGTAAGTACTACAGGCTAGATTCACAGTATCATCCAAGAATGAATACTTGTTGGTAACTTTAAATGAGAGTTTCCACCTATTGTGTTGTTCAGGTTTCTTAGGCAATTCCCCTCCTCCATCTCCACCTAGTGGAGCTCTTAAAATTAATGTTACAGTGAACCAAAGCAAAACAACCCCAAAAAAAACCATTCAAATACCATCTGGCAGAGGCTGTACAACACATGACCCTTAAGTTAGAAATTGAAACAATATTCCATCGTGTTATATCTGAAGAACCGCAAGAAAGAAAAAATTCATTATAAATAATTTATACAGGCCTCTCATGTTTTACTCACCAAAAACTTTCTGTAATATTCCAGTGGTTCCCCAGTTCAAAAATAAATAGAGAAATTCACATGCAAGCTCTTGAATAGGCAAGAGATAGCGGGGAAAAAAAGATAAGCAAGCACTAACCCACAACAAATAATTTGAGAATCAAGATGCCTGGCAAAGCTGCTTAGCAATATAGTTGCAGAAAGATGAGGAAACTCTTAACTGATCTAAGATGTTTTCCTACATTCAGTTCCAAAATGCCTCCTCCTTACAAGGAACCTGCCTGCACATATACCTAACAAACACTACTAGCTTTCACCTCAATAATACCAGTTATAAATCAAATGAATTGTTTACTGACAGAAGGGTGTAAAATGGTTTTCAAGAAATGCAGAAAGCATAATTTTATAACTGTGTCTGAAATACCTGTTGGTTCAAGGACTGCATTCAGATGGACAAAATGGTATAAAACAATTTTAAATGCTACAGTTTTTCTTAGAATCTTTGAGAAAATACAAAATTACAAAATATGCTTCGTACAGGGCATAAGATAATTAACACTCATTGATTACATACTACTAACAGTGTTCGTGTATTTTAAGCAGGGATCTTTAATGTAAAAAAAAAACCCCACCATTTTTTATAAGACTGTTGTTAATACTTAAAGCATTCGCAGTTTTGTTAAAATAGTGCTTCTGGAGGAAAAAAAAACAAATGGGAAGAGTAAGTTTTCCAAATGCAAACTAACATACAGAGATATCACAAACATAATGACAAGCTGGTCCTGTACTATTGATTTTCTGAAGCACAACACAAGGCCTGTTCTCTTTCAGTTCATGTACAAGCACTTGCTAAATGCTGCTTCATGCATTTAAGACATAAATACAGAACCAAGAATACTAGAACAGGCTGCCTAGAGAAGCTCTGGATGCCCCATCCCTGGAAGTGTTCAAGGCTAGGTTAGATGGGGCTCTGAGCAAATTGATCTAGTGGAAGGTGTCCCTGCCCACGGCAGCGGAGTTGGAATGAGATAATCTCTGAAGATCCTCTCTAACCCAATCCATTTTACTATTTTAAAACGAGAAGTTAAAAATGGGAAGCCACTGAATGCCCTACAGTTTTAACTTCCTTGTAATGCTATCAGCTGTGTCAGGGAAGGTTCGGGGTGGATATCAGAAAAAGGTTCTTCACCCCGAGGGTGGCTGGGTGCTGGAAGAGGCTCCCCAGGGAAGCAGTCACAGCACCAAGCCTGACAGTCCAAGGAAGTTTGGACAACGCTCTCAGGCACGTGGTGTGTCTTGGGTGTCCTGCGCAGGGTCAAGGCTTCGACTCGGTGATCCCTTTGGATCCAACTCGGGATATCGGCGATTCTGTGACAGCAGGTAGCTCCGAGCCACACCGAGCTCCGCGCTCTGCCGGGCCTTTTTCTCGGCTGGACACCCCCAGCTCGCTCAGTCCCCACAGCACACGTCGGGGCCCCGCACCCCCCCAGCACCGAGCCCATCCCGGGAGCGGCGCCGAGCCCGCTCCTCTCTCCGGAGCGGGGCGGGCGGGACCGCGGCCGCCACCCACGGCACTGACCGGGACGCGGCCGCCGTGGCGGCGGATGCAGCGCCCCCTGGCGGCGGCCCGCCCGGCGGGCTCTGCTGGCGGACCGGCGCTGTGGCGGCGGTGGGGGCGGCGGCGGGGGGGGGGGGGGGGGGGGCGGCGGGCG
>JAWWES010000001.1:49701318-49712334 GCA_035583135.1 Lophotriccus pileatus | reverse complement strand
CGCTTCCGCCTCGCTGTCGCCCCGCGACTGGGCCCCGCCAGCGCCGCGGGGGATGGCGCTGCCGCTGCCGCCGCCCTTGTCCCTGTCCCTGCCCGCGGCCGCGGCCGTGCTGGTGGCCCTCGCCGCCCTCCTCCTCGTCCTGGTGAGAGCCGCGCACCGCGGTCACGGCGGGCCCGGGGGGCTCCGTGACGGGGGCGGTGCGCGGGGACGCCCTGTGCCCGCCCCCGCGGTGCGGAGCGGCGGCGCTGGCCGCGGGTCCTGGCCCTGCCGGGGCGTCCCTGGAGGCTGCGGCGGGCTCGGGCAGGGCTGGCCCAGGCTGGGGGCAGCGCGGGTGGCACCGGGAGCTGTGCGGGCAGCAGCCGGCAGGGCTGCGCTGGTGCGGGGGTTGGTGCGGGCCAGGCGTGTGGGGACCTGCGGAGGGGATAAAGAGGCCTTGGGAAGTGTCCTGGTAACGCCCGTTCGCGGTGACCATTTGGGAAGTCGCTGTGTCTCTGCGTGGCTGAAATACCCTGGAAGTTGCAGAAGTTGGACACCCTGGAAGGCGGAATTCTGCTGCCTGTCCGCAGTGCCACGTATGCCTGCTGCCCGGGGAGGTGGTGGAGGCACCGTCCCTGGAGGTGTTAAGGAAAGACTGGACGTGGCACTCAGTGCCGTGGACTAATTAACATGGTGGTGTTCGGTCTCGATGTTAGACTCGATGATCTCAGAGGTCTTTTCCAACCTAATTTATTCTGTGATTCTGTTTGTGGTGTCACCAAATTGAGTGTTCCAAACCTCAAGTTCTATGGCTTTTTTTTAGCCATTCATGAGGCTGTCAGAGCCTCTGTTATGCAAGCATATGTGGCTGGCTGGTCATGAGCCATGCCATTGATTACAGTGGCACGAGATGGGATCAGAGGCAGCACCAGCTTGTGTGGTTGGGATTACTTGGGGAAGGGGCAGCGGGGGCTTGGACCACGACTTTGGAGGCATCTGTGTGCTTTGCAGTCGAAAATAGCAACAAGCCAATGATGCTGACAGCAGTCAGACTAGGAGTAACCAAATGACATGAGAGGATTTTGGTCCTCTGTGATGCAGTCAGTGGATGAAGGCCTACCTCATTATTGAAATACAGTTTGTTGCTCTTTGTAGCACATTCAACAGCTAGGTCAACTTCTAACAGAATGCTCAACAATTTTTCATATTTCTTTTTTCGTCACAGATTTGTGCAATTGCTCATGTAACTGCCAAAAAAATGCCAACCCTTCACCGACACAAAGAAGAGAAATTCTTCGTAAATGCTGAAGGCAGGAAAGAACCTGTACCAAGTGTACATGATCCCCCTACAAGGGAACTCTCTGTTGTTGTGCCTTCATACAATGAGGAAGACCGGTGTAAGATTTTTCTTGTTTTGAGGAAAAGAAGAAAATCTGTCTGTTGTTACTGTGATAATGCAGAGGTCAGTTATGTTTGGGATAGATTCTGGCAGGCCAGATGATGTATCAGATTTTGGACACAGTTCCCAGAAAACAGTCCAAGTACATTGAATTTCAAAATTAAGGCATTGTGTAACTTTGTTTCTGCTGTTAAAAATATCATGGGGCACTTGTAAGAATCTTTTCCATTTTAATGAACCCCAGAATGGTTGTTCATTGCCCCTGTAAATGCTGCAAGGCAAGAAGTGAAAAAAAGACTTCTAAAACTGATTTGAGAGCTTCCCACAGCAGCAGCTTCAGATGAGCAGAAAAAAGGATGATCTCACACGTTCGTATTTGACTTGGCAATAGATAAAAGTACCTGATACTGAGGGAAGGCTTTCAGGTGTGATAGAAATAATCAAACATGGTAGTACGCAAGCTGTCAGCTTGCTTAAATAGATAAAGTCAGTGCTGGTTTTCAGGCTCAATCATGAAGAATGATTTTTTTTTTCTTTTAATTTTGTGTAGAGAATTATAAATTTTAAAATGAAAAGTTGGTTCCTCAGAAGAAATGTTTTTATCCTGTCTTTTATCATGTGTGTGATTTTCTTCAGTGTTCTCTTTGCATTCAGAAAGGACAGCACTTAGAGTTGCAGCTGCTAAGCTTATTTGGTGAAGTAATGTTGTATGAAAGAGTTGATTTGCCCAGCTTTGCTTTTGGGTTGTTCTCAGCTTGCTTATGCAAGTGCTTTTGATGCTTTACCTGTTATAATCTACTAACCTGACCTCCTCCACCTTTTCTCTAGTACCCCTTATGATGGATGAAGCTTTGGATTATCTAGAAAAAAGACAGGTATTTTCTTTTTGCATTCAATGTTAATTATATTTTGGTGTATTATGGCTAAAAAGTCAGTGATCTAGTCACTTTGTTATGTTGGTATACATTAAATAGTAATACTTGGCCACTTAGAAGTAACACTTTGGTCTCTTATCAGTTATTTTAGATCAAGTGCCAAAAAATATTTTTAAATTACGTAAATATTTAATATACTGCTATGGGATGAAACAATCTTCATGTGAATGTCACCTTTCCAAGACAAAGCTAAGGATTAGCCATACATTTAACTTTCTAAACTAAACCCTAGTTTGTTCCAACAAGTTTCTTAAGTATCTGTTCTTCATTTTGATTTGTTCTCTGGGTAAGAAGCCCATTGTGAAAGTTTGTGGATGTTGTTCTGTTTGGGTTTTCTTAACAATGATCATGTTCTGAGTGTTCATCTTTTGCAACTGAATTGATTTTTCAGTTCTTGATGGTAGCATGACAACCCAGTGTAATGGTATGTTCATCAAATATGGCAAAATTCTTTAATTATGCCATGTTAACAAATTTACTGTATCATATTAGTGTCCATTGGCAACCATGAATGATTTAAAACCTGCTAGGGAGAAAAGAATGATGTTTGAAAGACCTACTGCCTTTTTAAGAAATTGGATTAAATGTATCATTTCTGTTTTTATTTTCAAGAAACGAGATCCTTCATTCACTTATGAAGTGATAGTGGTCAATGATGGTAGTAAAGATCAAACTACAAAGGTAAGAAAAATGAGGTGTCTTCCCGAGCAATCAGGGATGTGGCGTTTTTTACTACATTTGTGGAATATACAATTTTTTGCATTTATATTTTGGAACTTGAAATAGTTGACAATTGAAGTTCATATTTCTGAGTGCTTTCTGTCATTGTTCTGTATGCATTATGGATGTCACATATGCATATGAATACACATATAATTCCATTTCAAATTCTAGTTTTCTTGATTGGTGACTGTGACAACCATTTTCCTGCAGCTGATATTCTCAGAATTCTGATCCTAACGTCAAGAAATTTCTTATGAAATACTCTGCGTATTCACAGAGTGATGATGATGTGAATATGAACTTGAGGAAGCTAAAAAGTTTTTTAAAATACCCAATTCATACTGTGGTTGACAGAACATCTGACATAGTTCTTCCTCACATCCTTCGTGGCACTGTTCATTTAAAAATCCCTGTGCCAGTAGTACTATTTTCAAAATACTTCTGTACTCTTCTGGTTCGACTTTGATCTATGTCACTGGAAAGGAAGGCTCACTAACTTGAGGGCTTTTTTTACTAGTGCTTGGAAGATGTTTGAGATAGCTACTAAAATGCATAATGCCTTCCGACTTACTTTTTTTAAGCTTGTCCATTAAGGATTGCTCGTAAATATTTTTGACTACTGTGCATTCCTTCTGGCGTCTGCTTTAACTGAGCATACAATGGCTGTGGGACTCTGAACTTACAAGGAGTCAAGGCAACCTTTAGAAAACATTAAGAGGAGAAAACTCACGCTTTCTCTTCCTCACAGCATAGAACAAAATCTGCAGATCTTGCAATGGGAGTGGGATTTTAGATCAATGTGAATTTTTGTTTAAAACGACAAAAAGCAGCAAGACAAGTGATTAATAAATGGCTGTAGTAGAAAGTTATATTTCTTTTATTAACTATTGGTGTTAATATGAAAAGTCTGTAATAGTATAAGTTAAATTAGGATTGAGTTTTTTGGAGGTGGGGGATGGGGTTTGGAGTCTCCTGTTCTTTTGAACATGACTAGTTTCTTCAGTCTTCTTGTTTTGACTGTGAACTGGTTTTTATTTTCCCGAACAGACTCCAGCGAACACTGGCAATGTATTTGTGCCGACTGAAGTGGTTATAGCTCTGTGCTGTTAATTTATTTTCTTTTAAAGGGTGAGCAAATGTAAACTTTTACCTTAATTCCTGGGTTTGCTTTATGCTGGTTTTTTGTGTGTCTATCAGGTTGCAACGGAGTACTGCAAGAAATATGGAAGTGACAAAGTGCGAGTGCTTTCTTTGGTAAAAAATCGAGGGAAAGGAGGAGCAGTCAGGATGGTAATTGATACTTTGATCTCCTTCTCTGTTTGAACTACCAAATATGTAGAAGATAGAGCTGTGCTGATCAACATTTTGAATTCAATGCATTAACAAAATGATTATGATGAAACTGAGTACAGATTCTATAAATTAAAGCAAAAAGTGGTTTTCCAAATAAGCTTATTTGAGATCTTGGAAACAGTATTTTCTTGCCAGGAAGATCAGTAGTGAAGGCAATTTTTTATGTGAGATTTCAAAGGGAAAAAAATACTTGGATTTTATATTGATGTTAGTTCCACTTAGAAATAGGCTTGTATTTATAAAAGCCAACCAAAAAAAACCACCCAATCAGACTGTTACAGATAAAAGTTGAGGTTTTGTAGACAAAATAGAGCCAAATTTGCAAACTTTGCTCTCCAGATCATAGATATGTTTTTTAAAATGGCTAATAAAGAAGCATTCTCATCCTGCAAAGTTTGTGTTTACTGAAACGCACTGTTATCACCCACGCTCGATAACAGAAACAGCACAATTCATGCTTTCACATAAACATTTTACTGAAATCGTCATGTCTTGACAATAAAAGAGTTGTTACACATTTAGAAGGAATATTTTTTCCTAAGATTACTTTTATGAAAAAGGTTGGTATCATCTGTGGGTTATCACTGACTTGTCTTTATCTGTATTTTAAGCTCTATCTTTAATATGTCAATTTTTTTTTTGTAAATATAGGAAATGGAGAGAGCATTACATTAGGACATAAGAAACTTCTGTAAGCTATATACTTCTGAAGTTATTTCTAGAGAAGGAGAAAATTCTCTGTGTGATGCACTCTTGCAATGCAAAGTGTAGAGTGGATGTGTATACAATACTTCCTTGACAGGGTTTTTCCAAACTCACACATGCTTGGTTGCGACAGGACTTTGGTCAAACCCACTGCTAATTGTTTTCCTGTCTGGACCCCTTAAAAAATGGTGACATTTGTCTGACTAAGAATACAGCAAAACAGGCTATGAAACCTGTGCATCACGAATGTTTTGCAGTGATACTGTGACTTAAAACTGAATCTTAAATTCATTTTGAGAAATAGCTCTTGAATCTTCTTGAAACAGTGGTGGGAAAAACTAGCACTGCATCCTCCTTTCCATAGCTCAAATGACAAAGAAAAGCCATCCAGTGCAGTGGCAGCTACTAATCACTGCTTCTTGTGCTCCCCTCTAGAGCTGACTGTAGCAACTTGTTGATTTTCAGATTTTGGTTTGAAAAGCTTTTAGTTTGCAACCTTCTCTTTAGAGGGATTGTTAGCCTTTTGTGTTCATGCATTGTCTGTGACTGTGGGACACTACGCAGTGTGTGAAGTCTCTGGATGTTATTATAGTATAAATTGGTAAATTGTTAGTAGCAGAATATTAAGACTCACCTGTTGTGTTGAATCTGTAAGATATCATTGTTCTTGTTACTACATTAGGTTTTTGGAGTCTTTTGCGCCTAGATTATGACAAATACTGATTTCAAAAGATTTTTATTGACTGTTTTCATTGCAGGGCGTCTTTAGTTCTCGGGGGAAAAAAATACTTATGGCTGATGCAGATGGAGCTACAAAATTTGAAGATATTGAAAAAGTAGAAGAAGGACTAAAAAATCTCCAGCCATGGCCTGTGAGTATAAATTCTCATGCCTTTAGTTTAATACACATGCACAGAGATTGACCTTTGTAATTCTCTTCAACTTCAGTTTTTTGAGATCCAGTTAAAGATGTAAGTCTAAAGACCTACGTGTAAGCTTAGAAGCCTCAAGAATGGTCTGTCAGAAAGAGCTTCCACAGAGTTCTTAACTCCTTTGCATCTACTGTGCCTGCTTCAGTGCAGTACGGAATGTTTTATTTATCCTTCCTTTAACATCTTTGAAGCTGTTCTGTTCTGTATAAATACCATGTGTTGCCTACTTAGTTTTCTTTGTTAACTGTTTTGTATTTCCATTTTGTCTGATGTCATCCTATATACCTTTAAGGATGCATCTTAATTTCACCCTCTTTTAAAGAGGTTTTCTTTTCTCAGGGTCCTTAGTTAAATGACAGTGTTTGGAAGAGCTTTTATTGTAAATAAAAGTTCAAAAACTTGTGGAACAGGAACACCTCCCTGCATAGTCATTCTCTTTTGGGAGCTTGACTTGAAAGAACTGAGGTTTATTTTCTGCTTAAACACAGCTGAGTGAGGTACTTGTAGCTAGTTACCCAAAGGCCGGAAGTGATATGCAGCCTTCCAACCAGAGCTGCAAGGGATGTGCCTGTGGAAAGGATCATGGTCTGTGAGTGCAGGAGCCAGCAGATACCAGTCTGACCCTGATGGTCTTTGCTGCCAGGGCAGCAGCAGCTGCTGCTTCTCTAGCATCAGTTTCACACTCTCAAATATATTGGATTTGAGAGATTTCATGTGAGAAATAGTAGCATGAGAATAATGCTAAACCTTTTGTTTTCATCAGCTTGATTTAATTTGAGGTTATGTTTTTTGCTAACACCATGGAATTTTATTGATTGGAAGGTACATCATTGCAACAAGTACTTTATTCTGTTAGCCTTCCATTGCACACTAAGGAAAACATTCAGTTCCTAGGAATGCTGCATGCTTATCTGTGCTGTTAAGCACGTATACTGTATGCATACAGTAAACAATATAAGCTAAACAAAACCTGAATAAATTGAAGCAATTCGCATGCACCATATGCAAATTGTAATAACTTTAGATTATCTATTAACCGTAGAAAAGACTGATTTAGGCTCAGAATTTAGCGGTAGAAGTTGTTCAGCTGGAGGAAGCAGAAAAGTATACTGCTTTGAAGTTTTTTATTACATGGTTCTCAACACAAGATTCCACTGATTCTGAAAATACTAGTTTAAGTAATAACTCTTTAATTTATATTCCTGTACAGAACCAGATGGCTATTTCCTGTGGTTCTAGAGCTCATCTGGAGAAGGACTCAATAGCAAAGGTTTGTTTCAATTTCCTGCTGTGTACTGTAACACAGATACTTCCATTATTTGTTTATGCTCTACAGATTTTGCAGTTAAATTATCAATATTTGTAAAAGAATGGAAGCTAAAAATAAGGAAATATTGTCATAAGTGTTGGATATTCTCTGTCATATACAGAGGATGTGTTCTAGATTTCAGGCACTTTGTACTGGTTTCAGTTAGCGTTCCAATTTACGGATATAATTTTTTGAGTTGAGAGCATGTCACAAACAGAGCTTCTAAACCCTGACAAAATTTGTAACTAGTAACCAGTACTTGGGCTAGAGTGGAAGGAAACTGATGAGTTCATTATTAGTGATTCCCTTCCAGTGCAAGAGCTTGACCTGCAGATCTTGAAACCTGTTTAAAGTGAGTTAGCAATAATTAGCAGCCAACTGTTTGAAGAGTGTCTCAACTTGTGGGAAAGTGATGTAATTTTTCTGTATTACTCACTGTAAAATTTTTGAGTTTTGAACACACACACACTACTGTTCTATGTGTGGCTCTTGTGGAATAAAGAGTGATGCATAGGTACACAACCTTATCTTGCATCTGGTTTTCTGGTGTCTTTGCAGAGAGTAGCTGACAAAGTACAGATATGGAACTTCTATTGCAATAGACGCATTGCCAGGCTCTTTTTTTCAGCGTCATTTGATGTGCTCATCATGTTGAATGCTTTCAGGAGTAAGCTTTGTTTGTACTGATGTTTAATACTGAAAATAGTTCTAAAAATGTATACAAATACTAAGATAGTTACAAAAGTTCCAAACAAGTTACACTGGTAATGCTCAGAAATTTGAGCCCAGAAAAAAATGCTTCATTCTGTGGTCAGGTGCTGAATGTCAAGAAACTTTCTTCAGTGTGTTCATATTTTCTTTTCATCTTTGAAGGTTTTGCTACATAGGGGAGAGGAAGTGGAACAGGACTTTTAGCTTTTAAAACAGAAGTATCATTTTTAGGATGTGTCCATTCTTTCTTTCCCATTTCTCCCTGTATTTCTGACTTTAGTAAAGGAATCACCAACTGGTTAGGTAGTACTGATTTGTTTAAAATATGTAGTCCATTTCGTTTTGTCATCCAGCTGTCCCTAGTCTGGAACAGAAAGACTACTACAATGGGAAGAAAATACAGTCACTTAAATTGAGCTTAAGACCAGCAGTGAGTTCAGAAGTGATTTGTAGATCAAAGTTCTAGTTGTTTAGGAACTGTCTTGAATAAAAGACTAAGAGTGACCTCTGTAAATCCAGACTCCAGCCTCTGGAGTCCATTGACAAACTTATCTGTATGATTATTGCATCAAGAACAAAAGTGTAACCAAAGAGGAGGCTGGGAGAACATTTACCAGGAACATAAAATATATCTGTGAAAGCAAAAGAACAAAAGAGATGACTGTGTAACATTGCTGGAAATATTAAATGAAATATTATCTTGCACAGTAGCCTTTACTTTAGATCTGGTTTTTACTTGGTCCATTGTGTACTGCAAAAAGGTTCATTCTCCAGTTGCATTCTCTTAAGTGCCTTAATGTGGTGTGTGCAAGCTCTGAAGATTGTTCAGTCTTGAATGAAATAAGTGGGTGGCAAATAATAAGAGATGTTCCTGTTTGGGTTTTTTAATAATAAAAAACTTCTTCAATTTTTGTGTTGGATTAGCAGCTGGAACCTGTTTAGTTTAAATGTGTATTCTTAAGAGTAGCACTTTATGGAGTCCTGCTGGCTTATTGTCCATTATCTGACCTGGTAACTTTTGAATTTGTTGCATCTGTGCAGCCAATTTTTAGAAAAACAAGAAAACTAGGCAGACAGAGGGGAAAAAACAGCTTATAAGTGTTCAGTGGAGTAGAGCGTGTAACATGCCACCCTCTTCCTCCTTCACTGTACTTTTCCTTGGGGAATTCCCAAAGAATCGTGCAGAAGATACTGTGGCTGTTCCACTCGTTATTTGAAATCCAGGTGCAGGTTCCTGCTTTACTTATTAAAGCATTATTCCAAGTGAAAAGCTGCTGTGAATTGGGGAAAGTAAAAAAAAAAGAACTTTGACTTCTCCTATCCTAGAAGGGTGCTTGACTGGCAAGTCTTTCCATTTGTTTCACTGTAACAATTATTAGGTTCTATGTTCGTTCCAGTGTAAACCAAAAACAGTTTACAAACTTTGAAACCTGTCACAAAACAGGACTGTTGTCCTGTAAGACATCTCTGTTCAAGCACTTCACTCATCACTTAACTTATTGCCTTTTGTCCACAGCGCTCTTACTTTCGAACTCTCCTTATGTACGGGTTCCACTTCCTTGTTTGGTTTCTCTGTGTCAAAGAGATCAGGGACACACAGTGCGGATTTAAACTTCTGACCAGAGAAGCTGCCTTGCGGACTTTCTCTACTCTTCATATAGAACGCTGGTAAATTGTTCCTTTTTTGCTGTTGTTGTGGGTTTTTTTATAATTGGACATAGTTTTGAAAAAGTAATTTTAGTATTGCAGCTACTATGAAGTATGTCATTTCTGTTTATAAATCCTAGCTGCTCAGTTTAACCAGTTATAGTACTGCTTGCATGGCAGCTTAGATTTCTTGTTATGTTCAAATATCCTGGTAATTGCTAGAAATTCTATATTCCTTACAGTTCAGTACTACTTAAGCAAAACATTTTACATAGAATCAGTATCTGATGTTTGTAATTGCTCAAGACTCAAAGTGAAAGCAAATGACTATTCTGTACTTATTTTCTTGCTAAAATATTAGATGAGAGGACTACTGGTAGATATCATTAGTCTAAGACAATAGAAGATGATTCATAGTCTTTGAATTACTTTAAGCTCCTTTTGTTGTAATTTAGCTAGAACAGCTCCCTTATGAGAGTTATACAGTCATGAGTACTGTTATGGAACTAAAACACTGTTTCCACACAATTACTACAGCTTCTGTAAACTTCCTGCATCACAATTGTTGCTAAAAAGGATAGTTTAATTAAGAATAATCAAATATTTTCAAACTGTTGTCTTCATTCAAGAAAATATCTCATGGGCTACTGCTTGGTGACAGGGAACAGAATTACTGAACAGTGTTCCAGTACAAAACTGTGTGCAATCCTACAGTACCTAGTCAATTCCAATACATCTAGCTTTAGGTTGAGTTTTGGCAGTGATTGTTGAGCTACATCGCTCCTCCAGAATGAAATTGCAAAGGTAGTGTTTGGGCACACAAGTGTGGAACACAGACCTTCCATTGTATGGAATCTGTAACTGTGAGCAGTCAATGTTCAGAAAATCACTTTTCTACAGGTGGTTTGCTTATTGCTCTAAAGGAGCTGAGCCAGAAGTATGGTTTGTGCTGCTACTTCCAAACCCAAACTTGATCTGTAACATTCTGTAAATTTCACATAGAAGGATTTTCTAAATACATGGTTAAACACACACATGAGGTACAGAAGTACGCATCCCAAAATTGCCCTGTTGAACTTCACTTTAGTAAATTAAGCTCTTCAAGAAGAAAACTGAAAGAAATAAATGAGGATAATCAGTTTAAGCTGTAAAAATGCAATCTTAAATTTTATTCTTTTTTAAACTGAAGATTGTGATTGTAATTGCACTTGCTGGTTATATACAGTGTTTTCTACAGAAAAAAATCTTAATAAGCTTTTTCTGACACTTCAATTCTCTAGCACTAAAGGAATGAAAGAGTAAAAATAATTGTGCTGTACTCCATTA
>JAWWES010000001.1:49676718-49692799 GCA_035583135.1 Lophotriccus pileatus | reverse complement strand
TATTCAACATCTGAAGAAATTATTTGATTCTCTTTGAGTCTTAAAATCCCACAAGTGGAGTGCAGCTCTTTTAGGTACTGAAAGGAGAGTTCAGTTCAGGATGGTCAGTGCATAATGCAGGAGAATGCTGGAGAATATTCAACAAACAAGCAGCACTTAATTGAACAAAAGCCATCTGAGAGCATCCTGGGCCTTGAACCTGTCAAGGGCTCCCCAGCTGCTGCACTGGAGCATGTGGTGAGCTGTTGAAGGGAATGAACATGAGGCTTCTGCAAAAACCAGATCATCTGCCCTGTCTGCTCAAGTTTTTAGGTGAATTCTTATGTGAGCACATAACAAATATTTAGACTAAAATTCATGCAAAACATGTTTACTCATGATATTAATATAAAATCACTATAAAATCAACCATCTAGTAATTCCTACCTGCTTAGAGCTTCACTTTTCTATGCTTTCTCCATGCTTTTTCCATTCTAGTGGAAACTGATGGGAAAATCACCTCTTTATTGTTAAAAATACTATAAAACAGACCACATTTTTCTTCTTTCTGTGGTGAATTTGATTTATAGTGCTTCTACTTAGGAAATTTTGAAAGCAAACTGAAGTATACAAGGAAAAATACACTTTTATCATTATGGCAATAAGGATTATGTAACACTTTAAGAGAGACCAACATATTTCCTAGAGTATTTTGTTAATCTAACCTTAAAGTTTAGAAAGCATTTGAAAATCAGTAGATACTGCAAACTATTTATATATTCAATATTAAGAAGTAATGCTTAAATCCTAAGCTAGCTTTTTTTTTTATGAGCATTCTCATTGTCTTTTTGTTTAATTGTCCTTTGGAGAGCTGTCTGTGTATATATAAATACAAACCAAACATTCTTGAAATTTACTTTCTAAATAGCAATGTTTTGACATTAGTTTGAAATTTTGAACAGAAAGCACATGCTTCGTGATTTGGGTTCTGAATCTGATTAGGCCATTAATCTGTTTTTCCGAAATGGATGGAGCACATTTTTTAATTTAAAACTTAAAAGAAAATTAAAAGAAATATTATAAAAACATAGAGACAGTTGTAATTACTTCAGGCTACAAAACAAAGTCTAGTTCTGCATCTACAGTCTTGACCTGAGAAATGTAACTGTTAAATTTTGATGCACAGGAGAAATACTGGAAAATTAAATGGTCTCACTGGCAGAATTTTTCTATCCTAAATTTGATCATTGCTTTCTTCTGACAAAAACAACAAAAAAAAAGATAAATTTCCTTTCAGCCAGAAAATGTCCATCGTTAGGAGAACTAGACATAGCAGCAATTACTGTCCTACATGGAATAATGATAAAAGGAGGGGAAATTCAAAACATAGGTTCTAGTCCTGGTTTGATTGACAAACTTCTGTGAAGTGGCAATTTATAGTGATATTACCCAAGCCAGCAGATCACTAATTAGACCAAATTGTTACTATTACTTTTGTCTATAAAAGTTGCCTCGTGCACTGAACAATCCATGCTGTTTCACTTTTAAACCTGGAAAGATCAATATAAAAAATTAGCATTTGTTTCTCCAGTTTGTTGCTAATCTCTAAATGTGAGTCATTGTATAAAAAATACAGAAAAATTACAGCATTCATATTGCAACAGTGTTTTTTTCCCCACTTCTTTGACATTGTAGACCAACACAAGCAGTGGAACAGTTTTTTTTCCTGTTTTTGGGCATGGCAAGTAGATTTGTTTCTTAATGTCTAATCAACACAGAAATATTTTGCTATTTTGTCTCTTTTGTCTTGTAAAAAGTCCTGCTCCTGGCAGACATATGTGGACTTTCAAAAGCCCAGTTTAGCTAGAGCAGTGCTGGCAGACTAACCCACCTGACATCCTCTTTCATTCTTAGACTCCCTTGACCATTGGAAGTTTTCTCTACCCAGTAAGAGTTTACTGGAAAAACATATCTTGGGTGTACAAAAGTCCTGAATTCCAGTTAAAACTTTATAACTGAAGGTCTGAATTTGTTTTTTGAAACACATAATATAGGACCAGAAAAAAAAAGAGTCCTAGTGCAATTTTAAAATGCAGAATAATTTTTCAGGATAGGTGTTTCGCAAGCTCAAGCATTTTAAGGGTTCAGTTTAAAAGGACTGAATTCAATTAAACACCTACCAGCTTGGTGTTCAAATTAATTTTAGCCACCGTTGTCTTAAATTGTAACTTAACCAAAACACAACTACATGGAGAAATTTTTCTTTATTTTACATTACATATTAGTGTTAATTAACACATAATGGAGCCACTGTTAGAAATAGATGGGGAAATAGTTTACACCATATATTTTTATGTGTCTAAATTTTGGATCTAAACGTAGATTGGAACCTGAATTCATTCAGGCTGGAGCCAAACTTAGGTATTCTGAGCTGTGTGTTCCCCTTCCAAGAGGCACCTACTTTCAGTCTCTGCAGCAGGATGAGGTACATGGTGAAAGTAATACCTTGCTGTTTCTAGGAGTGGTTCTGTCACATGTTAACAAGTCACAAACGGCTTCCTGGCAAATCGCACTCACCAACTCATCCACTGATCTGGCCTTGATCTCCTCTAGGACAGGCTCCATGTAACATACCATGCTTATATCCTGGCTGTGGAAGCTTCTGTATGGTTCTTGTGTACCATCTGGATCTGGTGATCAGCAATGTGGGTGTAATGCTCTCAGTGTGTTGAACACACTGTGGTCTATATTCCCTCATTAACTATTCTGGTGTACTGAAAGGTGGTGGGGGAAAGGGGAGAAAAAAGATACCCCAGTGATATTCTGCTAAAGTCCTTTTCCCATCAGCTTTGATAAGGTTTTTTTTAATTTCAGGATATGTTCACTGTTACCCAAATGACAACCCCATGTTGACAACCATATTAGTGTTCAACCTGATTCTGTGCTTTTAATCTTTTACATTGAGCACTGTACTTCACAGAACTATTTAGTGTTGTTGTTCTGTGATGTATATACTGACATTGCAGTAATCAGTTGTCCACAGGAATTGTTGCAAATAACTATTCCTTCACTAGGCTAATACTTATGTAGTAATACTTTTAGAGGAGCTCATATGGTCTAATTCATCAGACAATTAATCTGTGTCTCTTAAGATTTTTAGTCAATTAAGTAAGTATTACAAAATTAGATTTAGTCTTAATACATGTGATTCATAAACATTCAAAGGTGAATACATGGGTTTTTTTGCTTACAGAATGTCAGCAGAAAAATAAATAATATAGCTTCAGTAAAGGAGACTATGGCATAATTAAAAAAATAATATTCAGCCCTTATTTAAAGAAAGCAGTGAAATGGCAAGGCTGCTTGGAGCAGATTCAGTTCACTGAGGAAAAAAATTGTGTTTCTGGAACTGTTTTGGTGACAATTAAAAGGCCTGTGTCATGATCAAAATCAAGATTTAGAAAGTAACTCTAAACTCTCCATACACAGTAAGTGTAGTCTCTGTAGATAACATCTGTTATCTTTGCATGTGTTAATGCTATCCAGTGATATCAGGTAGTTCTCCTGTAATGTACATAGAGAGCACAAGTTCAGGTTGATGCCTGTTTGCCTGTGATTTCATCAGCAAGCCAGCGTGCTGTGGTCTGCACTTCAGTGGCAACTTGCATGTGTGTCATACCTAAGGGCATGTGTCAAAGTCAACTACTATTGTTGCATTCATTAATAGTTATGCAGAAATACACTGCTAAAAAGGAGAGGGTGACTTGAAGTAGAAGGAAATAACTTCTGAACTTGGCTAGCAACTGCTAAAGTACGTCTTTGTGCCTGCTCTTGATCACCCGTCTGTCTCTTTCTACCCTTTCTGTAATGTTAAATGGAATTACCAATTACTTGAATTCAAGCAACCCTTGAAGCATGAATGAATAATGTGGGGGTTTTATTGCATACATTTTTTCCAGTTGCAAAAGATTTTTTCATTTCAGAAGAAAACTGTCTTGGACTTAACAATGAGAATTTAAGGAGAATCTAAACTTACGAAGTTACTGAGAGAAAATGTGAACTAATGTTGAATTGTAGTTGACTGCCTCACAGACATGTTTTCAAGACCCCTCTGTAAGCTGGCCTTAAGCATCTGTTCCACTGACTTCAAACTGGGAATCTTACCAACAGCTTGGCTAAAATGTTTCCGGTTCCTCAACCTTCAAGGTTTAGTTTTATGGAGGAAAAAAACCCAAATCTCTTTACTTTAATATGTTTTGACTCTAGTAGAAATTACATGTGAAGGTCCATTGACAGTTTTTTTCCAACACAGACTAGTATTTTTAAAAAGCTGCTTACTGGGGGGAATGGGGGACTGTTTAGCTTAAATTCCAGTTATTAGAACTCACTTAAGGAATAAGAATGTCCCTAGTGACATTTGAAGACTACAAAAGAAATAAAAAAAGACCTAGCAACCAATAAATCTAAGAAATTTAACAAAAATCACCAGAATCTTCTTAATTGTGATTTGCATTCACCCTTGTCAATACTGGCAGTTTCATATTCTGATTTTTAGATGAGCATTACAAGCTGCCAAACTACTCGTCTAACATCAAAAGCTTCAGTGCTTCAGGGCCACAAGGCCCATTTGAACATGTGGTTTCAGGAGTGAAATGCACAAACAATTCTCTGTGCAGAGAACTGAGAGGATTGAGGTATATTTTGGACAAAGTGAGCAGAAAAGGGCAGCTGACTTAGAGCAGCATCACTTCCGCAGTTCGTTTTGCTGCACAACCTGCAAAAAATGGTGCTAGCAAAAAACACAAGTGTCTCAAGGGGGTCACTGGATAAAGTTGTTCAGGTTCTGTTATGCACAGTAACTTAGATAATTTCTCACTTCTGTACTGCTGCCTTGAGTTTCTTGACTTAGAAAGTACAAGGAGAAGCCATCAGATTGGCGTAAAACCACAGCAGGTTGTTGTCCCCTTTGATGAAGCTCCTAGCGATGTGGAGTGACACTGTATGTTTGATTCCTTGATCTTCATGGTCTTAAAAAATGTTTAAATCATGATAGTGGTCAGAATGAAAAGCAAGCAGTGGTCTGAACACAGCATGACCTTATACTTCAAAAACAGGATTCAGTGAAGGGTTGTTGTTACTGTTGTGATATTGTATATTGTCTGTGTTCTGAGAGCACTGGTATCAGTTGCATAACTGAACAATTAGTTCAGTTATGCACTTGCTACCAATTGAATCAGGCAAGGGATTTCATTAACATTGCCACTGTCTTTGTTCTGGAAATAAGTGTGATTGTATTTTCTATTTCCTGTTCTTCTTCAGGGCATTTGATGTAGAACTTCTTTATATAGCCCAGTGCTTGAAAATACCTATAGCAGAAGTTGCTGTGAACTGGACTGAAATAGAAGGTGGGTGAATTGTTTATATTCTTGTAAGATTCCTTACATGTCAATCCAGAATAAAGTATCCAAGGGTCTGTCTGTATTTTACTCAGTTTTGATAACACACAGCCTTCTTTCCGCACAAATTTTGAATTTGGTGTCTTTGCCAGCCATCTCTGTGGCTTGGTACAGGAAGAGTAGGGGAAGGGATAACAAGAGAGAGAAACTCTGGAAGGGGTAACAAGAGAGAGAAACTCTGCACTCCCACTGGAGGCAAAAGTAGGTAGTTACACTGCTAGGACAAAACACTACTTTGACATGTCCTCTTGCTGTAATGTGTTACTAAAAATAGAGCAACTGTAAAACACTGTGCAGGAAGTCTGACCATCATCGCGTATTGATTCAACTTCATTTCACTGTGTCTTGCCTTCCAAAATTCTCAGCTATCAAGGCTTCCTCTAAGGCACCATCTCTTCTTAAGATGTGATGTTCTTTCAGACCTGTAGGGAGTTCTCTCGCACTGGGTTACTGGAAAGTATAGCTCCATGCATATTTTGTCATAGCAGAGCCAGCTTAAGAGGTACTGCTTGCTTCAGCTCACTTCCCTCCCATCAAAGGCAGTTCCTCCGTTTTTTTTTTTTTACCCTTTTCATGTTTTTGTCTTTTCTTAATCTGAATCTCTTCCCCTCAGCACAACTCCAGAACAACAGATAGTACAGTCAACTGCAGTGATGGTGAAGGGTGCAAGTGGAGAAAGTCCTGAGCCAGCTTTGCTAGAAAAGAAGTGCTTCCTTTTAGTGCAGTTCCACACGTGCATTGCACCTATCACAAATGTTAGCAAAGATGGAAGAAGGCTTGGTTTCATGGTGTGGGTTCTTTACTTGCCTGACGATTGGCACATTCATATTACTGCTGTAAGACAAGGTGATGGTCCTCTCCTCCAAAGTCAGTAAAAAGATCATTTGCCTAATTATTGGTGTTCAGGTTCCTCTTTACTTGAACAAAGCCTTGTCATGGAGAATACTATGTATCTTGTCACAAAAAGAAATTACTGTGCTGTGTGCAAACTAATCTCCCACCTGTGGCATAATGTAATTATTATAAAGCAATAACTTTATTGCTGAGTGTGCTGAGAATGCAGAGTTTCAAAACTGCTTAAGTGTGTGTCTTGCCAATGCTTATTTTTTTTCTAACAATGTCCTTCTGATTTTCTTCTTCATTAATCACAGGTTCTAAGTTAGTTCCCTTTTGGAGCTGGCTGCAGATGGGCAGGGATCTTCTTTTTATACGACTGCGATATATGACTGGTGCCTGGCAGCTTGAAAGAAGAAAATGTAATTAGGTTATTCACATTTTCCAGATATATTATTATATTTAATGGAACCTGAGAACAGTTTCAATCAAGTGAAGTGGTGATGAAAGCTGAGGTAATTCTTCATTGCTCCTCCTGTATGTTTCATTTTTTCAGCATGTATGTATTTTGTAAGATTACCAGCAGGGAATTTGTACATTTTGAAGAGAAAGCATTTAAAAAAAGATTTTCTTACCTGGTAATCTGGTTTTTATTTCATTAGATACTAGCTTTGACATGTCTTATAATGAATTCAAATAAATATATCTGCTTTTGTCTCATCACACTTTTGTAATTTCCACATACATATTAAAAAGAGGGACTCTATTCTACATTGTGCAATGTTGTGTTGTGAGTGACCACACCCATTTGTTTCTGTGATATCTGGAAATTTTAGGCCATATTGCAACTTGGAATTATCATTCATGGTTCACGCTAATGCATGTTTAGATTCAATGTTATGGGAAACTTAAATGGATTTTACTGAGTTACAGCAGTAATGTTCCTAAGGTTGTTCTCAGGACTTCAGTAGTCTCTTGACATTCCAAATATTTTTGTCTGAAGCTGAAGTAGTTTTCCTGAGATCAAACTGCAAATCATGTCCAGACTGTAAAAGATCCAAGAGCAAGCGCATTTAGTTTTAAAATGTTGTTTTTTATAAATGTGTTTTGTTCGTGTGTACTCATTATTCCTGCCTGCTCAAGGCTAGGGGTCCTTAACATCTACAGGTCTGAAGTGAAGGGTATGGAAAGCTAGTTCATAGCATGCAAAAATGAGACCCAGTATACACGGGGGGGCAGAGGGGGCTGTGCCAGTTGCCAGTGCCAATCTGATGATGTCACATTTCAAATGAGATTGGAGAGGGAGGGAGGGGTCTTTAGTCTTTCATAGTAATGACATACTGTGTTACAGTACAGTAACATAGTTTAATTTGTGCTTTCAAAATAGTTGTGGATGCCAATAAACTAAGCCAATCTGTCTTTCAGAAACATGTACAAATTTGAACAGATGTAAAGAATGAATGGTATATGGTTGTACTTTCACATGTAAATTCACTGGTGATTTTTCTTATTCTTTCTGTAATATCGACTTGAGTTTTGTTCCTGTTAGGGTTACCTCAGTTTTCTATGAAGTGCTGGAATAAATTCTCCACAAATATGTTGTTTCATTTTACAGGCTTTATTCTCTTGCCTAATCCAGATGCATCTCTGTCACTTCTACAGAATCAATCGCAACTCTTCAGTGCCATTACTAGAATAAAATACCAGCTTCTCAGTTTTTGTAAAGTGAATTTCTGTGATCAAACCTGAACAGTAGTAGCTCTGCTCATAATTGAAGTTACCCACCAGTTTTCAAAAGCAGATTCCCAAAATTTTCCTTACATGTCTTACCTTAGAATTGAGCATGTTTAAAATTTTAATGAAAATAGCTCACCTCTTTCAAATTATGAGGCTTAGGCTATGCATTATTTTTTGCACAATAAGTAAACATCTGGTGATCTCTTTAAAGAAATTCTGCCTTTGAATTGTGTGCCAAAGGTTGGAAGGAGGGTGCTAAATTTATTATATTTTTTTAAATTAATTTCACAGAATCACAGGATAGGGACCTCTGGAAGGGACCTCTGGAGATCATCTGGTCCAATCACCCTGCCAGGGCAGGGTTACCTACAGCATATTACACAGGAATGCATCCAGGTGGTTTTTGAATGTCTCCAGAGACCCTGTGGCCTCCCTGGGAAGCCTGTTCCAGTGCTCTGCCACCCTCAGTGTAAAGAAGTTCTTCCTCATGTTGAGGTAGAACTTCTTGTGTTTATTTTATGGCCATTTGTGCATATTCTACAAACATTTTTCAAAACTTTGTAGCTAAACTCTCCAGTAACTCTCTTCTCTTTGAGCAGTCTCCTTTAGCAGCTGTGCACATATCTGGCCAACAAAATAGTCGATTCCTTCCACCTTAGAGATGTAGAAGTAAGGTCTTATTTACAGTCTGCGAGCTTTGTGGAGTTGAGTGCTAGAACTTGTTGGCTGGGAATTCTCTTACTCTTTCAGTGGATTTGAGTCAAGGATAAAGGTCACTACGTGTTGCCATAGTCTATAGGGTCTGCTGTCTGAGGTGGACAGACATGGCACTGCTCACATTTATATGCCTACAGGTCTCTTCTCAGCTGCCTTTCAAAGCAGGCTTGCTTCTTCTAAACTGCCTGCTGGGAGTGGTCCTTGACCTGCACTGACTGCCACACTGTGTCCAGAAGTATTTTGGGAGCAGAGATAGACAGCTATGGAACACCTGCTACAGTGTGGTGTGCTTCTGTAGGTGTGGCCTGAGACATTCCTCTTCAGTGGGGATAAAAGCTGAGCTGAAATTAAAAAAGGAGTAAACTGGGACAGAAGAAGAATGGGGAGAAGTAGAAAAGGTGACTCATCTGGGGCTGAGATTGAAAGTCAGAGAGTGAAATGGAAGATTTACTTTACCTGAGAAGGATGCTTGGCTTCACCTTCTGTCACTCATATACTGATCAGAAGTCTTCTTGGTAACATACCCAGCTCCTACCTAGTATTTGCAGATTATGAAGTACAAGACACATGGGCTGTCACAGGTGGCCAGGACACCACCAGGCACATTCTCTAACAGAAGTTTAGACTCAGACTTGGTTTCAGGTTTTTGCTCTGGTCTGCTCTGTGTTCTTCAGGCCCAGCATACCTCAGCTGTTGCCCAGCAATCCCAGAATCAAGGGAAGATTCTCGTAAGCACCCTTTCAGAAGCAGATGTACTGGTTTAATTGCACAGAGCCATAAAGAGGAGTGTTCCTGCTCCCTCTACACCTGTTCTGGGGCTGCTTAGAGGCTCCCTCATGCCACTTCAGCTCACTAGAATGTGAGGATGCTGTCTTCTACTTGTTTGCTATTTTTTCCTTTCTTCTGAGGTAGTTTTCTGCCATTTCAGTGATCTAAAATGAGTCCCTGAGTGGTCCAGCAAACACAGGGTGCAGCGGCAAGAGGAGGGCTTCCCCTTTTCACACCTGCGTATTCACCACGAGTTTAAAAACTGACTTGTCACCTGGAAGCTAGTACACTTTTCAAGGACAGGAAATGGGAATTTAAATTCTCCCTTTTTTAAGCCTAGATAAGACCTGAGATCTTGTTGCCCTCTTAAAATGAGACCTTTAATTACTAAGCAAGAAAATCCTGACCCTGGCTCTTGATGTATTCCAGAGCCTCCACTTGATTTTACAGAGTGTCACAACATGGAAAGGAGGCTACTCAGACAATTTCCCTGATCAACAAATCAGTGCTCTGCTTAACTTGTCCTCACTCTTCTCTTTATAGATTTGCAGAGATACATTTGTATTTCAGTGGACTCTTAACTTTTACTCCTTTCATCCTACCCTTGCATGTGCAGGGGTGACCCAGGGAGTTGAAAATCTTCTGTGTTACTGCCCTGCATGACCTAGCCCTCCAAAGACACATCAAAGTGTTTTCACAGACTTTGAAAAGGAAATAAAAACAAATGGAGAAAATCTACATGGTGATATTGCAACATTCTTACCAACATCAGTGTTTGCATAGTTAGTGCATTCATAAATACAGATTTCAGGTTTTTAAAAAAACAGGTTTCAGCAATACTGCAGCATTATCACAAGGCAGGGTAGCTCTTAAATTAGTAATAACACAGCTTTAATCAGTTTTAACCTATATAAAGTTCTCAGAGACCACTGTTATGAAGTGTAAGCAAACGTAGATGACTCCAGCTCATTCTGCAGAATTGTATTCAGTAATACATCAATTTGCAACTCTCAAAGCCTCTGTGCAGACCATTCCACCATTGCCAATGTCCAGGTTAGTTTTTTCACCTTTGGAAATTAAATTATACCAATATGTATAAGCACAGCAACATTTCCAAGCCATTGAATGGTCCCAGACAGTATTTAAGTTGAATTCTCTGCTAATGTTTAAGGCTCTGGAGACCTATCCGTAATTATTTAGTACCGATTGTCCAAGTTCAGAGTCATAATGCTGACTGCAAATTGAAAACATTACAACCTCAGTTGTACAGGCTGTCATAAACGACCCACTGCATATTCTGAATCATCTGCTCTCAAACTAGGAACAAGGTCAAAAGCACAAGAAATTTCTAACTCCCTTTGGCTGACTAGATCTGATGCCATTTCAGGTCTCAACCACAGAACTGCTTGATAACTTTCAGATCTTGTTGCCAAAAAACGAAACCAAAAATAAAACCACATTCATGGCCACCTTCCAGTCTTGAAGCCAAGTCATACATTTTGGAAGGGAGAATGTGGTTGCATCTTACACTGAGAAGACTGAAGGAAGAAAAATTCAGTGTAAGGCCCACTCCATTCCCTGAAACCATGGATGCTCTGCTTCCCATATGGAAAGTTTTTGGAGGAAGTAGCAAGGGAATATTATTTTCCTATGTGTCCCCTCCATCATCATGAAGGAATTTCAGGAGTGGCTTGAACAGACCTGCATGGTTACAGAAATCTAATTTCACATATAATGATTTCTCTGGGTTGTAAAATAAGCATTGTTTCTATTCCTGGCTACTCCTGACTCTAGAATATACAGTACCTCAGTCTAGCCCTAATCTGGAAGATGGAGATGATAATTTATTTACCCTCAAAAAACCCCTACTGAATTTTCCAGTGATAGGACAAAAGATTTTAATGTGTTAGAATAGAAGCTCCTCACTATGAACAGCAAACATTCACAGGGGATATGACTTTGTTGATTGCCTGGGACCCCAGTTATCCTGTCTGCAGGCTGCACTAAAAATCCTGGTGTTTAGCTTCTCTCCTCCTAAGATGTTTTCTGTTAGTGCAAGCAGTAGGCATATAGTTCTGTAGGTGTGCAGTCAACACCAAGCAATTACATTCCCTGCTTTAAAGAAGCTTTATTATGCACAGTGATTACTTTCGGGAGAATACCATCCTTGCTCCTAAGTGCAGATGTAATGCATAATATCACTGTACAAGTTTGAGCAATGTGCAAGAGCTTTTATTTTGCAGAATGGTCATTTGTAAAGCCTCTACTGCACTCACTTTGGATATTTCAGAATTAGAAAAATTCAGCAGGAAGACAGATTGACTGCTATTCTCAACTCTATCTAGATAGTAATTTATAAGGACTCTTAACGTCCTTCTTAGGAAACTCCCATTCCCGCTCAGCAAAAGGTTCATTCTTTCCATGTTTCTGCTGCAACTTGTCAACATTTTGCCCCCAATTTAATCTGCACTTATATTCACTCAGGGCTGAATCCCATACAGTCCTTCTAGATGGGACTGTGTCCTTTAGAGATAATTTCTTCAATCGCGAAGAAGAGCATAGACCAAAGTGAGCAATGCACCTAAGATGGCAGTTGCCTTTGTAGTCACCACAACACTAAAGAACTTCAAAATAAATGGGCTCACATTTCCCAGGGCTTTGCTTAACCCAGCAAAAAAGTTTATGGGAAGCATTTACTGGCTGTAACATCAGTGGCAAACCTTTCATATAGGAGAGATAACTTAATTTAAAAAAAAAAAGATGTAGTTGTCATTTTGCTAAGATGCAAACCTGACATCAAAATATTATGTGGCAACGCACCATTTGTGTTTGATAAGCACCACTAAGTCTGAGGGAACAGCCCTTCAAGTAGAAGGGTTTGCAGCATAGAAGTAGTTTCACACAAAAAACTTACCGAATGCTGGATTAGAGCCAGAACACAAGTAGTGCTACCAGTATTTTGTTTTCTACTGTGAGGCATTATACATGCAATATTTCAAATATAGCTGTCATTTAATAGATTGATTACATTAGTGCAAGGCTTCTCAAGTTTACTGATGCCATGGCTTTTTCAACAGCAGGGAACAGTTACTCTTATAGATCTACTACATTTTTGCCAGAAAATAAAAGGATAATGACTTAAAATATGAATGCCCACAGTAAGGCACGTGATTAATAGCCACTGAGTAACAAAATCATTGCTGACAAAATATATCCAATGACAAGTTTAAATCTTTTCCAATGTAAAAGTTTAAATATCCTCTTGGGAAAGGAGTCCTCCATCTTGTTTCCAGTGCTGCATAGGCATTTTATTTAATGACTTCTCAGGTGGAGTGGCAGTGTCCTGACACTGTCCATCACATAGTCAGCCAGAACACAACCCCCTAACCCAAGGCAAAGAGTCAAGCTGACATCTAGAGATGGCGTGGAGGGGGTGACACCAACACACCTTGGCCCCTACCCGCACTCTTTTCATGTTCTTAGCATCCTTGACTTGGTACTACCTCGGTTGTAGGCCCAGCTGGGCAATAAAGGCACAATAGCATCCACCTATTCTTCTATAATTTTTGGTCATTCTTGCTCATATCATTTGGCTCCTGGCTGTGCTACGAGAGGGTACAACAAGCACTAATTGCCTGTCCCTCGTCTTTCCTGCCCATCTCTCTTCCCAACAAAGCCCCACAAGGCTGCACTCGCCCCAGTGCTAGTTACTGACAGTGCAAGCAGCCTGGACAAGAATTACTGCTGGCTCCTCATTGCTTTCAGTAGACCTCTGCAATGACTGTCACTCTTATTACTGTGTGCCCAAAGCACACAGCTAAGGCTGCTGCTGCTCCTCCCACATCAGTGTCGCTGAGTCCTTATTTCCCTAAACTGCAGCCTCTCAACCTGCATTCTCTATCACCTGGAGGCCGCCAGGCAAGACAGCAAATATCTCACACAGGCTGGTGAAGAAAGTCTTCATCAATTTTATCTAAAGCCACGGAGGAAAAGGGCAGACCCATCTAAATGCCAATTGAAATACACAGCACAACAGGCCCTTGCCCCATTCACATTAGAAGTGCCACCCTTCTAGGAATCCTCTACTTCCCTGAACTTCCCCACAAAACCTTCAAAAAGCAAGTAAACAAGACATCATTCATCCCCAGAAAATCTTTGAAAATATACCAGCTAGGACATATATTCCTGCCGATTCTTTAACACCTGCAACCTAGTTTGCCTGCACAGCTAGGCTGCTGGTGGATCATTAGAGGCCCTAATGCAGGCACGTGTCAGTACAGGCTGATGTACAAACTGAATTAGACATATAGCCCTTAATGCAGCAAAGGGTAACAGAGCAGTGGTGGTGCTGCAGTATATATTAAATATAAGGCATCTTTGCCTGGGACCTGGTATTTTACAAAATGTTGTGATTTGTCATCCACACCAAGGCAGAGATGCCTGGAACACATCATATTTTCTCTCTCATAAGAGCTTAAGAACTCTGGCTTCCCTAAATGCGAATGGAGAGTTTGAGGAAACACAAGCCTTTGATGTGTGTGGGGAGATATAATGCATTTAGGCAGAATATTTTCATTATGTGAATTACAGCAGTCCACCCTGCTCTTTTTCTTGTTATCATACTGAACCATTTCCACCTGGACTCTGCAAACGTGAAACCTTGCATTGGAATAAACAATTAATGTTGTGCTCCAGCTTTCTCAAGCCGTAAGCAGAAAAAAGAAATCACTCCTTTTCTTCTTTATTTCCCTGTGCTTGTTAGTGCCTCCTTTGGAAGAGACTGAAGCTAATTTAATGTCCCAGTTTGAGACACACAGTGCCAAGGGCCAGTTTGCTGAAACTATCTCATCCTGTTGCCAGGGACTGACTTCGGAGCCTTCTCTGAGGCTTTCAGTTGCCATCCAGTCTCATTTGTATACCAAATATGGAGCTATGAGTCAGAGTAATTTCTTGCCCTTTATGAAGAAAACATGATACCTTGTGCATAGTTGTGGTGTTTCTTTACACAATTACATGCTTGCCACCCACCTAGTTTTATTTTTCTTTTGAGTCTTTTGATTTTTTTCATACAGTAATTGTTCTGCTGAAGTCTGCAGCTAAATGAGGGGTTTATTCAGCATCTGTGCTTTCTAAATATTTACTAATTAAGATCTTTTTAAAGTAGTGACTTTAATTACATTTCTCATTATTACATTAGTGTGCATAATATAGAGTTTCACCGAATCTGAATGTGTTTGATTGTAGAATATAATGCCCTTAAGTCTTGTGATGAAGGGAAGTAAAATTTTGGAAACCACAAAGCAACAACCAAAAAAAGGTCCATTTGACTGTTGGGCAGATGTCTCTGTGGAAGGAATGAGAAAATTTTTCTGGAATAGGGTCTGGAGGGTGGAAAAAGATGAAGAGGCATCATGAAAAGGCAACAGTATAATGCAAATGTGGTAAGACTAGAAAATAAGTAGCTGCTTTATGACTTAAGGAATAAATACTTTTCTGACTGAAGTTCATTTAGTGATAGACTTACAGGTATGTTTTAGTGGCACATCTTTAAACGTTGATCTATTTTTCTCCATAAGAAATAGCTTCTTCTCCCCCTGTTTCTGTTTTGGTTTGGTTTGGGCTTTTTATGATAAGACTAGAAAACTATAAGACTAATGCACTATCTCAAAGTATTTCATCCTAGACACTGAGTGGGTTAAAAATATTCATAGGTATAAAAATATTCTTTAAGATTTCTACATTTTGGATGCTAATAGTCACTGAACAGATATTCAGTAAAACAAATCTTCATTTGTCTCAGTTTCTCTGATAACTGGATTAAATTTGAGGACTGGTGTTTGGTGCCAGGTGATTCCCAGGGGAGTGAATTTATCATATGCTTAGTCGTGCAATCCTTACTTAATAACTGCTTGATCTATAACTTAATGAAAATGGTGGTAATTCCTATGAACTGCAGTCAACTTTAAATCAGGGTATAAATTGCCAAATGCATCTCCCTTTGAAAGGTACTGACCAAAATATTGCTACTAGTTATATGGAGTAGTAATAACTTCATAATTTCCAAGACAACTGCTGTTAACCTATTTGCAAGAAATGGATTGGAGTGGAGTGGCCTCCTCCTTGGAACTCCTAAGCAAAATATTCAGTCAGTACCCAACTTGTTTTAAAGCAAACAGATGGTAAAATGATGCAATGCTTGACTCCTATTGCTTGAAGCAACTATAAGTTTATGAGATTTTTTTTTAATATTATAATGTTAAAGTTTTAGGAAAATAAACCCTCTCACTATTATTTCAGAAAAGGACGTATGAATATTAGTTATATATTATTTATTAATACTTATTTATTCTGTACAGTCACACTTATAAGTTTATCATAGAGGAATGACATTTCTATTGTCAACAACCTTGAATAATATTTGCCAGCCTTCACATTCTTCAATAGCTTTGTGGACTGCTTTCTTCCATTTCAAATAGATTCAGTCCATGCATTATCCCTTTTATTTCTTCTCTTCTTTTCAACATGAAGGGGTTTTTGTTTGTTTGTTTTCTGACAGCATCTTAATTTCTTGTGTTTGTATTCAATTAACT
>JAWWES010000001.1:49625798-49676618 GCA_035583135.1 Lophotriccus pileatus | reverse complement strand
CTCAAGTTTTGTATTGGATTTTTTGTGGTACTACAGTGCTAGGTGAATTCTTATGTGAGCACATAACAAATATTTAGTCTATAATTCATGCAAAATGTGTTTACTCATGATGTTAATATAAAATTACTATAAAATCAGGTACCTAGTAATTCCTACCTGTTTAGACCTTCACTTTCTTATGCTTTCTTCTTGCTTTTTCTATTCCAGTGGACATTGATGGGAATATCATCTCTGTCCTACCTGGAATAATGATAAAAGGAGGGGAAATTCAAAACATAGTTCTAGTCCTGGTTTGATTGACAAACTTTTGTGAAGTTGGAATTTATAATGACATTACCCAAGCCAGCAGATCACTGATTAGATCAAATGGCTGCTATTACTTTTGTCTATAAAAGTTGCCTTGTGCACTGAACAAGCCATGCTGTTTCACTTTTAGAACTGGAAAGGTCAATATAAAAAATTAACATTTGTTTCTCCAGTTTGTTGCTAATCTCTAAATGTGACCCACCATATAAAAATTACAGAAAAATAGGCATTCATATTGTTAAAGGGATTTTTTTTCCCCCATTTCTTTGGCACTGTAGGCCAACATAAGCAGTGGAATGAAATTTTTTTCTGTTTTTCTGCATGGCAAGTAGAATTGTTTATTAATATCTAATCAACACAAAAACATTTTGCTATTTTAACTTTGTCTCTTGTCTTGCAGAAAGTCCTGCTCCTGGCAGACATATGTGGACTTTCAAAAGCTCCAGTTTAGCTAGAGCAGTGCTGGCAGATTAACCCATTTGACATCTTGTTTCATTCTTAGACCTCTTTGACCATTGGAAGTTTTCTCTACCCAGTAAGAGTTTACTGGAGAAACATATCTTGGGTGTACAAAAGTCCTGAATTCCAGTTAAAACTTTATAACTGAAGGTCTGAATTTGTTTTTTGAAACTCATAATACAGGATGAGGAATAAAAAGAGTTCTGGTGCAATTTTAAAATACAGAATAATTTTTCAGGATAGGTATTTTATAAGCTCAAGCATTTTAAGGGTTCAGTTTAAATGGATGGAATTCAATTAAACACCTATCAACTTGGTGTTCGAATTGGTTAGCCAGCATTGTCTTAAATTGTAACTTAACCAAAACACAACTACATGGAAAAATTTTTCTTTATTTTACATTACATCTTAGTGTCAATTAACACATAATGGAGCCACTGTTAGAAATAGATGGGGAAATTGTTCACACCATATATTTGTGTGTGTCTAAATTTTGGATCTAAACTTAGAGTGGAGCCTAAATTCATTCAGGCTGGAGCCAAATTTAGGTATTCTGAGCTGTGTGTCCCCCTTCCAAGAGGCATCAGTCTCTGCAGCAGAATGAAGAACACGGTGTGAGTAATACCTTGCTGTTTCTAAGAGTGCTTCTTTCACATGTTAACTAGTTACAAATGGCTTCCTGGCAAATCGCAGTCACCAACTCATCCACTGGTGTGGCTTTGATCTCCTCTAGGACAGGCTCGTGTAACATACCCATGCTTAAATCCTGGCTGTGGAAGCTTCTGTGTGGTTCTCCTACACCATCTGGGTGTGGTGATCTGTGGTATGGATATAAAGCTATCAGTGTATTGAACACACTGTGATCTGTATTCTCTGGTTAACTATTCCGGTATACTGAAAGGTGCGGGGGGGAAAGGGAAGCAAAACGATACCCCAGTGATGTTCTGCTTAAGTCATTTTCCCTTCAGCTTTGAATAGTTTTTTTTTTTAATTTTGGGATGTGTTCACTGTTGCCCAAATGGTAACCACATGTAACAATATTAGTATTCATCCTGATTAATTTCTGTGCTTTTAATCTTTTACTTTAAGCACTGTACTTCACAGAACTATTTAATGTTGTTGTTCTGTGATGTATATGCTGACATGCAAGTAATCAGTTGTCCACAGGAATTGTTGCAAATACCAGTTCACTAGGCTAATACTTTATGTAGTAATAGTTTTAGAGGAGCTCATATAGTCTATTCATCAGACAATTATTGTGCGTCTCTTAAGATTTTTAGTCATTTAAGTAGTAAGTATTACAAAATTAGATTTAGTCTTAATACACATGATTCATAAACATCCAAAGGTGAATACATGGGGGTTTTGGCTTACAAACGTAAAATGTCAGCAAAAAAATCAAATAATATAACTTCAGTAAAAGAGACTGTGGTGTAATTAATGAAATAATATTCAGCCCTCATTTAAAGAAAGCAGTGAAATGGCAAGGCTGCTTGGAGCAGATTCAGTTCACTGAAGAAAGAAAAATGTATTCCTGTAACTGTTTTGGTGACAATTAAAAGGCCTGGGTCCTGATCAAAATCAAATTTAGAAAATAGCTCTAAACTCTCCATACACAGTAAGTGTAGTCTGTTTAGATAACATCTGTTTATGCTGCCTTTGCATATTTGATGCTGTCCAGTGATACCTGTAGTTCTCCTGTAATGTACATGGAGAGCACGAGTTCAGGTCGATGCCTGTTTGCTCGTGATTTGCCTGTGGTCTGCACTTCAGTGGGAACCTACACGTGTATCATACCTAAGTCGACTGCTGCTGTTACATTCATTAATAGTTTTGCAGAAATGCACTGCTAAAAAGGAGAGAGTGGCTTGAAGTAAAAGGAAGTAACATCTGAACTTGGCTAGCAGCCTGCTAAAGTACATCTTTGTGCCCGCTCTTGATCACCTGTCTGTCTCTTTCTAACCTTTCTGTAATGTTAAATGGAATTACCAATGACTTGAATTCAAGCAACCCTTGAAGCATGAATGAATAATATGGGGGGTTTATTGCATACATTTTCAACAGTAACAAAAATTTTTTTTCATTTCAAAAGAAAAAATGTCTTGGACTTAGCAATGAGAATTTAAAGAGAATCTAAACTTATGAAGTTAATGAGAGAAAATGTGGACTAATGTTGAATCGTACTTGACTGCCTCATAGCTGTGTTTTCAAGACTTCTCTGTAAGCTGGCATTGAACATCTGTTCCCTTGACTTCAAACTGGGAATCTTACCAACAGCTTGGCTAAAATGTTTCCAGTTCCTTAACCTTCAAGGTTTAGTTTTCTGGGGAAAGAAACCCAAAACCTCTGTAATGAATATGTTTTGAATCTAGTGGAAACTACATGTGGAAGGACATTGACAGCTTTTTTCCAATACGGACTAGGATTTTTTAAAAGCTGATTATTGGGGGGAATGGGGGACTGTTTAGCTTAAATACCAGTTATTAAAACTCATTTAAGGAACAAGAAAGTCCCTAGTGATATTTGAAGACTACAAAGAGGGGGAAATAAAAAATTTAAAAAAAAAAAAAGTTACCAGAATCTTCATAACTGTGATTTGCATTCACTTTTGTCAATAGTAGCTACTGGCAGTTTCATATGCTGATTTTTACATGAGCATTACAAGCTGCCAAGCTACTTGTCTAATATCAAAAGCTTCAGTGCTTCAGGTCCAGAAGGCCGATTTGAGCATGCACTTGCAAGAATGAAACACACAAACAATTCTCTATGCAGAGAACTCGGAGGATTGAGGTATATCTTGGACAAAGTGGGCAGAAAAGGACAGCTGACTTAGAGCAGTATGACTTCCCCAGTTCATTTTGCTGCACAACCTGCAAAAAATTGTGCAAGCAAAAAACACAAGTGTCTCAAGAGGGTTATCACTGGATAAAGTAAAACTGTGGTTCAGGTTCTGTTACGCACAGTAACTTAGATCATTTCTCACTTCTGTGCTGCTGCCTTGAGTTTCTAGACTTAGAAAGTACAAGGAGAAACCATCAGATCAGCCTAAAGCCACAGCAGGTAGTTGTCCCTTTTGATGAAACTCCTAGAGGTGTGGAGTGACCCTGTATGTTTGCCTGCTTGGTCTTCATGGTCTTTAAAAATGTTTAAATCATGATAGTGGCCAGAATGACAAGCAAGCAGTGTCTGAACACAAAAACAGGATGCAGTGAAGTGCTGTTGTTACTGTTGTAATATTGTATATTGCTTGTGTTCTGAGATGTTCAGTCAGGGAAATAAATTTCCCTTCCATGTGCATCTGACCTGTAGACCACCGGGATCAACTGCATAACTGAACAGTTAGTTCAGTTATGCACTTGATACCAATTAAATCGGACAAGGGATTTAATTAACATTGCCACTGTCTTTTTTCTGGAAATAAATGTGACTGTATTTCCTATTTCCTGTTCTTGTTCAGGGTGTTTGACATGGAACTTCTTTATATAGCCCAGCGCTTGAAAATACCTATAGCGGAAGTTGCTGTCAACTGGACTGAAATAGAAGGTAGGCAAATTGTTAATATTCTTGTAAGATTCCTTACATGTCAATCCAGAATAAAGTATCCAAGGATCTGCCCATATTTCAGTCAGTTTTGATAACACACAGCCTTCTTTCTGTACAAATTTTGAATTTCATGTCCTTGCCAGCCTTCGTTCGTGGCTTGGTAGAGGAAGAGTAGGTGAAGGGAGAGAAACAAGGGAGAGAAACTCTGCACTCCCACTGGAGACAAAACTAGGTAGTTACGCTGTTAGGACAAAACACTCTTGCTGTAATGTGTTAATAAAAATAGAGCAATTGTAAAAAACCATGCAGGAAGTCTGACCATCATCGCTTATTGATTCAACTCCATTTCACTGTGTCTTGCCTTCCAAAATTCTCAGCGATTTAGGCCTCCTCTAAGGCACCATCTCTTCTTAAGATGTGATGTTCTTTCAGACCCATAGGGAGGTCTCTGACACTGGGTTACTGGAAAGTATAGCTCCATGCATATTTTGTCATAGCAAAGCCAGCTTAAGAGGTACTGCTTGCTTCTGCTCACTTCCCTCCCATCAAATGCAGTTCCTCCTCTTTTTTTTTTTACCCTTTTCATGTTTTTATCTTTTCTTAATCTGAATCTCTTCCCCTCAACACAACTTCTGAACAACAGATGGTACAGTGAACTGCAGTGATGATGAAGGGTGCAAGTAGCGAATGTCCTGAGATGGCTTTGGTAGAAAAGAAATGCTTCCTTTTAATGCAGTTCCACACGTGCATTACACCTATCACAAATTTAGCAGAGATGGAAGAAGACTCAGTTTCACGGTGTAGGTTCCTTACTTTACTTGCCTGAAGATTGGCACGTTCATATTACTGCTGTAAGAGAAGGTGGTGGTCTTACTGTCCAAAGTCGATAAAAACATCATTTGCCTAATTATTGGTGCTCAGGTTCCTATTTACTTGAATAAAGCCTTGTCATGGAGAAGACTGTGCATCCTGTCACATAGATAGAATTATTGTGCTGCTTGCAAACTAGAGTCTCCCACCTACAGCATAGTGTAGTTACTATAAAGCAATAACTTTCAAAATATAAATTTTATTAATGTTAAGATCTAGGTTGTGAGGACTGAGTGTGCTGAGAATGCAGAGTTTCAAGATTGCTTAAGTGTGTGTCTTGCCAGTGCTCATTTTTTTCTAACAATGTCCTTCTGATTTTCTTCTTCATTAATCACAGGTTCTAAGTTATTAGAAGTTTGGAGCTGGCTGCAGATGGGCAGGGATCTTCTTTTTATATGACTGCGATATATGACTGGTGCCTGGCAGCTTGAAAGAAGAAAATATAATTAGGTTATTTACATTTTCCAAATATATTATTATACTTAATGGAACTTGAGAACAGTTTCAATCAAGTGAAGTGGTGATGAAAGCTGAGGTAATTCTTCATTGCTTCTCTTGTATATTTCATTTTTGCAGCATGTATATGTTTTGTAAGATTGCTGGAAGGGAATTTGTACATTTTGAAAAGAGAAACCATTTCAGAAAAGGTTTTCTTGCCTGGTAATCGGTTTTTATTTTATTAGATAGTAGTTTTAACATGTCTTATAAATTAATTCAAATAAATATAGCTACTTTTATCTCATCACACTTCTGGAATTTCCATATACATATTAAAAAGAGGCACTCTATTCTATGTTGTGCAATGTTGTGTCGTGAATGACCACAACCATTTGTTTCTGTGATATCTGGAAATTTTAGGCCATATTGCAACTTGGAATTATCATTCATGGTTCACGCTGATGCACGTTTAGATTCAGTGTTATGGGAAACATTAATGGATTTTACTGAGTTATAACAGTAATGTTCTTAAGGTTGTTCTCAGGACTTTCGGTAGTCTCTTAACATTCCAAATGTTTTTGCCTGAAGATAAAATAGTTTTCCTGAGATCAAACTGCAGATCATGTCCAGATTGTAGAAGGTCCAAGAGCAAGCACATTTAGTTTAAAATGTTATCTTTTATAAATGTGTTTTGTTCATGTGTTCTAATTACTCGTGCCTCCTCAAGACTACAAGTCCATGACATCTATAGGTCTGAAGTGAAGAGGGTATGGAATGCTAGTTCAGAGCATGCAAAAATGAGACACAGTGTGTACATTAGTGGGGCTGTGCATTAGCAATGCCAGTCTGATGTGGTCACACTTCAAATGAGATCAGAGAGAGAAGGACGGGTTTTGAGTCTTTCATAGTAATGTCATACTGTGTTACACAACAATAACTTAGTTTCATTTGTGCTTTCAAAATAGTTATAGATTTCCAGCAAACTAAGCCAATCTGTCTTTCAGAAACATGTACAAATTGGAACAGATGTAAAGATTGAATGATATATGGTTGTACTTTCACATGTAAATTCACTGGTGATTTTTCTTATTCTTTCTGTAATATTGACTTGAGTTTTGCTCCTGTTAGGGTTACCTTGGTTTTCTACCAAGTGCTGGAATAAATTCTCAAAAAATATATTCAGTTTGATTTTGCGGGCTTTATTCTCTTGCCTAGTCCAGATACATCTCTGTCAATTCTGCAGAATCAATCACAATTCCTCAGTGCCACTGCTAGAATAAAATTCCAGCTTCTCAGTTTTTGTGAAGTGAATTTCTGTGATCAGACCTGAACAGTAATAGCTCTGCTCATAATTGAAGTTGTCTACCAGTTTTCAAAAGCAGGTTCCCCAAATTTTCCTCACATGTTACCTTAGAATTGAGCATGTTTAAAATTTTAATGAAAGTAGCTCACCTCTTTCAATTATGAGGTGTAGGCCATGCATTATTTTTTGCACGATAATATCTCTTTTGAATCATATGCCAAAGGTTGGAAGGAGAGTGATAAATTTATTATATTATTTTTTAATAATTTCACAGAATTACAGGATAGTTAGGGTTGGAACAGACCTCTAGAGATCATCTGTTACCGTGCCAGGGCAGGGTTACCTACAGCAGATTACACAGAAATGTATCTGGGTGGTGTTTGAATGTCTCCAGAAAATCCATGGCCTCCCTGGTCAGCCTGTTCCAGTGCTGTGTCACCCTCAATTTAAAGAAGTACTTGTGGTAGAACTTCTTGTGTTTTATTTTATGGTCACTTGTGCATATTCTACAAACTTTTTTCAAAACTTTGCAGATAAACTCTCCAGTAACTCTCTCCTTATTGAGCAGTCTCATTTAGCAACGGTGCATATGTCAGGCCAACAAAATACTTGATTCCTTCCACCTTAGAGATGTAGACGTAAGACCACATTTACAGTCTCGGCGCTTTGTGGAGTTGGGTGCTAGAACCTGTTGGAAGGGAATTCTCTTATTGTTTCAGTGGGTTTGAGCTGCAGATAAAGGTCACTACATGTCTCCATAGTCTGAAGACTCTGAGGTGGACAGACATGGCACTGGTCACATCCCTATGTCCCTTCTCAGCTGCCTTTCAAAGAAGGCTTGCTTCTTCTAAACTGCCTGCTGGGGGTAGTCCTTCACCTGCACTGACTGCCACACTGTGCCCAAAAGTATTTTGGGAGCAGAGATGGACAGCTGTGAGACACCGGCTACAGTGTGGTTTGCTTCTATAGGTGTGGCCTGATACATTCCATTGCAGTGGGGATAAAAGCTGAACTTGAATAAAAAAAGGGGTAAACTGGGAGAGAATGAGAATGGGAGAAGTAGAAAAGGAGACTGATCTGGCACTGAGATTGAAAATCAGAGAGTGAAATGGAAGACTTACTTTGCCTGAGAAGGATGGTTGGCTTCACCTTCTGTCACTCGTGTACCGATCAGAAGTCTTCTGGGTAATATACCCAGCTCCTACCTAGTGTTTCCAGATTATGAAATACAAGACACACAGGCTGTCACAGGTGACGAGGACACCACCAGGCACATGCTTTAACAAAAGTTTAGACTCACACTTGGTTTTAGTTTTTTGCTCTGCTCTGCTCTGTGTTCCTTCAGGCCCAACGTACCTCAGCTGTTGCACAGCAATCCCAGAATCAAGGGAAGATTATCCTGAGCACCATTTCAGAAGCAGATGTACTGGTTTAATTGCACAGAGCCATAAAGAGGAGTGTTCCTGCTCCCTCTACACTTGTTCTCAGCCTGCTTAGAGGCTCCCTCAAGCCGTTTCAGCTCACTAGAATGGCAGGATGCTATCTTGTTTGCTATTTTTTCCTTTCTTCTGAGGTAGTTTTCTGCCATTTCAGTGATCCAAAATGACTCCCTGAATGGTCCAGCAGGCACAGGGTGCAGCAGCAAGAGGAGGGCTTCCTCTTTTCACAGCTGTGAACTCACCACAAGTTTAAAGACTGACTTATCACCTGGAAGCTAGTGTACACTTTTCAAGGACAGGAAATGTGAATTTAAATTCCTCCTTTTTGAAGCCTAGATAAGACCTGAGGTCTTGTTGCCCTTAAAATGAGACCTTTAATTACTAAGCAAGAAAGTCCTGGCTCTGGCTCTTGATGTATTCCAGGGCCTCCACTTGATTTTACAGAGTGTCACAACATGGAATGAGAGGCTATGCAGACAACTTCCCTGATCACCACAGCTGTCATTCAAATCAGTCCTCTGCCTAACTGCTCCTCACTCTTCTCTTTATAGATTTGCAGAGATGCATTTGTATTTCAGTGGACTCTTAACCGTTACTATTTCTTCCTAGCCTTGCATTTGCAAGGCTGACCCAGGGAGGTGAAGGTCTTCTATGTTACTCACTGTCCTGCATGACCCAGCCCGCCAAAGACACATCAAAACAAATTATTGTCACAAACTTTGAAAAGGAGATAAAAACAAACTGAGTAAATTTACATGGTAATTTTGCAACATTCTTACCAATATCAATGTCTGCATAGATAGTGCTTTCATAAATAGAGATTTCCATGGTTTAAAAATATATTTTATATCTCTGCATAAAAGCCTTACTTTTCTGCACCCTTTGACTAATACTTCATAAGAGACTTTTTCAAGAGGCGACTTAATATTGAAGAGTAGTCTTTGAAAAACGCATGCAGAAGAAACAAGTTACAAGTTACAACTGTTACTCAGTAGTTTACACAAGTTTTCTTCACTGTTTTCATTTTTTATCACAACCCAAAGCAACAACAATGCAGTATCCCTTGATACACACTTAGCTTTTATCCTTACAAGCTATTTTATTAACTCATATTTTAAATATCGATTGGAAAACCAGTAAAAATATCTCTACTCTCAGGCAGGTTTGCAGATGTGCAGTATGTTTTCTTTGACAACTCTAGCAGTTAATATCTCGAACAGGTCTCAGCAACACTGCAGCATTATCACAAGGCAGGGTAACTCTTAAATGAGTAATACCACAGCTTTAATCAGTTTTTACCTATATAAAGTTCTCAGAGATCACTGTTGTAAACTGTAAGCAGACAAACGTAGAAGATGGCTCCACCTCATTCTGCAGAATTGCGTTCAGTAATATATCAGTTTGAAACTCTCAAAGCTTCTGTGCAGACCATTCCACCACTGCCAATGTCCAGGTTAGTTTTTTCACCATAGGAAATTAAATTATATCAATATGTATAAGCACAGCAACATTTCCAAGCCATTGAATAGTCCCAGACAGTATTTAACTTGAATTCTCTGCTAATGTTTAAGGCTCTGGAGACCTATCCATAATTATTTATGTACCTATTGTTCAAGTGTTCCTTGAGTTCACAGTCATAATGCTGACTGCAAACTAAAAATAGTTGAAATGAAGAGACAGGCGAAGACAGAAGGCTGCAATGAAGCTTCTGTATCTCAGTGTTTATTACTTAAAATAACATCTAACCTTATTTATGGTCTGTGTATGTTTCTTAGGGATGCAGTGGCATGTCTGTAATAGCTCAAGGGGCATGAATTAAAGTAGTGTTCCAGCATTGTTGAAGGCTACACCCTCCCAGTTGAACCATAAGTTATCTACCTCTTTGGTAGAGGGATTTAGAGGTTAAGAATTGGATGCTACTACGACCTGCCTATTGCATTAGCCTACGGCACATAAGGAAGTCTTGAGCACACAAGCCTTCAGGGGCTCAGGGGAGAAGCTACAGACAAACCTTTGTTTCTTACTGGGAAAAGAAATGGCATTTTCATATGACAAAGCTTAACTAATAGTTGTGAGATCATAGCTGTGAGGGGTGTGCTAGAATATGATTTCATTTAATAGATCCATCAGAAAAGAAAGAGCCAACTAGCCTCCATTTTCCTGGATATTTTTTAATCTACTTTTCTTTATACTGTTCATCGAGCTGTTCAACTGCCCAAGCTGCATAATTAGGTATTTCCCTGATGTAAGAAAGAAACAAAACTTTTCCAGACTGCTTGCTGGGCACAGTCTTCTAAGTACCTGTACACTCTTGCAGGTGTTTCAGTCTGTAAATTAGTCTGTAAGTTGTTAGTCTGTCTGCCAGATCCTTAAATTACACACATTTACACACACTAACACAGTATGTTTGTGTTCATGCAAAGGGTAGACCTGCAATGTTTTCAATGTCTCCCTTTCTGCAGAAGGAGATGAACTCTTGCTGGATGAGGAATCCGCTGGTAATAATCACTCCACACCTGAAGTTAAATGGCCTAGCCCATTTCAGACCGGCAGCCAGGTCATCAGTAGCTTTTCAGTGCACTATAAATGCATGAATGCAGTTACTAGAAATATTGTGACTTACTTGAGGCAAACAGCAGCAAGCAAGCTGCAGCAGCATGGCCTGTGGGGCAGCTGGGCATGTTGGCCAACTGCAAATTAAGCATTTCTACAGCAGGGCCCAGGGGAAATGCTTCCAGCTTCTCTTGAGGAAAGCCACCACAAGCAGGGAATACTCCTTTTCAGACTTGCTGCAGCTTCCAGGCCATTAAGGCCTCTGAATTCTCAGACCTTTTCTAAGGACAGCCTACCATCAGCAAGCAGTATTCAGTCATAAGTGTTTTAACAGGCTGTGAGAGGTTATCCTTTGTCTACATTTACTCTACCACATTCCCAGCACTCCCATGCTAGCAGCAAATTCTATAAATAATTTACTTATACTCACAATCTTTCTACATGTACACTCAATATTCAAGAAACAGCTGCAGACCAAACACCCTCCCAAACTGGCTTAGCCACAGGTGATCCTTCTTACCTATATGACCTTAACACCCTCTCAGGTCCATGCCTTTGCATCAGTCAGGCTCTGCCTTCCTTAAGTCTTCATGTTTTGCTGTCAAGATCATTTTCCTCCTTTGAACGTTGATCAGTTTGTCATCTTAGCAGGGTGAACTTCAGTATCTAGACTGAATCCAAGCCTTTGTCACTGGCATGTTCTGTGCAATATTCTTGAAGAATGAGATGACATTAATTCTGGCATTCCCCTCTGGTTTTTCCCATGTTCTGATGTTTCATCTGGGGTTATTCTGAAGCTATATAAAGATCCTGTTACAAAACAAAGGGAAATGTTGATTGTCAGCTTTTGGACTGGAGATCAGAAGAGTTATTTGAACCACAGGATGATGAAGAATCATTGAGTTCTGAAAACAGTTTTGGCAAATTTACTTTGCGTGGTCTCTGGAAATCAGCCTTCCACATGTGGGACAAATCCATATCTTCCTATCTTTGTAGAGTAGAGAAAGGTTTAGCTAATTATGTCAAAGACAGACTTCACCCAGTAGCCACATTATAACCTCAGTTGCCATAAATCACCCGCTGCATACTCTGAATCATCTGCTGTCAAACTAGGAACAAGGTCAAAACCACAAGAAATTTCTAACTCTGTTTGGCTGACTAGGTCTGATGCCATCTAAAGTCTCAACAACAGAACTGCTGATAACTTTTGTACCTTGTTGCCAAAAAAACAAAAACCCAAAACCATATCCATGGCCACCTTCCAGTCTTTAAGCCAAGTCATGCATTTTGGAAATGGTAATCAACTGTGTCAGCTCTCCCTTTGGTTGTTTTACAAGTCTGGCGAGGTTCTGCCTGCTAGAAGGTTTCATGATAATGAAGCTTAAGCGCAGATGAGGTTAGAACAACCTTTACTGTTTTTTCGTCAAACAGTAAAATTCTGGTCTCACAAAAATGTTTTCTGATGTTATGTCTGATTTTACTATTCTTGACAATTTATTTCTCAATAAAAATCTCCATAAGAACAGTAACAGAAGAAAAAAACAGTTTTCTGCAGGAGTACTGCAGTGGGACTACAAGAAGGACCAATTATTCTCATAAAGGAGACAGCAAGCAATTTTATTCCAGTATTTGCTAGAAAGAATATATTAGTTTTAAGCAACTGCTGCATGCACTATTCATGTTTTCATATGTTGCTTCAACTTCCATGATACCTCTGAAATTCTAACACCCACACTCATATCTGCAGATGGTGACCCGTGGCAGAAGAAATCTGGACCTTTTCAGTTCACTTATAAAATGAATTAATTACTGAAAAAGACTGTTTACCAAAATGAATAAATACAGCTAGACAACTTGATAGATCCATTCATTTTTAAGTATTAGAAAAGGAATAAGGAATGCTGTGATTTTTCAGATCGTACAGAAATACTACAGAGTGGAGATGTTACTTGCCATTTTGTCTACACGTGTGATGTTTGTCTTTCACATACTTGCCAATGCCTTCCTAAGTCTCTTCCTAAGGAAGAGCTAACTTCATATCCTGGACATTACCTTCCCCAGAAAATAGAAGAGAATCATTGTAAAATCCCAAATACAGGATCACTGCTCAGGTACCCTAGAAATTAGTTACTCCTGAACAGTCATTCAAAGGAGAGAGATGTGGTTGCATCCTACACTGAGAAGACTGAAGGAAGAAAAATTTGGTGTAAGGCCCACTCCATTCCTTGAAACCATGGATGCTCTGCCTCCCATATGGAAAGGTTTTGGAGAAAATAACAAGGGAAGATGATCTTGCTTATGTGCCCCCTCCACCACCATGAAGGAACTTCAAGAGTGGCTTGAACAGACCTGCATGATTACAGGAATCTAATTTCACATGTAATGATTTCTTTGGGTTATAAAATAATGAAGCATTCTTTCTATTCCTGGCTACTCCCGATTTACTCAAGATTATACAGTACATCAGTCTAGCCCTAATCTGGAAGATGGGCATGATAATTTATTTACCCTCAAAAAACCCCTACTGAATTTTCCAGTGGTAGGACAAAATATTTTAATATGTTAGAATAGAAGCTCCTTGCAACGAACAGCAAACATTCACAGGGGATATGGCATAATTTTGTTGATTACTTGGGACCCCAATTACCCTGTCTGCAGGCTTCACTAAAAATCCTGGGGTTTAGCTTCTCTCCTCTTAAGATGTTCTCCATTAGTGTAAGCACTAGTTCTGTAGGTGTGCAGTCAACACCAAGCAATTATGTTCCCCGCTTTAAAGAAGCTTTATTATGCACAGTGATTACTTTGGGGAGAATACCGTCTTTGCTACTAAGTGCAAATGTAATGCATAATATCACTGTACAAGTTTGAGCAATGTGCAAGAGCTTTTATTTTCCCATCAAGCAAAATGTTTGGAGAAACCGTTTGCAGAATGGTCATTTGTAAAGCCTCTACTGCACTCACTTCAGATATTTAAGAACTAGGAAAATTCAGCATGTAGACTGCTATTCTCAGTTGTGTCTAGATAATAATTTATGAGGACCCTAAAAGTTTCTGAGGAAACTCACATTCCTAGCTCTGCAAAAGGTTTGTTTTTTCTATGTTTCTGCTGCAGACTTGTCAACATTTTGTCCCTAATTTAATCTGCATTTATATCCGCTCGGGGTTGAATCCCATACAGTCCTTCTAGATGGCTGTTGCCTTTGTAGTCAGTATCACACTAAAGAACTTCAAAATAAATGGGCTTACATTTCCCAGGGCATTGCTTAACACAGCAAATATGTTTATGGGAAACATTCACTGGATGTAAAGTCAGTGGCAAACATTATCTTTCATATCAGAGAGATAATGTAATTAAAAAAAAAAAAAGAAAAAGAGGAAAGAAGAAGATGTAGTTGTCATTTTGCTAAGATGCAAACCTGACATCAAAATGTTATGTGGCAACACACCATTTGTGTTTGATAAATGCCACTAAGTCTGAGGGAACAGACCTTCAAGTAGAAGAAGAGTTTGCAGCATAGAAGTAGTTTCACACAAAAACTCACCAAATGCTAGATTAGAGCCAGAACACAGTAGTGCTACCAGTATTTTGTTTTCTATTGTGAGGCATTATACATGCACACAATATTTCAAATATAGCTGTCATTGAGTAGATTGATTACATTAGTGCAAGGCTTCTCAAGTTTTATGATGCCATGGCTTTCTCAACAGCAGGGAACAGTCACTCTTACAGATCTACTACATTTTTGCCAGAAAATAAAAGGATAATGACTTGAAATATGAACGCCACAGTAAGGCACATGATTAATAGCCACTCAGTAATAAAATCATTGCTGACAAAATATATCCAATGACAAGTTTAAATCTTTTCCAATGAAAAGTTTAAATATCCTCTTGGGAAAGGAGTCCTCTGTCTTGTTTCCAGTGCTGCAGAGGCATTTTATTCAATGGCTTCTCAAGCAAGTGTTGTGAAGCACTTTCCAGCACATGGACAAGAACCAAGACTTCCCATTCTCAGACACATTTCTCTGTTAAAAAGGAGTGTGTGTACCTCTCCATTTTAGTCTGTGTCCTCAAGAGTCTTGCACTCCTTGCTGAACAGTGGCCCAATTTCAAACAGAGTTCAGTGGCCGTATGCTAGACCTTCCCATAGCTCAGTGGCTTTTCCAGAAAGGAGGTACCAGAGATTAAATTCCTTTGAGCTAAGCAAGACTCAGAACCACTCTGCTCCATTCTGCTGTAACCATTACATTGTTGTGGTAACATAGTCCCTACTTCCTACCTTCCTCAGAAGATGGTCTGGTGTTCACTCTCCTACAGAGAGGTGCAAGTCCCTTGTGAAGCCCTGAGGCAACTGCCTCTTGAAGCACACATTTCAGGTGTATTGTGTGTTTTCTACGAGCTGACTCCAAATGGCTTTGCTCCTACACACATTAAAAGAAATTGCCATTCAGAGGCATATGGAGCCCCCATACCATGAAGAGATGGCCTACATAAGGTTCCCATACTGCTGTAAGGTGGGGTCTTGATCTTCTTGTTTGTCATCCTCATCTCTTCCCTCATGTCACTACTGCACAACCACACCTACAGCAGCATGTTGCCCAGTTGTCCATTTGAAGTGTGCTTCATTTTCAGCAGGACCTTTTACCCATCAAACTCCCCATATGGAGACTCAAATTACAAATGCCTGTGCAAGGGAAGGGACAAGAAGCCACAGCCAAGGGAAGGTGGATTGGTGCCTACTGAGAGCAGTCCTGCATTCATCAGCTGGGGACCACCATGGAGCCACACACACACTGCACTCACCCTCCTGTGGGAGCACCCAGCCTTGTCCATCAAGAAGTGATGACCTGCCAAGTGACCACCTGCCTCCCACTGTGAGAATCACCCCACTGTGACCATGTACCATCTCTTACACTCAACAACTTTCAACTGAGGGACTAAGGCAGGCAGAGAGAATGCTATTACTATCATCAAGACTTTACCAAAAAGGGATTATACAGCCATGTTGTGGAAATGAGATCTATTCCCCAACTCTTCATTAAGACATAATTAATTGGGATGTTTTGTAGCATAAGACAAAAAGCAATAGAATGTTTGGTTACTTCTGCTACAGAAAACTAGATTGGGAGTATCATGGGAAAATACTGAATAAGGAGAATTTCCTAAAATACACTCAGTCCATGGTCTCATTTCTTCATCCCCTGAACTATGTGGTAGTTGTTTACAGTACTCAGTTCAAGTCTTGTCTTCATAAGAGACACAGTACAGTACCTCAGTAAGTGCCACCAGCCCACTGGAAGTACCAAATTACCTTAAAGAAACTGGAAGGGAGAAGTTGCTTCAGCCAAGAAGAATATGGGCCAGGTGATGGACTCCAGCTTTTGGAGTGGCTGCCCTCACCAGCAGAGTCCTGACACTGTCCATCAGATGGTCAGCCAGAACACAGACCCAAGGCAAAGATTCAACCTGACATCTAGAGATGGGGTGGGGGGAGGGAGAGGAGGGAGAGGAGGGGGGGCGGTAACACAACCACACCCTGGCCCCTATCCTCACTATTTTCATGTTCTTAGCATCCTTGGCTTGGTACCATCCCAGTTGTAAGCCCAGCTGGGCTATAAAGGGAAAATAGCATCCACCTTTTCTTCTAAGCTTTTGATCATTCTTGCTCATGTCATTTTGCCTCCTGGACGTGATACAAGAGGGTACAACAAGCACTAAGTGCCTGTCCCACATCCTCCCTGCCCGTCTCTCTTCCCACCAAAGCCCCACAAGGCTGCACTGACCCCAGTACTGGCTATTCACAGTGCAAGCAGCCTGGACAAGAATTACTGCTGGCTCCTCATTGTTTTCAGTAGACCTCTGCAATGACTGTTACTCCTTACTGGCCCAAAGCACACAGATACTGCTGCTGCTGCTGCTCTTGCTGCATCAGTGTCTCTGAGTCCATATTCCCTCAACTGCAGCCTCTCAATCTGCATTCTCCATCACCTGGAGACTGCCAGGCAGGACAGCAAATATCTCACACAGGCTGGTGAAGAAAGTCTTCATCAATTTTATCTAAAGCCACAGAGAAAAAGCCCCATCCAAATGCCAGTTGAAACACACAGCACAGCAGGCCCTTGCCCCATTCACATTAGAAGTGCCACCCTTCTAGGCAGCCCTGTACTTCCCAGAACTTCCCCATACTTCAAAAACCAACTAAACCAAAAATCATTCATCCCAAGAAAACCTTTGAAAATATATCAGCTAGGACATAAATTCCTGCCGATTTTTTAACACCTGCAAACCAGTTTTCCAACACAACTGGACTGCTGGTGGATCGTTAGATGCCCTAATGCAGAAACATGTCAGGACAGGCTGATGTACAAACTGAATTAGACATACAGCCCTTAATGCAGCAAAGGGTAACAGAGCAGTGGTGGTGCTGCAGTATATATATTAAATATAAGGCATCTTTGCCTGGGACCCGGTATTTTACACAGTGTTGTGATTTGTTATCCACAGATGCCCAGACCACATCATATTTTCTCTCTCACAAGAGCTTAAGAACTCTGGCTTCCCTAAATGTAAATGGAGAGTTTGAGGAAACACAAGGCTTTGATGTGTGTGGGGAGATGTAACGCATTTAGGCAGAATATTTTAATTATGTGAATTACAACAGGACACCCTGCTCTTTTTCTTTTTAGCATACTGAGTCATTTCCACCTGGACTCTGCAAACATGGATCCTTGCACTGACTGTTTAAGTCTTTGGAATAAACAAATAATGTTGTGCTCCAGCTTTCGCAAGCCTTAAGCAGAAAAAAGAAATCACTCCTTCTTTATTTCCCTGTGCTTGTTAGTGCCTCCTTTGGAAGAGACTGGAGCTAGTTGAACGTCCCAGTTTGAGACACACAGTGCCAAGGGCCAGTTTGCTGAAATTATCTCATCCTGTTCCCAGGGACTGACTTCTGAGCCTTCTCTGAGGCTTTCAGTTGCTATCCAGTCTCATTTGTGTACAAAATATGCAGTGATGAGTCACAGTAATTCCTTTCCCTTTATGAAGAAAATCTGATACCTTGTGCATAGTTGTGGTATTTCTATACACAATTTATATACTTGCCACCAACCTAGTTTTATTTTTGAGTCTTGATCTTTTTCATACAGTAATTGTTCTGCTGAAGTCTGTAGCTAAATGAGATGTTTATTCAGCACCTGTTTTTTCTAAATATTTACTAATTAACATCTTTTTAAAAACTTTTTCCCTCAGCCTGTTCACTAGGCAGCGTAACTTTTTCCATTTCTTTGATCTTGAAGCCCCCTTTCTTTTTAATCATTCTCCCCTTGGCAGCTGAAAGAAAATGTGGCAATACATACGGAGCCCTTCCCCACCCCTCCAGTTAAAAAAGATACCAGTTGTACATCAAAGAATCCATCAGAACAAACTGCTTCCTATGCACTAAGCCCTCTGTCTCTGGAATAAGCAAGTTTATCTTCATTGTGCATTCCGATAAGATATTATTATAGTAGTGACTTTAATTAAATTTCTCATTATTACATTAGTGTGCAGTAACATAGGGTTTCACTGAATCTAAATGTGTTAGATTGTAGAATATGGTGCCTTTAAGTCTTGTGATGGAGGGAAGTAAAATTCTGGAAGACACAAAACAACAACAACAACAACAAAAGATCCATTTTACAGTTGGGCAGATGTCTCTGTGGAAGGAGTGAGGAAATTTTTCTGGGATATGGTCTGGAGAGTGGAAAAAGATAAGAGGCATCATGAAAAGGCAACAGTATATGCATCGCCTTATATCTCTGTAATGCAAATGTGGTAAGACTCTAGAAAATAAGTAGCTGCTTTATGAATTAAGGAATAAATACTTTTCTGTCCAAAGTTCATATAGTGATATACCTACAGGTATGTTTTAGTGGCATATCTTTATATGTTGATCTATTTTTGTCCATAAGAAACAGCTTCTTCTCCCCCTGTTTCTGGTTTGGTTTGGATTTTTTTATGACTGGAAGGCTATAAGACTAGTGCACTATCTCAAAGTATTTCATCCTAGGCACTGAGTGGGTTAAAAATGTTTGTAGGCACAAAAATATTCTTTAAGACTTCTACATTTTGGATGCTGATAGTCCCTAAACAGTAAAACAGGTCTTCTTGTGTCTCAATTTCTCTGATAACTTGATTAAATGTGAGGCCTGGAATTTGGTGCCAGGTGATTCCCATGGGAGTGAATTTATCACATGCTTAGTCTTGTAATCCTTACTTAATAACTGCTTGATCTATAACTTAATGAAAGTGGTGGTATTTCCTACGAATTACAGTCAACCTTAAATTAGGGTATAAATTACCAAATGCATCTCCTTTTGAAAGGTACAGACCTCCAGACTATTGCTACTGGTCATATGGAGCAGTAATAGCTTCCTGATCTCCAAGACAACTGCTGTTAACATATTTGCAAGAAGTGGATTGGAGTGCAGTGGTCTCCTTCTTGGAACTCCTAAGCAAACTATTCAGTCAGTACCTAACTTGTGTTGAAGCAAACAGATGGTAAAATGATGCATTGCTTGACCCCTATTGCTTGAAGCAACTATAAGTTTATGAGGTTCTTTTTACTTCTGCCAGATAATGAAAATACAGATAAATCTGATCCATATAAATCAAGTTTTTAATTAAAATACATTGAGTTTTTAATACAAATGGCATTTTCCCTTCTCACTGTATCCTGCTTTAATGCCAACACTGAACAAATAAGCTGTGCTTATCAGTACAATGTTTTTATCTGTCAGATATCACTGAGGGTTTTTTCCTCTTTTTATATTTTGAGTTTTAAATAGTCTGGTTTACAAAGATGTCTTTTTTTCTCCCCTGTCTGTGCTTAAATCTTGGGAGTGTTTTAAAATAAAATATTATTAAGGAGATGTTTGCCATTGACATTTGTGAACATCTTTTCATGTTTTCATCTGGAGAGGGGAGGTCAAGATGTCACTTTTCTCAGAAAGTGACACACATCTTTAAAGTCTCTGTTGTGAGACATTTGTTAATGAGCTTGTAAATCCATGGGGAAAAAAAAGGGGGGGGGGAATCAATGGCCTGTTGTTGTGGCCATTCTTTTCCCTTTCTACAGCAAAAATATGAAGAAACCATATAAGCATGTGAAAAAATCCAAATAACCATACCTTCTAAATTAACACAATACACCAGGGCATTTTAGGGCATTTTAAGGATTACTGCTGCACTACAACAGATAAAGACAAAACATGGTGAGAGATATGGTTGCACAGATGACTAAGGTAATGCTTCTATAACTCCATAACTTGACATTATAAAGACAAAAGTATTTTGTTTCTATTTTGCCCCAAACTTCTGTAAATCATAGAATCATAGAATCCCAGAATGGTTTGTGTTGGAAGAGACATTAAATATCATCTAGTTTCAATGCCCCTACCACAGGCAGGGACACCTTCCACTAGACTAGGTTGCTCAGAGCCCCATCCAACCAGGCCTTGAACAATTCCAGGGATGGGGCATCCACAGCTTCTCTGAGCAACCTGTTCCAGTGTCTCACCACCCTCACAGTAAAGAATTTCTTCCTAATATCTAATCTAAACCTACCCTCTGTCAGTTTACAGCTATTCTGCCTTGTTTTATCACTTCATGTCCTTCAAAAAGCCTTCCTCCAGCTTTCTTGCAGGGCCCCTTTAGGTACTGGAAGGCTGCTCTGAGGTCTATCCAGAGACTTCTCTTCTCCGGGCTGAACAACCCCAGCTCTCTCAGCCTGTCTTCACAGGATAAGGTATTCCAGTATTCTGATCTTCTTCAGAGTCCTCCTCTGGATTCAATCCAACAGGTTCATGTCCTTAATGGACCAGTTCTTTTGACATCATGGAATCAATAAGATTGGAAAATACCTCCAAGATCACTAAATCCAACCTTCAACTGAATACCGCCATGCCCACTAGACCATATCAAAAAGTGGCACGTCTTCTTGGTTTTTGAACATTTTCAGGGATGGTGACTCCACCACTTCTTGGGGAACCTGTTCCAATGGCTAGCCACTCTTATCAGTGAAAAAAATTTTTTCTAATATCTGACCTGAACCTCCCCTCGGGCAAGGTAAGGCCACTTCCCCTGTCCTGTCACTAGTTTCCTGGAAGAAGAGGCCAAACTTGCTACAGCTTCCTTTCAGGTACTTGTAGAGAGCAAATGGAACTGTTTAAGCTGAGTTTCAAGTGGAAGAAGGAACATCAGAACTGAAATTAGCACACCAAGATGATCCCACTCAATATTTCCAAAATCTGCTTATCTTCTTCATTGTCAACATGACCAAGTGAAAAATCTCTTCACAGACTCACTTTAAATCTACTTCCAGGAAGGGTCAGGAGTGATATCCTGTCAGGTCAATAGTTTCTTGTGAAACGTTCTGCTCATTAAGGAAGGCTTCCCTGGCATCGAAAATTCAGCATCTACCATAAAATGAATACATGTTAGTCTTGTTGGTAGAGAAATCTATCACTGAATTATAGAGATTGCTTAAGTCCAAGGCATTGTGACTTGATTGCATTTGTGATGTGTGACCAGAAGACAATTCACACAGCTATACGTGTTCTTGGAAATAATAAAAAAAACCCTCCACAAAAACAAACAAACAAACAAACAAACAAACAAAAACCAGACATCCAGTCTCACAAAGCTGAAAACAGTTAAAAGCTAAATCAGATGAAAAGAAAGAAAATAAATAGAAAAGGGAATAATAATTAGGAACTGCTAAAACATTCTAGGGGATGCTTTCAAAACCACAATCCAACTGAGAACGGAGGCTATTCTGGTTGACAGAGAACAGACGGACTCAGAACAAGTATGAATATAAATATATTCTACAAAACATGGGAGACAAAAAAGTAATAAGAGATTTTAGGAAAAAAAATCAAAACAGAAAAAAGAGGAGGACAAATCCCTGGCTAGCAGAAGTAACAGTAAGAAAGGAGTTAATCATTCCAGAAGTTAAAGTAATTCAAACAATTATTTGTATCAGTACTAGTGGAAATTATAGAACTGAGAATAAAAGAGCAAAGATTTCAAAAAGTATGTGGAAAAAAAAAAGGTTAAATGATAAATTACTTACACTGCAAGGTAGTAACATATTTTCTATTTTAACAATAACTAAAGATGATGTTAAAAAACAAATCATAACTTAAGACACTTTGAAATCATCAAGTCCTGACACCCTGCTCTCAAAAATTTTAAATGTGAGCGCTAAGGAGCTCTCTGACCAACACAGGTTACTTCAACAGATTTTGAAGGAGTAGGTACATTAAAGTAGAAGATGGTTAATATTATATCAGCATTTTGAGATATATGGAATAGGTGGTATGATTGGAGGTCTTTCAGAGCTAAAAGCAATTCCAGGGAAAACACTGGAACAGTTAACACAGGTCATAGTCACTACAGAATAAGGGAGGACAACATAAGTACCACCACTCAACAAATACATCTGGTGAAATTAAAACTGAATTAAAATATTAGCTGGTAAAGGAAATGAGTCTGATACTACATACCTTCCAGAGGTATTCAGCTTCACGCTACCTGACATTTTAATTAGGAAATTAATGTAAGATGTATTGAATTTGCATTATTCTACATTGATTAAAAACTGACTAGTTCCTAGGTCTGAAAATGTCATCATAAATAAGGAAAATATTATCAGCTTGATGGGTTTTTAATGAGGGTTCAAAGAGATAATTTCTTGACCCAACAGTATTTGACTATGTTTTTAACAATGACACAAAACGATCCATGAAGTTGTTACTGAGAACTTTGCCAATGATACAAAGAATGGCATTGCTGAAAAGGGAAGAGAAAAAAATTAAAGAGATTATGTAGTTAGATTATCAATAGGGCAGGTGAGGACTTCTGAGTCACTCCATCCCTCCCCATTTCCAAGGAAGGACCAGCTGTTCTGACAGACTTTTGTTTAATCTGCTCTTCAGAGGGAGAGTTTCTCCCTCATCCATGGGGAAATTATTCTAGTACTTCCTTGTAAGCCTGGCACAAGAAAACAGCAAATGTTTCTGCACACTCGAAGTAAGGCGACATGCTGGAGTGAAGAATGTTTGCAGGTCAAGGTATGAGAAGATGGGGAATCTAACCTGGAATCTAAATAAATCTTGGGCTTCATTTCATCATGACCCAAAATTATTAAATGCTGATGTGATCTCTATAGGTTGAAATAAAGACATACAAGTTTAACAAAGATGACTGTGCTCTCTGTATGTGCCCTGATGTCTGGTAGAGCTGGAAAAGCCTGGGTTCTTGATGTCCACAATTTAAAAAGATGTTAAGAATTTAGAAAGGGCTCAAAGGACAGCCCAGCAACTCTTAGGATTTAATCATCTGATACTTAATAGCCATTGCCAAGTGTATGAAGGAAAAAGTAGCACAAGCGTAGCTGTAAAGGAACAGACATGCAGTGATGAACTCTCAATCTCATGTGTAAAGACACAAGATCAAACTGCTAATAGCTGAATCTAAAAAAATTCAGAGCAGGCAAAGCCATTTTTCTTTACAACCAAGGATAAGCCTAACCATGGAACAACTTAGCAGGGCTTGTAATGGATTTTCCATCACTAAAGATTTCAAAATCTCTTTATCCAGAAGATTTGCTCTAGCTCAACCATAGCTGCTGGCTTTGATGCCACAGTTCAGTGAAATCCTGGGACCTCTGTATGTATCTGAAGTCAGAGGACAGTGGTTCATTCTTACCATTTATGAATCTTTACATACTGTTTCTTTTCCATACTGTCTCTTTTCATCCAAGCAAATCATCAGCAAGAAAACTGTTCAGGTTATAAGATAAAGAGTAAACTTACATAAAATGGCTGACAGCTCATCTGATTCTTCCCAACATTAGGTGTGAAGTTCAGAAGGTGAAGTGAAGGCAGGGGATTACAGTGGTTCTTGAGCCAATGCCAGCTGAGCCAGAGGCACATAAATATTTCATCCAGGTCAAGCAAACATCAGGGAAGTGATTTATTATACATTTCAGTCAGTGCTGGCTAAAAAGAGTGGAAACAGAATGCTTCTAGAATTTACCTTCTAAGGCTTACTAAAGTCATCAAAATTGCTATGCAAAAGGAACAAGAAGTACAAAAGTAGGTTGTGTCTGTCCTCTTCCTCCACATGGTCTCATAGTTTCGAGGAGGATGTAACAGACTCTATCAACTGGAAGATCTTGTACTTCAAACTAAACTCAGCTACTCTGGGGTCAATCCACATCTCTTGGAGTAAAAAGACTTTTCAACCATCATATTGTTCTAAGCATCTTGAGTCTTATTCTCTGCAGCAGAGAACAAACTCAGCACGAATAACAGGACAGGTAGCTGGATCTCAATGCATTAAAAACTTTGGTGAATTAAAGCCAAGCCTTTGTACATGGATCAAAGAAAAGGAAAAAAACCAAGGGAGTCTATAGAGCTTTGGTATAATATGATGACAAATTTCACTGGAATGCCTTAAATCTTATGGGGTTTTAGTTCAGAGCAAAATTTGCCCCCAAAATCTTTAATCACAAATAATATGATTTTATTCTTGTGCAACTGCTTTGGCAGGTACTTACATACACACATTAACAAAAATCTTTAGCTCAGTTACCGTTCTGGGTAGGAAATTATCCTTTCCACTTCTGAAAACTGTAGTAACCTGGGCAAATGTTTTCCTGAGTCTTTTTCGTCTAGTAACTGAAAGTTACCAAGACTGTTTTAAGTTTATTTGTCCATAACACAGTATGCTCATTCACTTCTTGACACCTCTTTCAACTCCAGATGAAAAGCATCATGAAGCTAAGTGATAGATTTTAGATCTTACCGGTCATCTGACACAAAAGGGTCAGAAACCACATCCTGGTGGCAGTACATGAAGCCACTCAGCCTGGTCACCTCTGCTTCTCCCAGTATTTCTGAACTACTGTTTTATAGTCTTCTCAAGTGATCCTTTTTACACATCCACTCTACTGATGATTTCCTTTTTTCCTTCTCTCCATTTAGGCACAGATCTCCAAACCTGCCTGCCTACCTCCTTATGCTGTCTCTCTGGATTTATAGCTTCACTTTTAGAGTCTGAAGCAAAGAGCAGTGAGATGAGCAATTGTAATGCCTTTGCTGTGACGGAACAGAGAACTCAGCTGCCCAGCACAATCTCTGCAATGCCTCATTCACCAACGTATTACACAAGATTGCAGCTGCTTTTTCCACCTGCTTTTCTTCTGAGAATTAGCATCTTAAGCCACAAACATGCAGGAAAACTGATGCAAGTAGCATGAAACATGTTTGTAAAGAGCAAATGTTTCATCCTGCTGGTGCTGGAAAAGAGGTGTGACAGAAGACTCCCTGATGGTTCAAGTGTTTATTTTTAAACCTAATACAGATGTGTCCAAACTGGCCAGATGTTAGTTAGGGTACTGTGATATCCAAACTGCCTGTGGATAAGAAGCAAGGTAAATTGAGCAAGCTCCAAGCTTCTAGACAGCACAAGAGACATCAAACTTAGTCAAACCCGAGGGTGAGGGGCTGGGACTGGCCCAGTCCTATCTTGAAATGGGAAGCTAAAGGTGTGGAGCTAGGCATCCTGGCAGGGCTTGGGCTCATTGTTCAGGCACCCACTGAGGGAGTGAGATGGTGATTGCTGCTGCTTGAATAGTCAGCTTCTTCTTGGACATGCTGCCCTGCATGTCTGACTCCACCCTGCAATACAGGAACAGCCCTCACTTTCCAGGGCTCTGGCACAGGCAAAGCGGGCAACAGAACCACAGCTATGTTCCTGTTCCCAAAAGTCTGCTGCCAGAGGCAAGTGCCTGCTGTGTCTTTGCCTGGAGAAAGCCCTTGAGGAAAATGTAACTCACTTAGTAAATTCACGATACTGTGGCTAGAAGTCTTCTAGTGTCTGCACCAGCGCACTTGGGGCCGTTCGAGGTGTCTCCATCACACAGCACGTGACACTGCTGTTGTAACAGCTATTCCTTGTTAGCTGGAGGACAGTGCCAGTACTTCAGCGGAGCCCTGGAGCAATACATACTGAGTCAATAGATTTACAGCTCTTAGGAACTTGCAGTTCTCTCCAAGTGGAAAATTCATGTTATTCTATGTGTTTTACACAGTTTTAATGCTAAAAGGCATTAGAATGCGTCCTTCTCTTTTATAGCTACATCCAATCTTTACTATTTTCTATTTAACCTTTTATTTGATTTTCTTTACAGAGCTATCCAGCATAAAAAGACAAAATACAAACCAAAATAAGGAGAATACCCCCATTTTAGGGTTTTGTTTATGATTAAAGAAGGTTGGTCCATGTTTTACAGGACAGGATTTGAGAAGATAAGTTGCATCATGTGCAGACTAAGGGAGGGCATTTACAAGGGGCAGGATGGGAAATGAGGCACTCAAGAGGGATAACAGCAAATGAGAAATGGAATTAGCAGAGCCCACGCGGTGCAGAGGAGGGACAGGTGATGAGTCACCCCGGCCAGAGGAGCAGAGCCTTACAAAGCGGACACAGGCTTTGAAAGCCATGCCGAAGATCTGGAATGAGGAATGGGTCTGAAAATGTGTGTGGAGAGAGGGGGAAGGAGACACGGGATATATCAGCCCTGCTCCTGAGAAGACACGGAGTTCAAAGGGTTTATCAGATCACAGGTAACACCACCAGCTATCGTAATAAAACATCTGTGTGCACATGCTACATGATCTGAAATACAACTGTATGCAAAAAAATTGTTGCCTGCTCTATAATCTATAGTATTTCAAACTCTAGTAGTATATATACCCATCTAATCTCTGTTAGCTAGATTTTTTTCATAATGGCACAGTTAAAATTGGCACCACACAAATATGAATGCAATTCAGTCATTTCACAAATAGTTTATGCCCATTTAACTGGAAGCTTCAATCAAAGTAAAGCTTTAGAAACTGACCTATCAGTCTCAGCAGCGGCTCTGCTGCTATCCCCCACTGGCTGGGATTGCTCTGGTAGCAGTACTGGCATTTTAATGAACCCTGCCAATGAAGATAGACTGGAGACAGCACAGCAGGCTCTGCACCAGAGTGGAGAGAGTACAAACCCACCTTGCCCTGCCGTCCCTTTGCTGGTGACAGCAACTGTGAGCAGAGGCATGAGAAACCAGTGGTTTCAACACCTGAAATAGATGCAGTGAGACCCAGCAGTGAGAGAGAGCCCTCAGATTCATGATCAAGAGCCATGCCTCACTAAGTTACACACCACACCTCAGCCAGGCCGCGCCAACTGTCTGTATGTGTAGCATTTACAGTATGATGTTTTCAGTTAAAAACAAATATCAGTGTAGATATAAAATATGAAATCATGACAAGTTAGAATGTGTGACCAGCAATTTATTAATGTTTGCGGTGATTTATAAATAACAGCATCTCTTCTGCCACTCTTCTGTTAAGAAGTCTCCTGTAGAAGCCAGACAGCAGTGGGGAATCTGCTGGTATTTTGTTTCAGGCCAAAGTGGGAAAGATATTTTGGGGCCCTACATTATATATCTCCTTATTGCACCATAACCCTCACACGCGCATACTTTGATAAATTTGCGCTGTGGAGCTGTAATTCCATTGTGGCTTTTTGACGTCTACTCAAACAATATTAGCTTTGCTGTCATGTTTACAGTGTAAAAAAATTTTGGTGAAAATGTCAACAGGATTGTATCTTTAACCATATTTATTGATTGACCTGAAAAGGTTCAGTGCAATTTAACTGGAACCCCTCACTGCAGCCATGGTCAGGTTCAGCCAGTGCCTGTTCCTAGCACTGTCTGGAGCCCCAGTTTCACAAGTAGCTTTTATGTCTAGTGTCCTTGAAGTCACTTGACTTCCCTGATATTTCTCTTTCAGTCCTTCCTTATTACAGCTAATACAATACGCTACATAGCTAGAGATGGTTACTCCTAAGTAGTATGAGGGCTTAATAGGTAATCTCTGGAGAAAATAGGTAATTTCTGGAGAAAATTCATCTGTTCGCCAGTGCCTGTTGCAGTTTGCTGTTCTTTGACCAGTCCCACCATCCCAGGAATGGTGGGATCCCTATACAGTCGGTGTGAAAAGGTGCAGCCTGGCCCCCAAGCCCCTCTGCAGCTGTGCAGTCCAAACGCTCCACAGTGACATTGTCCAAATTTCTCCCCCCAGCCGGGGCTTGTCCCCTATGCCCAGAGGCCGGGATCCAGCAGCACCCATTGCGGTGCAGGACGGAGAGGATGCCCCACGCCCCGTTTGGCCGCTGTGTCCATCCTGGGGGGCTCGGAGGCTTGCGAGAAGGGCCACGGGGAAGGGCCGGCTGCGGGGATACCGGGAGGAGGCTCTGCCCCGGAGCGGCCCGGCGGCCGGACACAAACGCCGCACCGGCCCCGCACAGCACCGGGCAGGGCAGCGACCAGGGTGCCCCCGCGGGGCGGGGAAACGGCTGTGCCTCTGGGGGCTGTGCTCCCGCGGGGCGCTGGGCTGGCGGCGAGTGGGAGCGTGTCTGTGTGTGTGCGTGTATGTGTGTGAAGGGCGGGTTCCGCGCCGGGGGGCGCATAGCTCCGCTTTGCGGTGAACTCTTGTCAAGAGGGGTGCCCGTGTGCCGGAGGGGCAGAACTCTTCGTCTGCGGACGAGTGAGCCCGGGGAGGCGGCGTGCGGTGGGTGCGTGTGCTGGGAGGTGCGCGGTGCGTGTGAGTGTGTAACTGTGTGAGCGTGTGCGAGCGTGCAAGTGTGTGAAAGTGCGTGTGTGTGGCGTGCCCGTGTGGGTGTGTGCGGTAGTGAGTTGTGTGCGGGGGCGGTGCGGCCGGGGTGGTGGGGCGCAGGGCGGGGGGGGGGGCGCAGGGGCGGGCCGGCGGCCGCGGCGCTGCTGGCCGCGGTCCAGCCCGGCGCACTAATACAGCCTGCCGGCTCCCGCCTGACTGACGCCGGCCGGGGCTGCTGCTGCTGCCGCTGCCGCTGCGCCCTGGCTCCGCCGCCGCCGCGCAGCTGCAGCCCCGCTCCCGCCCGCGGCGCGCCGAGACCCCAGCCCGTGCCCGCTGGCAGGTAAGAGCCGGGGCTCCCGCCCGCGTCCCGGGAAGGGCAGAGGGGGTGGCAGGGGGGACGGAGGACAGTCCCGCCGCCGTCACCCCAAACTTTGCACCGGGGCTGCCCCGCGCCGCGTCCCCCCGGCTGGCGGCCGCGGCCCCGCTGGGCTGGGGCGCTGTGCGGGCGGGGGCTGGGGCCGCGGAGCAGCGAGATGAGACAGACCGACGCCAGGGCGGCGAGCGAAAGGAGGAGCGCGGGGAAAAACATTTTTATGGATGGCTAAACGCTGACAAGTCTTCCCGCTGTCAGGGTTTCTTTCCTTCTCGTTTAAGTAGGAGAGGGAATAAAAGAAAAGGAACAACAGAGCCCCGCATGACACGTTTGGAAATACTTTTCCTTTCAGAGGTTATTTTCTGTTCAAGAAATCCCGCTCCTGGACACGCTCCCAAGCAAAACGGAACAGAATTACTGGGATTTGGGTTTTTTATTCCAGCTACTAACGGTGACTCTGATTGTTTTGTTGTTATGTTCTTTTGGTTTTTTTGGCTCTTAAGTTCAAACGTTATATGTTAATAAGTACCCAACATTTCCAAAAACAATAGCCCTCGATATGGCAAATTATAAATCATTGTAATTTTATCTCCATGCCCAGGCAGCTCTTAAGTGGAGGGAATTCAGAGTTCGGCTCATTTGGAACAATTTGGATATTGTGTGGTAACTTCGATTTTATGGGTAAATTTATTTGATGTTAGCCAGGTCTGCTTTAAAAGAGGCATTAGTGGGAGTGAAAATAAATCACGCACACATGGACGTGCGTGCATGCACACACACACATGCGCGTGCACTGTTAATTACTTGCATTTTATAAACTAGTGGAAAAAAAAATTTCAGCCCCAAATGATCAATTATTCAGTGAATGAGCTCTCCCTTGGCACAAGTGAGAAATTATGTGCGCGGCTGGGGAATGTATTCAAGTTGGTAGTGGTTTGGGAAGAACACTGCAGATAATGCAAGTTTCAGTGCTCTCTATCTCCGAGGTGTGAAAGTGTGCCTCTCTTTATGTGCAAGTATTTGTGTAGTAGGACTAATCTTCTCATCTTCAGGAGTATAAGCTGAAGAAAATGCTGCAAAATTCTTCCCCTCAGCAATGGTAGGACAAATGTCATCACTCAAACAAACCTCATCCGTTTTAATCCAGCCAGACAACTCCCTTCTTTCAGATTTGATGAGTACCAGTGTCTGGCTGGTTCATCTTTGCTTCCTGTTAGATTTTAAAGCAGAGGCTGGGGAGGTTTGTGGTTTGTTTGTTGGTTTTTTAAATATTGAGTTAATTTGACTTAGTAGCTAAAATAAACATGCCCCAAAATACATTTAAAGTCAGCTGTATCAAGAATATCATGTATTTACTGAGTTTGGCACTGGTTCCCATTCCTGCCTGTCGTTCGTAATGGAATTAGAAACCTTTTTTTCTTCACTTGGTTAACTTGCATGTAAGCTGATAAAGAGTAATTCTGCAAAATGACTGGAGTAAGGGTCAAGTCTGTTTTATCGTGAATCCTTATCATATCCATATGATATACGTAAATTGGGAGATTTACCAATTTATGTATCGCATCAGTATCAAGATTTGTAAATTGATGTGGAGATAGTATGAATATGAAATGAATATGCACAAAGCTGTCAACTGCACAACTTTGTGAAGAAGTTGAGTATTAGTATTTTATTAGCACACTTGCCCAAGACTAAGAGTCATGCACATATGTGCCCAATATCTGCAGGAGGTGGGAATGTGTGTAGAGGAACCAGGTAGCACCTCAGCTTTGAAAGCTACTCTCACAGAAACTGGTAGTAGTGCCCCATCTCGCCTTCAGTGGGTACAAGAGGAGGCCCAGTTCACTAAAACAGGAGTGTAGAAGTGTCAGTATAATGTATCATGTAACATCTGGACAGTTAATCCTCCTTTCTCTCCTTTTATTCTTTTACAGACTTTCTGCATCTCGCATTTGAATCCTTAGTTATCTGCTGTTATCAGTCTGGGAGATAGCATGTCATGTAATCTTCTCTCCTGAATGCTAAAGTGCTGTAATTTTGATGGTCAGGCTAATCTGTCACTATAAAGTTTTATTTTTTCATTGTTAAATTCAAAGGACAATGACTACTAATTACGAATGACCTCTAACTAAAACACTAGCTAGAGTTTATCACCAGTGCTGATAGTGACTAACAGTAATTCCAGCATCAGCAGTACTAGGCACTGCTTTTGAAAGAAACTTTAAAGAATAAGGGGAGCCAGAAGAAAAATATATATATATGCTCTAGGTAATTTGTCTGTTGCAAAAAATACTGTGAAAGTGTACAGAGATTCCATTTGCTGTGCAATATACCCTTTACAAATAATAGTTGCAGGGAAGAAAACAAAAACAACCCATCATAAATATTTTAACTGAAAACAACACACCAAAAACATACATAGGAAAGATTGTTCTCTTAGACTGCCTGGTTTCCTGCTACAGGCATGTATGAAGAATCATTAGTGTTATTATACGTGAACACCAAAAGATAGCAATAATAATGACAATTTGAAATAACCATTGCAGCCCTATTACTGCCTTTGAGAACATTGGTTTTAAGGAAGCATTAGACTCTGAATACAGTACAATAAAATTAATTTTTAAAAAATATCCCAAATTATTTCCTGTCTTATATTTTGTCTGTAATGTTTGAATGGTTAATACTGTGGGAATTTTACAGACAGACAGGTGACTTAAAGAGTCCTGGGCTCTGTGTGTTTATTAGCACAGCTAAAAACCTTGCTGTGCGTTTGCAGATGAGTGTATCTAATAGATGGCGGGATCAGAGCCCAGACTGAGATCCTGGCTAATACATGTTTGCTTTTAAATCGAAGCTGGTGAAACATTATCTGCCCAAATTTTATGTGGATACATGTAATTTTTAGACAGATTGTTCTACAGGACCACTTGCAGGTCTCTGCAGGTACTGTTGGAACATCTTAGACAGATGTAAGGTTGAGCAGTTCGCTTAGAGGTTAGGCTTCTCTGGACAAGGGCACATCAAGGACACAGTGGAGGTGGACATAGAGCAGAGACTTCCCAATTTATGCAGTCACCCCTACATAAAAAAAAACCCAAGAAAAAAACAGAAGAAGAAAATCTGATAATTGATTTCTGTTTTTCTGAGACAGCATTAAAATTGAGTTGTGTTTCTGATTGGGCAGAACAATGCCTTATCTTTGCCACATCCCTCTCTCTAGAACTTGTTTCCTTTCCACTCTTTTTCCTTGCCAGTAGCATCACCATCCTCCCTTCTGCCAACCTTAGCATCATCTTTGCCTTCTTCTGCCATCATCATCTGTTTCTTCCAGGTCTTGGTACTTCCCAGATACCTCTTGACACTTTTTCTTCATGTTGCTTCTTACATTCCTCCTTCCTTTTGTTTGCAGCTGCCAAAGCATTAGTCCACACTACGGCAACCTTCCAGTTTGATACTGCAACCTCCAGTTGCCCAACAAGCTCTTTTCTCCCACTTATATTTTGCTCCCAGTCAGCATGACCCATGCCAAAATCCTGCATCTTTTGCTTTCCTTTCTGAAACATCCCCTTTTCTGGAGTATCTATAAACCTGGTCTTTTTATAGTCTTTGAAAATGTTCCCCACACGCAGAGTTCCACAGAACTATTTGCCTCAAACTCACTGTCTGTCCATTAAAAGAGAGAAATGAGAAGGAAAGGAAATTAATAGACACCCAGGTCATTAGAGTTTGTTCTGCTTCAGGCTTCCCTTCACCCTTATTACCTGGCTACAGTAGGAGACAGATTGGCCATTTCTCGATAACAGTGGTTCTGTGTTTGTTCGATCTGGTGGTGTGCTTGGTCAGGCAGCCGTGCTGTGCAGAACAGCAGGCAGGAGCTGGCGATGGAGAGACTCTTTCCAGAAGGCGACATCTGCAAACAGCAAACCTCCGCGTAATGAAGACTTCTTTATAACGTGAATAACCCTGATGATGAGGTCAATACATTTCAACAATACCTGGAATTTTTGGTGTGTTTTCTTGCTGTGAATTCCCTTTAAAAAAATCCTTTTTTTTTTTTTTTTTTTAAACATTCCTGTGCAGCATTCCCTATTCAGGAGAGTTCATAGTGCTTTACAAAGCCATCCCTGTCAGGGTGCCTGTAAGACAGATGCAGAAATTGAGGCACCTGAGGGACAGCCATTCACCCAGAGGCCTGTGGCAGGAGGTGATCCCACATGCTACCCAGTAGACACAGAACTGACTGGAGGCACAAGTAGTTCATGTGGCTTTTCAAGACTCTCTTATGGTTGCTTGCTGGTCTTGTCTATCCAAACCTACTTGTCTCTGTCAAATTGCTCTGGCCCAGCTGCCAATGTGCAGTTTCTTACCCTGCAGCATTTATGAGGTATCTAATTTATCTCTCTCATCAACAGACCTTGAATTACTTCACACAGGGCATGAGGCCTTCACAGCGACATCCAGAGCAGAGAAACCAAAATTCATTCCTGTGGGAGGCTGCAGTCTGTGACTCCCATGCCTGCCCTGCTGCATGTCCTATAGGACCACCTCAGGCTTCTTGGTGGTGGCCTCCTTGGGATCCTTGGGCTCTCGGGGCTGCATGGGGCAGAGCTGAGTGCTAGGAGGGAAGAAGAAGGGGAGAAACAGTCCTGGAGAGAGGGGGTATTCCTTGCAATCTTGGGGTGGATTTACAGAAGAGTGATATGTTTCTTTTAAAGACTCAGGTCTCAATTTTTACCTTTTGCTCAGTGTTTTCCGAAGCTGGTAGTTAACATGACGTGTCATCTTACATGCTGAAGAGAATCCAGCCCTGGTTTTACACTCCCAGGCTCAAATATAGGCATATGAAGCCTGTTTAATCTCATAAGCAAGTGTTCTGGTTTAGAGAATCTGAGCACCCACATCTTCAGCTGAAGTCACTGAAAATAGCCAGCCATCTCCTCCTTTCCCTCCACAGAAGGGAATTAGATAACCAAGTTCTTGCTCCTTTTGTTCTTAGTCCTGTGAAATAACTTCCATAGAAAGTCCAAGAATATCCAGATATTTTTCCTAGAAAATGCCTCAGTGCTGTTGCTTAGGAGCATTAGTCCATCATCCAAGGCAATCCTGCCACTGAATCAGATCTTTATGTGGATAAAGCACACTGATACTAGTGCTTACCTGTCCTCCACACTCTTACTTGTTGCAGTTCTTCCAGATGTAAGCCCTGTGGATGCTCCACCCTTCCTTCCCTCCACCCTGCAGGGTTTCATAAGCCACTGAGGGCTCAATTAGCACAGATTACTGCGGATGTTCATGCAGGAGAACCTATATGTCAATCTTATTGCATTAGCAATTTCCCACAGTGATGCACAATGAAAGCCTTTTAGGAAAAACAGATTTGAATGTGATATGGTTTGAACACAATGAAATGCTAATGCAATTCCATGGAAAACTGCTAACATGATGTATACGGAAAGTCTTTTGTGTGTGAAACCTATCTCCCTGTATGCAGTTGGCCAGGCTGTCTCACCTGCAGAGGAGAAGTGGCCAGAGTACTGTTGCTCCAGGCCTGCTGCCAGTTAGAGGGGAAGCAGTTCTGGAAGTTCTTCCTTTTGAGCATTTTATTGATGATACATATGATCTATTGATCTGTATTTCACTTGCCAAACTGCGTAATGCTAAATGGCCAGCAAAAGATGTCTGCTGTGTCAACACCAGACAGACTTCCCCGATGTGTGTCTCTCTGGCACCTTGGGTGTTAGGCAGGGAGTGTCTTTGCCAGGCTACAGCCAGAAGCATGGCTCGGGGTGCCCCGTCAGTGTGGGGTGTTGGAGACAACAGACTCCACAGCTAATACCCAGTGGCACAGATTGTTTCTGACTTTGTGGCATTAGATTCCTGGCACAACTAGGCAGCAGATCTCAGAAACACAAGATGTAGTTCTTGCATGTGGAGAGAACCTGGCACCAGGTTTCATTGCTAGGATCAGACCTTGCAGATCTGCCAGTGGGAGCCAACCTCCCAGTTCTGTACATTCCCCCAGGAAGTGAAGGTATTTGACGTGTTGCTCACCCAGCTGACCCTCAGGTCTCCTCAAAGGTACATGGATATACTACCTTGCAACATGAGAAGAACATTTGCTTTACCCTTCTTCCCTGTGTGAACCATAAATGCAAAACCAGAGTTCCAAAATGTATTCTCTTCTAATAGCTTAAGATGCTAAACTTCCGGAATAGGTCCCCATCAGACTGGAGTGCCACATCCTTGGTGAAGTAATTGTTCTTTAGATGTATCCTTATTCACAACATTCTTAACATCTAACTCTAAGTAAATCCTTTTCCTAAAATGGTTATTTGGGAATGACTCCAAGAATGCCAGTGATTGATAACGAGGATTACAGGATCTGATTAGTGTGGATATAAACTTTAGACCACCACTGAAGGTGAAATTCTTTTCAAGTCCCCTTCTTCCTTTGTGAAGTGTTTGTTCTGGAGGCACTTGGCTGCATGTTTTGTATTAGAGACGAGTCAGCTTTATGTTAAAAGCAGGAGTTCTATTTTTTGCGCATTTCTAACCGTTCCATTTTTAGACACACCGATGGGCTTTGCTACAGTTTCTCTGGGAATAGTGGATATGTGAGGAATGTAGGATCGACTGGCTACAAAATGGGGATAACCAGAGCCATGAGAAGATATTTTGGCTTTCCAGAGAAGGTTGATGTGCCTCCCCATCATCCCACTGCCTCCTGCCTTCTCCCACAAATACGCACTCAGAGCTCCTCCATGGCGTATGTGCTCCTTAGCCTTCAGCTCTGCTGGGGGAAAGCAGCTGGGAAATGGACTGTTCCTCAGAACTGCTGGTCTGAGGCTGAGCAAGGTAGCCACAGGAAGGGGTAAGGCAGGGGCTGGGTGAATGAGTCTTCCTCCTGCCTGCAGGGAGCAGGGTGTGAGGCAGAGAAGAGGATGTGTCCCTGTGGGATTAGATCTTAGAAACTTCGGTGTGGCCCAGCCAGGGAACACAGTGCAGTTCACTCCTTATAAACATCACAGTCACTGGTTTCCTTTAAGAATTAATATCAAGGAAGGAAGTGCAGTCAAAGAAAGATCATAGTGATAAATTGGTCTGGTTTAATGTTTTTGCATAGACATTGGTTGTGGTAATTTTGTGGGGTACCTTCAAATATTGTGGAAGATTTTTGAAGGCAAAAATCAGTGATAACATCCAGCCCTCTGGTTTGTGTTTACCCTCAGCAGCTGGATGCAAGTAGCCCAGGGACCAAAGCCAGCATAGCCTTGTTAGCCTAGTGCTTCACCTGAAGAGAGGGACTCTTTTGCTTGGTCATAGTAGGGGATGTAGGGTCATGAGGGGTCGTCTCAAGGGGTTTTCCAGTCTGTTCTTCCTCTCCAAGGCCAGCACAGTTATTCTTGAAGCAAGCTGTGTCATACATACTCACAGACTTCCAGCAGCAGCTGTCCTAACATGTATCTATCCTATTTGAATGCTTTCCCTGTTTCTTCAAGTGGACATGAGAGATTGCCCCTATCCTGCCTGCAACAGCCTTTTGTACGTGGGCTAACTGTTACCCTGTCCATGCCCCTCTGCTTGTCTTATGTCTGCCCATCTTATGTCACACCAACGAAGCTTTGTTGAAATATCTGTCAGTGTGCTTACCCAGAGTGGTCCTGCTGCAGGAATTGGTACATCCCTTCTTCCTAGTCCGGCATCATGGGCATACCAAAAGTGACCTTGGTACTTAATTTTCTTTTGTGACAGAATTTATGCATCTTAAAGATTTCCACAAGTGTTTGGCCTATAGAAGTATCAGTAGCTGTGCTAGAGTGTGCAGCTTACATACATGAATCTTTCCCTCTTTATATCAAAGGAAAATGTGTTATTCCTGTCAAGAGAAGTCAAATGATGCTGAGCAGCTGAGGTAATATTTGAGTAATTACACTCAGAATTCAGAGTTCAGAGAAATTATTTGGATGTCACAGATTTTTAGGCACTAGCATCAAATTTTGTCTTTACTTTATTTGGGAGACAGTGAGTTCTGGTGAAAGCTCCACAGGGTAGATGAGTGGTTGGAGAGGCATGAGGTGTTGAGGGGTTTTCTACCTCCTATCATTGCTGCTATTTTCAATGGAAGCAGGCTGGGGTCAAACCAAGAAGAAATTTAGTTTCTTAATTAAAACAAAACAAAACAAAACAAAAACCAAAAAAAACCAAACCAAAAAAAACCCAAAACAAACAAAAAAAACCCAAAACAAAACAAAACAAAAAAAACACACACACACAAAAAAACCCAAACCAAACCAAAAAAAAAAACCAACAACCAAACAAAAAACCCAAACAAAAAAAAACCCCAAACCAAACAAAACCCACCACCACCAACAAAACACAACAAAGAAACAACCCAACCTTCTTTACATCCCATTTAATTAAAATGCTGGGTATCAGGTTCTGTGGTTGTTGGTAAGAAGAAGGTAACATTGTATGAATAATTCATTCACTGTATTTTCTTGGGTGTGAAAGACAGTGGTTTCAGATAGGTTCATAACAGCACCCTTGTCTGGCAGGTCCCAAGCACAACAGGAAGCCTCGGGGAATCCCAAATGATGTTGTGGGTGCCATGAGTGGAACATGAGTCTTTTCAAGTGATTTACATGTGTCAAGAGTAACATGTGGCCACTGTTCCCAAGCCATCAGCTGGGTACTGGACTGTGCAGCTCAGGTGTGTGCTTCCACACTGCTCCTCTGCAGTGAGTGCATGTGTGAAACCTCTCCTGCCCAGCTCTGAGCTGCTGTGCCTGCAAAAAAACCAAAAAGGGTTGTGCATGAGGCCCAAAGCAAGGTTGGTGAGATTCCTCGCTCATTTGAGGCCCCAGTATTTGTACATACTTCTGTTAGTTTGTTTATTTTTTTGTTTATTTATTTATTTTAAAGCCCTTTCCCCTTCTGATATGTGGAAGGTCCCCATAAGTGAGTGGCAGTGCTGATGTAACTCAGGAGGTTCTTTGCCAGCCCTGGGTATGTGCTGGCTGCTGCCATCTGGCCACATTTGAAAACATATTAAGACTCAGCTTTAAGAAAACTTGTATGCTTCTCTCTTTCATAGTAGGTAGAAGTAACTGAATCAGTGCTAGGTAAAAATAACTAAGCAAGAGCATGTTCACAGCGTTTCTCTTTACACTGATTGACTGAAATGATTTTCTCCCTTCCAATTCCGTTGTGATTTAGTCGCCAAGCAGCAGACTTCCAGCTATAATTGTCGCACCACTCCATTTTCCAGCTGCATTCATCTCCAAGAACTGCACAGCTTATGTCTAGACAGCCCTCTGAGGAATCTCCCTCTGTGGCCTTACACAGCTTTTGCAGTGACACCAAGACTGATGTCAGCCATTTTCGAGACAGATAGCCCTGCCTCTGCCTCTCGCGGCGCAGTTAGCCCAGACAAGCGCTTCGAGTGGAGGCAGCACATTGAATCTGTATTCCAAAGCATACACAATATGCATATGTGTGTGCTTACACACACATGCACTGATATGCTTTTGAGGGAGACTGGACCCTTTGCGTTTTATTCAGTTGTGGTTTAAGTCTGGTTTTGTTAGCATCCATGCAATTTTCCTTTTTGACTTCTGTGGAAAACTTAGGGTGAAATGTAACAAGGACTGGTACAATTTCCCTGCTGTGCCTATGGTAGGGAAATTCATCCAGCCTGAGGGAGCGGTACAAAGCTGTGGCTGGGGAGGTGTAGACTAAACATTAGGAAAAACATGCGTTATGCTGTTCCTAGGCTTGAGGCTTACTTCCATGCAATGACTCTCACCCTCCAAGACAGGGTGGCTCTGTGCAGGCTTATTACCAGGAGTGACCTGTATTCCCTGCTAACTTTTGAACTACACACAAGAGTGATTTGGGGGAGTGCTACTATAATAGACCAAAGCTATTCCAGATGCTGTGGTAATAACATGCTGTAGGTAATCACATTCCAGTTTCCCACCACTGTTGTGCCATAGCTGAGGTAGGCACCCTATGTTTAGGGGGAATGGAGACAGGGAACTGGGCTAATGCATTTCCAGTCCCACCTTCTCCTGCAGGCCACAGAAGTGAAAGGATGGGTCCATGCTCACATATCATGTCTTCTGCCTCTTCCCTAAATCAAGCTTCAGACCTTAGGCTAAACTCAGTGATGGAATAAAGATTTATGGCATGAGAAGACTGACCATGTTTAGTGTTGACCGGTCACTTAGCTATCAGACAGATAAAGCCTTCCTTACAGTCCTAGAGGAGAGGGAATCATGTTAGGAATGTACCCTGAATGATGCCTGACTCGTACTCAGGATAGCACATCATGCCGTCACTGAGGGAGAGAGAGGTGACCAGACCAGAACTACCAACATGGTACGGCTTTAGACACGTGGTGGGGATCTGGATCAAAACTGTAACACTTCCCTCCCCACTGCCACTCTGAAGTGTTGAGCATCAAGAAGCACAATGGACCATCAGCACAGAAAATATATCAAGCGTGGTTTTGAAACATTTCAACATTGGAAGTTTCCAGTTGGGTAGGCAAGTCGCTTATTACCAAAGGCATAGAGCTGAAGCAACTGCTGTCCTAAAAGACTGTTAAATTGTGAATTTACATCTCTGTCACTGCAGCCCTGGAGCAGAGTGGCTGCCTAGGTATTTCATAATGGAGAATCGAAGTGTAGCAACACAGGACTTAGTCTGCTGAATAGTATGCAGTATTATGTAATTTAATAACATTAAACTAGGATGTTCAGATAATATTATTTGAAATCTCTTTATTGAATATAATTTATATTTTATATGTCAGTTGAATTTGGGGAAAAAAAGATTTTAGAAGAAACTGGGGGGGGAGCACAGTAGGAAATTGTGCAGAGTACTTATCTGAGACTACATCACATGGTCTGCAAAGCATGGCTTTTGCTTTTATACACATAGTCTTGGCTACTCTCCCACTAGCAACAATAGTGCTCAGACTCATACTGATGTCACTGTTAAGTTATTTAATTTGACTGAACGAGATTAATGTGTTTATTTAAAACCTTAGTCAAGATGGAAAAGAAAATCTTGGGACAATACTTTTACGTGAACATGTATGTTTTCGTATCTGATGATTGTAATGTTGCATTAACTTATCAGAAGCAGTTGTTTACACATGCCAATGCCCAGGAGACCCCCTCAGATAAGAAGCGTGAGCCATTTTCCCTCTCAGCCTGGAGCAGAGATTTCACTGCTGCTGGCCCAGTGGGCTTTCGTCCCAGGCTTTCCTTGCTTCCTGTTGCTGCTTTCAGGGCTGATCCACAGCGATCCCAGCATTGATGCATTTGCTACATGAGCATGGGTTTGGTGCCGCCAAGCAGTGACAGCAGTGTGGTGGTGGATTCTCCAGAGGTTCTCACTGGGGCAGTGACGGACAGACACCTCCACTGCAGAGGATGTCGAGATGCGGCTGGTGCTGTAGCTTCTGTAGGCTGAGCGTGCTCCTGCAAAGGCTGGAGCCTGCATGCCTAAATTTGATCCACATTATGTTTTACAAGCAGCTTGAGGGTTTTTTCCTCCCTGTGATACATCATTCTGAATTTACTTCATTCTCACATGTACCCTCTAAGTGTTTAAAATAGACTTTGGTTTTGACTAAGAGGTGTTATTAAGTATCCAGTTAAATACTCCAGGTCATTGGATTTTCACTAAAACAGAGCAGGGAAAGAATCTGGAATATGAAGTTTCACTTGGTGTGAAGGGACAAGTTCAGGCAGTTTCGTGGAATCAATTGATCATGGACCGATGAATGGCACGAGCAAGGGGGTTTCTGCTGTGCTCTGTCAAGAACTTCTCTTGACAGTTGAGGACAAATAGACACACACACAGATTGATAATGTAGAAATTGCGTAAGCCACAGCTCAGTGATGTGGTAGGTGCCTGAAGCAAAGTGGTCCTGCTCTGCCTTTCAGTTTTGTAGTCCCTCTGTGCATACTTTCATGCAGACTCCTGTTCAGTGGTTCTTGGAATATTAATCTCTTGGGGAATAGCAACTACTGATGGCATTTGTGGCGTGCCAAGGTGTTGCTTTTATGCTACTTCCATCTTTCTAGTGCAGGAGAAGGCTTTTGGGAATTTGAGCCACCGCCCTCACCACTGTTGCTGTTGTGGAAGAAGGGGAAAAGCTTGTTATGCGTCCATGTACCTGCATTTCTCAGAGTGCTCGGCGTCTTAAAGGGTAATGCAGTAGGGCAAAGGGATGGGCATGGGAACAGAAGAGCTGGTAGAAAAATCAGCTCCAGGCAATCCTTGGTTCTCAGGTTGTCTAAGAGGCTCTGATGCTCCGGGCCGTGTGTGTTTACTCTGCAGCATGCTCCAGAGGTGTATGGTGCTGAGAGTATCAGACTATGCCAAATCTTTGGGATTGGCCTCCTGTATCAATATGTTGTACCTGTGCCTGCACATGATGTCCCCAGGTGCCCTTTGAACTCTTCCTAGAACTGTACGTTGAAGGAAATTGCAGAATAATATGGTTTGTGTAGCTCTGCTGCGCCCAGTGCCAGGCAACATCTGTCTCCTCAGTGGCTGCATATAAGTAGTGCTGAGGACTATGAGCAGGCCTTTAGAGGATGAAGGGAAAGGTCCACAAGAATTGACCAGGACAGTCATGGAGCTCCTTTTTTAGAGGCATCCATTTAGAAGCTGCCCCCATCTCCTGTTTTAAGTGCCCTCTGTATATATAGTTCAGACCGTTGGACTCACTATGCACAGGGGGCCATGAAGTATATTTAAAGCAGTAAATAGCTTGACATACATCTTTCCTCAGAGTTCCAGTCAGTGGAAATATGCCATTTACAGCTAAAATTAGACTGGCTCCAGCTACATGAAGGGAAAGAAAAGTAAAAACCCTCAAGAACTAAACTCCATCTATTGGACTTTGTCAGATGTAGCAGCTCCTAGCAAAATAACTGAGGATCCATCCAGCACAGACTGTGTCCAAAAGTCTGTGAGTGGGATCCAGAAAGCTGTGAATTCTTGAAGAGAAAGAAACAGACTGTCTAGGCAAACAAGGTTTTTCTCTTTTATGTGAGAAAATATAAATAAGCTTAGAGCATACTAACAGATCTTTCAAAGGCCCTAAGTGAAATCTGAGAGTAGTCATTTTAAATTAGTTTTGTAGTTAATACCTTGCAGCTCTTGACAGTACACTGTGAGACTGGAGTAGCAGAGAGGGAGTAGAAATCAGTACAGTATTCTACTCATTGCTTCCATAAAATTTGGTATTACAGATTTAATTTCATAGAAGATACTTGAACTGAACCTACAGCTACCAGCATGTAAAAAAGCTACATTTTGTTTTCTAGTAAATATAACCCCAGTTGTGCAACCATTTGCCTGGTGCATTAAACTCTAAACAGGCTGGATGCTTAACAATTTCCATGGGCCAACTCTAAAATGAGTGGGGAGGGTAATGGGGAGGAGAGGCTTGGACCCAAAATAAACATCAAAAACCAAACAGAAAATCATTGCAAATTAACTACACATTTTGAATAATTTCTCTTTCAAAATACTTTATTGAAGGAACAATGAAAATAGTGTGTGAAGCCTAACTATGTATTGTGTTGCTGTTCCAGGCTTCATCAGCAGTTTCTCGATGTTTGGAAAGTTCTGAGACCCACCCTGTTGGACCACTTGTAACCAGTGCCTAAGACTACAAAAACGTATGTGTGGAAGAACCTTTCCTTGAAGGAAGTGTCCCTCGCTATACTGTGGAAACTCCGTGCAAAGCTTGCCTGGCAGGAGAGCACTTTGTGCTTCCATTGGCAATTGTTTGTAATCTCTGCTTCTTATGCACTCCAGCACCCCTATTAGTTCCTTGTTCTCCTTCACCAGCCCTGCAGTGAAAAGGCTGCTGGGCTGGAAACAAGGAGATGAAGAAGAAAAGTGGGCAGAAAAAGCTGTCGATTCCTTGGTGAAGAAGTTAAAGAAGAAAAAGGGTGCCATGGAAGAACTGGAAAGGGCTCTGAGCTGCCCGGGTCAGCCCAGTAAATGTGTCACAATTCCTCGTTCCTTGGATGGGCGGCTGCAGGTGTCTCACCGCAAAGGGCTTCCCCACGTCATATATTGCAGAGTGTGGCGCTGGCCTGATTTACAATCTCACCATGAGTTGAAACCACTGGAATGTTGTGAATTCCCATTTGGCTCAAAACAAAAAGAAGTGTGCATTAACCCCTACCACTACCGGCGGGTGGAAACCCCAGGTAATTATGTCATCTGCAAATGATTCACATCTCTTGCTTTAGCAGGTCTAGTCTTGGTGCATCCTACGAGTTGTGTTCTGAAATGTGAAAAGGCGGGCTCCATCTAATGGAAGGATCTTGACTCTTACCCTGCCCTGTGGCATCATAGCTCTGGCGACCAGGAGTAAGGAGGGAGTAAGGAGCCCCTTGCCCTGTGGGGTCTGCATCCCATCGGACCACTGAGGGTGTCCAGATGTTGTCCAGGGTGCTGAAAGCAGCTTCCTCTCCATGGATATGGGTGCAGAATCCACCCCTTGTGAACTGGTGTCCATTTGCATTGTCTAGGCACCAGCCTAGACTTACCACCCCGGCAAGATTTACATCTCATTGTCTCAAAATCAACAATCGACTCATTAACCCACAGGAAACACTGGCTCTCCCATTAAAGATAAGAGTTGCAGTAAGATGGCATATTTTGCACTAGATATGAAACCAGGTCAGTTGATTCTTCCTAAAATGCCTGGTGGCCTGCCTTAAATGGAATTTACTTACCTAAATGAGGAGTTTATGTGAAAAAAATCCCCCAAGTTCTCATGAAACTTTGAAATTTTCCGTTGATGATCCTCTTTAGACTGGACTTGGCCAGCACTAAAAATTATTGACCTCACTGAAGCGTCACTTAATTGGGCTTTATGTCAGTGAAACAGCTGTTAAAAAATCACAGTGTTCAGTGCTGACTTCTATAGGGATGTTAAAAAGCAGAGCTGGCAGAGATCTGAAGCAGTCATCCTGTTTTCCTCTGCCCAGACCACCAAACCAAAACAAATGACCAGGTACATTCCTGATGAATCTTTTTCTAATGAGCTCTAAAAATCACATGTGATATACGCTCTACAACCTCCTCAGGCAAGTGAATCTATTGCTTTGCTCTTCTTACAGTTCAAAATGATTTCTAATGTCTAACCTAGCTCTCCCTTGCTGCCAAAAATCACACTAATTTAATTTACTAATGGATACGGTTGGTAAGTGTATACTTATTATTCTGTGATTACTCTTTGTCTGGCGTGAACTTTAAGGTGACATTAAGATTAGATAAGTGAACTATGGGATGCTTCTTTTCACAAAAATGAAATAAGGGAAAGACAGTAGTTAACATTTGTTAAACAACAGGAGCTGCTTCCTCTTCTGATAGTCCTTTCACTGCAAAGGAACTGTTGCTGTTAAGTTGTATCTGAACTGCTGTAAACATTGTCACAACTTTTAAATTTTACAGCTACACTGAGTGCTGCTTGCTGTCAACAGTTTTCAGTGGAAAAAGCTTATTGCCCGCCTTGCTAAATAAACTCTTCAGTAATCTAAGAGAAGATGCTCATAAAGTATCCCATTTTGTGTATCTTTCTGTTTGAAGGCTGCAGCCTTTAGTGTCTTTTCATTTCTTCTGGTGTAACTCCTGTGTAGTTAATGGAGTCTCCTCAGTGTAGTAGCTGAGAGCACTGCACAGTGTTGTTTTCAGCCCTGGTCTTGTCATCTGTTCAGTGTCAGCTAACAAACACTGGTACTGGAATAGTACAGCAGTGCTAAATGGCTGCCAAACCTTTTATAATCTACATGCCAGTATTATTTTCATTTTAATGTCCATCATTCTGCAGACCACTTTGCATCACTGCAGTCTTTCTTACTGAGTCAACCACTCAGTGACCAGACCTGTTGACTTTTATCCCGAATGAATGAGCTGTGTCAAAGGTGGGAGGGCCTCACCCTTTCTTCGATGGCCTGGAAGATCCGTAGACCTCTGTTACTAGAGAGCAGCTTTAAGCTCTGGCTTAAAGATTCAGAGGTTTCATTGCCTCTGCTATGTCCTCAGGCTGCCAGCCAAATTTTAGGCCATGCTGACCAATACTGCACAGACTATGCATAGCTTTTATTGCTGCTACCAGTGTCCCCAGCAGATTTCTTATCAGGTCTGCTGAGTATCAGGTGCCAGTTAGGAAAAAAAACAGCAAATATTTCCTCTATTTGTGCAACATCCCACTGCAGAGAGGGCTTAGGCCACCTAGCCTGAAGGAGATAGGTATGATGGTTACTTCCCCCTTCATTTTTTTCTTCGAAGAGCTTGTCGGAAGTCTAAATTGTGTGTTGTCAGAAGAAGCTGTAGTTTGAGAAAAATCTGAAAGCTGCCTAAATGTGTACCCTGTTATTTTTATATGAGATCATTCGTGTGTAGATATTGCAAATTTGAGGGTGCACCATTGCTGTAGACAGCAGGAGCCTAAATGAATTTTTGACTTAGACTAACTGACTGCTTTCATCAAGCCAGAGTGAGACTAAGATGTGATAACCTCCCAGGTGGGAGACCACCTGATGATCTCACTGTTAACCGTGTGTTTGGTGTTTGGGAATGTCTGTGGGTGCAGGGAGTAGGTGGATCTCACCAGAGGGTAAGAGGATTTACTCCAAAGGTAGTAAACTCTGTAGAGATGGACTGATGTGTGAGAAATTGCAGTGTGGGTGTTGTACCTGGAACTAAACTGAGACAGATAGTTTGCTTGCAAGCCTCTGAAGTCAGAGGCATAGGGCACAGCCAGGTTTCCAGCAAGAACTGTTGAAGCTAAAGGGAAGAGGAGAAAGCCTTGTGCATGAAAGGCAGTAGCAGGGCTCAAGACATGACCGTATATGTCTTCAGTTAAACAAAGATCATCAACACTTGACCTTGCATAGAAGGAAGGATCCACCTCTGGCTCTTGGTAGACAATAGCAGGTAGGAGAAAAGGACCCCACTGAGTGGAGAAAGTGCTCTAATTTGTGAGGGAAGACAAGTCCAAATACACTCAGTTTTGTGCCTCTGGTCACACTTCCTTCAGAGTGGTTGAGCCCCTGAGAGTGGCATGTTACCAAAAGGAGAACAAGGCCCTCAGGGGTACTCTTATCCACAAACAAGAAAATTTCCTTGCCACCACAGAGGCTTCAGCCCTCTAAGCAGTCACAGAACAGCTGATGGAAAGATTAAGGGAGGTGGCAAAAACTGTACAGCAGAGCAGAAATTAAGAGTACCCTGGTCAGAGCTGGGAAGGAGTTCAAGGCTTGCTTCTAGCATGCTGACTCACTCAAGGCAAATCAAAGGCTTTCCCTGGCAAGTGCTGGTTCACACATCCAGATTCTCAGCTTTCATTTAGAGGAGTTATATGAGTTTTCACAGGGCTGAAGAAAGCAGCTTCCGTAGCAGTGGTACCCACAGCAAGGTGCCAGCCTCTCAGCGCTGCATGACATTGCTATAGCCCAGCTGTCTCTTGCTCAGCACCTCTGCTGGGTGCAAAGGGATCACCAGCTCCCCATTTTCTAAGGCTGCTGGTCAGAGCTGGCTGAGCACCAGCAGACCTGGCAAGCATCATACCAGTTTCACGAAGCAGCAGAGGAATACTCCAGAAGCAGCAACAGCTCACAGCCTGGGGCTGCTTGCAAGAGCATGGGATGGGAGCAATCCAGCTCGCCCAAAACACATCTGCAGTGGTTATACTGGTCTTGTCCCAATACATAGCAGATGAACTTAGCAGTATTTAGTTATTTATACTAGTCTATTTTTCTCCCCTGGCTATGAAGAAATCCATGTGAATAAGATGTGAATACTTGTATTGCCTGTATGAGTCCTACCTGGAGAGTCTAGGAAATCCATAAAACTAAAAATGCAGTAAACAAGCAGAAACACCTTTCTCTACCAAAGGACTTAAGAAAGTGGTGGCAGAATTTTCACGCTACAGATAAGGACATATCAGATCCAGAAGGAAAGAAAGTAGTCTCCAAAGCACAATCCTTGTCCTGGCCAGAAGCTGATAAGAAATGGGTCAGAGAAGGGTCTATGTCCAGTCTCATAATAGGTATCTCAGTGCCTATGTTTGCAGGCAGATAAAAAGATGTCTGCAGTAAACTCCCTGACATCAGTCCAATCTTTTGTATGGTTTTAAGGCTCAGTTCTTCAGCTCATAGGTAACTGACAAATTCCCAAATGGTGTGTGCTAGTGGGTGGGCAGATGCGTGGTTTAATCCTGCCCCAGCTGCAGCATAGTGCTACATGAAGCAAGAAGCTGTAAACCTGTCCTTGTTACCAGGCGTTGGTAACTGGCTCAGCTCTGTGAGCTATTGATGTGCATTTCAAGGGGAGCGTTCCTGCAGCCTCTTCTCATGCATGTGTTTTGCATTATCTATATATTACTTGCTTTATAGCAATTATTCCACACTTTCATTAAGTTGGATAAAGGACAGTTTAAAGGTGTTAATTAAAAGGTGTTAGCTAACCTACCTAAAAAGGATTTGCTTTAGCTAAGCAGAGCTTTTGAACCCAAGCAGTATGTTAAAACATGTTTAAACCATATATTCCCAACAACATTTAAGACTAAGAGTGCATATTACTATTTGTTTCTATAAACTATTAAGGGTAGACTGAAAGATTATGTGCTGCTGTGTTTTAAGCCAGAGGAACTCTGGACACTAGGTCAATCAATACAAGCCTGCTGAATTGTCCCTGGTGTTGGGACAATTCATCCTTGTCACAATAACTCAGATTGCCTCCTTATCTCTTCTGGTGGCTTTTAGATCTGCATGACAAGGCTACCTGAATCACCCACTGTAGGTGCTGTTCTCCCCTCAAGGACTATGGGGGACCCATTTAAAGCCTCAAATTGAACTCATATGTAGACCTACTTAGCAAGCCCCTTTGTGTTCCAGCCTAGGGACTTCATCTTTATAGGTAACTCACTAGTCAGGGTTTTTAAAGTGTTTTGACTCCAGTTCTGCTCTTGCTCCTCATGTCAGAATCCAGAGTGATTTGGATCCACTTTAGATTTCTCAAAGGAACAATGGTGTTAACAGCCCTGACAGTGTGAGATGTAAGTGAAGAGAGGTGGTATCTTCTACTAGACTAATTTTTACATTGGTTAATTTGGATTTCAGTTTTCTGACCTGCATTTTTGCTAGATCTTGTGCTAGATCTTTTCTAACTATATTGCAAGAGCTAAATTGGTATTGCTGCAGTATTTTAGTTGCCATGTACATTTCCTTTTAAAGATCCCAGTATCTGGCTGGTAACGTTCTCAAGTACCTGAGAACATTTTTAATCTGGCTTGCAGTCTGTACTTCCTTTTGCCCATCTGTGTCCCAGTGGTAGTAAAATATGTGGTGTATTGCAGAGTACTATTAATTGTTATTAAATGCGGCTGTGAATTTGGCACATCCTAGTGATAATATTTAGCAAACTCCTGACATGCTCAGTCTTTGAAGAAGGAAAGAATAAATAATTTTGAGAGGGAGAGATGCGCCACTTGCACCTCCGTAAGAGGTCTGTGTGTGCATGCTGTACCTGTGAATTTTTTGATACTTTGCTCGAGCCAGGATTCAATATTTTGCATGTGGAACTGCTGTAACTGGCTGCAAATCTGCAGGGAAAAAAGTTCCAAGAATCAGCTTTTGATTCTTGATTTTGAGCAGGTTTGTTGCCCTTCAATGACTATATATAGACAGCAATATTTGAGCAGCGTGGAATATGCCTCTTTTTAACTTACAAAGAGATGTACTTTCAAGAATGCAGTTTTAACCATTTTATTTCTGTTGTTGTTGTTTTTATTTTCAGTCCTACCTCCTGTACTCGTTCCAAGACACAGCGAGTTTAACCCTCACCTCAGCCTCCTTGCCAAGTTTCGAAACACTTCTCTGCACAGTGAGCCACTGATGCCGCACAATGCCACCTATCCTGATTCTTTCCAGCATCCTCCATGCACCCCTTTTCCATCATCACCCAGCCACATGTTTTCCCAGTCACCTAACAGCATCAGCTATCCCAACTCACCAGAAAGCTCTTCTGGACCAGGAAGTCCCTATCAGCTCACAGGTAATAATGAGCTTTTAGACATCCTGACTGAGGCAGTCGAGGTTCTTGCCAGGGCCTGGGGTCAGGTGGCAATTCTCTGTGGTTCCCCCAGGCTGTACCTACAGATTGAACTGTTTGACAGAGTAGACTTGGAATGTTATTTCTTGTGACTGCCTCTTGTCACTATTTGACTCCCAGTCCTTCTGAAGGATGCTCAAGGGACTAAGAATTGTAGTCATCCCACTCTTAGGAGTGCCTGGGTAAGATTTCATGATTACTGTAAGGAGGAAGTTGAGGAGAGAAGCAGGTGTGCCAGGACACCTTCTGTCCAAAGCTGTCCATCCAAGCTTCCGATACAATTCATGGAAAAGAGCACTTGCAAGACCCAAGTAATGGACCTAAGATGGTTAGGGTGGGAACCTGTAGAAACTCCATCAAGAGAGAGGATAAAATGGGGAAATTGGTGTGCAGAAATATTTTTAAATGTGTGGTGATCCCACTGACTTTATAAATTTCAGGAAATACAGGTGTTCACCAATCTGGCCCAACACTTGTGGAAGCCACTAGGAACACTCGTATGACTTTGGAATGTGTTCCACAGTTCTGAGATTGGCAGGCTTATGTCACTCAGATTGTTTGTGTTGTGAACTCCTTAGTGGTGCTCTGATTACCTGAAAATTTAACCATACATTTGCTGTTAATGAAACACAGCTGACAGATAGTTTTAATATCAAAACATGTTTCAGATTCACTTCTGCACTTTAACTTTCAAATAGTTTCAGTGATCTCAGCTTTTTCCACAAAGATGAATTCAGGTCAGAATCTTGTAGCTTAAAATTTTAGTATCTCAACTGGAAAGTGTTTAAATTCATGTCCTTAATGACATGCCTATTTTCATTTTAAGTGCAAGAAGTTTATTTTTACAAGGTATTTGTAGTATTTGAACTTCCTTTTAAGCTGGATACTTTCGACACAGTGTGATGGTTTTCCTTCCCTCTCCATTCAGTGAATATGCCTTCATTAATTTCTTCTCTAGATCTATATTTCAGATTAAATCATATTTAGCAACACTGAAACACTTCATCAAGTAGAAAGACTTGTTTGTCTTCTCCTATATTTTTTCTTTCACCTCTGTGTAACCAAGCTGGATTCAGTGGAGCTGGTCCTGACAGGTAAATCAGGCCCATTCCAGCTATGTAATGACTCTGACTCGTGCATTTAACTGAACTTGGGACCTTGGAAAGCTACTTGAAAATGGAAGTGGCTCAACCTGAGCTTCAGTATATCACAGCACATAGCATGCTGATAAGCGTAATTTGCCTGTGTAACAATCAGTGATGGCAGGGTATCTAAAGCAAACTGGAGTTACATCAAGAACCTTGAGCAGGATGGCTGTGACCAAATATAGATGTCAGCTATGCTAATTTCTGCATATGATGTAGTTCTCTGTACTCTCCTGTAATCAGTGGAGAAAAACAGGCACTCCTACAGCAGGATTCATTGCATCTTCTTGTATGGGTTTAAAGTACCTGAGATACGCTATGTCTGCGGGTGCCTATGTTTCTTTAGTGGGTATAAGAGCTTATGGTGACCATCTTAAGCATAGACATCAAAAATAGCTGTATAACCACATGATTGTGTGATTATATTTTTTTCTGTGACTTGTTTTCTCTTCCACTGTTTCTTGATTTTGTATTACCATTCTAGCTTTTTATATTTTATGTGGGAGGCTTATGT
>JAWWES010000001.1:49596918-49625698 GCA_035583135.1 Lophotriccus pileatus | reverse complement strand
GTTTCCTTGTAAAGAAATGTTTTTTATGTAATTATAACCAGTTACTTATACAAAGTTTTAATTCAACCTATTACAGCTTATGTCATCTATATGTTAGAAGTCTCATATGGCATATGAAATCCTAAATCCTGAACAGTACTGAAGTGAAATTACTTTTCTGTTCAGTACTTACTTGGAAGATTCAATGATTGTCTTATGAGACAGTTCACAGTCATCCACCTCCAGCTGAAGTTGCTCTGTTTTGAGGGCCAGCCAACAGACCCCAAACACAAGAGGGAATTTCAACCTGGAACCAAATTAAACAGTGCTTAAAGAGATCCATAGTCCTACAAGCTTCTGTATGGCTGTAATTAGCACATAAGCCCTCAGAGTTTCTGTTCAAATGAACAAAGCTACATGCTTTTAGTGCTTATGCAGTGAATGTTGACATTTTTTTAACTTGAAAATTAAGACCTTTTTTCATTGGCTTTTTGAAGCCTTCTGTCTTTCTTGAGAATCCCTGCTATAGAGTCACCTATTTTCTAGCTCATGTTGCTGGAAATGAAACAAATCAGGAGCTGGGCAGGTTGCGAGTTGATGCTTTTTCTCCTAATGTTTTCATCACATCCATTGCTCTTTGATGGGAGATGGAACAAACCAGGAGAGGGACAAGCTTCCCATGTAGGACAGAGGTAAAAAATACAAATCTGGAGGGAATTTTGCCAAGTCTGATTTTAAAGTGTAAATGCTTTCCATAGGCTATTTTTTATAGACTGTGAAGAGAGCTTTCTCCCAGAGGATCATTTAAAGTTAGCTTCTGCTCTGAAATCATCTCCTTAAGTTTTAAATTAATGAGAAAAGTCTGGAACTGAAGGATCAAACTTCATTACTTTTGTGGGGTAACAAACTGATGTTAAGAGAGAACTTGACACAGATCGAGGCCTGAGGCACTCTTGTGACTGTCCCTTTCTCAAGTGCTGCTTGTCCAACATGACAGCCCTTCCTTCCCATCTTCTCTGAACACACAATTTTCTTAATCTAGAGACTGAAGGGAGGTCAGGTTCGGATTTGTGCTGTTTCCAGCCCTTCTCTAGCTAAACAATGCCAAAGTAAAATATTCACCAGGAAAAGCCAAGAAGGAATTTACCAACATACTGATTTAGGCTTCTTTCTTTCTTTTCTTTTTCTTTCTTTTCTTTTTCTTTCTTGCTTTCTTGCTTGCTTTCTTGCTTGCTTTCTTGATTTGCTTTCCCTCCCTCCCTCTCGCTTCCCTTCCCTCCCCTTCCCTCCTTCTATTCCTTCCCTCCCTCTTTCTTTCTTCCAGTGGAAACTCCACCTCCACCCTACCACACAAGAGAACCTGCAGGAATCCACAATGGACGGTCAATGGATGCAATAGCTGAAAGTCAACTAGTGCTTTCTTTGCCCAATGGAGGTAAATCTGCCGATGGAGAAGCTGAAAGTAAATAACCATTTGTACTATTTTTTACATAAAAACTGTTAAGAAAAATAATTGTCATTTGAACAAGAGGGTTCAGTGATCTGTAATAATAGGTTTCAGGCAGTTCTGCAGTAAGGCTATGTGCTAGACCCATCCATTACCTAGCAGAGTAGGATGATATAAGAATACCATGTATTATGTGCAAAGTTACAGAGTTTAGACTCTGTATATTGTATTTTTATTTGTATTTTTGTACTTTAACTACTTTATGTAGTTAACTACTTTACTATTAGTACTTTACTTTTGTACTTTAACTACTTTATGTAGTTTATTTGTGTCCATGAACTATTACATTTAAAAGCTGTTAATGAAAGCAAGCACTGTTATCTACATTGTAAAGATAAACATATCAAAACAAGCATGGTGGGGCAGTATAACACACAAAAGCATTATAAATATCAGAACTTACTGTTTTTACCACCTTCAGCTCTGGGTTTCAAGTGCTTTAAAGTCTTATGGTAGGAACCTTTTTGCTGCCATCTTTTTATAAATGTTACATTACTGGCTGGCTAGAAAAGAAAAGGACATGTTCTAGTGAAGTACAAAGAGGTTTTTACAGAAGACCAACCTCTGTCCTCTTATGAGAATGCTTTACTGGGAGAGGGCATGGATGGTCAGAGAAGAAGGGTCTGGGATCCTCCTTGCACTTGATATCATCTCCATCATGGCTTCTGCTACCTTTGCACTATTACTGGCAAATAATGCCTCCACTATTCAAAGCCCAGTGCTGCAGAGTACCAAGGGGAAATGGAGTTCCTCTGCTGGGCTTTCCTTTGGCTTCCTGCTACTGCAAAGGAAAAATCACCATTGTTCTTTTAGTCCATCATATTGTATTCTTAAAGAAATGTAGTTTATAGAATGGGGACTGAACACTATGCACACACATGCACATTAAAAAAAATATTGCCAGTTCTTCTGAAAAAAAGGAGAAGGCTGTATATAGCATGGAACTGGAGCAGAAGGAAGATAAGGCGGATAGTGCTAATTACAGATGGGTACATAGAATGGCCAGATAAGAATAAGTTATCAGACACCAATACTTTTAAATAAATTGTCAAGCTACTTTAATCTCTTTATCATAATTTACCATCCCTGATTACTATCCTAGTGAATATTAGTTAGGAGTTTATTAGAGGTTATCACAGAGGTGCTCTGGGGGCAGGCGGGCTCACATGCCTGTGGTGAGCAGGCGGGATAAGGTTTCCTTCTGATTTCTGTGGGACAAATGAGGCTCAGAGATTCTGTTACATTTTTTAATCTGTCTTTGCCTTAGAAAACCTAGACATGGGTAGATCCAAAAGAAATGACCTTGCTGACATTTCTGCGTATGATCCCACATGGAACCGGAAAGCCTGAAAGCATCTAAAATTTGAGGTTGGGGAGTGGGAGGTAGGGGGAGTGATTTATTACTTCTGAACTACAGAGTTTGGTATTAGGCTGAAGGCTTGCCTTAGTTTTGACTTGCTTTGAGCGCATCTGTCATCCCTAGCTCCTGCTGGTGTGTAGAGCAGATGTATCCCTTACTATTTTCAGTGTATAGTTTGAGCCCCAGTTCAGCAAGCAATGTCAATGTGCTCAATTTAGTGCAGTGGAGTTACCATTTTTAAGAAGATGTGGTGCTCCTCAGAGGCTTAGAGTTAAGCTGGTGCATCAAACTTTTGCATGTTTGGGACTTTGGTAAAAAAAGTTAAGAAGCAAGGGAAGCTGCTTTTGAGATAAAGCATGACATAAGTGACTGTTTAGATGAAGAGATGGGGGCTGAGAGTGGGAGGGAGGAAAGAAAACAGAGAAGGATTGTTTAAAAAATATTAGAGACCTGAGCAGCTGACTAACTTTATTTCCTACAGACTTTCGGCCTGTTTGTTATGAGGAACCCCAACACTGGTGCTCAGTTGCCTACTATGAACTCAACAACCGCGTAGGGGAGACTTTCCAGGCTTCCTCTCGAAGCATCCTTATAGATGGATTTACAGATCCCTCAAATAACAAAAATAGGTTCTGCCTGGGTCTGCTCTCAAATGTAAACCGCAACTCTACTATAGAAAACACCAGGAGACACATAGGAAAAGGTAAGAGGAAATCCCTTCTCCTCAGGAATATTCAGAACTCAAAAGATCCACACATTGCATTAACAAACCTATCTGATTTGTCAAATGTGCTTGTCTTAAAATAAAAGCTCTGAGATTATTCTGAAATAGAAGAAAAGCAGCTGATTCTTTTCTGACTGGATAACAATCAGCAGAGTAGCTCCTTCAAAAGCTATTTCCTTTGGCCTACGAAGAGAAAAATGTTGTTTATAGTTATGTGTTCTAATTTAACAGTATGTATTTTCATTTTATTTATTAGAGCTTCTGGCAACTGGGAATATTGCCATTGAAATGCCACTACAAGGATAATTGCTGGTGCCTCAGGGCTGGTTCTCCTCCCACCAAATAACAAAGGGAGATGGATGAAACACTTAGTTGTTGAGTTACTTAGCTGAAGAACTCTACCAGAGTTGTCTTTGTAGCTCTCCCCCAACATCGCCCCCTCCCCCCCCACGTCCTGCCCCCCACCCCTTGCTGCCACCACCAGTCTGATTCTGTGCTTTGCCAACTTTTCACTGGTAAAACCAATTCTCCCGCCAGTGGTTCTCTCTGTATGCTCCACTTCTGGTGTACAGCGTGCAGAATTATATGCTGCTGGTGAGAGACCACACCTGGACATGTGTGGCCACACACAGTCTGTCCCAGCTCACTGGGGCTGTTAGGGCCTGATATTCTCCCAGAACTTACTGTTGTTTGTGATGGTGAGTCAGAAGCCCTATGCCAGCCACTTCTCCGTGCAGATGAAGCTTTTCATGTTCTGGTATATCCAGTCTAGACTTACTATCTTGCCAACCCAGCCTTGCACCAGTAGCTACCTGGGAATGTATTTCCCACTGGGCTAATTAACTCTAATTGTTCCACTACTATTATCTTGTCAACCTCACCTCATTTCCCAGGCCTAGAGCAATATTTTAATTGGCTCTTGATAGTCTAGTGTTGAATGACTGAATACAAGGAAGCTCTGAGACAAATGTGATACAGTTTTTGCAAAGAGCAGTGAACCTGAAGGCTGGTGCAGGAGATGTTGTGCTTCACTCTCGCACTTTTCTCGGGGAGGGAAAGCACTTGTTTTGCATATGCACTGTATGAAGCCAGTTTGATGCTACAAGTGTCTGTCATAGGTTTGTTGTGAGAGGAGCAAATGTGTTGTACACCTGGTTCTAACTTGGTAAATAAAGCAAAGCTTCCCTATCAGTGTAAGTTGTCAGAGGGATGTAGGTGAAAGATGAGCCTGGCCCTAAAAGAATGACAAAAGATCCCAGCTGTCACTTGAGGATGTTACATCCTGTGACTTCCTGCCCCAACAGAGGAAGAGACAGAAAAGAAATAAAATTAGGTAAGTGCTAATGGTCTTCATCCATTTAAATTTGAAGATCAGTCTTCATTGCTTAAAAGTCCTTTCAAGTCCTGCACTAGGAATCGGCCCAAGGGAAGGGAGCAGGTTGCCCAGAGAGGAGTTTAGTATGTCACAGACCCTTGACTTTACTGCTCTTGCCTATTTATGCAAATCTTAAAAAAACATATAGGAATGGAGTGCAAGTGGCACTAGTACAGTCCTGCAGAAGAGCACAGAGCAGCTCCAAAATGTGTAGTTCAAAGGCATGGTGGACAGATGAAAGCTACTGAAATGGATACAATTGTCACATGTTAACAGGGGAGAAAAAAGAGTGAGTAAACAAGATTAGCTCAGTAGGATAAGGATATGTGATTGCATTGTCATCTAGTGTATCAGCGTGAAACGGTTTCCTGGAAATACCACATCAAAGCTAAAAACAATTCAGAACACAATGCAACATCTACTAGCAATTGGACCTGTTACAGCAGTCAGACTTCAAGGACAAAAAGGGGACTTTTGATCAGTGTCAAAAAGATGTGGATGCTTGGAGGCTGCTGAATTTCCAGTTTCTGCATGGAGCAATGAAATCCCACTAAAACATATGGACCCTTGATTTGGTCTTCCACAAATATGTATCTAGCAGCTTGTTTTCCTTGAGAGTGCTTTCCTCTGGTGAATGAATACTAGAAAAATAGAAATACATACTGATATTTCATTACTACTGTATTTACTGCTTTTAAAAAGTCCACAAGGAAAAAGCAATATGTAGCATCTGCTTTTGGGCTAACATTGGTGGTTTTGTTACTATAGCACACTGTTTGGGCAATGCCTTTGAAAGCATTAATTTTTTTCAAAAAATGGGTTACTCAATATACTTCAAAAACCCAGCCTTTAAAATTTTTCACCTTAGTACCACAAAGTGTGGTGACCCTAAATCAGTAGCCACACTTGAAGATTTAAATGTGGTGAATATTTGTGTCCTTATTCTTCTCTCCTTACCCTCTGTTCTCACTCTGTCTGATTATTTCAGAAAGTTATACGGACTCCATCAAGGTCCTTCATGTTTTCAGTCCTTCCCTTTTATGCATTTCCAAGGTAAGGAAAGGAGAGTAGGTCAAGTAAAAGCAGTCACAGTGTGCAGCACCCCACAGTGTCTGGTGTGGTCAGAGCGGACCTGAGAACTGGTGGAATGGAGCTGTCCACTCACCTGTGTTCCCACTGCGGCACCAGTGTGTGCTTTGACCCACACCCCCACCTCTCGCATCTCATTTGAGATCTTGTGGATGCATAGAAGTCAAGTGGTGGCTTGAAGACAGACTTTAAAGTTCCTGAGTCACCCTTGAAAACTGTGGGAGAACCGATTTTTCCCAGATTCAACCTGCTTTTCTCTCAGCCTTTCCCACTTCTGTTTAGAGGCTGGTTTTGTCCTAAGGATGTGCTGCTGCCCCTTGTTGTTATGACCACAGAATGATGAACAGACTGGGAATATGTAACCAGTCCTTTTTTATGAAAGACACCAGGAATAGAAGTAATTTCAGCTGCATTATTAAAGCATAGTTATCACTAGCTTTGCAGGCAGTCCACTGAGGCTCTGTGAAAATGTACATTTGTATTAGGAGTTTGAATGCTGTACCTGGGAACATAGAGGAAAATTTTACATTTGTTTAGTGGTGGTTTATATGGGAACAAAGAACTGAGTTCTTCCATCTCTCTTGACCATGGGAGGGGTTCATTTCCCCTAATCCAGCCATGGGAAAGGTGACTGCCTGGTCATTTTCACCGGCTGACTTGACCTCTTTCAGGGTGTGGCTTCATGCTCACCTTTAAGCGGGCTGAGTCCCCATTGCCACACTTGCACTGATGAAGATCTCACTGCAAATATATATATAAATTTTGCTTTGTTTTGTTTTGTTTATTTTTAAGTTTATTAGCGGGTTCCCAATCCTCAGCTATTGCTGCCAGCATGAAAGCAAGTGTGAGAAGAAACAGCAGGGGCAGGGAATGGGAGAGCCTTTTCAGCACCTGCACAGCTTCCATGTTAAGCTGGCTGTGAGCCTGCACTCTGTAGCGGATGCAGTGAATCATCTGGTCACAGTGCCTCTCATCTATGAGCTGGGGAAGGCATCTACACAATTAGCTTACACAAGATCCCTAACTTTAAGGTGCCAAATTAGGCTAAGATAAATTCTCACACCAATTTAGGTATATTTTCATGCAAGCAGATACCGTGAGGGGATCAGAGTATTTGAATGGATAGAAGTGCTTCCACCTTCATTTCCCTAAGGCACAGCCAAAATTTGAAGGTTAGTGTTGGTAAGTCACTTGGGCACTGTTCAGAATAAAATCAGTCCTTTTCTTGCTAAAGGTCACTTGGAAAAGGATCTGATGAGTCGGTCACATCATGTAAATGCAAATACTCAGTTCTAATGTGACAGATAAAGCAAAATACAGAAAAGCTATTTTAAGTACACAGTATGCTGTGTTTTAACGGTATGGCATAGGATCCTGTAGTAAAATAAGAGCATGCAGTAAAGTGGGTTTTGGTCAGCGTGCATGTGCTCAACAGAGAAAGTACACTTAGATATGTAATGTTCTTGTGTTCAGTTCTTGGGTAGTTTTGATTCATGCTTTGTATATGGTTGACATGTGTTTGATATTTATGTATGTGTATATATATGTGTATGTGTGTCTTGTCATAAAATACTGTGCTGTTAGGTAAAAGAAGTAAACCAAGTTTCCCTGAGAAACAAAGAAAAATACCAAATTCCAAGACTTCTTTCTCCTAGACCAGTACAACAAAATAGTGCTTATGACATTTTCCTTTTCATGTGGGCGGTCCCTTTTACAATACATGTATATGCACACATTTTGCTATCTTCTAAAAGGTAATGTATAGGTACCAGGTATCTGGAATGATCCTGGGTTTGTATGCCAGGATAAAAGAAAAAATTACCTGTGTCAAGTGTGTTCTGAACAACGGAGAAATGATACCCATTATATTTTCTTTTTCAAGGTGTTCATCTTTACTACGTTGGTGGGGAAGTTTATGCTGAATGTGTCAGTGACAGCAGTATTTTTGTGCAAAGTCGCAACTGTAACTACCAGCATGGTTTCCACCCAGCCACTGTCTGCAAGATCCCCAGTGGCTGCAGCCTCAAGATCTTCAACAACCAGCTCTTTGCCCAGCTGCTTGCCCAGTCAGTCAATCATGGTTTTGAAGTGGTGTATGAGCTGACCAAGATGTGTACTATTCGAATGAGCTTTGTTAAAGTAAGGATTCTTTGTTTTCTCTTGCATTTCTGAAAAGGCAAATCCCGTTACTTTGTAGCGCCCTTCAAATCCTTTCTGAAGCAATTCAGACTGCCTCTTTTCCAGTATTGCCTTAAACTTCTAGGTGCTTACAATCATAAGTTTTGAGGTCAACCTCGAAATTCCTTATATTCCAAAATTCCAGTGTTCCATAGGCTCTCCATGGAAAATAGGCAGAGAATGCATGGTGGAGTTCCCCCATTAATTGCACAAAAAGCTCAACTTAGAAGGGCTTAGCGAAATGTAAATGTCTTAGGCAGTTGTGATCTCTCATATTGTTATGGGTTTGCAATAGAGCTTGATAGAGCTATAGGTCTGAAAAGAATGTCTTTTTGTCTCTAGGCTGATTTACAGTCTCACCAGTACTATAGACATAGATATGGTCTCAGTCAAGAAACACTGGGTCCTTCTTCATCCCCCACTGAGTTTGCAGGGAATTGTTTGCCATCTGCCCGATCCCTGGCAAAAGTTTGTCGTAATTTCTGATGACATTCCTAGCCACATGATCAGAAGGGCTTCTTGCCATCAGAATAGAAAACCCAGAAAAATATCTGACCTTCTCCCTGTTACTTGGAAGAGACAGGAGGCCACCAAAGCCATTACTGTTTCTATGTCTTTCATACCTGAACTTCACAGTCTGACTGCTCTGTGTGATATCTGTTAGTCTTTGTGGGAGTTTCCCAAATCTTCTGAATGGCCTTTGCACCAGAATTAGATCTCTTGACTCCTTTTAGCACTTAAAATTTACTTAGGTGCCTATTGTAGCACCTGAAACTCAAAGAATGGTGCATAGTTCAAGATTGTTTGCAGATGTGCTAGACTGACTTGCTGTAGTGCTGCTGGGGAGAGCTGGCAGCAATGTACAGCATGCAAACTAGAGATGCTGCACCATTAGGAGCAAGTTGGTCCTGCTAGGTACCATAAAAAAAGGCTTGAATAGGTCCCTTTGTCTTGCAGATTTGTTTCTATACAAATGACTGAACCAAGATGATTGAATTCACATCTAAGATACTGAAAAATTGCTTGAGGCTTAAGCCTGGTTACCTTATGTTCTACAGAGCAGATGAGTTGAGTCCCACAAATCTTTCTGACTTTTTCAAACCATCCTTGGGGACCCATCTGCTTAAGTCTCTGAGAGCATTTAGAATGCTCTGTAACTTCTCCCAGGAGTCCAAGCCAAAATCTCCACGCCCATGACGTGCTGTTGCTTTGTTCTTGTGAAGGAACTGACAACTCGTTCACATGCAAACTTTAGGGGGAAAAAGGAAAGCAAGAAACTCAACAAAGATTTTCTTTAATGAACGGAAGACGTGAACAGGCATGTTGTTTGTAAAGGCAGTGTAGCCAGTTACGCAATATTTTCATTATCTCAGCAACTTGGGGACAGTCTCTTTGATGTGTTATCTGGCCTCCGTGCTCAGCCTGGCAGCAGAAATGGTGATGTTGATGCACTCTATATTGCTGCTGCCGTATTATCACCTCGCTTTGTTGAAACAATAGCAGCTGCTACAGTGCCTCAGGCACCAGAAGACCAGTGCAAGGAGTTATTTTGAACCCTTTCCCATGACCTTTGGAAAATTGCTATGCAAATCTCATCTAGGTTCTTTGTTCCTGACCTGCAAATACCTTTTCCTGTACTCAGTCTTCTCAAAATATTTCTCTCCCAAGGTATGAGCCCCTGTGTGTTCAGTCTGAGGTCAGGAGTGCTGCTGGATGTTGGGAATGCAGTTGCAGATGGGGGGGGTTGTCTGTCAGAGGCACACCCCAAGAGGGCCCCTAGGTGCAGGGTGATGCTGTGGCTTCTCCTCTGATTCATGTCCAGATGCTGCTGGTCACCTATAACCCAGAGGGTGAGCACAGCTAAAGGGCTGGAGACCCTGTCTCCTGCCCCACTAATGCTTGAGCTACCAGCTGGGAGACAGGGATGGGTAGGGACCAAGACATGAGAAACTTGCCAGGACTGTGTTGTCTTCTGGAGGCAAAACATGGGACAGAGGGAGGTAATGTCTTGTCCCCTCTGATGTCTGTTGTGTGCCCACAGAGCAGCTAGGAGTTCAGCTGTGGATGTATCATCAGTGAGAGCAGTTTCCATCCATTGAGCACTTCTGACAACCAAAGCAAGATGGCATTGGCCACTCTCCACAGATGAGGCAGCTGAAGCACAAAGGGTAGAGATGGAGAGTTTCTCCAAGCTGAGGTCTGAACCCAGCACAGCCCCTCACACATTTCCCCAAGTCTTGGGGCTAAGGGGAAGACCCAGGAGACTTGACTGTGTTCCATGGCATGAGGTAACTCAGTACTCTGGGACATGGCTGGAGCCTGGGCTGGAGAGAGCTGTTGCCCACAGGAGGCAGGAAGGGCTGGCAGGAGCAGCAGGACCCTGTGGGGGTACTGGTATCCTCTTCCTACCGTCTCTGCAAAACACCATTGCAGCTTTGCAAATTGTACTCATTTTATTCCCTCATTAAGAGAGTCCGAGTTCATTTTGACCCTGGGGATAAAGATACCTGCAACCCTAGAGTGATATACAAGGGGCCACAGGGCCCTTGTTCTCCTAGTATTTCCCCTGGCAGGGCTCCAGCCAGAGACAGTATCACTGGGAGTGTTTGGGAGTTGCCAGCAGAGGGAGATGGCCAGCCACCTGCTTGCACTGCCAGACTCTCCCAAATCTGACAGGTTGTACTTTCGGCCTGCAATTGCTGTTCCTCTGGCTTTTCCATTCTGCCAGTCAGCAGAGGTGCATCGGCTCCTCTGACACCCTTCTGGCTGTGTATCTTCATTGCAGCTGAGTACTCGCAACTTCATCATCTCAGGAGCACGACTGTGCTGGCATTTTATGCAAACATTTCCAGAACATGAGTCTGAGGTCCTGTGAACACAGGCCCTTTCTAGCTTCATAAATGCTGTGCAGTTCAGAAAAATGCTGCCTATTTAGAAGTACTCTGGGCTTTTGTGGGTCCGTATCTTACTCTTCTGCTTTCTTTCCCCTTCTCATCATTTAGGATGATGATTCATCTGGATTTCATCCAGACCACTTTATTATGGCATTCTGTTTCAGTGTTGATCTTAGTTTTGCAGCTGAGCATCTAAAGAAGTGAGCTCTAGCAGCTTCACTTGTCCGAGTTACTCAGCACTCTACAGTTTAGGTGCCTTTGGCAGGCATCATTCTTAATATATCTCCACGTCCTTTTTCCGTGACAAGAATACCAACCTGCCTGACTAGCATAATGATAGGTAAGACTTAGTGGCTGATCAGCATCCCATAAATGAAGATCCTCATCCCATAATGGGACCATGTTTTACACATTGCCCTGTAGAAATCCCAGTTCAGTTCTGCCAGTGAGACAGCCGGTAAGCTGCAAGACTTTGGGCTGTGACTTGGAGGCCTGGTGTTGCTGTGAAATCAGGCTGCCTGCTTAGCAAGCAGACACTGTGCCTGCTTGAATCATAGTATCATAGAATATACTGAGTTAAAAGGGTCCCATGAGAATCATCAAGTCCAACTCCTGGCCCTGCACAGGAAAATCACACCATATGCCTGAAAGTGTTGTTCAAACACTTCTTGAACTCAGAGAGGCTTGTTGCTGTGACCACTTCCCTGGGGTGTCTGTTCTGGTGCTCAACTACCCTCTGGGTGAAAAACCTTTTCCTGATATGTAACTTAAACCTGTCCCTTGAGGCATGGGAACTCCAGGCTCTCTTTTCTTCCTGCCAGCATCAAATCTCCATCTTCCGTCAGATGCTCTGTATCCCTTATTGCACCAAAAGAGCTGGAGAAATTACTGCAGGACAGCTGGGAACTCCAGTAGGAAAAGAGGACATGTTCAAGGATATAAAAGCTATGGAAAATATCTGTACATAGGCTAGATGTGGTACATAGGAATTGCTAAATGTTTCCAGAGGTTTAGGTAAATACCTAGAACTTCTAGGGTCTCAGACTCATAGAATGCATCCCTACCAATACATGAAGCAGTGCCCATGATCATTCCCAGTTCCTGTTAAAATGCTGTGAAAGAGCCTGGCCTGCTTTTCATCTGTGCCAGACAGCAGTCTGCCAGACTTTCCTGGGCATGTCTTTGTGGTGCAGACAGCAGAGACCATTCCCCATGGGCTATTTGCAGGCAGCAAGCTTGGAAACAGGCCTTTCCATGCCAGTTGTTCTCAGCACTTGGAAGTGTGACTGAGATTTTTAATTTAATATCATAGAGTAACTGCATAGGTAACTGTGATAACAATGACCTTAAAAGTAGCAAAGTTTCTTGAGAAAATTATCCCTAGGACAAAGCATTAAATCTTGGGAACGTGGGTGGTGAACTACCTGTAGTTTTGTTAGATAGTCAGCACTGGAGCTGTGATTTAATGTTTTGATAAAAAAAAAAAAAACCCTCACTTTTTTGGTCCTTTTGTAGGGCTGGGGAGCAGAGTATCATCGCCAAGATGTTACAAGCACGCCCTGCTGGATTGAGATCCACCTGCATGGACCATTGCAATGGCTGGATAAGGTGCTGACACAGATGGGCTCACCTCACAACCCCATCTCCTCAGTCTCTTAAGAATCATCTCTAGAATTCCTTTAGGATGGATGCTATTGCAGGCAGTGGCTTATAGAATTCCCAGTGAACAGAAGCTTCTATATGTAGATGTATGTAGATGTAAATATATCTATACATAGTCTACTCTTTTTTTTTTTCATGCTACATTTTGTGGTTTCTAGTTACTCTGATGCCAGTACAACAAGTTTAGAAATTCAGGTATAGTGTATCTGTTCTCTAGTGCAAAATAAGCCAAATTCCTGCAAAAGTGTCAAACATTTCCTGTGAGTATCTTCATTCCCCAGCCAAGCCAGCAAATGGTGCGATTTCTCAGCACTTTCATGTGGGTTCAGACACCTGGCTGTAGCTGTTCCTAGTAGGTGAAATTCACCCCTCTGCAGGCAACCAAAGTCAGATCTCTATGCCATTTATATCCATTTTACATCCTAATTTCGGGTCTAAAAGAGGACCTTAGATGGTGCACAGGACTTATGGATAGAGATGACTTTTATCTAGTGAACTGAAGGACTAAATTGCAATTCCAGTCTGACTCCCTACTGCAAAGCATGATGGGACAACAAATCCTTGGAGGAGCTGAGGCACCCACATCTCCCCTAGGATTTGGCAGGAGGAGAGAGCCCTCAGGACACACAGCACTGGAGCCTTATCAGAGCATTCTGGACACCTCCAAGTAATCTGTTACTGTTGACACAGTAGGGTACGGTACTGCTCCACTGAAAAGCAACAAGCTCCTAAGAAAAAAATAATAATTGAAATATATGCCTATGAGTTAAAAAACTAATTAACTTCCAGTGCTTTTTTGCATACGTACATACTGTCATATGTATCTGGCATGTAAACTGAATCCTTTCCATTATACAGTATTGATGTAGTTTGTTTTAAACTTAGGACTGTCTGTAGATAGAATACTGTGCTGATATCAAGAGTACACCTCAAAGGGGCTTGAACTGTGATTCAGAAAAGGGAAATGAAGTGTGCATTGAAGAAGCAAATAATTACTTTATCATTCATCTTGGGATAGTCTCCATACTGAGAGCAGGGAGCCCCATGCCCACAGGATGCAATGAGAAGGCGGTGGGAGTCAGCCACATCCATTCCCTGTACTGGGCCAGTCCTTGGGATCTGACTGCGTCACTCGGGTCTGACACAGAGAGGGCTTCTCTGCCAGCCAAACATTGTTTCTCATCTTAGGTACAAGTTCCATCATTTGGTGTGCTTTTGCCTTGCCTGCAGGGGATGGTGAGGCAGTGTAAGCTGTGAACAAGCAAAGAGTGAATCGATGTGCAGTGCATCGCTGTGTTCCTTCTGTAAGCAGGAAAACCTATTGCCCATACCCTCATCCACAGAGCCAGCCTTGCAAAATGCTGTTCGCTTTGTAACCTTTTCTGAGGAGACAGGTGAAATTCTTAATACATTTTGATAGTCTCCATCATTTTGCTGAAAGAATCAAGTATTATTTCTTTCAAGGCATAACAGTTCACTGAAAATTGTTTTGCTTTAAAGATCAGGAGAGATAACTTCTCCAATCTCATTCCTCCATAGAATACACTAGAAGTATCATGAGAAAAAAAAATGTTTTACAGAATGTTTCTTTTCTTCTCATACAATATCTGGTGCTACACATTTTGCTGCATAATTCGAAGAGGAAGCCTGAAATCTTCAGCTATATCACATATGCAAAGGAAATAACATTCACTGGAAAGACAGTAAGTAAACTAACAGTGTTATTTCATGTCAATGCATCTTCATCTGCCTGCAGAATTTGCAGGACACACAAGGATAAATTATTGTTAAGTTTGAGCAGTAATAGCAAGTTGTATATGAAATTTGTACATGTGAAGAACCCTGTTCTGTCATCATTTGACATCAGCAGTGTCACTGTAAGATACAAAAAGCTTTACAGTCTCTTGCAGCAATGAAATACAATAATAATAATAATACACAGAAATTCCAGGTGTGCCATTTACTTTTTACCAGACTTGAGAGACATTAATTTGGAAAAATGCATTTTCCTCAGCTCTCTCTGTCATCAGTGACCCTGTACCAAGATACTGGTAACATGTTTTTTAGCATGTTTATTGCACCTCTTCTCCAGTAGCACCTTTGCTCTAGGATGAGCACCTTTTCATGTTGCTCATTTCTTTGCTTTCTTAGCAGCTAAGGACAGAGAAAATCACCTCTTGCTCTGTCCTTTATCCTGGGTTCTTTCTTGCCTTTTAGGCTGAAACCTCCTTCCCTCCTAATATAGAGAGAAGTTTTTATAGAGAGAAGACATTTCCAGCATTGTCATCTTCCTCACAGAGAGCAAAAAGGAGCTGTTCTAAGGTGTATCTGTGCTTGCACAGCTCCAGAACCCAGTTTCTGCCAATGCTGAAAAATTTGCCAGTGAAGAGAAGCAGCTCCTTTTGGGGCATCATTCATTTCATCATAGGACAGGCATTTCAAGTAGGTGAAAGGGTGCTTTGGGCATGCTTATGTTTTCCCACTGAGTATAAGGGAAACTTGTGTCACTAGTGGAAGCGCGGACTGCTACACTGGACATTCCAAAAGTAGATGAGTTAAAAAACTAATTAACTTCCAGTTAATTAGGAAGATGTGGTAGCTTTCCCAGCCTAGTAATGATGCTTGCTCAGTTAAGTGTCTGTGTTGTTTGAATAAAAGTTGGTAAAATCAGAGCAGTTCTTTCTTTCCTGTATGTCTACCTTTATAGTAATCCTTATATGAGTGGAATTAGGCTTCCATGCAGTCCATACATGCATCTTATTTAAGGCAGTCACCCTAATACTACCTTACTAGTAAGTAAAGAGGAATCTCTGAAGCATGATTCTTCTGACCTATTTAAAACATCTGTATTAGAATGAAATGAATTTCAGCAAATTTAACTATTTGTTGAAAATTGGATGAAAGCATCTGATTCTGGGCAATTGAAGCCAATGGCCATCTCACAGTTGTTAGCATTTGGGAAGGCTGGTATCACTGTGTCAACTATTTCTTCCTGATTTGGTGGCCTCTGGGGACTTATCCCACTATGTGAGATGCTGTGCAAACACAGAGAAGCTTACAGCTCCTTCCCAGGTGAAGGGGAGAGCTCATAGTACATGGAAGAAGTGATAACAGTGGATGAGGCAAACAAGTAAATAGGAAGATAATCCCTGGCCAGATGCAGAGATATAAAGTAAGGTTATTAAACCATTTCTTTCTTTTTGAACAAAGGTTTTTTTAGAGGCTTCTCTAGTATATGTGAATTGAACTTGGTTAAAAATTCAGGTTTCTGTTAATCTACAGCAATGTAACTTTGTATCTCTAATGTCTCCCCATTTTGGAAGGAGATACTTCCTGCTGAAAGGTCTTCGTAAACCTATCCACCCGCAGTCAATTTAAGGCCTTTAAATGTACTCACTAGTACTCAAGCTTTGGAGGCAGTCTCTCCTGAGAGATTTAAAACCACTTACAGGGAGACTACAATCAGCTGACCAGGGGTGGAGCCAAGGTCATGTCCGGGGATTTAAACTGCTCCAGGGAGCACAAGTGACCCAGAGTGGGCAAACAGGGATGTGGCATGGCAGTTTGCACAGGCAGGGTGAGCAGGAAGACTACAGCCACCCTCCCAGCTTTCTCTGTGGGTTGTCAGGTAGGTGTGTGGCTGTGGTTTACTGGGTTTTCGTTTTGGTTTGTTTTTTTTTTTCCTCCTGCAAGTCAACTAGACCCAGCAATGGTTTCCAAATGAGCAAAAGCCATTGCTGCTGCTATCAGGGGAGTGTGCTAACCCAGACAGAAACCCCCAGCAAGGACACAGCTCTTCAGGTCACTGGCTGCAGGATGTCTGAGCCTGGTGTTAGTGGCAGAGGACAGGGAGAGAGATGCCTGCATACAATGCAAGCAGGTGAATGATTTGCTGTGCTTAGTGGCAGAGCTCAAGGAAGAAGTAGAGAGGCTAAGAAGTATTAGGGAGAGGGAAATTGACTGGTGAAGTCACACCCTTTAGACCCCAGAAGAAGTCCAGCAGAAGACGGTGAAGCCCTGCCCCTCCTGCCATCAGGCAGATGGATCAAACCAAGTAGATGGGGGGAATGGAAGCAGATGCCTGATCAGAGATGTAAAAGAATCCCGTCCCGACCCCCGTCATCTCCCCAGTTGCCCTTAAAGAACAGGTATGAGGCCCTGGAGTCAGGCAGAGAGCAGTCAAGGAGAGGATCTGTCGGGAGGGTCTCCTGGTTGCACCCTGTCTACCAGAGAGATTACAACCACAGCTATAAAGAAAAAAGAAGGGTGGTTGTAGTAGGCGATTCTCTTCTGAGGCGAGCAGAAGGCCCTATATGCCAAGCTGATCCATCACCCAGGGAAGTCTGCTGCCTTCCTGTGGCCCAGGTGAGGGATATTAGTAGGAGACTCACTGAGCTAGTCCAGCCCTCTGATTATTTACTCACTGCTGGTGGTTCAGGCTGGCAGTGATGACATTAATGAAAGAGGTACCAGGCTAATTAAAAATTACTTCAAGGTGCTGGGTCAACTAGTTAATGGGACAGGAACACAGGTGGTGGTCACCTCAGTTCCTGCAGCAGCAGGGATGAATGAGAAGAGTTGGAAAACCTGTCTTATTGATAGGTGGCTAAAGGATTGGTACAACTGGCAGAATTTTGTTTTTTCGACCATGGGGTAAATTCCATGTTACCTAGTCTCCTCAAATCAGATGGACTTCATCTGTCTAGAAAGGGAAAAGAACTGGAGGGGTGTTGATCTGCTAGAAGGCAGGAGGGCCCTTCAGAGGGACCTGGACTGGAAACTGGGGAGATGGTCTGATTCCAGTGGGATGAGGTTCAACAAGGCCGAGTGCCGGGTCCTGCACTTTGGCCACAACAACCACCTGCAGAGCTACAGGCTGGGGACAGAGTGTCTGGAGAGCAGCCAGGCAGAAAGGGACCTGGGAGTTTGGATTGACAGGAAGCTGAACGTGAAGCAGCAGTGCCCAGGTGGCCAAGAAGGCCAATGGCATCCTGGCCTGCATCAGGAAGGGTGTGGCCAGCAGGACCAGGATCCTTCCTCTGTTCTCAGCGCTGGTGAGGCCACACCTTGAGTATTGTGTCCAGTTCTGGGCCCCTCAGCTCAGGAAGGATATTGAGGTGCTGGAGCAGGTGCAGAGAAGAGCAACCAGGCTGGTGAAGGGACTTGAGCACAAGCCCTGTGAGGAGAGGCTGAGGGAGCTGGGATTGTTCAGCCTGGAGAAGAGGAGGCTCAGCCGAGACCTCAGCATTCTCTACAACTACTTGAAAGGAGGTTGTAGCCAGGTAGGGTTGGTCTCTTCTCTCAGGCAACCATCAGTAGGACAAGAGGACATGGGCTTAAGCTCTGCCAGGGGAGGTTTAGGTTGAATAGTAGGAAGAATTTTTTTACAGAGAGAGTAATCGGACATTGGAATGGGCTGCCCAGGGAAGTGGTGGATTCACCATCCCTGGAGGTTTTTAAGATGAGACTGGATATGACACTCAGTGCCATGGTCTAGCAGTTGTGACAGTGTTGGATTAAGGGTTGAACTTAATGATCTCAGAGGTCTTTTCCAACCCAGTTGATTCTATGATTCTGTGATAAAGGGGAGCTGTGGCCCAAAGTAACACAAGCTGGAGTTGAGGAAATTCCTTCCGTGTCTCCAGTGGTTACTGCGTCAAGACTTTTACCATCCTGAGCAACCTTCTCCATGTGGTCCTTGTCTTGAGCAGGGCATCAGACTTGATGTGCTGCCGAGATCTCTTCCAATATACATTATCCCATGGAGACTCAGTGATAACTAGTTGCCACAGGAAGGAGCTCTGTTGGCAGGGACAGTTTCAGGATGAAGCATGTTTATGCTCAGCTATTTCTGCACAAGTTCAGTGCAGGACAGAGTTATGAGGTATTAATGTTCCCTTAGCATAAAATCAACATTGCAAACATCTCTCACTGTAAATATCACCTCCACCGTGTCACTCTTAAAATGCAGAAAATAAGGCGTTTGTGACTGTACCTTTATCTAACCTGCCCTTGTTCTTCCTGGTTTACCATACCCACCTTTGCCTATCAGCTCTACAAATCAGTCTCATCAGTGACTGAGGAGTTGCACGAACAACTGGATTTACAGTAGCAGCTCAGGCAGAGACAGCTTCTTGGCTGGAAGGAAACAATTTACTAAGAAGCCTGATAGAATTTAGTAACTTTCAAGGAGTCTCAAGTACAAGACTAATTTTCTTGGATCAAGACTTCTCTAGTGCAACTATACCTTTCAGGAATGCTTGAGCACTACATGGTCCTCAGCACAGGAAAGAAACATTTCATCCTCTGTACTATTCACCTCTTCCCCTGGCTCCCCATAACCTAACTTAGTAAAACAAAAAACAAACACAACAAAAAAAGGTTAATGAGTCATAGAGTAATTATAAAACCATTTTTGCAAGGTTGAGAAGTGCTGCCTAGAATGTAGGTTTATATCATCAAGCACCCATGTAATAATAGGACAGGGGGTAATGGTTTTAAACTGAAAGAGGGTAGCTTTAGTTTAGATACTAGGAAGAAATTCTTTACTGTGAGGGTGGTGAGGCACTAAAATGGGTTGCCTAGAGAAGTTGTGGATGCCCCATCCCTGGAAGTGTCCATGGCCAGGTTGGATGAAGCTTTGAGCAACCTGGTCTAGAGGAAGGTGTCCCTGCCCATGGCAGTGTTGGGACTTGAACATCTTTAAAGGTCTTTTCCAACCCAAACCATTTGATGATGTCCCAGGTGCTCTCCAAGCCAAAGGGAAGAGTTCCTTGTTTTGGAGAAACCTGGAGAGCAGGCTGTTACTTGGACATCTGAACCCAAGCCCTTTTGAGTGAGTGGAAACCCCACTGAAAGGGCTGAGATTTTTATAGAGGATTTACAATTTGTGGTTGTTTAAGTAGCCAGAAATGCACTGAGATGCTGAAGAGACTGAGGAGGAGGGAGCATATGACCAGCTAAGCTCAGTGGTCATTACCTAAGGTATCAAGGCAGTGCATGCTCAGGCAGCTATTGTGTTCACTAGAGCTTTTTACATTCACATCTAAACAAATTGTCAAGACCTGTTTTAGGAGCAGCTTGGAGTATGACAATCCTTGCTGTGGTTCTTCCTGTAAATCCAGCCTGTATGAGTGTGCCGGATTCCCGACTAAGCCATTTGATATGCTGGGGCAAATGGTGTCACATGTGATCCAAAGAGTAAGCTCTGGTGGCATCTGGGTACTGCACTTGAAAGGTTACCCTCTGCAAAACTAATGAGTTCAGTTTTGGGGCAACTGTTCAAGGACAATACAAGCACATCCTGTGTGTGCTCCTCAAAGAAAGATACAGTCTGAACAGAAACTGCACGACTGAAAGATGTGGTCTATATAAGAGCATCTATGTGGGAACTGTGATAAACCAACTCACTTCATGAATAGGTGGGAAATTACAGTGCCCAAAGAAAAATGGAGTCAGCAGGAGCTTTCATGGGGACTTGCATTCTTATCAGTACCTAAGAATGGGCAAATGTGCTTCCTTGAGAGTGACTAAGAGGTCAGGTCACCATCAAAAAAGAGCTTGACAAGAGTTGGTCCCACCTTGCAGCAGGGTGAGAGATTATGTGAGACTTCAGTTCTGTGAATGAAAAGCTGCTCAACCTGGAGGTTTCATTGCACCCATTGAAACAGGGCTTCTTCCTCATGGCAGCTTCAGGAGTACCTTACTGCAAGATACAGGAAGCCTGAATGGGCATTTAGTCTTTGTTCAGCTGAGAGAAATCCTTTTGTGTCTCTAGTGCAGACAGGCACTTCTGCATGTTGGGCACCAGCACACAACACAGCCTTTGGTTTGTACCCATCATCTATTCATAGAAAACTGCGAATGGGCAGGAGCAGCCAGAATCCTGTTACCTGTTCACCCCAGGGCTTTCCAGACAGCTTGCCCAGTCGTGCCTTACATTACATTGCCATATTGATGCCCCACTTCCCTGCCAGGGAGGTGAGGTGCATGAGAGTCCTACCAAGAGGACATCTGCACTTGCACCTGGGCCATGCTTGCAAACAGTGCCTGTACAGATAATGAATCTAATTTGCAGGCCACGTCTCTTAAGCAAGGTAGATGTAACCACTACATCCTCCAGAGTCAGCTACTCTTCATTATAATCAATGTGAACATTTGCAGCTAATTGTGAACAGATTTTAGCTCTTCAGTCATGGTATTTTTATTATCCATGGATGCTGCTATTTTATATTCTGTGTTAGTATTCAAATAATATTGCATATGAATAGCATAGGATGAAATAGACCAACAAGTTAATAATTTTAAATACAGACCTCATCAGCAAAGAAAAGCTAAAAAAACTTGGTAAAGTCTGACCCCTTGCACTTTCACAGTAGTGAGTGAGCAAATCGTATTTCAAAGTGGTTTATTTGATGCTAAAGTGTGTGTTGTCTTATTAGTTCACAGTTATGTCCATGAGAAGCTTTGCAAACAAAAGAGCAAGGGAACAAATGTAATGATGAGCAGAGATAATGCACATTAAGATAAATTTCCTTCACTTACTCAAGCAATCGGGAGTTTTTAATTATTTATAATACTTCTAAAGTACAAGCTAAATGTACCACAGCATACTTTCTGCAAATATGTCAGTGTTAGCAATTTAAACCCCTACTTTAGCATCACCTATGTAATATAAATGGGGCTGAGAAGTGAGACAAGAAAGTGAAGAAACAGGCCTTTTAGTGTGGAACAATGAAGCCATAAGGTTGCAAAGTAGGGGCTGAAATGGTGGATTTGAGCAAGGTGTGTGTGAGGGGGTTCTGTTAAACACAAGCTATCAGTCTGTGAGTCATGCATGATTTAGTAGAGTCACTTCTGTCTATGAACAATTCTGCCCTCTCTTTTCCATCAGAAGCAAAGCAAAACATCTGCACCCTCCACAAGTATTATTCACGGTTCATGATATTCTGTAAACCAGCACAGATCGCTCTATAAAGAACAATACTTGGACTCTTGCCTCTTAAGAATGAAAAATCTCAGACATAGCTTCAGGAGCCTGAGAGATCAGGGCAGCTCTGAGTCCTCCACTCAGCCCCAGAGTACTCTATTCCATGCTGTGTTGTATCAAGAAAGATGTAAAGACTGTTAACCAAGTGGACATTTTCACAAGCATTACTTCTGCTGCATTTGGTTTGAGGCATTCTGAAGTCAACACATTTAGTCTGATGTTTGAACAATACACTTTTTAACACACTCCATTTTCTTTGGCTGAAATTATTCTATTGTAAAAGGGATTATTCACGTCTTGTGTTTTACTGTTAATAAAGAGATTTCTGATTTAAGAGCATTTCCTTGTCATCTCCCATTCTTCTCTTTGAAAGAGATTGGCCATGGAAAGCTGTAGGTCCCAGTCAGACTGCAAGTGACTTTGGGAACTGGAGCATTTAGAAAGCCTTTACTCATACAAGTCTGTCTTGGGCAAGAGAATCAGTGATTGCAGTAAGTGAGTAATGGTGTGCTAGACACAGGAAAACATACTGAAAATTAATACGGCATAAAATCTGCATGTATAGTACATGAATCCTTCACTGTTCTGTGGTAGATTTGGTGATTTAAGAGGATGGTTCAGCTTACTTTTGAAGGAGGCAGCTCTCATCTGACAGGCAGCCAATGAGCAGTGATGCTGCCTTATGACAGAGGCCCTTGCTCTGCACCGGACAGACATTAGTGGAAAGACAGACTTGCAGCTGCACAGTTTTTGAACTGCTCAAGGAAAAAGACAGGTATAGTAAGAATGCACTGTTACAATCGTGTCATGTTTTAATCTTCCTAAAATTCAGATTTTGTTCTGCAATAACAGAAGCAAGGGAGTAGACAATATAATGGGTCTTGGAGACATGCAGGCACTGCTGGGTTCACACACAGCTTGGGAATCCCATCTGAAACTCAGCCCAAACAGGACAGCCCTGCTATCAGCACATCTCCCAACACCTGCACCAGCCTGTAAGGCACTGGTATCACAGACCACCAAAAATACAGGATAGGTGAACTGCACTGTATTGAAATCTCTATGCACAGCTTAAGCAAGTTGCATTTGTTTTGACATAACTGATTTGTTTAGCGCTGTCTTTACAAACACTCCCTTGCCACCTTTCTGCTGTGAGGGTTTGGGTTTTTTAAAAGTTTAATCAGATCTGTTCACCTAAATGATGTATTCACCTTTCATAAGCTGACCATTTAAAACAAAATCAACTACTTTATTCTACAATTTCAGCCAATGATGTTTTCACATATATTCTAACACACTGAAAAGTAACCTGATTTTACCTAAAGCTAAAATAACTTTCTATACCAAGAGCCTTGGAAAACAGAACGCCATCTAGTTAGAGCTGGCTGTTTTAGTAATGGGAAAAACAAACAAACAAACAAACCAGCATGTAAATCTAACAAAAAAGAACAGGCTTGGTTTTTAAAGAAAAACAAAGATTTTACTCAAACATTTATTGGTCCGTATATACAAAGTTTTTCAAGTTCTTTTTAAAACAACAACTTGTGCTAAATACAATAAATCCCTACTGAACAAGTTTTATACATACAAAAAGCACAGCTTGAAAAAAATCCATAAGACTAACACATACTCCTGAAATGATACTATTTCATGGATCAAACTGCTGCAATAACATAGTAGTTAAAACAATCACCTACCCCATTTGGATAACCTCTATCCAGAAATGTGGTTTAATACAAAACTTTATTTTAAAAACAAAACGTGGGATTTAACACATAATATAGTGCTTGGATGTTTAACCCAATCAATTGCAAGTTCATCTGATTTGGATGAAAACCTTTATCAGCACTGCAGCTGATACGGTATCAGTCGTCTTAATAGAATTTTAACTGTACTTTTTTTGGAAGACTAGTTTTTGGATTAATTTGCTACTACAAGTTAAAAGCTTTAAAATTTAATTTAGTAACTTAAAAATGAATGATATTCTAATCTGCAATTAATTTCTATTTCACATATAAGAAGTTAGTCATTACAAATAACTCCACAAAACAAGATCTAACTCCAGTTTCATACGTTCCACCCAACTCTTTAAAGCTTTTTGCCATTTATCTGTTTTGGAACTTCTAAACACAGATTTTTTTACATGCTATGCACAATGAAGCATTTCAAACCAACTCAACTTGCAGATAATGAACAGACAGCAGGACAATCACCTACTTATACTTTTCTGAGCCACTGGATTGACTTCTTGATGGCATGTTCTCTTTGCCTTTAGTGCAAGATGCTGCTGGACATTTCTCATATCCCTGAGCAATTACTGTTAGGTCATGCCACTGGACTGGCTCAGAACTTTATTTCACAACTTCCATAGAAAGTAACTGACTTCCTTCAATGATTGTCATCAAAGACTGTATATCTTTATATAAAAAAAGATTAAATTAAATGGAAGACTTTGGTAGGAAAAGGGTATACAGCTAAACATTATTACTATAAACAACTTTTTATTAAAAAATTAAACAGTAACATGAAGTTTTAAAAATAATCAAAAAATAGACTCCTCCAGATTTGCAGATGACACCAAGCTGAGTGGTGTGGCTGACACAACTGAGGGATGGGATGCCACGTAGAGGGATCTGGACAAGCTCAAGAAGTGGGCCCATGGGAATATCACACTGTTTAAACAAGACCAAGTGCAAAGTGCTGCACCTGGATCAGGGCACCTCTCGTATCAATGCAGGCTGGAGGATGATCATGAGCAGCCCTACCAAGAAGGACTTTGGGTGCTGGTGGATGAGAGGCTGGACATGAGCTGGCAACTGTCTCCTGGGCTGCATCAAAAGGAGCATGGCCAGCAGGTCAAGGGAGATGATTCTGTATGTTGATGCAGGAATAACAGGGTCTACAGTCAGCATTAGGAGGTCATGCAGCCAAACAGCTGGGGTCCCTTGCTAGAGATCAGGTAATTAAAAGAGGCATTGGAAAAGAGGCAGCAATTTACAGTCTCAAGAGATGGCTCACCTCAAGTGTGAAGGCAAGATATCCATTTAAGGAAGATCTTGTGAACTTCCCAAGAAAGTGGAGCACTCCTGATGAAGGTATCCAGTACTTGAGAATTAGCAGTGCTAATGAGAAGTCATCTATAGTAATTTAGAATGTGGTAACACCCCTAAAGATCCAAAAGATGTTCCTTGCACAAAGACCAGGTGGAGGAAGGTGGTTCAAAACGCCCCTGCATCATATTCCAACAGCTTGGTGGCATTATATTACCTGAAGAAGGATTCACCTGTAGAGGTGTTTTCCTCCTGGCTCCAAAACATAGAATAAACTCTGGGCACTTCCTCATTCCCACAAGCCAGCACCTCAGCGGCAGCCCAAGAGAGAGATCGATACTCTCCCAGGTCAGAGGAAGCCTCAAGTGCAAGCCACGTGGTAAACTCTGGTTCTTTCTGCATGATCACAGGGAAGACATAAGGAAGTGGGATGGTGAACCCACCTTTAAGCTGGACGCCCAGGTATGTGAATTGAGAGGAAAGAGAACTGTTAAGAAGGGGTTACCCAACAAGGTTGTCAATGTAGTTGCCACAGAGACCCAAGAAAGCAATCAGCGACCTCCCAGACGTGAAAGGACTGAAATCAACTCCTTTGATCCTGCCAAGGGGACTTCTGATTTGGCATCACAAAGGTCAGACAGTGAATACTCTGACCAGGAACAGGAATAGAGGGACCCTGCCTTCAGCCAGGAGGAGGAAAGGGATGACAGGGCCTACTGGACTGTGTGGATTCAATGGCCTGTGTGGATTCAGATCCACAGAGGTATAGAGCTTTGGTGGATACTGGTGCACAGTGCACACTGATGTTATCAAGACACAAGAGTGCAGAACCCATCTGGACCTCTGGAGTGATAGGAGGATGCCAAAAATTGTCTGTATTAGAGGCTGAGGTGAGCACAGCAGGTGACAAGTGGGAAAACCACGGTATTGTGACTGGCCCAGAGGCCCTTTGTATCCTTGGCATCGATTACCTCAGGAGGGGGTATTTCAAGTGTCCAAAGGAGTACCAATGGGCTTCTGATGTAGCTACTGTGAATATAGAGAAGATCAAGCAGCTATCTACCCTGCCTGGCCTCTCAGATGGTCTCTTCATCATGGGATTTCTGCAAGTTGAAGACCAGCGAGTGCCAGTTGTTACCAGGACAGTGCACTGGTGGCAATATTGCACGAACCCTGGCTCCCATCCATGAGCTGATTCATCAACTGGAAAGCCAAGACATGATCAGCAAGACTCCCTTGCCTTTTACTGGTCCCATTGTGGCCAGTGCAAAAGTCAGATGGAGGGTGGGAGTTAACAGTAGACTATCACGGCCTAAACAAGGTAACACTGAGCACTGCTGTGCTGGACATTTTAAGAGTTCCACTGTGAGCTGGAGTCGAAGGCAGCCAAACGGTGTGCTACAGCTGACACCGCCAAAGCATTTTTCTCAATTCCTTTGGCAGCAGAGTGCAGACCACAGTTTGCTTTCACTAGCCCTTAAGATCGCTGAACAAGAAAAGTGGACTGTACTGTACCTCTATACTGACTTCTGGATGGTGGCTAATGCCCTGTGAGCATGGCTACAGTAATGGAAGAAGGCCAATTGGCAATGCAGGCGTAAACCCATCTGGGCTGCTGCATTGTGGCAGGACATCACTGCATGAGTGGAAAACATGAATCTGAAGGTACATCAGGTAGATGCTTACATGCCCAAAAGTCGTGCCACTGAAGAACATGAGAACAACAAGCAGGTAGAGGAGGCTGCCAAAATTGAACTAGCACAGGTAGAACTAGACCTGGAGAAGGGTGAGCTATTTATAGCCCAACAGGCCCATGAAACATCAGGACATCTAGGAAGAGATGCAACAATGGGCTCATGATCAAGGGATGGTCATGACCATGGAGTCCATCACACAGATCATTCATGAATGAGAAATGTGCTGCAATCAAGAGAGCTACGCACGTAAAATTTCCCTGGAATAGAGGGAGCTGGGATTTCTGATATGGTGAGGCCTGGCAAACTGACCCCAAGGTAAGCGTTACATACTCACCACAGTGAAGGCAACTACTGGTTGGCTGGAAGCAGACCCTGTAAACCAGACCACTGCTCAAAACACTATCTTAGGCCTTGAAAGGTATATTTTGTAGCAACAAGGTACTCTAGAAAGAATTGAATCAGACAGGCTCACTTTTGAAATAACCTTATAAACTCTGGGGCAAAGAAATATGGCATTGAGCGGATATATCCCATCTCCTATAAGCCCCTAGAAAAACTGAGAGGTATAAGGGACTACTACAGACTATGTTAAGAGCATTAGGTAATAAGGCATGGAAGCACTGAGATGCTAATTTAGCAGAAGTCAACTGGCTGATTGATTTACACCAGAGGATCTGCTAACTGCCCTGGTCCTGCACAAACATACTGAGGGGGGAGGTAAGTTCCCTATACTACACACAGGGAAGCTGAGTGTGGATTTCTCCTCCCACGGGAAAAGCAAACCCATTTGTGGGATTGTCTTTGCTCAAGGACTCGGGTGTACTTGATGAGTAATGCAGAAGGATGGGGTGACCCAGTGTGTGCCTCAAGGAGTTTTAACCTTGGGGGAAAAAATAATCTGTGATGTAAGTTGTACGTTGCAGGAAGTAAAGTAGCAGGAATGACAAGAAGCAATGAGTGAATTTTGCGAGGCACAAGGAGTGTGTGACGATGCCCCAGCCTGGGCTATGGTGGTGCCCAATGATTGAGTGTGCTGCTGCTTCTGTCCTGACCACCCATCCTGATGGAATGAAGTCCAAGTCATGGCCTGGTTTTGATCATCTGGAGGGGTGGAGGAAGCCCATGAAATGGGAAAATAATAGCTATCTATGAACGGACAGGGGATAGTACTTAATGCAAATGTATACATCTGTATGTCTAGCCAAGGTCAACCCACTGCAGCCCCTCTACTTCTCTCTGGTGAGACCCTGGATTACTGTATCCAGCTCTAGGGCTCCAAATGCATCTGTTAGAGCATGTCCAGAGGAGGGCCACCAAATTGATTAGAGGGATGGAGCACCTCTCCTGTGAGGAAGTTTTAAGGTCCCTTGCAACTGCTGAGGAATACATCTGGTGCAGGTAGCTCAGTTTGCAAGCTGCAATTCAGAGATGCAGACTGAGATGCAAATTGAGCTCTAGCTAGGAGCCAAGACAGATAAGAAGCCAGGAACTGCCAAGCCAACCCTCTGCATAACAAAGGGCACGAAGTCCGATGGCACTAGCCAAGGGAGTGGACACAGAGCCACATCAGGAGCCAAAGATTTGGGAGGAAGAGCAAGATTTGCTGGCACTTCGACCGTGATGGTACAAAAGCTCAGGGGTTCCTCTGTTGGAGGCCTCTCCTCAGAGGCACCAGCTGGGGCTGTTTCTGTGTGCCTGTGTGAATAAATTGCTTTATGGAATGAGACATCTGAGACTCTGCTATAGGAAACCTAAGGTCAAAGCTGTAAGGAAATCTGATCTGACTGCATGAGTGGGGTTTGCAGGGAATCAAGCAGGGCTCACTGGAGCCACCCACAGTGAAGGGGCTTTGGTCCCAGAAGTTAAAGTCTCTGGCACTGGGAGTGTGACTGCCACAGTCTGGTGAATGGTCAGATTGGGAAGACTCCTTAACACAACCCAGTCCCATCTATGATTCTATGATTTGCTCACAAGTTTGCAGACACTCAAGCAGCAAAAAACCTCAAAAGTGCGAGCCTGCGCAGCGGATTTTTAGGTAAGGCTCAGCTTGCGCAGAGCCGGTCCCACCCTTTACTCCTAAGGTTCATCTGCCAGGGCCTAGCAAGCTTGGACAGTGACAGCGAGGTCCTTAGAACACAGGTTTAATTAGAGTATCCTTCTCTTGGATGGATGGCCTTACAGGGCTAAGCAAGATCCATCTACCCAGGTTTGAAATTAGAGTTGTCCTTCTCCTAGGATGGCTGCCAGAAGGCTGTGAGCCCATCCTGCCCATGGAC
>JAWWES010000001.1:49519008-49596818 GCA_035583135.1 Lophotriccus pileatus | reverse complement strand
TAGCCTCCTACATTCTAACCCAGGGACATTTCCTTGCCCTAAACATCCTTCCAAAACACTATAAATCCGAAACAAACCATTCCTGGGCAGAAGCAGCAGGCAAGCAATGCCCACTACACCCCACCCTCAGTCACTGCAACAATGCCCGCACAGAAGAGCTCCTGACATACCCTTGGCGGGGGGGGGCACACATGTAAGGGATGCCCGCAACCTCCCAGGACTTGAGCTCTTCCCATGGCCCCTCCCCAGCCTAAACCCCTCCAACCCCCAGAAAAGCCCACTACCTTACGCCCCCCCACACTCCCGTGTCAGCACAAGCTCCCCTCGCTCTGCTTACCTGCGGCCCCGGCTCAGGCAATGTGGCCCCACCTGCCATCCTGCCGGTCCAGGAGCCGCACATGCCCAGCCGGTCCCTTCCCTAAATGGGACTGTCCCCCACCTTGAGCCCCCCTGCCCCCACCGTGATCTGGGGAACCCCCAGGCCCATCCAGCCCCCTCCCGGCTCCCGTGCAGCCCGTCTCATCCCGTCCCTGCGGCCCGGCGGCTGCCCTGTTTGGCAGGCGGCCATGCGCGAACTGCTAGCCTGTCTCTGCTGCTCCGACGTGAAGGAGAAACGACGGTGATCCAACACGAATTCCTCGGCACTTCCTCCCAGCGGCAGCTGCACAGACCAGCACGGCAGCGTCTTCCATGCAGGCAGCGTGGCCTCGGCAGAGGGAGCGGGTCCCTACCTAGCTGCAGGAGCCCGGCGGCCGCCTGGCCACCCGCCCGCCACCTTGAAAAACCCCTCAAAAGTGCAAACAAGAAACAAATATGTAACAACAGCAACTTTCATTTTCCTTTAAACATTGAGATTCTTTGTATTTATACAAAATACAGATACTATCCCTCCTTCAGCACCAGACTCATCTGAAGGTCATTGATCTGTTCTCATTACCCAGGGGCTCCTTGAAACTGTTGTTGCCGTTGTTCCAAAGCTTGTTGACTTAACAGTTGCTGTTGTTTCTGTAGAAACTGCACTACTTCTGGGCTTCTGAGTAGGGACTAAAAGAAAGAAAACGTGAACTTTAGAGAACTCACATATGTTAAATAGCTATATTATATTTATATTATAATATTTTTCCATTAAATTAATTTGTGCATTACTCCTTGCTGTTCTTTAACCCTGGCAGACAACTTAAGCATCAGCCTCTGTCACTCCCTCCCCCGCCCTCTCCCTGCTGTGGAATGAAGCACTGTTTAGCAATAACTAAAACAACACTGCATTATCAACACTCCTTTCATCACAAACCCAAAGCGCAGTCCCATACAAGCTACTGTGAAGAAAATTAACTGTATCCCAGCCACGACCAGCACACCCATCCAAATGAGAGTTCAGTTTAATGCAGAATTACAAAACACGCTCACAAGACATCTAGGAACTCTTTCAAGACACCATCAGGTAACCAGAAGCAGCATTAGTACACATCCTGAAAGCAGGTTCAGAATGTAAATAATATACAGTATTGCAAAAATCCCATAAATATAACAAACAGGAATAATCTACTGGCATTCTGAAAACAGACATCTCTCAATTGTATCTTCACTTTTGAGCCAATTTCTACATTTCCCACCGCAGATAGCTCAAGAAGACTATAGTAAACAAACAAAATACTGTAATTCTGTAGCAAAGCTCATGTTCCTATCAAGAGTTCAAGCACCTGGAGTATTAGCCACATGTTTTAGTTTTAGGTAGACCTGCGAGGAGCAGGGAGTTGGACTCAGTGATCCTTATGGGTCCCTTCCAACTCGGGATATTCTGTGACGCTGTGTTCACTCAGTGTTCAGAATTTCCCAAAATTTCAAAACAGCAGTCCAGCCACAAGGAATGAAAGCTGTAATGGAGAAGCTAAAGAAACTGTAAGTACTGAATTATTTCCCTTCACTGGGCTTAATTCTTTAAAGGAGCAACAAAGTGTTTAAAAACTTAGAACACATATCATTCATGCACTCTACAAAGGAGTCATACTGTTTACAGTTTATCAACACATACATACACAATTTTAAGTGTGATATGATACATCTACAACTTCTAAAACACACCACAGTAATTACAGCTTATATCAGACCTAAAGTCCATACACTGTTCTACCTAAAGCTTTGGTTTAACAAGCTAAACCCGCCTTAGTTATACATAAGCACTATTCACCCTGAAGAAACAACCATACCTGTTTATTACTACCAAAACACACAACTTCAGTTAATATGGCAGTGATCACTAAATTCAGTTATCTTAGTATTCTTCACGGAGAGGCCGAGGCACACATCTGCTCTGCAACGTATTTCAAATTTGAAAATATGCACAAGTAGTGTACAATATTAGACTGACCTTCTTTCACAGCAATGACAGTTAAGTAAATAAAGGTGATGTAACAATTTTTGAGTTCAAAACCTCTATGAAGACAAGACTTACCAGCCTTTTTTTATTCAACACTTGTTCTAAAAGAGTAGGTCTTGCTGGGCGATCTCCAATGGATCCTGTTCTCTGCTTTGTAACAGGAACTGAACCTTCAACACTATCCTGCGCATGAAAGAAAATAAAAAAGAGAAAGCGAGACTGTAAACTCTGATATAATGATACAGAGAAAATCTCAAGGGTAAAGAACATTTGCCTCCTAATCTGCAGAGGAAAGTAACAGCACAGGAATTCTATGATTCTATGAAATGTATCTATTCAAGACTGGGTCTCTTCTTTCCACACCCTTTCACCGTTTCACCAGTCACAGTGAAGCAATACAGCTGATTTAAGTCTGCAAAAATATCCAGGTTACTAGGGCTAGTTGTAGCCTTGAATTTATTTGATTGCATTTCTTAAAAAATAAAGTAACTAACAACAGCTCAATCTCCAGCTTCTGAAAGTGAGTCATCTTTACCATTTGCAACTGGGCAGGAATGACAACACCTCTAGTATCAAAACAAAACATAATTCACAACACTATTATGAACTTGCTAAAGCCCCAGTCTTATTTTTCTCTTTGCAAATTTATTCTTTTTGTTGTACAATCACCAGTCATCTGAATTAGACATATGAATACTATATGGCTCTACAACCTGCTCTGAAGAAAATATCGATGGTTCAGAAAATTTAAACCTATGTTGAATTCTATGTGTATTAAATTCATAACTTACTGACACTTCCATTTACCTGAAAGGGATCAAAAGCAAGAACAACAACAAAGCATCCTAGAATCTTTCACTTCAATCCTGTCCACAGACGTGAAAAATGAAAACATCTACTGGGAACCTAACTCTCATCCCACAAGACAACAGTATCTTGTGAAGTCTTAACGGAGACCACTGCAAAAAAGCATGCTAAGTTTAAGACTAAATATCCTGCTTCCTTCTGCAAATTCATAACAGTCAAAGCAACCTGCACTTGCAGAAACTGGGAAAAGCAAGCCCACTTTCTTCCAACATGCAATAATCACTATTTCATGTTACAGACCAAAAGATTTCAACCCATCGCTACGTAAAACGCTACAATTTTGCCCTTCTCCCATACTGTCTTTTTTTCTGAACTAGAACAACTATTTCTGTAGACTGAGCAGGAAGTAGTTCTGTAGACTCAGCTCACGAACTGAGCAGGATAAACTATCAGAGAAGAAAGAAAGAAGAGGAAGAGCGAGCTGTAGGGCCGCTCTAGATTTCTTCCCTTTCCCCTGGACAGTAAGGTGCCATTCCCGAGTCTAACAAAATCCAATTTTCCAGGGAAGCTCCAGCCCCCGGGCACCCCCGAGGGTGTCCCGGCCGAGGCCCCGCCGCCCACCCCGCCCTACCTCGGCCCGGGGGCCTCCCCCGGCGGTCGCCGCCGCTCCGCCTCCCCCCAGGGCCTGATCGCTCTTCTTGCGCTTGTACTTGTCCTTGTAGATCTTGTTGCGGTGCCGCTTGCACATCCAAGGCTTGCGCTGCTTCACCACCTGCGTGGTGGTCTCGCTGCAGCCCTGGTACGTGCAGCTCTTGCACTCGCCGCCCGCCGCCGCCTCGCCGCTCGAAGCCGCCGCCGCCGCCCCCGCCTCCGCCTCCTCCTCCTCCAGCTCCTCCAGGCTGGCCGTGCTCTCGCCGCCCGCCGCCTCGGCCTCGGCCTCCTCCTCCTTCGCCTCGGCCCCGCCGGGGCCCCCCAGCTCGTACAGCACCATGAAGCCGCCGCTAGAGGAGGGCGGCAGCGGCGCGTCGGCGCTCGGCACCGGCTGCAGCGCCACTCCCGCCGCCCCAGCCGCCGCCTCCCCGCCGCCGCACGGCTGCATCAGGAGCAGCGCCAGCTGCTGCGGCGGCGAGGAGGAGGACGAGGAGGAGGAGCAGGAAGTGGAGGAAGACGAGAAGGCGAAAGGGGGAGCGGGGGCGGCCCCGCGGGGCGGCCGAGCCCGACCCCGCCGGTCCCGGAGTCCCCGCCGCGCCCCAGCGCGCAGGCGCCGCGCATGAGCCCCGGCCGTGCTGAGGGGAGGGGGCCGGGCGGGGCCTGTAATGGCGGCACCGCCCCCCGGGGTGGTCCGAGGGGGTTTTACCTCAAGGCTGTATTGGCGTACGGTGGAAGGAGCGTTTGGTAGCTCCAGCCACCGCCACCGCCACCGCCACCAGTGTGGTTTGGGTCTGGGTGACGTCCTGCCCTTAAGGGGAAGGGAACACCCGAGATTCGTAAATGCTCGTGGTCAAAAGGAACGACAAAAGTCAAGAGGGGCCGCAAACAATCAAAGTTTTATTAGTAAATTGCACACTTGGCATGGAAATCGGTGTGTTAGCCCCCCTAAGCATATGGCAGTGGGCTTTGGATAGAGGGAAAGGCTGAAAGTGAAGAGAGAAAGGAAGAGATGAAGTAAAGGGGAGGGAGGGAGAGGGGAGAGAGAGAAAGAAATTAAGCAAGGGAGAGAGAAAGAGAAAAAGATGTTCAGAGCCCTGGGGATGCTACCCTGACTTGTGGGGATACCATTTCATTGATAGGTTTCCCGACCCTGAAGATAGGTTTCTTGCTTTCCATGTAAATTAGTTGTCATGTGCAGTCTATTCTTTCAGATCTTCCTGGGAATGAGTTGGAGGACTTTGGGCATCTTGGGCGGTCTTGATCCCCCCCCCCACAGTCCATGCTCATTTCTTGGCCTTATTCCTGGACTTGCACAGTACTGTGTTATGCTTATCTCCAGAACAAGGGTGTTTGTCCCAGAAAAGTGCTGCCCTATCTCCACATGTTCTTATTCTCCAGTCACATCTTTTTCTTTCTCACAGCGTGTTAGTACCAACAATCCTTGTTTGTTAGCATCAGCACTCCTTGGTTGGCTCTCACAGCCATCCAGCAATCTGTTCTTGAGACATACACATCAGCCCCTTATCTTCTTGGGTTCTACACCCTGTCAGCCTGCTCAGCCCCCTGTCCTGCTCTGGTCCTGTGATGCCTGTCCAGACCCAAACATTCCAGCCACTGATCTTTCACAAGTGCTGCCTCTCGGCTGTACTTGTGTTCTTGCTTTTCAGCCACTGTCACTTCAGACTGGGGACAAAGTGATGCAGTTTGGCTTCTCCCACTTAGCCTTTTTGTTTCCTCTAGCTCGCTGTTGCCTATGTTGCTTTCAGCATGCTGCTCCTTTCCCTTTCTTCCTTTGGAAATTGATTCTCTCTTTGGTTCACTTCTGCATTGTGATTTGGATGCTTTTTCCCTATTACAAAGTTCTGCTAAGCTCATCTTCACCCAAGTCCTGCCACGTACATTATTGCTAAGTAATTTCTTTATTCTGCAATGTAAATGAATGCTGGATCCATAATCTTAGATGTTTTGTCACTCCTCAGTCCTGTCCTTTTTTCTGCAAAGCTCTTGCATTTTATTCCAAGAAAAAAATGTCATGCCTACCTTCAGTGTTCCTTTTGCTTACTATTTCTGTGTCAGGCACTGGATTTTCCTCACTCCTGCAGAGAAGTCCCATTGAATTCCATCTCCTTGATCACCTGCTTTTTTCCCCCCTTCATTTTTCTTACCTCCTTACTTCTTCCCTTTCTAGTTGGCTCTTCCTCAAGGGCTCTTCTCTTTCTCATTGCACGCATCTGTTCATCCCATATTAAAGAACAGTGCTGACTCCATTACTCCATTTATTCCCTGGCAATTACCACAGCTCCCTTTTCCTTTCATTAAGGTAAATGATTATGCTGTTTACAGTTGTAGCCATTCCATTTCACCCTCAATCTTGTCATAATACAGTTCTCCCTCATTTGTCAAAATAGTTAATGATGTGGTATAGTCACAGGCAAATCACAGTGAACGGAGTAACTCTTTCCTCATCACCTTTGACCCACCAGTCACCTTTAATATGGGCAATAAAATAAACACCCAGCTGTGATGTTTAAACTGAAATTACAAACTATTTCTTTTTTTGGCCGTGAAGACTTACCCTCCACATATCTGCCTCAGTTTCTTCATCTCTGTTACAGCCACGCTGGGACGACTTACCAGAAGCTTTCCTTAGAACTCAACCTTGTATCTGTGCCAGTAGTGAAACACGTAAAAGTTACAGGTAGCCTTTTTTTTTCTCATGCCTCATCTCTTTTGATGTCAGCTCCTTAAGACAGAGGGTGTCACAAAATGTTTGATTTTTTTTCCCCCTCACATTATAGTTCCATTGAAATAATTTTAGGTTGGTTTTTTTTTGCTTTAAATGCATCTTGAAAGAATTCCTTCTTAAAATTCTAAGTGCTTCTGACATGAATTAAAATAAAAATTCAAAGTAATAACGAATCAAAATCAATAACATTTTTCTCCAGCCACACTCCTTGCACATATCCACACAACAACTAATTAAAAGAAATGGGAAGCCGATAGCCTTTAAACCCTGGGAAGAAGAGTTGCTCGTGTCCTTCACCACCACTTTTCTGAAGCCCCCCTGAGACACATAGGTTTGTCATGGGCCAGTCAGACCAGTAGGCTGAAGCAGTGAAAGGCTACATGAGAAAATTTTTCATGGAATTAGGGTTTTCCAACCAAATGCTCTGCTGAAAATTCCCTCTCTTCTAGAATAAGTTTGGTTCTACCTTAGACACCCTGGTAACACATGGGGATCTCACTGGAGAGTGTGCCTGGAAGCATACTTCAACTCCATAGTTCTCATTTTCCTCATCTAAAGAACAAAGAGCAACAGAAAGCTGCAGAAAACTAACAGTACCTTACAAAGGTACTGAAAGGGTTAATTAATTAGCAAATCAATTTGATATTTAATGAGCCTATTACTGTACTGTGAAGTTTTATCCAATTCTTCTTACCCCAGAACCTTATCATCTACTTGCTTTAGGGCATAGCAACATAAACAGGAATTAAATTAATGTGAGCTAACAAATTAAACCCTTCTTAAGAGGTTGCCATTGATAATTTCTTTTTTTATATGCCCAGCTTGCTCAGAAAAGAGAAATCTCTGATGGAAAAAGAAAGTAGTCCTTTCCTTGGGCTGTACCTCTGTCATTCTGGCTCTTGGGGGAAGAATGTCATGTCTGGAAAACTTTTTCACCAGTCTGTACATCATTGCCATCCAATTGCATCATGTTTTGTCTTCCCAGGTGCAATTAAAAGGAGATGCCAAATACAACTATTGAAATCTAATAAATTAATTTGTCCGTATTCTGACATCTTGTTGTTTAAATGGATTCTGTAATTTTCTGCTGTCTCTTTTGTTTGTGTTTGTGAAGTAGTTAATTTTAATATTCTGGATTTCTATGCTAGTCCTTAATATCCAGTTCTTACTTGTCTTGGGAAACAACATGTATTAAAAAAACCGATACAGGTTATGATTCAGGGAGGTAATCATCATTTGAGAGACTGATTTGTCCTACATATAGAGCAAGATAGTACTAATGATTATAGCTGAAGTAATATTTTCAAATGTTGAAAGTTATTTTATCACTATTCAATGAGTAATTATATGAATTTTGTTCACTCAATATGTCTCTCTCTCTCTCTCTCTCTCTCTCTCTCTCTCTCTCCCTATCTATCTTTTACACAGAAGAGCATTTGTATTTATCATTTGCTGTAAAAGCAAAGGGCATACTAAGAACTTCTATGAGATATGGGACTATGAAATTCATACATTCAGTGTTGTGATAACCCTGGAGACATAATCTAAATGCAAATTATTCTTCTTATTGCTATTGGTTAACTCTCATAAAATGAACAGGAGAGCATTTGGGTTTTTTAAACAGGAGTGAATGGTGCTCAAAAGATGCACATGAATGAAGACTGCTGAAGGGCTGAGAACAAATAGTTTTTAAAGCACATCTCCTTAGAAACACATCGTTTGATAAGGGAATCAAAATGTGAGTATATATAGTCAAGAGAGATTTTTCTGCTTTGTTGTACCTTGTACTGCTTAGCAAACTCCCCATTTATTCTTCTTACCTATTCTTGGGGTTCAAGTCAAATTGCACAGTGATACAGTCGTGGAAAGATTAAAAAGCTCAGCAGTCTAAAAAGAGATCTGCCCTCAAAGGAGGGCAAAGCTCAGACTGATCAATATGCTTACTGATACAAATGCCCATGTGACAATGGGTGCTGAAGTCTTATGAATAATAGAAAGCAAAGGACTTCAAGCTGCTCTAGTCAGCCTGTTAAAGCTTGGTTTTCAGATAAGTGTACAAAAGTTTAATGCCAATTTCATCAGACTTCTCATTTTATAAAAATAAACATCCTCTATTCAAATATATGAAATGAGTATGTTCAAAAACTTATTAGGCTTTATGAATTACAGACAAATTTATTTTTGCAAATCATGGAAATAAAAAACTAAACAGAAGTTTTGTTTGCATCATGGATGTGTATTCTGGGTTTAGTAAATGGTCATCAGAGAGAAGTTTTAAAAGAAAACCAGGGCCTCTCTCATTTTGCATTGTTATCTTTGTCCCATGAAAACAGATAAGTTAACCAGCTCTGCTGAAAGTCTCCCTTTTCATGTATTTACATTTAATTAGACATAAATTAATCAGCTTATAAATAAAATTACATTCACATTCACAATATAATAAAACCAATCAGAAATAGGCATGAATAAAAGTGTGTGGGACAGCAATTAGAATATGCTCTGAACCTCACCTTGAACCTTTATTGCCCCCTGTGCTCTCAACTCCTTTAATTACTGGAATACTACTAAATCTCAGAACAGTGTTTCTTTGATGTCATTGTCAGTTGCTGAAGTAAAACTTATCTAGAGCCCATTTTGTTAGTCTAGGTGATTTCCATTCATAGTGAATGTATGGGTGATTATTGCTTTTGGCATCTGAGCAAGATCAGTGCCATTTTGTTCTCTCATGCAGGGCCAGCATCCTTGGATGTGTCCTGAAATGTCTCCTAGTCTGTGTAAATCATGATATACGGCTTTGTGGTATGGAACAGTTATTACCTTGGCAGAGGTCAGTGTTGCTAGTCCTAATTATTACTGTTTCACAGATTGATACCCTCTTAATGTAAATCATTGAATTCAGGCCTACTTTAAAACGATATCTCTCTCCTTATAGCCAAGAAACCGTGAATAACTGAAAAGAAAATGGCTTACTGTAGCAAAAGTAGGGATAGTCACTCTGCTTAATGAGGCAGTAAATGTCAATAACAGAATAAATTTACAAAAAAATCAAAAAAAAGAAAAAGGAGTGAGCTTGGTTTTAGAGTATGAAACATTCTCTTTCAGTAGAAGTAGGAACAGCCTTGCTTATTAAGGAAGTTAAAACTAGATGGAAGCAAAGCTCTAGATAAGTAAAGTAATCCTCTGTTGGCAGGGAAATATGTCAGATTAGCTGCTCTGTCCATTGCCAACAGCTGTGGTTGCCAAATACAAGCATCTCATAACTGTATCTGAATGTCAGCATCTTTTCCTTCCTATTTTATAACAATTGCTAACATTGATCATGTGTTTTGGCCTTTGTGCTGACATACATAAAATCATAGAACAGTTTGGGTTGGAAGGGACCTTAAAGATCATCTAGTTCCAACTGCCCTGCTATGGGCAAGGACATTTTCCACGAGACCAGGCTGCTCAAAACCGAGTTCAGTGTTGGCTTTGAATATCTACAGGGATGGGACATCAGAACATCTCTGGGCAATCTCTGTCCATGTCTCACCACTCCTATCTTGGGATTCATAAGCAGTACTCATAAGCGTGGAGTAGAGGGGCAGAATCACCTCTTTCACCATGCTGACCATGCTGCTTTTGATGCAGCCCAGGATACAACTGGCTTTCAAGGCTGCAAGCACACATTCTGGGTCATGTTGAGCTTCTCCTCATTGACTCCATTTCATGATCTATGGGAGTTACACCTTGGGGTCACTCACAAGTTACTCACAGGTTGTGTTCTGAATAGTCTTTTGTCACTTAAATTGAGCAGTGAAATATTTCCTGTATAGTTCTCATAAGTATGTTTTATATGTCATTTCAAGAAAAAGCTGGATGATCTACTTCTGGCATAGTTATTTGGACAGCAACATTTATATTTTCTATTTCTGGCTTAATGCCACACATTTCTCACATATAAGTGTTATCAAAGGTGTCTAGTTTTTCTGAAAGATGTATTTCACACTTGAGAGTCCCCTTCATGGAAGGGGATGGTTCTGACCTATTAAGAAGAATTTCTTTCTTGAACTGGAGCTATTTTTGCACACTTTTCTAGCACTTGGTTGAAGCCGTGAAATAGCAACTTTGTCAGTTCTTCTACACATTTTTCTGTTTTGTTTTTCAGTATGAAGCTGAGAAGTTTATTTTGATTTGTTCTGTTTAAGCCACCATTCTTCAAAGAGTAAGAGAATTACAATCCCTTTGTCTTCTTTGTACTGCAGCGATGGGGCAAGTACACAGAAAGGGAAGGACAAAGGCATAGAATGTTCAAAATACTCTGTTTTATGAAATTGCATGTTAAGAACTGTAAGTAAATAAGATTTGTATGCTCCTAATATATATGCTTTGCTAGGCCACTCTTCTTCTCCCTTTACAGAAAGTCAGGGAAAAAGGAGTTGAATTCATGGGTTTTTAACTCTTTTGTTAAATTCTGCTCAATAACCTATTCCTGTTCTCTTTGAAATGCTCAACAAATACAGGTACTATCCTAGAAGAGAAAATGAGTTGTTGAGCCTGCAAGTCTACCTTAAAAGGTAGAAAGATTCATGGATAACTGTATGGGAAACATGGAAAAAGTGCTGAGTGGTCTTGGCATATTAAATATCAAGAGAAGTAAGGACAAGTGCTCCCTGAAGACTTTGTGAAAATGTGAAATTGTGAAATTGTGAAGTTAATTCCATGTTCTAAATAGATGCCAACTTGTAGGCTTAATGAATTGTTAGCACTGAAGATCCGTTTGTGTGTCTTGTGAGCAGTCTTACAGCAGTCTGTGCCACACAATCCATTGAATTGTGTTTGGAAGTGAAAAATGTGCAGCCTAGATGATTCTGCCCTCCATCTTGGTTTTCTAGACTACTCCTGTATAGAGTTTGGCATTTAAATTATTGAAAGCAGGATAGAAAGCTTAAAATGCAATTTGAATATCCTCAGACCATTGAGGAATTCTGATTAGCTCCCCCTATATTAACATACTGATAATATGACTTATCCTCTTTTCAACAGAACATTTAGTATAAAAAAATCTGACTACTTCTAAATGTTCCTCTTTATATTGCAACTGTTGTACACTGTAATAGAGAAAGTGGTTCCCGTGGTATTATTTTCTTATTATAAATTATTCTTCACACAAGAGTTTTAGTGAAGACAATCTTATTCCAAGTAATGTGTAAAAGTTGACTAAGGACCAGGTAATCCTTGCTCGGCTGCTTTTTCTCAATAAATAATTATAAGTCATGTTTAGAAACATGTAAAAGTCTGGAAACTGTAAATCTGTCCCCCTTTGCTTGTCTTTGGCACTTCACTCCACCAAGAGTTTCCTTCACTCTTCTTTATATTGAAATGAGTACGACCAGTAGCTTTGAAAATAAAGTGTAAGGAGTACACAGATGCTGATTTTGGACTTGATTAGTGGTGATGAAAAATACAAATGCCATGTTTTATATAACAAACACAAGCTGGAAGTTTAAATCATTGTGTTTCCCTGAAACTATCTGTATTATGAAAGATCTTTAGATCCAGAGAATCTAGATGTTACAGTCTGTCCTCTCATCTATTTTTAAACAGGCACTGTTGATTAGATTGTTTTTAAAACAGTATGAATAAAGTGACTCTATTTCTATATATATTTGCTTACTATCTAGTGTAAAGAAATACTAAGTGCAAAATTCAGCTCTGATTGAAAGTCAACCCTGCCAATTTCCACAGTTATATGCAAATACCACTCAGAGATGAACTGGGACCTACAAGCTATTTATTTGTTGACAATCTCTTCTACTCAAGCTTCACTGTAAAAGAAATCACAATGCCTTTACTTTACTAAGGCAATTTCTGGAAGATCCATCTTGCTTGTAGAAAGAAAGAAAAAAACCCATTTATATAAAAAATAAGTCACCACTACTGACTGCAGTGGGATCCCTGAAGGCTAATAATTTATTTCACTGTGTTTAGTCCTCCTAGTTTGTCCATGACCTGGATCCCTTGTTACAAGAGTAAGTGTGTCAGATGTTTGCAGTGACGTGACCAGTTGCAGCTGTGTTTAGCCTATTTCCACTGGCAGCAGACTTGAGCTTGTATATGGTATCCTTAATTTCTTGGTAGCTTGATGACAGGCAAGACAGCCAGCACTACTTAATGTATTAATGTAATCCATGAGAATTGTTCTTTAACCCATGTCTAGCCTTCATCTGCTTCTTTACTCCTACATGATAAAGTGATTGTACTTAAAGTAATGGTCTTCCAAGCATGCCCTAGTCAGGAAAGTCAACAAAACTTTTGATCTTTTAACAGTTTATTCTATAACAAATACATCATCCTATTACATTAAAAGTGTAGAGTACCAAGAGAGGGCTCAGACTGCCAGTGCTAAGATATTATTACACTTTCTAAAAATTTCAGATAGTAATTTTCTTACATGAGAGATACTGCCCTATTAAGTGTCAAATTATGGTAAAGAAGAATTAATCATAGAGTACCAGATTGGTAAACCAGTAGCCAAGATTAATTGCAATCACTGTGGAAAAAAGATTACCCTAACCAATAATTATAAAAATATGTACTACATATTAAGATGCACATCATACATATAGGAGTTAACTTTTGAAAAACTGTGAGCAAAACAGTGTAGGGGAAAAAAAATAGAAAATAGTTGATTTCAAAGAAGATTGTATTAGATGGTTAAAAAAAGATAGTTCCAATCTATCAGAAAGGACAACTTTGGCTTAGAGGCAGTCTTGACACAGTAATGTAGCCAGGGCCGGACTTGTGAATACAAAATGATATGTAACGAAAAATGGGTAAGGAGGCATATATGACCAAGAAATGTAAGGAAATGGCTAAGAATGTTATCAATACATAAAATAAAGAAGAAGCTGAAGATTTTTAGAAAAGAAATTCTTCCTAGATTTGCTGTTAAAGGGAGATGATAAAGTTACTATTAAGGAAAAAAACCAGAGATTTAATAAATATTTCTGTTAATCCATTAAAAAAAGTACCATGCTTTTTTTCCCATAATGAGAAAATTAAAAGTATCTTCCAGTTCCATAACAACTAAGAAGGTTATTAAACATCTGCAAAAGAAAAATTCTGTTAAGTCTGCAGACCTGTATAATTTGTACCAAGATACCAGAGGAGCTGGATCCCTTTTCTGTTTTTAATAAATTTTTATTTTATTTAATAAATTTTCATTTTTTCTTGCTAAGAGGCAAGAAGATTGTCAATGCTGCAGCAATATTCCAAAGACAGGGATGATGGCTCAAAACAGTATATACTGCTTATCCTGATGTAAGTCACAGGTATATAAATCTTCAGTAGTGAAGACTAGACATGAATCTTAGCTATCAAGGAATTGGATATCAAACATAAAACAGCTGCCAATGAAAGTTCATTTTCATAGGAAATAGAACTTTTAAAGTTGAGTCTGATTTTTGTTGGGGGTTTTAGGGGGTTTTTAATTGTATTTTTAAGGTAATGTATGTTTGAGAAAAGTACAAAATGTAACTTATTTAGGCTTTGGAAAATAATTTGACTGTACACCAGTGTGTTCTGATTAAGATCATTATTGTATATGAAGAGTAAAGAAACAGTAAGAAAATATTGTGGGAAGTATTTTTTTAAACAGGTGCCAATGATGAATTGTCCACATAGAGTCATAACTGGGTATGAATGTCTGCGGTGGGATTTTACATGGACCTGCAGCAATTTTGATATTTTTCAACATTTGACTTAATGATGTGAAAGTAAATACAAAGAGCTGATGAAATTTGCAGGCTGTATGAAGATACATGGTATGGTAAGTTACAGACTGTGGCTGTGTTCCTGCCATCCTCTAAAAATGTACTTTACCACAGTACAAAACTAAGAACATGAAATTCAGGCCAAGTTCACAGAATGGTGAACTTTTACTGCAAGAACGTGGTTTCTGAAAATGATTTAAAGGTCACAATATGCAAGCATATCACAAAAAACTCCCACTGTGATGTTCAGGTAAAAATGTCATTTTCAATACTCACACTTAGGGACACAAGTTCATTTTCTTATGGAACACTGGTGAAACTTTATTGTGAAATATAACTAAGGAGTTACATGAGCTTTTCTGTTTTATAAAAAATTATAAAAATTGAATATATGCATGGAAAACAACTACAAAAAATAAATCAAAAATACCCCATCCTTTACAGCAGAGATTTTAGTACAAGCGTGGCTTTAGAGTGAGACACAAGTTCACTTATTGAGAAAACCTGAGATGTCATATCATTTTAAGTAGGTTTTTGAGGAGAAAATAATAGTAAGTGAATTAAATTAAATTGAATTAAATAAAGAAAACCTCAGGGGGAAAAAAAAACCAAACAAACAAAAAAATCCCAAAACACCAGTTTCAGGAAACTAAAGTCATACAGGTTCAAATGGGACATTAGGCACAAATTTTTAACAGTGAAGCTGATTAACCACTGGACTAAGCTAATAAAACAGTGGTGGATTTTCCAGATTTCTGTTTCTTGGATTCAAGCCTAGCTAGATTGCTGGAAAATGTGTTTAGCCAAACACAAGATAGCACAATAAAAGGGGAGATGGGTGATACATCTGTGAAATGGTCTGTGAAATACTGGAGATTCAAATCAGGTGATCCAATACCCACTTCTCATTATAAAGTCTGTAAACTCCCTTCAGTTCAACTATAGATACCATAAATCTTATTTTTGATAGTACTCAGGTTATTAATATCAAAGGACCAGAGATCTCAGTCACACTAACTAGAAGAAAGTTGTAATAAAACAAAATCTGGTGGATATATGTTCTTTAGAAATTTCTTTCCCTTTCCCTGCATTCTGGGACAATAAACTTCCTCTGTTATGTAAGGCTGTGTCTTCTTTACTGTAGGAAAGGAAAAAACTTTTCTTCTTTTCCATCTCTTCCCTTATATCACCTCTGACTTGTTAACTATACTCACTTACAGGAGTTTCCTTCAGGAGGACAATTGTCAGCATTATTACCTATGGTGTCCTTGTCTCTAGAACACTGAGAGGGACAGAGATGGAATGTTGACAGCTGGGTATCTCCTTAGCTGTGGAGACAGGCTCAGTGGCTTTGTAGCAATAATGCTCTTTTGTGTAAGGGGTGTAAGGGAATGAGAAATCTTTTGGATCAGAGCACGAGTGAATCAGCTCGTGGGAATATGAAAAAGTCTCAAGGATTGAGTGTTTTGAGAAAAAGATAAGAATGGAACATCTGCAGCATGGACAAAACAACATCTGCGGATGGGAGGCAAGGTTAGGCCTGCTGAGATGTGTGAGAATAAGTAGATATGGAAGTAAAGGAATTTAGCAAAACAACACCTGTGGATGGGAAACTAAGTTAGGCCTGCTGAAGTGTATGGGAATAAATAGATAAAGACATAGAGGAATGTAGAATATAAGATAATGTAATTATCCAATAATAATTGTGTGAATGTAGCCAATAACAGACTAAGTATTTGAATATTCAACAGTTACTAAATTGTATAAAAACAGGTATATTTCTCAATAAAATTGGAAGCTTCCAAAATCATCATATTGGTGTGGCGTGAAGCTTTCACTGGGACCGCACGAGACTACACTGGGGCTTTCCACAGGCTTCACATTGGACAGCAGTTTGTATTTGCTCTTCTATGAATTAGATGAAGCAAAGCATAGCTCATGCAAAATTGATCTTCAGATAATGCTGCTACTTCATGTCTCAAAAGAGACTCAGCAAAGAAAGACCTGGTAGCTTCATACACAATTATATATTTGAAATGTTCTGACCTGAATGATCTTACAAAGAAGAAAACAACTTTCTTACAGAAAAGTTGCAGCTGTAGTGACTGCCCAGTAGTCTGAGACCACAGCAGTACAGTCAGGGTAAGGGACAGCTTTTGCGGGTTATGTGGGACCAACAGAAGAAATAGGCAAAATTTTCTGTCTCCCCAAGATGCTGCTAGTTCTGGCAGCCCTTGCCATGGAAGGACAAAGCAGTATCACAGCAAAGGTGACAAAGGTCTGAAGCTTTTTGTACTCCCATTTTCTCCTAGAAGTAGCATTTCACCTTGCTCTTTCCACGCATATGCCCGCAGAAAGGCTTCGCAGCAGAAAGGCTTGGCTGGGGGGTTTATAGCTTGCAGAAACCAAGAAGCATAACATACATTGACACAATTCCCTGTTCCCTGCAGCATGTAATTTCTAGTTTTCAAAGACATACTGTGACTTCTGGTCCAGAGGAAAGAAATGGAACAAAATTCTAATTCTAAAAATTCTTGACATGGGCTTTCCCTTTAAAGATTTTATGTAAAAGCTAGTTATTTTCTAGTCCCACTATCTGATAACAATCCATACTGATAGCCATATAAATAAATTAATGTGTTCAAAAATTAAATATTAAAAGGTTCTAGCTCAAGGAAAACTGTTTCTACTGCTCTAGCTGTGAATATTTGAGGTTAGTTGTAGAAAAGACACCTGTACTTCAGAGAGAAGAGGGAGGAAGGAGAGGGCAGGGATGAGATATGAGGCATCAAGAAAAATTTCTTGAAAAGAAAATGTGTTAGGTCCCTATTCTTATGTGGGTGAGATATGTTTTACCTACCAGATCATATTCTTTCTGGTACTTACCCAGAAGTTCTTGTGACACAGAGACTGTCTTTGCCATTTGCTGTGCTGCACCTACTAAAAGTCCCAGAATCATCAACTGACATTGCCAAGAATCATCATAGGAAAATGGCATAGGCTAAAATTATCTAAATAAGCTGAAAGATGTTAAACGGGTTAAATAAGTTAAAGCCAAAGACATACTGATGAAAATCTGTTTGTTAAGAAAAAAAAGGCTAATAAATCAACAGTTCTCACCCCTCTCAAAACACTTGTTTGGAAAGACTCGTTTGGAAAACTGGAAATGTGAGAATATTTGCTCTCCTGCTGAGTGGAGTATTCATCTCTTAGAGACTAGGAGGCCAGGAAGTAAACTATGGTGCAGTAAGGAAGGAAGGACATTCACAACCCCTATATGATCAAAAACTCCACCAATGCTAATTTCATCCAGTAGGGTTAATTCCCTTTTTTCACCTGTCTAATTCTTGCAAAGTCTAGAGAGCTTTTATTGAGATAGCAAACCCTAGTCTTGATTTTAAATGAACTTATGTTTTTGACTCGAGGATAAGAGAGTTAGATTTGTCTTCAGACAATTCCCTGGGATTCTCCAGTGAGTGAAAATATTCTAGACTTCTTCAGGAAGAGATGCCTGAAATTGTGAGTGCTGCAGGATTCTGATAGAGCTACAACAGGGTAGTTTAGTGAGTCGAAATGTAGAACAACATGTGAACAAGTCGAACTTCTAATGTTTTTCCATTTTTTCCACAACAGATCTGTTCTGTAGATAAGGCTCAAGAATTCCAAGTGTTCCCTTCAGCATCAGCATCTCTGAATAGCTTCAACAAATCAAGTTGAACCTGATACTGGAAATATTATGGATCACCCATACCTAGTTCTAAATTAGTCCTCTCTCCTTTGGCTTCTTTTTCCTTTATTGGTCATTCTCAGAAGACAAATTTCTCTCAAACTTCTCTTTTCTCATCTTTTTTTTATGTGTGCCATAAAAATCTCTCCAAAGCACAATAACACAGCTATAGCTGTGTTGCTCTCATTCAGATGATGCTACTCTGTCTCTATGCATATTCATTTCCTTGTTTTCCTGCTTAAAATTCTGCCTGTCATGGCTCAAATTTCAAACTTTAATTACTTGTCAAAGCCACAAAATTCTGAGAAGCATCCTCACAGTGCCTGCTCTCCAAATGGTGCCTTGTGTTTGTGTTGACTCCAGCCAAATCTCTATGGAAAACATTGAACTGAAAGAAGTGTGTTAGTATTCAAAGACCTTTTGCTGGATCAAAATTAAATCAGTCTTAATCATCATAATTTTAAAGCTTGGAAGTACTTCCTCCCAAATAAAAAACTTGGAATTGCTGGAGGCACCTTATTCTGGGCTGCTAGCTAACAGTGTCAGAAAGCAGTAGCCTCACAAACCCCAGCTTCCATGCCAAGTAATTAAAGCTCCTTAGGAGGCTGTCCCATCTGAGAACTGTAAAGTCTTAATCTAAATCTCCTTCTGATCCAGTGAGTCTTGAAATATGCTCAAACATTGGCCACTTGGAAATGTCATAGCCCTTCCACAGAGCAATAAATTCTGGCAAGAAAGGCCCAAGGTTAATCAAAGTATTATTATTTTTAATAGTAGTTCTAATTTAAGACAGTTCCTCAGGAGTCAGTACGAGGCGGTGGTTTTTAAATGAGTTATGAGCATATGTGTGACTTCTTTGCACCTTTAGCATCTTTGCTGCTCTTGCATTCGGTATGCCAAGATCAGTTCATACCTCACTGGTGCTAAGGGATAATCTAGGGTATTTTCTTGTTATTTCTCTAATGTATTATTAATTGCTCTGTTTGTAAGCAAAAAGGAACTAGTGTATTAAAAATTATCAGGAAAGCAGTGGCAAACAAAAGAGAAAATAATGTGCATAGTGTGCCTATTGTAGTTGCTCAGTACAGTTCTGGTTCTTCTATCTCAAGGGCAATAACAAACCTGGAAGAAGCATAGAGATGGGTGATAAGGATGATAAAAGGTATGGAACTGCTAAATAATAAATAGACAAGACAGTAGACTGGCAGAGAGATAACTGAGAGGGTAAAAGGTCTATGAAAATGAGTGGCTAGAAAAGAAAGTTATAAATTTTTATTATAAGCTGTTTCATACAGTACAAAAGCAAGAGAACTTCAAGTGAAACCAGCAGATGACTAGATAAAAGCAAACAAAAAAGGTGAATTTTCATACAGTATTCAGTCAAGCTGTGGAAAGTTTCCCTGCAGAAAGTTATGGGTACAAGTTTGCATAATTCAGAGTGACTGGAAGAATTCATGAAAGAAAACTTCAACCAAAGTAAAATGCAGATGTATTGTGTTATGTGCAATGGTATTATGTGCAACATATATTTAAAATATCCATTGTATACACCACAATTATATTAAACAATTGCACAATACAGTTCTAATATACATAGTGACAATACCTCTACCTCAGGAAGTCTTCAAATGATTATTTGCTGGATAGCTGCCCTGGGAGCATTTGGAAGAAACGCTACTGTGAGTGTACTGTTCTTATTACCGTTATCCAGTCTGCTAACCTCTGTTCTCCTGGGATTGTTGTTGTTGTTTTCTTCCTTGTCTTATTTTTTTTCCCTCAAAAGAAACTAGCCTTCCATGCCGCAATCTGCTCAATTTGTTTCAGTAAACATCCCTTAACTAAGGGATATTACCATCTGTTCCTGGCACCTTTGAAGTCTAGCTGCTGCCACAGGCACATGATTGACTAAATCCTTGCTCTACTCCACTGGATGGTGCTTTAGTCAGTGGGTGGGAAAAAGGGAATAAAAATGTGGGAGGAGCTGGTGTTTCCTAGTGTCTTGTCTGTCACTGCCCTTGTATTCACGTTCTGTGATTCCAAGAAGCACCAGTTCTATTATCAGTTGTTGGATACTGGCAATTATTTATGGTCCATGCTTCTGGGAAACTGAGAGTTATTGCCAAGAGAAGCATAGCTAAACTGAGATATCTGAGGCCAGATGTGCCACATATCAAGTGCTACCTTGGACAAACCACGTAGTAACTCATTTTGAGGGCTGAATCCTAGGCTAGATGAATCCTTCTTTTGACTCTTGCAGCCAATTTCATATTCTTAAAAACATGGGGAAAAGATTATTTCTGATCATATCACAGTTTCCCCTTAAGCTGACCCTTTCATAGTAGTATTTGTAGGAGATCTCATTGAGACTAATAGCTAATATCCTAGTGAATATGAGGTTTATGAGACAAGAATCTTGAAAAAGACCATTGTAGTGGTTTGGAAAGGTCATTCTGGTTCTTGTAGGTAGCAGCTTGTAACCTGTCTGGCCATGATTCCATATCCATTTACAGCTGGATCAAAAACTGATAGGCTCCAGACTTGTATTTGTAAACTTGAGTTCGCAGCTTTAGCAGGAGAACAATCAAGTCTCCTCCATAGCAGAAGACCTGACTGAATACCAGAGGTCCTACATTAGTCACAATTGCAGTAGTCAAAAAGACACAAACAAACAAACAAACATAATAGAATGTCTGAATATGTACCTTTTTTTTTTTTTTTTTTCCCCAGAAACTGGAGAGGGGGAAGAACAACGAAACAGCTAATACACTGACTGTTATGAAATGGTACTGGGAAATTGTACTGAAACGGGCACTTCTGTCTTCCTGATACTGCATTTGATACATGAAATAATAGAAGGGAAAGACTTCCCTGCAAAATTTTGTGGTTTCTTTGAAGCATATCACTAGAAAAAATTGTCACTGTAATTTCTTCCATCTGCTCCCTTTGGTTAATAGGTACAAGACTGTCAATTCATCATACACAAGAAGAAACCTGGGGCCAAATTCTCTGTTGGCATAACTCCACAAAAGTCTTGGTCTCAGTCTTCCCTGCGAAGAATTGATTCTGAAAAATTCACTGGAAAAACAAGAGAAAAATGGAAAAAGCATAACATGACCCTTTTTTTCTCATAGTTATTCAACCATATAAAAAACCCCATGGAACCATTTGCAACAGATTTCTGAGACAAATACTTTCAAGACCCAAACACCAACGAAGTCCTGAAGCAGTAGGCCATGCCTATTTCTACACACAATAAGGAATGTATGGCATCATATCTATTAGATTCTGGATACACTGTCATAGAATTTTCATACTTGGTGATCCCTATTTGCAGATTGCTTTCTCTCCATCAGGAAATGGAGATGATCACCATCAGTTTGTGAAATGCCTTGGAATAGAAGATCGACAAGTAGCAAACATTTCTATATAAACACTGTCCTTTATCATTGATAATTATTATCAGTTACTGTAAATAATAACACTATCTAAAGCATAGGCAGACCTTACGTCTCTAACAGCCATTTGTAAGAAAGAGCAGAACAGAATAACCATTCTGTGTTCAAGTGCTGGCATTGGAATTACAAGTGTGCACTGTAAACTGCAGATTCCTGTTTGGCTTCTAGCACCAGATTTTCCTGCACAAGAATGTACATATTTGTGAATGGTCTATGCTGGTAAGAATGTGCCATCAAGTGAAAGGATGAGAGAAAATGGTCTTAAGTTGCATCAGACAAGGTTCAGATTAGATATTAGAAATTTTCTTTTCATTGTGGTGAAACTGTGGTTAGGCATTGGAAATAAATTGCCAAGGAAGGTGGTGGAGTCACTATCTCTGGAAGTGTTCCAGATGTGTCTAGATGTGTCACTTGGGGATATGGTTTAGGGCTGATTATGGTGGTTCTAGGTTGACATTTGGACTAGATGGTCTTGAAGGTCTCTTCCAATCTTGATAACTCTGATTCTGCGATTATGTGATTCTGTGATCTGACTGTGTCAATTCAGAAAACAAGAAATCTATACCAGGAATCATAATTATTCATAAGTCACTGCAACCCTAACAGGATCAGCGTCTCTTTAAAACTGTGAGTTGGCAGTTAATTGTGCACAGCATTTGGTTTGTCATGACTCATGATTGACTCATAATTCTTGCAGATGCTACCAGCACCAACCCCAGGAGAGGTGACCGGGGCGATAAATTAAGAATCTCGGCATGGGATCACAGGATTAGTTATGTATTTAAAAGCTGAGAAACAGGGATTTTGAAGGTTTTTTGCTACAGGTCCCAGTGGCAGTTATATATCTGTCTTATATTTACATTTGTGGAAATTATAAATACAGTGAAAATTATAAATAGTGCTGTGACCAAAGCTAATGAGATTTCTGGGATTAAGTTACTTTTAAAAAGATCCACCATACCTGCTGATATGTCTCCCACGTGGATATTACAATAGTTAAGAAGTAGCCCTTCAGCCTCAGCAGAGGATGAAGGAGCATGTAAATTAGGAGCCAAAGCATGGAGAACAGGAAGGGATGTAGGTGTCACTTAGCACCGTTGTTAGAGTGACATGGTGAAACCCAAAAGCAGTGAAGCATCCAGTACTTCATTCTGTTTTCTACATAAATCACAGGCATGTTCCAGGACATTTCCAAAGAGCAATCTGAAAAACACAGGAGTTAGTCCATTGGAAAAGGAGTGATTGAACTCTAGTCCTTCTCTACCATTAGAGATAGGAACCCACATTAAGTGCCTCCTTCAGCTTGAGTGCTACATACAGTGCTCCCCCTTCACAGAACAGAATTCACATCTTCTAAGAGTCTCAATCATCCAGAAGGTGTTCTAATTAGATTCAGCATCCTCATTAATCTCACAGGAGGTGAGCCATCTACCCTTCCTTCCAACAGTGTATTGGCTTTAAGGTTGTACATGTGAGAGGGGCAGGGTACCCACAGCACCTTCAAGTGAAACCTCTAAGCAGCCACAGGAAGACAAGCACAGTAGGGTCAAGAGATGAGTCCTCAAAGAGACTGTAAGTATCACAGATGAGAATTGTATAAGGTGAAGACCTGGGTTGCCTCCTCTGGAATGATCACCAGCTACAGAGTCCTTGAATAAAACCAGAAGCTACGCTGTGAACAGGAATCACAACCTCCAGTTTCCAACACCCCACAACATACTATCATGTGAAGTGATCTTTGTCAGTCGGTGCCAGATTCTGATATGGTAGCTTTCACTGTCTAAGAGTTTGCATAAAATAACTAGGCATCTGGACCCCCACAGGAGGCCCCACAATCAAACATGCTCAAATGCAACGCCCTGGGGAAATCTAGGGATAACAAGATGTAAGGAACTCCAGATGAGGTTGCCATTGGAATTGGGGCTTTGGGACAACCCTTGTGATAAAACAAGAAGCAATGGCTTTAAACTAAAAGAGATATTTAGATCAGATCAGGAAGAAAATCTTTTCTGTGAGGGTGGCAAACCACTGGCTCAGGTTGCCCAGAGAAGTTGTGGATGCCCCATCCTTGGAACTGTCCATGACCAGGTTGTATGGAGCTTTGAGCAACCTGGTCTAGTAGAAGGTGCCACTTCCCATGGCAGGCAGGGTTGGAACTAAATCATCTTTAAGGTCCCTTTCCACACAAACCATTCTACGGTTCTATGGTAAGTTGCAAGGCCATTCACCTTTAGATTAAGAGCAAGCAAGCGCCTGATCCAAGATATTCTTCAGCGTGACTCAGTGGAGAATTTGAAATGTCTTTTGTGGTCTGTGTGGAGAGAGAATTGCTTCAGTCCTAGATGTCTTGCTGTGTGCATTAGCTATTTGAACAGAGAAAAAAATGGATTTATAAGGAATATTTTGTTTCCTCTTGCACATATAGTTAGTTCTTCCAAATTAGGAAGGAAGTAGCTCAAAAAAGAAGTCTGAGGAAACTTGCAATAATTTTGTTGTACCAGTAATGCCTGATAATTCTAGCTACTTACGTAAGACCACGTTTTCTTATTAAGAAGCAGAATGATCTCTCAGGGAAATGGCCAAAATCATGGTAAGGATTAAATAGCAGCAAGGTAACAACAGCAGTCCATTTCAGAGGGAGATGAAGGTGAGGAGAAAGCAGTAGTTATTGGACTTGCTGTTCTACAAGAAATGTATTGATGCAGACAGTTTGCATCCAACAGTCCAGTTGTCTGCCATTGCCACACCATCACATGCTGTCATAGGGTCACCCAGTGTTCTTCAGGGATGCTTCTGTAACAGAAGTGCTGGTGTGTTGCCTGGCAGCTCACACACTTATGCAGTTGCATGTAGCTGGCCCACATCACACCCAAATCATGACAATGATGTCAGAAAACAGTGAGAGATAGAAAAAATGTCCTTCCACTTCATAAAGTTCCTCATCAGCTGAATGCAACCTTCAAAGCTTTGATTCATGCCAAGAGTTCTGCATGTACAGCAGTTTTATGTGCTGCTTGACAATGCATTTTGGAGGCATTTCATTAGAACCCTCGTTTAGGGCCTGCCATCTGTGTGATCAAGGACTCTGAAAAGTTCACTGATTACAATGCTGCAGGCTTTCAAGAAACCAAGCCATCAGGAACGATTTATAGTCCACTTCTCTCTTTGCTGCCGTGTTTTGCCCCTGATGAGATGCAGAATCTCTGAGGGCCTGGTCTTATATCATGTTAGTGAATAAAGCTTTGAAAAATTGATGTTTTATAAAATCCATTTAACTGATAACACTACCCAGTCACCCTCCAAGGTTCCTTGACTGTTCCACATCTCTCATTCTGATTTGAAATGGATTTTGTTCTTCAGGAGTACACAGTAATTCCCAGTGGTTATTGTTACTGATAGCTTATACTAGAGCTCAGCTGTGCTGCTCCTGGATTTCTAATCAGCTTAGCAATGACAGAACTCCTGTCAGAGAATTGCACTAAGCCTATTTTATATTCAAAACTAGACAAGTGAAAAAAAAAAAAAAAGTAAAAATATTTTAATACACTTTATCACAAAAAATGGGATAAAATAAAATGAGGTAGACATTTTTCACCCATGGGGCACATCTTCAGCTAATCCCTGGAAGTTAGTAGAAGGAGTGACTGGCTGCATGAAAAAGTTGCCACAGGGCAAGTTTACACCACAGTAGCTATTCTGCTGGGAGAGCCTGAGAATGTTTTCATCTCACAGTAAATGTGAGGTAGCTTAGGCTGTACTCACCAAGGTACAAAACACTTGACACTTAACCAGGGTTTAAAGAACAGTCACTACAGGGTGAATAATACTTTGCAAAGTCACAGCCTTCATGACAGTTAGTTGTTTGTGCTGCTGTGTTCAGAGTTTCAGAGAGATTATCATCAAAGTGGTCTTCTTGGGATTCCTAACTGCTCTAAACAGAAGTTGGAGACAGCGTTTGGTCATAGTTTTGGATGAATATTTATCTAATTCATCTTCCTTTTCTTTACAGACTGGTCAAAGATTCCCTGGTGACCTTTAGCAAACTTCTTTGGCTCAGATCCTTAGAGATAATTAGTCCCACAATTCCACTGAATTAATGATGAATCAACTTTGAGGATCTAGGATTAATCCTTCATTTTGTCAATTGAGGAACAAAACCAAGAAGCAATAATAATCCTTGTAACCTTTTTTGTCTATACAGCCTGTAGTCTTTTTGGGTATAAACCACAATTATTGCACTGCCTCCAATGTGGTGTAGATCTACCTAGCTTTGAAGCAGGTGGCTTAGCATTTGATTTTTCTTTTCTTCAGAGTGATAGCTTCATGTTGGAAGAGTATGCTGTGGTGTTTTATAGAATGCTGATGATTTCTCATTTTGGAACCAAACCAACTAATTTAAAATTGGTAAAAAATGACAGCTACTGATTGTCACATTCAAATTTGTATTAATCTGTTTGCCCCAGAAGGGATATATGCCACAGTTGGCCAGCAGTCAGTGAGGAATGAATCTCTCCATGGCACTGATTTTGGATATTGATGATCAAACAAACTTTCATCTCCTGAACTGGATGCAAGCCTACTCTGGAAGAATCTAACCTTATTTTCATTCTGGGCACATTCACACCATGGATACCTCAGACCATTTAACATTTGTAAGTCAGTGAGAAGATTCATTTAAAACCTGAACTGGACACACATTTGTGAGCCACTTTAGGCTTCCCTTTCTGTCAGTGAAGTGAATAAGTGTATTAATTGTAAAAGAGATAGCTTAGGACATCTGACCATCATGCATGCCTTCACAGTGTCTGTGTTTCATCCCTGGCAGTAAAGGCAGCCCGGGGTGCTCTGAAGTAGGTACATGGTGTTAAAGGTGGGTAAGACAAAAACAATTCCATAACTTTGGGTTACACAGACCAGTTTGTTGTTTTTTTTTTTTCTGCATCATCCAACACTGGTTTTGTTGCCTCTAAACCCTCTCAGGATTTCTGGCATTAGAACTTCACTAGGCATCTAGCTCTTCCTTTCCCGTACTAGCTTTTATGCTACTCTCAACATCACTGCTTACTGGGCAGGCTCCAGTTAGCACTCCACATGAGTGGACAAATATAGGGACAAATATATTGTAAACAACTGCTGCTTTTTTGAGCCCCCTTGCTGTGGTGAGATAACCATCCATCTCTGGGGGCAGAGAAATTGGCAAATGTTTTGTTATGCTTGTAACTGAAGAGAAAGGAGAGGGAAGCTTCTTGCTGCAGATGCATTAATTTCTCTGTGCAGATGTCCTGACACGAGGCCCTTCAGAAAAGGTTAATTTTCTAGGGGAATGTGGCTTCTTCTTAAGCAAAATGCCTGTGTGTCACCAGGAGGTTCTCTCTACAGCTGTGCTGGCCTGGCTGTTTTGGAGGAAATGGTATGAATATGATAAGGAAATAGATCAAGATCAAAACAAATTCAGAAAGATACATCTTTGTTCAGTTGCCTTGTCCAGTCCATTAGCAAAACTGGGAGTGAACCTCCAGCTGTGGGAAAGGGAGGACCTATGGGGAAACAGTGTTTGACTTGTAGAGTTCTTCAGTCAGTAGCCACATCTGATATGCTTCTGAGGCAAAACTGCTAATACCTTTTGGATTCAACTCATACAACCTCTGTAAGGGACATGAAAGTCCAAGGATAAAAATATGAGGTTGTCATGGGTATTTGTGACCACTGTGTACTAACAGTTGTATTATTCAGCTTTTTTCTGAAATTCGTTCAACAAAAGAGGGCTTATCCACCCCCTACTACCTGTTCCACCTCTAAATGACAGGATAATCAGGATATAATGACAGGATCTTGTTTTGTTCTTATCTGTGGCAAGTCAGCATGAAATCCATGACAGGAGACAGTTCAGGCCAATGAATTTAGAGGTATACATAGTGACTTTTTTATCTTGTCTTTTTTTTTTTTTTTTTACACAAAAAGACGTTACAAAGCAATGAAAACTGAAAGGCGCAAGATTTCAGCTGCCTGCCTGACAAATGGCAATCCCAAAATGGCTTGAATCTGTAAGACATAGTGTAGTACATCAAATGGGCCTTTTGTTCAATTTTGCATCACCATGTTCCACTTAAAGGAACTGACCCAGATTCACAGGACTTTTCTGGGTGCAAATCCACTTAGAAGCCTTTTATGTCATACTTAGTATCCTATTAAAAAGATATACTGCCAGTCTTTAGTGTGTCCTTTCTTCTCAAATATTTGAGCAAAAAGAGGTTGTGTTTCATGACCTGAAGATCCAAAATTTGGTTTAAAAAATCATCATGAATATCTGAGGCCTCAGCTTCAAAGATGTCTCCTTGTTTCTGTTAGCTGTGTGTCTGGATCCTGTGTTATACTCACACTGACAAGATCAGAGGATATCTGAGGCAGCCAGTAACCTTGAAGATTTTTTCTTACACTGATCTACTTCTCCAGTAGTTTTAAGAGAAACAGAAAGTTAAAAACTGGCAAACAGTCAATAGGAACATGTCCACAGTTGCATTTTGAGTAGCCATGGTACTGGAATTTCCTTAACATAAGCTGTCACCTTCCCACCCAAAGGAACTGTTGACAGCCTACATTAGCAATGGGCTCATTTCTTCCTCACAAGCCCATAACTAACTTCACTTCAGCACCAGATTCATCATCTCTGTTAGAAACACACTGATGAGAGTTGTTACAGTGGAGATTAAGATATTTTACATGTCCATGAGGCAGACAAGTCCTAATTTTTCTTCACAATATTATAAAAGTCAAAAGTAACTGTAGAAGCAAATCTGTACCTTTTTTTGGCTGTTTTGTGTTGCCAGCAGGTAAGTAGTAATAAGGTGTAGCTATTGAAATCTTTCCAAAATTTTCTTATCAGCTCAGTTGGAAGATATGTCAAATGATAAGACTAAAGAGAACTTATTCATTTATTTTTAAAGTGTGTGAGTATGATTAACTGATTTTTCTCATCTCCCAAGCTTTTTCTTATAACCCTGCTGGTAAAGGAGTCACTTTTGAGAATATAGCTTTGCATGCCAAAGTGTTGGGAAGTGTTACTTCAATTAAACATCTCTAAAAGTGTTAAGTTTTTGTTTTTACTTACTCTTATTTGCCTACCATGGATTATCCACTCCAATGCTATATTTTTCTTAATTTAGCTGTGAGCAAAACACCAAGTAGTCTCCTGTATTCTCTCACAAAGAGCTCTGCAGGAGCCTACCAGTGTACACCGTAACCTTTCCTGGTGAAGTCAATGCAGTAGTCGTGTTTGAGTATACCTAGAAGCACATTCAGTCCCAAGGAAGTCAACAGGCAAGGTTTAAGCATGTGTGTAGGACTGACTCAGCCTAGTTCCACAAAGTTGCAGAATTGGGCAGGGATGCAGAGAATAACAACATCCTGCGAGAGAAATAGAGAAATTCTGGCTCCTTGGCCTACCCTGAAGGTACTAGAGTGACTTCTCTTAGTGTCAAATATCAAATTCAGAGTGGTTCTACTACTAGAATACACTGATGATACGTCAACATTGTTTGTCTTTTTGATGTCTTTTGGTGTGAACCAAAATAGGGTTAAGAAACTTAGGAAGGTAGACTGCTAGAGTATGAACCTACAGTCTGCCAAGGAGCCAAGCCATCCATTTAGAGTTTCAACTGTCCAGCACTTTGGATAGATCTCAATTTCGTTTCTCAGTGAGACCATATAGGATTTACCTTCTTGCAGTTTCAAGAATTATTATCCCTTAACAAAACTCTCAGGGAATTAGAAGGCAAAACCTAGGTTCTTCTCCGTTTAGAAAGAAATTTATTGACTCAGGAAGACAAAATTAACATTGTTTCCTGAACTGAAGGCATACAACAAAAAGGAACATACAATTTGGTTTATTCTCAGACATGAAATGACTAACATGAGCAAGACATGTTTTCTCAGCAGACAACTCATTCTTCGGTAAAAAACCCCAGCTAGAATAGAAGTTCTTAAGGCTCCATGAAAGAGCAAAAATTACTGTGCATGCTTTGTGACTACCATGACTCAGAGCACAAGAGATGGCATTTAAAGAAGCAGTTCACAGTAAACAAATCAGTTTAGCAGGTGTACACATATTGATTCTTTAAACAGAATAATTTGTCTCTTTCTATAAAAGGTCTGCCATCTTTCATTAGAGAGGAACTGTAGTAGTTAATTTTATTCTATATTTAATTTATAATTCACTATCTCCCAATTTTTTTTTTTCCAAAACCCTTGAGACTCTGTTTGCACTAGCAGGAGAACAAACAGGTTCTCGCCATAAATTCCTTAATTCTATAATTAAGTATCCACTGAAGATTTAACAGCAAAATGCTGCTGCTCTACCTGCCATTTCTATGGCTTCATTAATTTTACAGAATATATCAGAATGCATTGTCAAAAATAATTATTGGGTAGCCATAGTCTGGAAAGCAGATATTTAAAATGCAATCTTCTTACACAGCAGGTCATTGGCCTGTGAGCATGCAGTCCCTATTCTGTGAGAGAAATACTCTTTTTTGTGTTTCAGTTCTGCAAGCACCTTGTTTATACAATATCAGTAAAACAGAATATGTTGAATCCCTGAAGGGCATTCTCATCACAGTGATCACCAAACCTGGGTTCATGGAGTTGTGCACAGATTTTAGAAAAGCACAGTTGGAAGATCTTAGGGATGATGAATCTTGAGTGAATTCACAGCTTGATTTTCTATAGGCATCAAAGTAGACATAATGAGAAGAGAATCTAGTCTGAGTTTTAGAAGGCAGGCAGAATTTCCAGATCTAACAAAGCACATCTCTTATTGATAGAGGCAATATGTTTGATCTGAAAGTAATTAAGCTATAACAAATATGGAATCAAAAAATGTCATTTTACGTCACTTTCATTTTCATACAACTTTATAAAATCAAGCTGTAATTGTCCAGTGTTACATTTTATTGTGCAAGAGCCTTGTTTTAGCAAGGCTGCTCTCATAATCATGTTGCTTTATTTCTTTATTACTTCACATAACATCACATTGTAGGATATCCATCTTTCTTCACTGTCGACTTAATCCTTAAAACCCTGAGCTATTTAGTTTCATCTGAATATCACAACAGCCTGTTTCCCACCTCCCCTTCCAGCTCATTCACAAATTATTTCAAATAGCAAAATGATACCAAACAGCTCCCTCCAGTCTGAAAACAATTCCTCCCATTTTGTTTCCTACCTCTTTATCGTTTATTCATCCATAAAAGCACTGTCCTGCTTGCACTGTCCTGCTTGCTCCTTGGCTGCTTAGTTCCCTAAATGATCTTTGGCAATAGACTTAATCAAAAGTCTTTTGGAAATCCAGGTAGAACTCCACCCATATTCTTGTTCAACCACTCAAAGAATTCATAAGGCAGTATTTCTCTTCATAAAACCCTTGATAATTCTTCTCCGATCATTTCTATTCAAGTGTCCACTAATTCTTATCTTCATTATACTTTAATTTAATTTGCCTGGTAGAAGCATCAAGATTACAGAACTAGAGTTCCACAAAGCTCCCCCAGAGTCCTTTTCAAAATTGGTATCACACCAGTTTGCCAGTCTCCAGTTTTCTGGTATCAAGACAACCCAGCACAATTTCTTCCCATACTCCTGTGATTTATTTATTCATAGAAATGTAACAACCAGAGAGACCAAGATTGAAACAAGCAGAGCCTTTATTCTTTCCCTTCCTTGCCAACCTAGTTATTTTTTCCGAAAATGTAGGTTCCATCAAGACTTACCCGAGTAAGTTGTCATATAGCTTATTTTGTCTGTGTCTCTGTTGGTCTTTCTGCAAGCAGTTGCTGGCAAGTCACCTCTTGCGATTTCTTCAGGAAACTGTTTAACTAGGAGAAAAAGTTTTCCGTCTTGCTAACACCACTGTTTAACTTGGTTTGGAGCTTTGGTGTTCCCATTTTGCAGATAATAGATAACTGTTTTCTCTCAGCTTCTTTTTTATCTCCCTCTTGGGATGTTTCTCATCCAGACTGCTGCTCTTCCTACCTACAACAGCCTGTTACCAAAACAAGCCAGTATTTGATCCACTGTGCCATAGCTGTACTTTGCAAATAGCTAGGAAAACATTAATAATATAGACTTGCACTCTCTTTGGGCTCAGACCTGTCCTAAAATGGAGCACTGCACAGGAACTTCATATGGCTTGAGGGGTCTGTGCTGGTTTCCCAGCATGGGCCATGAAGCCAACAGGACAGGACCATGAGACACAATGTGCACAGTTGGCATGCTTGAAGTAAAACATCTATGAGATTCTCTGAGTTCCTGTAGCAAAAGAAGCTCAAAATTAAGCTTAGGAGGGCAAGAGGGCCAAGAGGCAGCTGAGTACAACATTCCCATGACACAGGCTAGTTCTGAAGTCCCAGGTTTTTAATCAGAAGTCTGAGACATGGATTTATTAGGGCCAGGTGCAGCTGCTGTTTTCCTGAAGTTGGAACACATTCCTCCACTACTGTAAATGACTGCTCAAGCTGCTGAAGAGGTTTGAGTAGAGTCTGACAGTAGAGTCTGTGCTGGCTCTGTGCTTAATGTGCCAAGGTACATCGACAGTAAGAAAAGGATTCCTCAACTTCCCACTCTTTGTGCAATCCACTAGGATGCAGCCAAGCTGATGGATGGTAATATGGCATCAGTGCTTTATGTATTTACCAACAGTTTAGTAACTCAGTGTGCTGGCTGTGGCCACAGGTGTTTATCCTTGTACAAATAGCACAAGTGACAATACACAGCCTTTAACTGAGTGGCACTAATTTTACTTTAATGAGAAACAAATATGCATCTGAGTGCAGAGTTGCAAGCACCCCCCAAGATACCAAACTACATTGTAAACCACATTAAACAATAAAAAATAACACAACGCTTTTAGAAATAATTGTGTAGGTGCTTGCACGGCCCAGGCTTGGCAAGTGGCCTGAATAACACCACCTGATAACACGTAAGTGTGAGGTAAAGAGTGTGTATGTGTGTGTGTGTGTGTTGAATACACAAAACTGGAGGACATTTGTCCATGTTAACTGGTCATGTTAAAGATGATAGTGACCATAAACCCCACATCAATGGTGTTAAAGGGAAAGAGAGAACTTCAGTGGATTAAACAATAGGCAGGAAACTTAAAAGAGAATTTTGAAACAGAGGAAGAGTCAGCCTGGAAAGAAATATGAAAGAAGCAGTGAGCAATACACCCAGTAGTCTCCTGTATTGGGGTGGGGAAGACACCTTGAAGGGTAACCAGCAGTAGTCAAACCTGGTTTGATGTGTCCGTAAGCTGCCCTGCCAGCATCTACATCCAATAGATCATCATCACCATGGAATTCTTTGTGGAACATGTGCTCAGCAAGCGGCATGACTGGATGGGATGCAATAAGCAGGACCCCACACTCAGGATGCAGCTAAGGGGGCTTGTGGAGGGACCTTCCTTAACCTGCAGGAAACATGGTTTATCTCTTGTGTTACTAATATTGATCCTGAATGTTCTGCAGATGAGTTATGTGTCATTAACAAATCAGTAACCTGCTTTAATCCTTATTTGGTTTAAATTATGAGGGCTGAACTGTTTTCCTCTGATTCATTATTCATGCAGTGGATGGGAACACTAGAGAAATCTTTCCATTGGAAAACACTGCTTTGCAGGAGAGGCTTGTAATTTTCAACGGTCTAGTGCCTAGATAATGAGGTCCAGTACAAGATTTGCCATACACCTCTAATATCACCTTGGAAAAGACATTTAACATCCCACTTGAAGGACCTAATCAATTATCTGTAGAGAAGAAAAATAGCTGTGAGTTTTTCTCCTTCCGCTGTGTTCAGACTGGGCATATTTTGGAGCAAGGATTGCCCTTGAGCTGTTGCAATTTCATTTGGGGCTGGAAGTATATAAGTATATATATAAGTATAAGTATATAATATAAGTCCAAAAGTCTGTTTCAGGAGCAGTTCTGGTGAACAAAAACTGAGGCAAGGATGTCTCCACTGAAACACATTGTAAAGGTACGCTGCTCTAGTACATCTCATGGTGAGGTCTAACTGTGACTCCTGAAAGTCAGTGATTTCCATTGCCTAACACAAGGACTCAGCAGACAGTAAGTGATGGCTGCACAACCTAATTCCAGCAGGAAGGACCTTCAACACTATGAAAAACTGTTGCTTTCTGAAATGGATGAGCAGGGAAACAGGGACAGCAAAAATAATGCTTTTGCAAAGGCATTCAGTTCATGTAGTATGCCCGACACTTCTCTAAGTTTCATGACCTTTCCAAGTTTCTTTTCCATTTATACACATATATTCATGCCTCATATTGATGCTGACAGGCAAGCTGGATTTCAAAATATTCCAAAAATCCTTTGAAGAAGATTTGGATTTTATTACTACTTCATAGAATTTGCTTCAATTAAAAATTATTTATTTATTTTAAGAGCTAGCTCTGCAAGTCATTGCAGAAGATACTGTAGTTCATTGCTGAGATTAAGAAGTGGCAAGCCACATGTTTGAAAACACTACTTTGAGACCTTTAAATAAAATTACAGTGATTTTTTTTCTCCCTGAATAATGCAGTGAGGCTTAAAATGTGGTATCTAATGCCCTATTAACTATTTCTTTAGGGTGACTCAGACATTCCCTATTTTAGGTAATCTTCTGTCAAAATCTTTGAGTTTAAAACAAGGGGAAGTAGAGCACAATACTGCTGCACTGGCCACCTCACATCTTATGGTAAGGCAAATGCCTCTGAGATGACAAAATATTTTAAATTATTAATTTTCACTGCTGACTTAGGTGGGACAGAATTTACTGTAGCAAAGAAGTCTAATACCTTGGAAGGGCTGAGATTAGTTGAGTTTGTGATTCTGCAGAAAACAAAGTCCCTCTTAGTCCCTTTCAGCTGCTTAATAGCAATTTCAGCAAATACTTTTCCTGAATAGAAGTGGACATGTGTGCTATGCTCTGCAACTGCCATGCTCCAAGGTTGCATGGCACTCGGTGAGAAGCTAACTGCCTTCAGTGGCCAGGAGTGATGTTATCTCTTAGCATGGCTAAGCAATCCATACCAGAAGGCACTCATCCTTTAATCAAGTGTTTAGTTTTATGCTTAAGGCTGAGATCTCAGGAGTGCTTTCTGTTTTGCTTCTTCCCCATCATCCTCATCTTCAGGTCTAGACCAATGAGCTACACAGAAGAGCTGAGATCAAAGAAAATCTGCAAAACCAGAACAGAACAAAAAGAGAGAACTGGCTAAGGCTTTTAAGAAAAGTGTGTAAGTAGGAAAGCCAGTAGAAATGTATTTGGAAATGCTCAAAGGACAAATGAAAAATATAATACATTTTAATGAAGGCCACTTCGTGCCTGAAAAAAAGGTTGCCAGAAAGGAAACCATCCAGAAATTGGTGAGAGGACTAAATTCACACAAGAGTTTTGTCTGATTCTAAAGAGGTTATGTCATACTGAGAAAGAAAAATAAGAGCATTTAGGAAGTAAAGGAGATCTAATAAAAGACGTGTTAATTGCTAAACCAGACATGGACTCCCGGAAAATATGAACATGAAAAAAGCAGCGGATTCAGGTCATATGGGGACTGTGGTATTTATGCAGCAAATGTAGGGTTTAATTGGGAGCAGCCACACTGCCAGTTCCTGCAGAGCCTGTGCCATCTGAGATGCTGTCTGGGAGGAGCTGTGAATCCCAAGTAGCTTCAATGGGACTCCTGGATCTGGATCTGCTGCCCAGGCTAAGACCAGTGGCTGAGATACAGCCAAAAAGAAACAGCTGGCATGAGACTTCCAGCAGTGGTTTAAGGTTTGAACCAGGAAGAAGTGAATGAAGACCTATGAAGAGAACTGCCACTCTCTGTATCCTGCTTCAAGGGGAGGTCTTACAGAGACTGCCTGTTAGTTGGTGGTGTTGACCTCTACTCTACCTCTTACTCCCCAGTAAGGCAACTCATGCTGCAAGTTGTCTGTGAACAAGAAGAGAAAATCAAATGTAGTTTGGTTTCTCTGGAAGGGAGGAACAATCATGGCAGTTACATTTGGATGAGGATAAGCTCCCATCCTGCTTCACGCAAATTCTAAGGAGAAAATTCTGAGGAAAAAACTCCTAGACATCTGTGGAAGAAAAGTGGGAACCACTGAGGACAGTGCTGTAGACATTTCCCATTCAATGCAGCAGTCTGTAACTCCCAGGTGTGTCTGCTCCAAAGTATCTCATGGATCCATGCACATGCTGCCCAAACACCTGTCTTGCTCCTAGGCCCTCAAACAAGCGATTAGGAAGAAGAAAAGCAGAGGAGGTGACAGCAGCAGGTCTTCTATGAATGTAATATGCCTAATTCTGTTGATAGCTCTGACAATTTACACCAATATAATTACGTTTTAGTAATGCACTAGATAGAGTCACTTATGAAATATTACTTTGTAATTGTCTTGATAGATTGACTGGGATAAAAACACCCTGAATTGTAAACAAAGTCTAATGATAAACATTAATGTCTCAGATGGGTGCTTGGTGGCTTACTGCTGAGACTGGGTTTACATGCAGGCTTATTTAACATCTTATTTAATGATCTGAATAGAGGAGTAAATGGAGTATTAAAAGAAATCCCAAGGGCGAGATGAACTGGGACAAGGTGAGCACAGTGAAGGCAAAAAACTGATGAAAGGATCTTAAGGGAAAGGATGGTTTGGGGTTAATGGAGTGGAGCAGGGTTCAGTTCTGTGATGCTACCATGTGCAATGTGCCTCTGTCCAGGCTTTCATCCGTGCTGATTGATTTGAGACTCACACAGATGTTTCGGAGATAAAAAATCATTAAATCTCAGGTTGCCACAATACATGACCAGTTTGGGGATGTTTATGCAGAAGCATCTCCTTGCAAAGTGAGGAATCCAGCAAATGCTCTTTGTGCCTGTGGGGTGACAGGAGCTGTGGGGTGACACTGAGTGGGATGCAGAGTATCTTCCTAGAAGTGATTGGAAAATTCAGAGAAGAATGACAGAAGTAACTGGAAGATGGAGTTTGGTGACATACACACAAGCCCACAAATATAGATGCGTATGTAAGAGTAAGTAAAATGAACTAAGACACCATCTACACTTAAAATTTGCTACAGACAGGCAGGATGAGCAGAGTCTGCTGGCAAGAAGTATTTGTTCCCTACTGTTTTGATCTAAAGCAGATGTTCCTGATTATCAGAAGGCGGCCTATGTTGCATGCTAAACAAAGTCAGTAATATTCCATAAAGGGCCTTGATAAAGGTATGTGTGAGAGCTGATAGGCATGTATTACTTACTTCTGTCAAGTTACCCAACTGTTTCACTGTAGTTTTTGTTGCAGAGGCTTTCTAGGCTCAATAAATTAGCGGGGTCAAGACATACCTAGGTACTGCACCACAGGGTTTAAGATTGCTTAGCATAAAGTGCCACATACAAAGGACAAGCAGTAATTTCAGGAAAAACAAGGAATCTAGGAAAAAAACAAAGAAAATAGGAAAAAAGGGCTCCCTGAAGTACCTACTTACAAGGGGACTCAGCTGAAGTCTCTGTCATGTTTCATTTGAAAAACGTCAACATACTTTCTTTGTGTCACTGCTGCTGTTTTGAGTCACTTCTTTCCCCCCGTAGGCTGAATTAATGGATAATGTGATTAGATCCATCCTGTGGACAATTCACAAATTTTTGTCCTTAATGCAGATGATCAGTCTTCTTCTTTACTGCTCCCAAGGTCTTGGTATGGTGATGCACACAGTTTAGTTATTGACACTCAGTTTCTCAAAGCAGATGTTTTACACATTTTCAGGGATGTGGTTTTCTGAATACAAATGAGTTGAAGTGGCAGCGGAAATGGCAATCGGTGGTATTTGTAATTCAAATGAAAACATTCCCATTTACCAATTGCTCTGTTTCTGGAGCGCTAATATAATGTTAACTATTTTTCTTATCTGATTACATTCCAGCATACATTTCTTTTTCCCATTAAGAGTCAGTAACTTGGTCTCTAAACTGCGGAAAAATTAAACACCAATTAGAGGAATTAGGAAACCACTAATTTTGTCTGCTGAGTCTGGTGCTGCATTGCCTTTTGATGCGTAACTTCCATGGAGGTCAACAGAAGGTCTATGTGCAACCATGCATTAGGATCAAGTCATAAAAGAAAATTAGATCAAGGTTTTATTAATAACTGACTTTTCCTTTTTACTTTTTTTTCTGGATGAATTAAATAATTGAAAAAATTAATCACAGGTCTGTCTGAAGTAAATTTTCTTCATAAAAAGGTGACCCTGTTTTTGAAAAAAAAAATTAAAAAAAATCTTTTAGCTTAAACAAGATGGTTTCATTTAATTCATACAGCCATCCTTTGGATACTTCTTTTTAAAAAAGTTATTTATGAATCACTTTTAAGTATAGTTCAAAACAATCTGATAACAATCCTTGTCTCAAAAATATTGTAATAAGACATTTCAACTAATAATGGTGTTTATTTAATTCAAATTATTTTGACAGTGAACGTCATGCTTGTAGTGTTACTCTTTTCCTGCCTCTCTCAGCTGCAATATGCAGAGACACAAACTGGTGCATTAATACTCCTGCAAAACATCTTTTGGACCAGAGAGAAGACAAAGTGGTAGCGTATGGCAGGCTGGGTTGGTGTCCTATCTCAGGAACCCGAGTGCTGGCACAGCAAAAATCCACTTCTGTACTGAGGATTTGGAGTTACTTTAAGGCCAATGATGTTCAGGGCTACAGGAATGGTGGTGGTCTCCTTCACAGCCTTGGAACCATCACTTTCCTCACTTTGTCCCAAAAGAAGGGTATGAACTATCACAGGTTCTGCTTTCATTGGGACTTTAAAGCATTGTGAAATAAGAATATTAAGGATAACCATAGAAACTGCTTAAATCATAGTTATGATTTACACCAAACTAGACTTTACTAAGTGGAAATGTAAATACTAAGTGTTACAACCTATTGCAGTGGACAAGCTTTGTGCTTCTACATTAATTTCTTCTCTCCTTATTCAGTGTTGGTCTCAGATTAACTCATATCATGGAATTGTAGAAACATTAAATTGGAAGACAGCTATACAGAGCTCAATTAGTCCAAGCCCCTGCTCAGTACAAGGTCACTTCAAAGCTGGAGCAGACTGTCCAGAGGCTTCCCCAGATGACTTTTGAGTATCTCCAGGGATAGTGCTTCCATAGTTTCTATAAATGTGTCTATAATTTAATGGCTGATGTATATACCAACACAGTAGAAAGAATTGAAAGCATGTGTCTGCAGGGGTGGATATGGATAGATGCAAACTTTTTCTGCTGATGCTCTGAGCTAGATGAACAAGAGGAGGTCTGTTTTACGGGTTATGCATATTTTAGGCTGGGGGTAGCACTACACTGACACAGGCTGTGGCCCCTACACCAGGCACTGCCTAAGTCCTGGAATCCTTGGGTCACTGTGCACCCACCTATGCAGACCCAAACAGTGAGGGCTGGGGGGAACACCTGGGTTGCTTCTAGAATAATTTCTTTACAATTTTAATTTTGAAAAAAAAAGAATAGACCAAAACAACTGCAAATCTTGTGATCCTTGGGAATGATGTAGGGCAAAGTTGGTCCCTCGCTTCTGTACTCTGCCTTGCTCTCATTCTCCTTTTATTTCTTTCTTCACTATACCACAGTCCTCATAGCAGCAGACAATTCCAGTTTAACAGAAGTCAGTATCTTCAGATACAGATGAAGTCTGTTTTCCCAAATTACTTTTTTATGCCTTTGCTTTAAAGAAAGCAACAACAAAACGGAAAAAGAAAAATATACCCCCTTTTTTTTTCCAGACAAGAGAGAGGCCAGATAACTACTTTAGGTAACTGGTCACTATGCAGATGTTCGCAGGAGTTACACTGCCTCACAGAAGCTCCTGCAGCATCCTGGCTTCTGAGGAGAGGGGGAGGCAGAGGATGGCACCCGCTGGCCGTGGACACCTGAAGATGCCAGTCCAGTCCCTGAGGGTGTCTGGAAGGGGTGTAGGTGGAAACAGATGAGAAACAGATCCCGCTTGCTCAAATCCAACTCAGAGTTCATGGATCCCAGTGTTACTAAAGGGAGATTCCACCTGCCTGTTATTTGTTGTCTGCAGAGATGGCTCTGTTTCTCCATTATCTGGCACATTTCCTGCAGCAGCTGGACACAGGGGCAGAGAAGATACCATGCTCCCCAAACATTTAATCATATCCGTTTTCCTAATTACCCTTCCACTTATCTATTTTGCATGGCGGGTTTCTAGTTGTAAATAGGAAGTAACTGGGGGGTGGTTTGCCTCAAAGAAAAATTTTTTCTATTTTTTTCCCTCTTCTCTGTCTGCAACCATATTTTTGAGATAGAATTGAACTGAATTTGCACCTCTTCTGCCTCTCTATCTAAGCATAATTTCCAACTCCTTTTTCTTGTTCTCTATTTATTTATTTGTATACCCATTTATTTATATATCCAGTTCTATTCTCATTAAAACTCCCTTGGTTTTTGCTTTTCACTTTTCCCTCTACTGGGATGTGTCTTTGAGGAAGAAAACCGAAGACCACCCCAGAAGACCATCTATAGGGTTACTATAGAAGGACAACTACTCAGACAGACGAGGGCATGTGAGGGAGCAACAGCAGAGCTTTGCCATTTTTGATAACCACTTTGAACAAATCCAGATCACAGAAGCTAGGAGCACCTCAGCTGAGCAAAGGCCAGACTGTCTGATTTTTTTTCACTTTTTCTCTGCAACCACCCTCTTATTACAAAATTATAATAATTTTCTGTAATGCAAAATCATGCAGAGCTTTTTTTTTTTTTGCTGCTTTCTCTTTCCCTTCAACTGAAGAACTCTGATTTCTAGTACCTAACTAATTGCTTTTGATCTTGCCAAAGTTCAAGTTACTGTATCTCATATTCTTCTTCATTGCAGCAGCCTACATTTCCACTTAATGAATACTGATGAGTTAGACACTAGAAAGGGCCTTTGGTCAAACAGCTTGCCTTGTTATGAATCCTCGCCAGATCTAAGTAATTACAACCCTGTCAGTCCAATCTTATTTACCTTCAAAATGAGCTACAATGTGTTGTAAATCTTTCTACATTTCTAAATGTTTCTACATTTCTAGAACTATTTACCAATAATATTTTTTCTGGAAGTTTATTTGATTGATTAGGTTACACACAGCTGCGGGGTCCCATTAAAAAACATGCATGTAGCTTGAGCTATTGAGGCCACCTAAAGTGTCCATCAGTTAATTAACATTTTTATCTACCTGAAATAGTAGATTGCAGATTTTATGATATGGAAACCAGAAGAAATCTCTGCAATCTAGACGAAAAAACCCACATATTTAAGAGGATGGCAGGGCCTTCTAGTCCGTAACATTTGACCCTGCAAGGCAACAACCACAGAAAAGCACTCAAAGACTGCAGCTGGGCTGATGGGTGTGGCACAGGTGCAGTCATGAGAAACATCAGAGGGTGTTTCTCTTGTTATGTGTATAATACATGCTAAAGGGACACTTCACTGGCTTTGCTCTTTTTAAACACACCTATGGCACTGTGAGGAGCTTATTTAGAAGGTTACGGGAGTCACAGAGCCCATCAACCACCTGTGGTGTGGACTTGCCCAAGCAAGGATCCTTCCAGAGTATTTCTGCAACAACCAGGTCTGACCAGCCCATGCAAGAGCAGAAGACGTGGGAGAATGTGGCAGTGCAGGAGGGAACCTGTGTACTGGATACCCATTCTGGGTGAGGATGAGACCACAGGATCCCACCACAACTGCTGCAAAGCACAGACTTGCCCTTTGCTTGACATCTGCAAAGCTGGCTATTTCTTACAACAAACACCATGAAATCTGAACCACCTGGGTCTAACAAAATTATCTGGCAAATCTAACCCGGCCTTTAATCTGCTGTTGGGATCAGACATGGGGATTACCCTTTTTTTTTCCCTCAAGCACTTGTTTTCATATTAATGGCTGAAATGGCGAAGTTGGACATTTCTTCAGGAATATAACATAGGGCTGTAATTTAAAATGGTGTATTTGCAAGCTTCTCAAATAATGGAAAATCAGTGAAGAAAAATTATTCCTGCAGAGATACAATGACATGTCCACTCAGGAGTTAATTTCTGAATAAAACTAACCTTTCAAAGCATGAATGGAAACTGAAAACCATAAAGCAGCTGAAAATATCTGTTACTCATTCTTCAGACTTCTTACTATAGAGCCTAGGCATAGGCCTTTGGGGTTTCCAACACTGTTACAATATCATGCAAAGTGACTGTGAGGATAGAGGTATTTCTCATTGAAAAGCCCTCTCTGGCCATGTAGAGAACAGTTTTTGAGGAGTACTTAGTTCCATGTGTGCTTAAGCGTGCTACATAGCATAAGAGCTGGGGCATTGACAAGTGGCAGGACAAGAAACCCCAACTCAGGGTCTCCAGATGAGGAGACCTGTTGGGTCATACCATTAGTGCTGTCTGTGTTTGATGAAGTCAAACTTCCCTGTAAAGGTTGCTGCTTGCTATGCACGTATGACAGGTTCCCTGTGCCATTGGTCACAGCTGCCCCCTGCCTTGTCTGTGACTCCTGGGTGAGGAGGGGCTGCAGTCCCAGGGTGGTGTTAGCAGGGTGCCCTGAGGCGGCTGCTCTGGCTCCTGCCCAGCTGCCCAGGCTCTGCAGAGATGCATCATGACAATCAGGGAGAGCCTTTCTGTGACATCCGAGATGAAGTGCAGTTTATCGAGCAATCCTTTGGAGGCTTCAGATGCAAAGAGGCAGCAAAAGAAGCACTACAGCAAAGGAAGAAGTAGGGCTCTCATATGGCCTGAGCAGAAAATGCTTTGCCAGAGGCAAAGCAGCAGCAGTCAGAGCTGCAGCAGGAAGGGAGTGTGTGATGGGTTGGGTAGGGGATTTCCCATGTGTTACTTGCCCAGATACTAATCTTGCTTTCCCCCTGCCATTACCTGTCCTGGGGCAAGGAAAAAAGGGTCAATGTGCCTAATGAGGAATGGTAGCCTATCTTTTTGCTGCAATATTGCCTATTTGTGTCCAATTCACCACCCCCTCTCACCAAAAGAAACTTTTCTATCACTGCTACCACCTGTTTCTCCAGCCACCAGTGGTCCTTTTTCGCTTTACTCCTGCCTCAGACACATTCATTTACATACTTTTCAGGTGGCATCTCCTTTGGCTCCCTGCCACGCTTCTGTTCTTGCTGGGTGCCTTTGTATCATCATTCCTTTTCCTGGCAGGTGTTTGCAGCTTGTCCTAGTTTAATAGGTTTAATTTTCTGCATTCTGATGAAGTTGTTTGGAAAAAGGGAGGGTACCTTGGCAGAAAGCCCCCGGCACACTGCTCCCAGTGCTGGAACAGCATCCAGGGAGATGGAGCAGGATTTGCCCTGAACAAACCACATGGGGAATCTTCAACATAAATATGTCCTTTGCACTTATTTCTTACTTGTCAGCAACTGCTGAGCCCAGGCTCATGATAAAGCCATGCAAATTATCTATGGGCTGTAAATTCTAAGACAAATGACAACCTGATCCCTGTGCTGAAAGGGCAGTGAGGGCAGAATTTGTTAACTAACAGCTTAGTCTCCATCTTATATTTAACTAATAATACTTTATGACAAACAAACAAACAAAAAAAGAGATGCAGCTGTATTTTAGGACCTTGTCTCTGTGACTAAATCAGCATGCAGTATTAGGAGTGCAACTTCATAAGTAAATATGTGTGGCAAAAATGCTCTGACAGATACCTACTTGTTTATTGAGGATAAGGCAGAGGAATAATTGGATAGAGTAATTTTAAGTCACCTTAAACAGTGAAAAATCTGTGGTCAAAAATATTTGTTAGCACAACTGGAATAAAATGTTCCATTTTTAACAACTCAACCAAATAATTTTTTCATTATTCTTTAAAAATAGATATTTTGGCAAAAATGTAATTTTCCAAAGAAAATTTTCAAAGTTTTTTTTTTGTAAAGAGTTATGCATTAGATTATATTTTAAAGTATACTTTTTGCCTTCTGAACTTTTAACTGAAGCTGCTCACAGATGTCTATTGTATCAAAGCTGCATCTTTTGGCACTGAAACAAATGCAGCCATTGTGTTGCTGCTTTCCATAAGGAACAGAAGGTAAACTGAAGCCATGCAAAGAAGCCCAGTCCAATTTCCTGAAAGCAACTGGAGATCCTACGCATGTTGATAGCCACCGACTGTGATTTTCAGACTTACAGTGGGTAATCAGCTCCCACTGATAAAAAACAAAGAAAACAGAAGTGAAAAATAGCTCATCATCCTTGTCATGCCTCACTGTCATGGTGATTGGACAATTACACTAAGACGCCTACCTGGCCTTGGAAATGAATACACAGGAGGTTGATGCTGCTTTTATCTTTAAAGCACAGTGCTGGGAGGAGCTGTGGAAACAGCTGGCCTCAGGAAAGTGTCCCTGGCCAAGCCCCAGACTGGAGCAGCGTCTTGGTCAGTTTTAGCCACCTCGTTTATGGTCAGTGAGAGTGATCCAGGAGCTTTGTTGAGCTGTGATGTGAGTGTGGGGCTGTGGTTGCAGGTGGGTCCCACTGGCACATCAAACTGACTGGCATCACATAGATCATTCAGTGTAAAGCAACTTGAGGGCTGCTCTAGGTTATGCCAAAGACATAGGCAAGAACAAATCCACTTTTCTTGGAGAAAAAAAAAGAGTGTTTTCAGGCTACTTTTGCGCCCTGCATTTGGGGCGTGTAATCCTCCGCTGTAGCCACAGAGTGGGGCCATTGTCTTTGGGACCCTGCAAAGGGCAGTGGATGTGAAAAGGTCATTCGGCTGGGGAAGCAGGTGGGCTGTGATTCACCATGTTTCCTTAGGCAAGCATAACAGATGCAGTGAAAACAGTCCTATCAAGAAAAATGGGAGGTATGCGGACCTCATAAATAACCTTCCCACACAGATGTCATTCCCAGTGCTCTCACCAAAAAAAAAAAACAACAAACCAAAACCACACCAAAACAAAACAAAAAAGACTCTGAAGGAAAAAAGCTCAAACACAGCAGAGCATGATGCTCCATGGGAATTCGGCCTTGCCAGAGTACGATGGGGTTAGACAGTGAGAGCAGGAAGAACAAGCTGCACAGAGGGAGAATAAGGATTGTTCTCCAGTTAAAAGATATTTATGGGAAATCCAGACAAGACTTTCAGCTCACAGAGAGAAACCCTTCAGGTGAGCTGGCAGACAGAGAAGGGCTGAAAGGCAAAAATAATTCCAGTGGAATAAACTATCGACAGTTGAAGGGTTGCTAAGTGGCACTAAAAGCATGACATGGTTCAGGATGGGAATAATTTGGCAATGTTGAGGACAGACTAATATGATGGGTTAGTTTGACAAGTAGGGCCAAGGTAGCCAGCAGTGCAAGAGAGTCTTAGATATAGAACCTGCTACAGCCTTCATTAAGTGCTCTTCGATTAAATCTGCTTAAATGTACCATATTTCTTGAACTTTCCTCATCCATCCTTTATCCATATTTTTCTTCCTATAGATTTCCAAGTATACTTTGCAACTACCTGATCCCATGCAGTCTTGGAGTCATATATTACCAAAGCTAATGGCACGGTTGGGAGTCAGAGGGCTTAGTAAAAACAAAAAGGGCTCAGGTCAAGGGTTGACTGTTAAATGTCAAAATTGTAAAAAACCCCCATACCACAAAAAGGCAGTGGAAAAGCTGGAAAAATATGTGGCTGCAGGCAGAAGGGGGGGGCAGAGCAGCTCTTTTAACAAATTATTGAACAAATCACCTCCTAGTAAAGATATTGCTTACTCAGCTCCAGGGATGAAGACACACATCAGGAGGAGGCAGCAAGTCAGAAGCCACTGAGTTTTTGAACTGATGTGATCCATAGGATCACAGCATGGATAGGGGACCTCCAAGGATTATCTGGTCCAGTCCTCTTGCCCAAAGCAGTGTCAGCTGCAGGGAGGTCAACACATGCAGATGCCACAGCCCCTCTGGGCTGCCTGTGCCAGTATTTGACCACTCTCACAGTAAAATATTTTCTTGTGAACAGATGGAATTTCCCATATTTCAGTTTGGTCTCACTGGATATCACCAGGAAGACCCTGGCTCCCTCTTCTTGCTTTCTCTCATGAGGTATTTATACATATTGATGAGATCCTTCTGAGCCTTCTCTAGACTAAACAGGTCTCTCAGCCTCTCCTCACATGAGAGACTCTCCATCCCTTAATCATCTTAGTAGCCAAGCGCTGGACTCAGTGCAGTATCTCCACATCTCTCTTCTACTGGGAAACCCAGAAATGGACACAGAAAAAAAATTAATGCAACTCTAGTTTAGACTAGACTAGACTAGAATATTTTTTCTTGGAAGGGACCTACAGTGACCATCTAATCCAACTGCCTGACCACTCCAGGGCTGACCAAAAGTTAAAACATGTTAAGAGCATTGTCCAAGTGCCTCTTAAACACTGACAGGCTTGGGTTATCAACCATCTCTCTAGGAATCCTATTCCAGTGTTCTCAAGTTAACTCAGGCTCAGGTTCTCAGGTTGATTTGAGTTTTCTTTCCTTTTTTCTTTTTTCTTGAAGAACTGGTACTTAGCAATCCTCAAAAATGCCATGGTGCTTTTTGCCTGTGGCTTCTCCTGATGCTATTTTGTTGGATCCTACTTGTTTCTACTCAAATCTGCCCTGAAGAGAACAGGTGCAGCTCAGCCGAAATCATGATGACTATACAATCCCATATGTCACTTCAGAGTGGGAAAAAATTAATAGCGTCTTGTAAACAACAAAGCAAAAACGATGTGTGGTTTCAATTATCATTGCTACTTTTTGCAGACTGAAAAATACTTTTTGCTCTTGTGAAGTTTAATAATGGCCAATTGAACAAATGGGTTTCAACAGTCTGTATTTTAATATTAAATGTCTCTATATCTGCAAGCATAAAAATATTGCTGGGAAAAAATACCCATCTCAACCTCTGGTCTCATCTCGGTTTTGATTAAATTCTTGCATTTGCAGCAGAGGAAGCAACAAATTTATAACTTTGTCAGTAAGAGAAGATAGTTGAACAGTTGCCCTGTCTTGATTTACAGTTCATTTATTTTTATCTGCCAGTCAACACACAAATACATTCTGTTACCAATTTGGGATTTGGAAGAGCTTTCAGAAAGGAAATAATGTTTCCTGATCCCTCTAAAATAGTTACCTCTTTTCTCAAAGCCTATCATCAATTACAGTAAAAAGTGACATACAAGAAATTTTTGTCTAGATGAATAAAATATTCCAAGCAATAAATATATTCATCAAACCAGTTTGGCTCAGGGAACCTGAAGGCTTAAATTCTTTATTAGTCAGCAAGTTCTTGGACCTTTGTAAGGAGCTAATCACCACAGTAAGTCATTATCACTTACCGTACTCTATACTCACTTTTAAAAATTGAAAACACCGACTTCAGAATAATCTGTTGTTGTCTGGCACTGAGAAACTGCATTTCTAATGATTATATTTACACCAGGCTTTCCAAATTTCTCTTTTAAAGCCTGTGTAGTTAATGACAGAGTCTGTGTTGTTGACAAACACATTGACAGCTTGGCAGGAGGTATAAATCTGACTGGGAGGTCTTCTGCAGCTCCTTAACCCCTCAGCCTGCTGGACAGTAGGCTTGCCATGCAGCTGCCCTGTGTTCCTGTTGAGACCAACCCATCACCCAGAGCTGTGCCTGCTGTTATGTCAGCAACAGAAACAGCAGTGACATCACCATACCCTTCCTCAGGTCTCTCCAGTGGCTTGGATCCTGCCACGAGAGCAAAATTTGCATGGGTTTGAGGAGCAGGATGGGGCTGTGCTCACACAGTGCAGTAAGGACAACAAGGCATGTACGGGGCTGCAGTCCTAGCAGGTCACACTTGGTATTCCGAATCACTACTTTGAATGCTTGCTTGATTTAAAGCCCAGCTGACCAAAGGATCCTGTTCACAAAGCTTCTAGCTATTTACTGCAGAAATTGAATGATGTGTTACATTTTGGGCTGGTGGAATCATAACCCAGACTATGACATGGCAAAAAGGAGTGAGATTGATGAAACATCAACCATTTCTCTCCCTCTCGTTTCTGGACTTTCCTTATGCTGATGGGGAAAAGGGGCAGAGCCACTGCCATTTACCTGCCCATCTCTTCCTACCCTCTGTGGGTACAGCTCTGAGGGTCAGGGCACAGGTCTGCCTGGCCATAACGCAGATCTCCAAGTCCCCACTCCACCCCAGTGTGCATTTGTGAAATCACAGGACAAAACCTGGCCCAGAAACTCTTCACCAGTACAAGCAATTTCTATCCCTGCTGGCCCTGCTCACATGAGTACAAACATCTTGTGCCTAAAGAACAGTTTAGTTTCCTTGCTAACTGTATTTGCTGAATACAGGTCTTTTAAAAGAAACCACTGGTTTGCCCTGGTATCCAGTAAGAATAAGCTACAGTATCAGTGAAGAATGCAAAGGAGTTGAGTGGTATTTACGATTCAGCAGCAAAAGCTGCCCCCTGGAGGAACAAGTCATTAAGTAAACGAGATGCAACAGGGTCCAAAAATACCTCCACACATTCGATAGTGAGTATTGTTATTAAAGTTGCTTTACTAAGTTAACCAGAGACTCAAAAACTGAAACACAGACTTTATACAGAACAATTGGGAGTACAAATAAACAAAGGAAATATTCTTAAAGAAATGGATTTTAGTTATGTTTTATAATAACCAATAAATACTGAAAAATACATGAAAATTTTAAAAAAAAGAAACAATACCAATAATTTTAAATTGTTACAATATTTATAATTTAAGCAAATTTATTTTTATACTTTTGTAATAGGGATTTCATTCAGAAGATCTTACATAAATACAAAATGAGAAAGAAAATTAGTCAGCATATTACTGACACAAAACCAAGGAAGGGGTCACAACTAGGGCAGAAAAATGACACATCCAGATAAAACTGTAGTACAATTTGGCAGGAATACTCTTATTGAACAACATATATGTGTGAGAAAGAGACAGCATCACTATTACAAGCAAGAAATGATGATCAAGTATCATTATACATTGTCCAAAATGAAAATTAGTTAAAGGGGAAATGAAGACTAGAAAAGGAAAGGGGGGAAAAATAAGGAAACTTTAAAAACCTCCTCTTCATAATAGTCTTCTAAGGCAAATGTTGCATGCACTGTCTCCCCAAGAAACTCGACAGAGCTCTTCCATTCCCCATGTATTACCTTCCATTTAGTTTCATGAAGAAAGGTTGGAGAGAGCAGAGCGCTGGGAAGAAATACTGCAAACCTCTAAATTAGTGAATGAACTTCCAGCATCACTATTGTATTCTGGATAAGAGGAACTGGAAGAAATTATGTTTTTCAGCCTCTGAAGTGCAATGATCAATAGCAAAAGGAGAAAAGCTAAGAGACTAAGGAATATAGAAACATAGACATAGACATTGGATAAACGGCCAGGTGATGAATCCACTGAAGTTGAAAGGGATGTGGGATACAGCTCCAGAAAAGTCCCATTTTCCATGTTTCCTACAAATCCAGATGAAGGGTCGGGTTCTGACATTACTGTGTTTGTGTTTTAAAAATCACAACAGATCTTGTATTCAAACATTTTAGTAGAATAAAAAGGGTTTATTTTAAGCAAGCATTTTTCCATCACAACGGTGAGATGACAAGTCAGCCAGTGAACAGATTTATCCTTTACTGCTCAAGCCAGGACAATTTAAGATTATCTCCTTTGGAGCTGCAAGAAAAAAAAGAGGAAAGATTAATATACTGTGCAGATAATGTGCACCTGAGCTGCAATTCTTAAACAATTAGCTAGCAACTATCTTCATATCTCAATTTTCCAAAATGCAGGGATTAGGAGAAATTCTACTGAATCCTAGTGAATTAAAATTGACTCTTCTCCACCATGAGCTGTTTAACTGAAAGGCAGAGTCAAAAATGTGCTTTATATGGGACAGAGATATTGGAATCCAAATTTATCTTGTGGAAAAAAATCTAGTCTAGGAATGAAACCCCTTCTCAAGACTTCAGCTCCTCAACCTAGATGAGCAAGGCCACTCAGCATCACAATGGATGATGAATCCATTAGCCACTTACTCCACAGCGTCTTGTCAGAGGTACCTAGAATGAGAAAATCTGCCAGACTTGCTTTCTTACTATATATTTTTTAAATTGTGTGAATGGTTTCAGGTATCAAAATGCGTTTTGCTGTAATTCTGCCATGGCAGATCTCAATGGCAAGAAGGTTTCAGTGAAGTGATGCAGCTTCTGACACCTACAATGAAAATCCCAAGGGAATAGGCAGCCCTGTCAGCTTAGCAAGCATGAGGTGACTATCTAAGGGCAGCAAACACTAACTGGGAAGAGATCACATCTTTCAAAAAGCTTTGCCTCCAGCCATTTGTCACAACCTGGAAGCTCCAGTGCTGGCAAAGATCAGAGTAGCACAGGATAAGCAGATCAGAGAATGCTAGGGTACTTTCCTTTCAACAAACATAGTCAGTCCCCTGGTGCAGGCTGGAAGCATAAGAGAAGACTTGGCGATGGGGAATTGCTTGTAAAAAACTAACATGCTGTAGCTGAATTACATGGAATAACCCTTGCTTTTGTTCGGGTGCAAAACAGATAATGCAAGTGGTACATAGGTAGGAAATTAAGATCATTCTCGCCATACAATCATCCCCATGCAATCTTGCCATCCATCCATTCACGGTCAGCCTCTCACTGCAGGTACTCAGGCACCACAAGGAAAGTCAGCAAGCTTTTGTCCCACAAGGAAAACAATATCCATACAGAACTACCTTCCCAGTGTGGTTCCTCTCATCCTGACCATGCTTTCAGCTATGTCCTGTGGTCCCAGTTCAATACAATTATCTCTAACTCACAGTGAGAAGCTTTGAGGAAAATTCCACTGATTTTCATAGTGTTAGAGAGCACAAACACCATCAGCATCAGTCAGAGAGACAGAATCAGATCCTTGAAGTGATGATGTGACAGTCTGGAGTCACACTTTCTCTGTGTCACACAACTGCCCAAGTATCTATCTGGGTTTCCATGGGAGTGTCCCACTACTATTCCCAGCAGTGACCTGCCTTATAATTATTCCTTTAAACATGCAACTTTTTCTAACTTTCTTCAAGTACCGCTTTTTTCAAGAGGCTGACACTTTTTGACATTAGGTGTGGCCACAAAAGCCCCTGAACTAAGGATGCTTAAAAAGTATGAGGTATTTAAAATTGCTAGAAGTTTGCTTTCCAGACACTGAAGTTATTTGCATAGGTACGTACCGTACTTTGGCACTGTCAATTAAATTTGGGTTATGCTAAATGCCATTAAAAGCCCTAAGTGCCTGTGTAAACAAGTACTATATTAAGTGGTATGTAGAATATAACTGTACATTTGTAAAACCTTATTTTATTTTCCAGAACTCCGAACTCACCTATACACATGAAACAGTTCAAGGCCTTGGGGACAACTTATGTAGCATGCTGCATCAAGATGGATAAACTTCCTTTTATCTGCATGGACAGGATGGCCAAAACACAGCTGACTTTGGGAATAAAAGATGGCCAATACTAACCCCAAATATGTCCTGGCATTACTTGAAGGGTGCTAGCTGGCCAAAACCATGCCAGGAGGTCAGTTTGCTAATTGAACAGAAGCTTGTGCCCTGCCTGGATTAATTTACTAGTACACACACATCCACAATGCTTTTATGGACAAAAGGTTATATTCCAGATGTTATTTTATCATTAATGCCTTTATTGTTTTATAGTGGAGCTTTTGGTAGTCTTAATCAAGCATCCCAATAGCCTACAAGACATGCAGGAGTACAGAACTGCACCTACAAATATCAGAAAAAAATATTACCCTTGTGATATATAACTCATACTGATGTATAAAATATTCTAAACCAAAACAATTTTATAACCTTAATAGTATTTAGGCCCACAGGAAACCTCTTGAAATAACTCATAACAGACTGAATAGAGAGAGACCCTTATGAGATTATACTCCTTTTGAACTGTCTTTAGTGATCCAAAATTAACTAATGGAACAATATGTGTTCATTTCATGTTCTGGAAGTAGTTAAGTGTGTTATAGCTAATTTATCCTTTTTAAAAAATAAGCTTTGATATAGGAGATATTTATCCTTAATTACTCGTCATAATGAAAAGCAGATCCATTATTAATTGAATTGCTCTATAATAACTTAAGGAATTAATTCACATGAACTCTTTAACATGGCAGAAGTTAAGTCTTTAAATTTTTCACAAATTTTAAACCTACTACATTCCACTTTTACCATTAACACTTTTGGCCCTGGTACAGTACACCACATCTACCACTTCAGCTGAGGTTCCTGCTTCTGCTGGAGAAGACGATAAGTGGCATGAACCATTTGTCTCTCTTATCCCAATTCTCCCAGAGGAATAACCTCCATAAAGCCAGATGTCAGCTTTACCTTCTTGTTTGGCAATTGGTTTTTTGCACTTCTGAAAGTGAAATAGAACAACACCATAACATCTAGCCCAAATCTAGTTAAAAAAAATTGACTGGGAATTTTGTCACTGACTTCAAAGCATAATGGCAAAACTGGCTAACTGCAATAAACCCATTGTCTTTGTGAGAGCCATAAACTGATCAAGGAATTTTACAAAGGAGCCAAAGTTTTCAGATTCTGTAGTGGTCCCTGCCTTCCCTTCATCTATTGCTGGAAAGCTGAGTTGGTTTAAGGCAAAGAATTAATTGAAAGTGTTGTTCCTGAATGACTGCAGATGGAGAAGAATTCTGACTCTATTTGACAGGAGAAGGCTTTCCAGCTAATTCCTGAAAACTCCTGGGACAGGAGAACTGGGACCTGCCTGCTGGGGGACTCAGATTTTGGGGTGTAGCTGCATCTGGATTACTTTGTCAGAGGCACTTCGGCGATGCCAGGGTAGGGTTCTGTGACTTGAGGAGCCTTCCTGAGTCATTCAGTCCCGCCCCACTGCTGAAAGGCCCAAGTGCCTTTTCGACACTGGCTGATTTTTCCAGCTGCTATTACTCCATTATTACACAACCTTGCCGCTCTGATGGACAAACTGCTTAGAAGACTCATACGTTTCTGTTAAACAACTCACTGTTCCAAGAAGACAAAGACTCTACCTCCATGCTCTGCTGGTTTTAGATGTACAAGAGAGCAAAACCTTGTTCTGTTACTTTAGTCCCCAAATATGAGGGTTGGCACACAAGGAGAGGCTCTCCTAGATACATGGTGTCATTTGTACATCCTGGCTTTTCAACCAGAACCACTATTTAAGTATTTTCTTCAAGGTGGGGATTGTTTCTCCATTCATGTCCTTGGTATAAATCATCTTTCTCAGGTGAGGACAACCACTCATATTCCAAGGGTACGACTATCTGGCAGATACTATAGGCAGGCTCAGTTGGAGTTTTTAATATTTTCTTTTATGCTGTGGTAAATGGGAGATAGAAAAAGAGGCATTCATCAGAAGGAAGGTAAACTGGGTAGGTGAGGGATCAAGCAAGGCATCACTATGTAAGCGGTCAGTCCCAGGTACCGTGCAGTACCAAGCCCAGGTAGCCATGCCAGAGCTATTCACTGTTTGCATATTTGACTGGTCATAAAAACTATTTTGTCAGAAAATGCAAATGTGGTCAGAAGTAGAGGCCTCACAATTAGCATATGCCTGAGTGCCAAATTATAGGTAACATATGTAATATAATCTTTAGCATCACTGAGGCAGTAGTCATCTCCCTGTTCAAACTAAGATGAATGTCAAATGAGACTGCAACACTCCCCAGGACTGCATGCAGCAAACTGAGCTTTTTTGTAGTCCCAAGGTCACAAATGCTTTACCATCCAGCCATCTGTATTGCATGCCTCCACATATCTTGATGGAACAACTCTATTTCTCCAGGCTCAGTGAAATATTATTTAATGGAGCATACTCACAACCACTGAAACTCTAAAAGTTGAGGAACAGGAAGCAAAGATAAGTCTGGTAGATTGAATTTCTTGGGAGTTTATCAGCCACAGAAAACCACTTTGTTTTCTTGGTTGTTTCTGTATTTTTGTGACTACAAGCTGAGAAATACCTTGGCTTTTTCAGAGGCTTCAAAATGTTTAAGTAGAGAGAGAGACTGACAACAAAGCAAGTTTATTTACGCAAAATAAACTAATGTTTTTCTCACAATCTCCCATGAACTCTTACTTTACAGGTAGAAGGTATTCTAGAAAGCCCTTATTGCAAACAACTCCTAACAGATGAGAGCTTAATTTGCAGTTAGTGGGGTCCCTCATTTGGATAAACTTCAATATGCTGTTAATTGTACCTGCCTTCCCTAAAAATTTAAAATCCTCTTGGCAGATTTCAGCCCAGTGTATACAGAAAGGCAGAGGATGAGTGCAACAAAAGGGATAGATTTAGTCTTCAAAAGAGAGAGCTCTGTGAAGTAGGACAGGGAGTTCCTCACTGACCCACGCAGGACCGCTGAAGAAACTTGCCCACGTCAGATGCCTCTGGATCCTTGCAGAGGGTGCCTCTGACCATCAAGTTTCATTGTTCTGTACACACTGCCATGGAATTAGATTCACAGGATAGCATGTGTGTCTCAGGTAACATGGAGATGAAGGTCAAAGTAGCACATCACACTAGTGGAATAATGCATCCACTAAGGGTGACTTGGGACCATGCCCATGATGGAGAGGATCTGGTCATTAGCAGATCCTAGATGGCACTGGAAATCTGGCTACAAAATGGCTAGGAAAGGGACATGAGTTGGAAGATGGTACTCTAGGCCTGTGCAAAAATTGCTTCCTCTGTATGAGGCAAACAGCTCTTTGTTTTGGGTAGAAGAGGGGAGGCAGAGGACATTCATTAAAGGTGATACTGATTATCTCTATTAAAGAACTCTCAAGTGTGTTCTCTGCTCCATTTTGCCCTTTTGTAAAGTTAAAGCCAGGAGTGTGCAGATAATGATATCATTCTCTCATGACCTGAAACTAGAATCACGTCTCCTTTGTCCAGCATCAGGGCAGGAAGAGCAGGAGGTTCCCAGGCGATATGGTGATGCCACCTCCAGGATGAGACCTACTCATCCCTAAAGGTGTGTTGCCTCCACCAAGTTCTGTTATCATAGTGACTGCTTCCAAAAGCTGGAAGCAAGGTTTTACTAGATCGATATATGTATGAAGGCCAGAGAGCTTTTGGTTTCATCTTCCCCCTCGTCACCTTTGTTTTCTATATTTATTTCCTTTAGCACATAGGACTATATTACCAATGTCGTCTTTCCAGCTAACTTGTAACACGAAGCATTTAATGACAATGAAAATACGTTTGCATGCTCACATTGAGGGGCTGAATGAACTTCAAGTACCATGAACACTTCATCCTTGAAAGGCAATTTGCTCTAGACTGGAAAAATATAGCACTTTAACATCATGCAACTAAATAAGAATGGTAGCTCTAGACAGAAAAAAAAGAAGTAAGCAACATCTTATTCCATCGAAAATGTAGGTAGTAAAGGCAAAGAATGACTGCTCACTTGGAGTTTACCAAGAATATGATCCTTAATACTTCTTATTCTTGCATAAATGCCTTTGGCAATTAAAAGACCCAAAGTAAGTAGGATACCGCTTTTTCCCATTACAGTTGGACCCTCCAGGAGCAGTAAACAGGATAAGCTGGCAACTGACTCAATAAAATAGAGCACAGCAGGAAAAGAGAAAAAAACTATTTCCTGCCACAAGCAAAGTTTTCCTTTTAATTTATGATCTAATTTCATTTTTTATTATGATTTAATATGATTTAAATTTATCTCTTTGAAAATCTAAGAGGACAAGTGCCCAGATGGCTTGGCTGCGAGTTAAAATCAAGTTATATTTTGTTTGGGGTTTTGTGTGGGGATAGGAAAAGGAAACTCTCAGAGCCATAAGGATACTTAGATTAATTCAGATAGGCTCAAATGATTCAATAATTTACATTTCCCATGGATCTGCAGACTATAGAGCCATTTATATTAATGTAAAGCAAAGACACCATGACCTCAGATCAGACCCAGAACCTGTCAGTTGAATCTGGTCTTTAAAAGTAGCAGAAAAATGAGCAAAGAGAATGAATAAAATACTTACAAGCAGGAAGAAGATATAGGGATACAAGCCAAATGTCCAATGCACAGGTTGGTTATCACACCCAAATCTAAAGGGACTGCGCGGTGAGAAAAACACCTATAAAAAAGCAAATCAAAGCTTTAGTAATCAAAGTTTAGTAATAACTACAATAGTAATAGAAAGCAAGGAGGAAAAGTGTTCAATTTTGACTGCTCTTAGTGTCAGAAATTTCAGAAAAAAAACCCAAACCAACTGGAATCTTGGCTTGTGTTTTCTTCCTGCTAGCGACATCCTTCTGCTGTCCAGTTACAGCACTGCATGGGCAATATAAAAACCATAATCTTGAACTCTGCTTTGCAGCCATTCTTTGATAACACCTTTCTCCTCTTCTTTTGCAATGTGCTCCAGGACCTTGGCACCTTTCTAAGCAATGGAGCACTGTATCTGCACTCCAATTCACTTCAAATTATCCTCTAAAAATTCCTGCCAAGAATCAGCTCATTATGATGACACCCTATTATTTATTTATTCTTTTTATTTCAGGCTATCTGCGTTTTAAGTTCACAAACCTGAAATCCCCAAACTGAATACTGCATATGCACAAGGACATTTAGAAGAATTGTGTGTGCTACATGCATTCAATATGTAGAATTCAAATGTAGCCCCTGAACTGTTTTTAATAAAGTAAATTAAATATCTTGTATATAAAGAAAAAATCCCAAAAAATGAAGATTAAAGCAAAAGTAGGGCTACTTTCAAAAATATCCTCTCCTCTGGGAGAGAAAAGACACTTTCACAACCACTGTACATCTCAGAGCTCTACCTTTTCAACACATTTGGTTCAACTGCTTTAGAGAAGCAGATCTCTGGGGATAGATGTTAATGCATGGTTGTGTTGCTTTTATCGTTTCAATCACTGAATCACTTACGTTTTAAGCCTCTCCAAGTTCAATAAAGAAAATTATCTAATGCAGCTGTTAAAAGTCAGTATGTTGAAATCCAAATGTTTTGATAACATTGACTATAGTAATGTTCTACCCAAAGGAAGTCAGACACCTTCCTGACCATCTCTCTGTGCAGAAGGAGAGGTAGGAGGCTGCAGATGAACACCAATGTCAGCTTCCCCAGTGACGGGCCCAGGACATCCTCGGGATGTGAAGGAATGCACCATGCCACCTTGCCCAGAAGCAGGTAGGCTGAAGCAGGTGTGGTACTGGGATGGAGAGGGAGTACATGAGCTCCCACGTACCTTTTCTCCAGCAAATATGCCTCATGTAACAAAGAGCTCTATACTGTGTCCCTCAGTCTTGTCTGCTCACATAGCAGGCACCCTTTCCCTTCCCTTTACTTCTTTCAGAACAGCTCTCTTGGGGGAAAGAGGCATGAATCTCTGCAACAGGGACTGTATCTTCAACCAAGACAAGTATAAATGATTTTGTTTATTTTCCAGCTTTCTCTTGTCTCTCTACCCCCAGATACGCAGAGCACTGCTCTTGCCCATTTAGTCCTTTGTTCACCCCAATAGCTGGTGAGGCGAAGAAAACGGAGCCCACGAAGACTTGAACTGATTGAACAAGCCAGAGATGTAGTGCAAAACACTACATCCTCATGTATGCCTTGAGGCATCCTCAAGGCTCCTTAAATGCAGGCATCTTATTCAAATGGCAAGTGTGTACAGTGAGATGGGAAGGTCTCAGCTTTTGATTACCTTTGAAGAATAGAGAAATATTTGGACCAGAACATCAAGAAGCTTATCTTCAGAAGACCCCATGGCACACAAAGTTGTATCCCACAGTCCTTCATCCTTATTGCACCACTCTAATACCGTTCATAGCTATTTTCACTGTCTCAGCAGCAGCACTAGCCCATAGAGGGATTTGGCCCAAACAATGTATTCATTCTCATTGACATCAAGATATGTGTGTGAGAAGCAGGGACCTATCTGTTTCCTGTATCTCTCAGGATGTGAATGGGGTAAGGTGTCTCACTGCTGTACATCTGGGACCTCAGATAGGGAAATGGAGTCCTTCTGGTCCTGCCTCCTGTGGGAGTGTCAATTTGAATCTCACCCCAAAGGACATACAGTCACCAGGGAAATTAATCTCCTTCTTGTGCTGATTTGCTAAAAATATTTATTTCCCACTTTCATTGAAAATTCCTGGTGAAAAATTAGAGGTTGCTGAAAAAAGCACCCAAAACTCAACAGTCTACTCTTTGCTGACAATAGTGATGGGTCAGATTTCCTGGTGTCCAGTCCCAGCTTTATTCCCTTCATTGCCACTCTGAATAACTTTTGTTATTGATACTCAGCCAAAGTCAACCCAGTCAGAAACCTGAAAAATCTTTTTGTTTCTAAAGTTTAATGACAGTGGGTGATCAGACAGAGGAGACATGAAGGTTCACAGGGCCATTTGGTTGCCCCAACAGCTTTAAATCTTGGTTATTGACTTCTACAGTCAAATACAGCTGCTAAGTTGTCACTGTCGAAGTAACAGACCCCAGGTGCCCAGCTGGAAATGTGGTCCAGGGCAAGGCTAGACAAGGAAGAGGGAGAAACCAGCGTGTATCAGGAATCCTTAATTTCTGCATTTTGTGTAATGACATCTTGTTTGATTTCTTGCAACCCCAGATATGGAAGTTTTGTTTGAACAGAAAATTTAGTGTAGTGTGGAGTGTGTGCTTAATGAGAAATGAAAATTCCATTAAAACCCATTTTCTTCGGCACAACAAGTATATGAAAATATTTCAACTGTTCCTGCCTTATTGTCTCCTTTCATGGTTGAACCATCCCATTCCTTCTACCCCTCCTTGCCAAGGCCACAAGTGGCTGTGTGGAGCATCCCACTAACACTGATAAGCCTTTCAAGAGAAGGTGCCATCCAGCCTGAGGGGAAGGGGATGGGGGGAGAGAGGAGTGGTGATGTAATTAACCTCACAACAAACAAAAAGTAATTAAACTTGCTACCTTATGCCTGACTCTTAACATGGGCTGCTGATAACCACCTTTTATATTTGACAAAAACAGACTGGCACTGGGCTCCACAACTGGGGCCAAATGGCCAGTGCAGTGGAGGACTGTTCACTTCTGTGTTTGCCCTTCTGGAAGCCACATAGATTTCTCATGAGGCAGTGCTTCAGCTCCTCCACATTGTTTACTCAGAGCAAAACCTACCAGATAAAACATCAAGCCCCAGGGCAAGCAGTCCTTGTTATCAGAGCTTGCTTTCATTTTCCATCACGATCACATGTGAGGCTAACAACTTGCAGGGCTCAGACCCTCAGGTTTAGCATCCCTCCAGGTAAAGGGGAGAAAACCCCCTCAGAAATACCAGGCATAGTCCCCTTCATGTACAAAAAATGTAGTTTTAGGACAAAATGTGGCTAAATCTGGAATTGAATGGATTTAAGGTCTCTATTGTTTCTTTCAGTGCTGCAGCACAGCAACCTGCCCGATGCCAGATGAGGTGGTTGCACAACATGAGTGTACCTGAGAGCCTGCATCTCTCATACTCCATGTGTGCACATCCACTGCCATCTCAGGAGACCTCTGTGCAGACTTCAGCAAGGGACTCTGCTGAACAATAAATAGCTTTTACCCTTGCTAGTCGATAGGATTATTAGTGCTTAACTAATGAAGCTGACCCAGTAAGTGGAGTCCTGATTAATAAGAAAGCACCTTCCTATTGTAAAATTCAGCTGACATACTGGCTTCAATGTATTTTATAAAAACAAAGGATATAGTACACATCAAACCCAAAAATGTCAAGCAGATTTCATTTTAGCTCAGAAATCCTGACACAAAATATAAAGCTAGGACAGAATTTTGTACGCTTGGTTCAAAAGAAATGTCTCTTAATGAATAATTTTGTTTCAGATTTTTTTCTCTACAAAAAAGGCAGATTGTAGTACCAACCACATACCGTGAACTTAAATGCAAGGGAATTTTAGGCACAGATGTGCTATCACAGTAACTTCACTCACTGTAACTCTGCTTCCAGACCCTAGTGGCTCAGCGTACTTTACCAAGAAAAGTAAGAAAATAACCTTCTCCTTTGATTCTCTGTTTCCCCTCACTGATATAACAAAGATTTCTATCCTTGCGACATTCATTATTTTATCAATGCAGGCTGCATGCACTCCCTCCCTTGACAAAGAGATCATGGCATTATTCTATCTGTGTTTGTGTGCCTAATATTTACATATAACCACTCTTTGCAAAACAGTCTGGAATAACTTGGGCAAAGATACAACACTATTGCAAAGAAAGTCTCAGTGAACCATGCTGAGCTGTGTAAGCAGAGGGGGGCAGGGTTGCACCTGAAATGCCAAAAAAAGAGCAAGCAAGGATAACATGCACTGTGAAAGGAGACTTTCTGCTGGTGCTAGATGGAGTGATCTGTTTGACAAGTGCCTCTTAGATGTCCTGGCTTTAGAGGACACTGTTGTGCTCAAATCCAGAGCCAGAATAATTCCAGTGAGAGGGATGGTGGCAGCAGCGGTGAAGGCTTGTCTTAAGCATCTCACCAGACGGCTGCTGAAGACATCACAGCAAAAGCGAATGTGCTGGGTCATTTCAAAGAAATTAAAGAAATGATGGACAAGGTGCCTACATGAAACTACAAGTAAGTGCAAGATGAAGCTCAGGGAAACACAAAGGTGACGGCTTGAGGGAGAAAGATGCTGAGAGCACAGGCTGATTAAAGCCCAGGGGGTATATCTTGGTAAAGCCAGAGAGGTGGTACATCATATATGGGGAGACCTGAAAGTGAAGCCTGCAACTGACATGTCCGATGCAGGGGAGAAGGGGGAGCAGCAGAAGGACTGACAAAGAAGGGAGATGCAGATGAAGCGGCAGGCTAAGTGGTGGGCTTTGCAGCAGCGCCATGGATCGACTATGTTGTAACAGGATTTCCTCTGCGCAAGCCAGGAAAAGGAGGTAACCGCAGTCATGAAGACACAGGGGGAGGAATGCTTGCAAAAGAGTGGAGGAGGTAGAGGTGAAAATATATTGACTTTGTAGTAATGGACTTTTTAAATTCCAAGTCTCAAACCTATCAGAAACATCAGATTTTTCAGCAACTTCTGAATGTACTCTGTCGTTAAGATAATTCCTCTTCTTCTTCTGCATAGATAGGGTGACAGGAGGAAAAACTGCGTTGCTTCCTGGCTCTGATGAGGAATTTACAGAATAAGCTTACTTCACCAGTAAGACCCAACTATGAACAAAGACACTTGCCAGACATGAGCTATCCCAGTTCAGCCTTTTACATTTGAATAGGTTAACAAAATGCAAACAGCAATAACTTCATATACATACAGTCATCTACATGGTGATAGTACTAGATTAGACTTCAATGCTGAAATAGCCCAAGACCCCTTCCCCACCAGTTCAAGGTCCTACAGCATTTATCCTGTTGTCAGCAAAGCACACTTACTAGATATAGCAAGTAGCAGTCAGCACTCAGGCAAACCTGTGCACCAGAGCAGAGGAAAGCTGGGGAAACATGAGGGAGGCAGGGGTGACATGCCTGCCTTTCCTTCCCCCACCATGGATGACCCAGTCTGAGGAAGAGGTGGGGAAGGAAGGCAACCAGTATACAGCTACAACCAGCAACAATCCCTAAAGGGAAAAAGCCCTTCTAGGCATTATAGAGAGAAAGCAGCTGGTGGTTTCAGGTTGCCTTTCGTTTTGGTCTGTTCAGGCACAGAAAAGTCATAGTGGGTTCAAAATGACTGTAAAAAGCAAAATCACAAGGAGACAGACATCAACCCTCCATCTGAAACCCTTATCAGAATAAAACTGCCAGCATGACATACATCCTGTAGGGTCCAGATTTTATACGTCTCCACTTTTCTCCCATTCTACTATAATTAAGAATTAAATTAAATAACAGTCAATATGCATTTCTAATTGTCTTTGCTTATATAAATGTTAATCAATATGACAAATGTTCAGCCCTGTACCACTATTTTCACAATTTTCCTCTGACTGGTTAATATTTGCAAGGGTAGGAAGAGTTTGCTTTCTGTTCCAAACTTTATTACCTCTACTAAGACGATGTTCTAACAGCCTGCAGCTTTTAGCTAGATATAAAGTGTTTGGAAAAGGCACACTTTTGTGCACCCATCCTGTTTCTTTTTCTACTGCTGTGCTGTCTAAGCTCAGCTCTTCTCTAAGTAGGTTGGATAGGCATGTTACAATTTATTTGCAGAGGGAGCAATTCTTTTCCCGTCTTTTTCCCGTAAACAATGTGAAAGAGCACACGGATGGCAATCTATGCTTATGCCCACAGAGCCAAGAATGTGCTTGCACAGTGATAACCCAGTGTTCTGCTCTACCACATCCCTGGTCTGCAGCATCTTTCAGCAATGAAAACCAGCCTGTGCCTCCCTTTTCTCCACATCCCTCCTTCCAGAACCAGCGCAACCCCGATGCTGTCCCCACGCTCTCCGAGAGCGTTCCCCTTTCTGCCTCCAACAAAAGCGATTTCTCCGAACCGAAGAAGCGTCCATTCAATTCAAGCACTTTGACAACCCACGAAGTCAGTTAGGCTAGAAACAGGTTCTTTACAAAACACGTTTGCGAACGATCAAACACAGGCCTAACACGTACCTCAGTTAAACGCTTGTGAAAATCAAATGCCCTTGGTTACGGCACAGGACCGGCAAACCGCTGAGAAGGCTCTCTCGGAGCAGCACCACCGGCGAGGCACGGCGGGCGCTGCTCCTGAGCTCACGGCGGCTTCCCAAGCCCGCCGGGACCCGCCTCAGCCGGTGCCGGACAGCGGGAGGAGCAGCCCCGGCGCTGCGGGAGGTGCGAGCAACAGCGCCCGGCCGCCGGGCAGCCCTGCCCGCCGAGGGCACGAACAACGCGCACGGGGTACTAGGGCAGGGGGACAAAATACACCGCAAGCCCGGAGTGCCCACCTCCCTTGGAAAAGGGAAACGGCTGACGCCGCCGGGATGCTCCGGCTCAGGCGCAGGCGGCAGCGCGGCACCTTCCTGCCCGCAGCCGCCCCGCTGGGGCTGGGGCCGGGGCCGGGGCAGCTCCGCTCGCCGCTCTCCGCTCACCACGCCCGGCTCCCACTGCAGCTTCTCCTGCCCGGCTCAGGCTCCGGCTCCGGACCCGGCTCCCGCTGCCGCCTGTCCCGCACGGCCGCGCAGGCAGCACCGCCCCCGGCCCGCCCCCGCCCGGCCCCGCCGCCCCCGGCCGGTGCCTCTCACGGCTGCGGGGCCGTGGCGGAGGAGGGCAGCCGCTGCCGCATCGCCCCGCACGGGCGGTCCACTCCTCTGTGCCAGGGGCTGAGGGCTGGGAGTCGTTCCGCCCGCCCAGCGCGCCCTCTGTGTGCGAGCCCGGGAGAGGAGCTGCGCTCACCTGGAAGGGAGGCGAACCCCTCGCCTCACCGGCGTCGGAGGGTGGAGGTCACCGGGCATCGTACAAACCCGCCCCAGCACCTGGCTCTTACCGTCCCTCGGCTGTCCCTCAGCATACATCCCCGGGGCTGATCCTTTTCCGAAGAGACCGTGCGAAGTCCGTATCCAACGGGGCAGAGTGACCCGAGGGAATGCGGGTTTTTCGGGGCTAACCGTCTGCATAGGGTCAGATAGTGGCAGCACAGCCGGGAGCTGGGCACAGCGAGGGAGTGGGTTAGAAAAGCAGCTCCCTGGGAAGTGGAAACTTGCAGGTGTCTTTCGAAAACTCTTCCAAGTTTTCAAAGTCTCTCAGGGATACTGTGACATCATGTACACGACAGTGAATTAATTGCTGTGCCAAGACCAACTGAGATAATGATTATAAGGTAATGTAAATGACAATAAAATCTGGCTTCCCTAGTTTATTTGGAGCATGACTTACCTACAGATATCACATGCTCTGGAATCAAATAGTGAGAAAATGCTGGCTGGATCAGGCACACTTCCTTTTGTGGACACTGTGGAAGGAAAGGCTCAGCTGGCTTCTGGTATACTTGTCTCATCCACTATGATTTTTTTGGCCAAATTACTTTACTGTGGGTTAGAAATCAGTGATGAGCAGTGTGAAGAGCAGATGGGGAGTTTATGCACCCTCTGCAGCTCAGTCTTGTATCTGGCTAATGTCCATGTGAAGTTCTGAAAGGATGTTGGGAAAGGTTGTTCTTCATTTTAAATTGCTCTTAGGGAGCTGTGCAGTTCTTAATGTGCTGTGGAGGCACTTCTGTGAATTGTGCTTTCTTTAATACAGTCTACACAGTTTCAGTAGAAGAGTAACTTGGAATGTCATGAAATAGTCAGTTTTGGAAGAATAAGACATATGAATCAGTAGATAAAACTTAAAGTGAAAATAATTCTGAAGACTGAACCATATTTCTCCTTGATAAAACCGGTGAGTGCAGTGGCATAAAAAAGAGATGAGGTTGGCTTTCAAGTGGCAAAAATGCTTTTTATGTATTTCACCTCTGAAAAAGGAAGTAAATGTTTTTGTGGATTTGGGGGTGGTTTTTTATCTAGTTATGGCTTTTCAGGGTGGAAAGTCATATGCGTAGGATATGAACAGAAAAAGAATAGCCTATCAGCTAGTGCTATGATATCCCTAACCTGGAAGCAGACCACTGGCTCGCTTCAATTTGCCGCCCATGCAAAAAAAGGCACATTTGACACTGAACTTGCTGATTGCATGAGCTTTTGTGGAAATAACACGCAAAGCCTGTTGAAACTGGAGGGAAAGAAAAATTGTAGATACCTACTACTATGATTAGATTAGTTGTGAAGAATCCTGCTGAAATAATTTAAAAAAATACCAAGAATTTGCTATATCCTTTTTTGTTTGTGTACTCAGACTAGAGGACTCTTCAGTACAAGCCCTGTGTCTGGCATGTTGCTGGATATAAACAGAGACAGATGGTGCATTAAAGTTCTCAACACTGATTTTGCATATAGATGGGGGCTCAGGTACAAAACTCTAAGGAGACAGGAGAAGCAAAAGTGGTAAAGCAAAATGATTGGATCTTGAAAAAAGAAAGAAGCCAAGAGAAATGCTTTTATTATAGCTCAATTGTTCTAGCAGTGGAATTGCAGGCTGGGACATACAGCAAGAGTTTCCTCAAGGTCAAGCAGAAGGAAGACAAGGAAAGAAAAAAGTAACAGAGCTGAAGTGACTGCTAAGCCAGGTGTGCTGTTGCTAGCACTGGCCACAAAAATCAGTGTTTTCTAAAGGAAACGAATTGTGATCCCTTGGACTTCTATCACTTTACTGGATTTTATTTCAAAGCCTAATCCACTGAGGAATGAGGAAATTCCTAACTTTTTCCTACTGATGACTGTGCTTATCCCACATTTTCAGCCAAGATGTGGGATAGTAACTAGTAATCCTTGACTCTAGGAGAAACTCACAAGTCAGACCCAGGTCTATCTAGTAAGTCTCACAGTCTCAACCCACATAATGTAGGTTAGGCCATATCATCCTATCTTGTACAGATACAAAAAATACCAGTACTTAGGCAACGAGTGGGAATTCATTTTTGCAGCTGTGCTCTGATTTTTCGCTCTTTTCCTGAATAAAGCAGCTCTCAAGGGGGGGTGAACAGCACTGCTAGAAGAGGGTACGATTTGTTCAACAAAGGAGAACAAGGCAGAAAGGCTTTTGTGCTTCTTGGAGGTCACTGGTATTTCTTTAAGTGTTTTAGCTTGGGTTACATCACTGATGTCCTGCTGCTCTTTGTGGCTTGTTCATTTGCTGTGAGCTGCTCAGTGACATTGGGTAAAGCTGCACCAGAGGAGTTGTCAGCAAGATCAGGCCACTCAGTCAACTCTGGTGGCTGTGTCAGGACCTCATGCAGAGGCCATGGTAGTGGGAAGTGCTGCAGCTCCAAAGTAATTAAGTTGCTCCTTTATTGCTCTTCCTTATTCTGGCTTTTTGTGCAACCAGCACAGTGTGAGCTGGCCCTTCCTCAGGATGGTGTCTTTCATGCAAAATGTGTCTCAAAATATTTTGCAATGATAAAATATACCAATGGAGCATTAAACAGAAATATGGGAAGTCAGATCATTTCAGAGAAGGTTTGAAAAAGAGATGACAGTACAGCAAAGAAGAAAAAAATATATGGAGTCTTCAGATGGTGAGAATACAAAAATAAAAACAAAAAGGTAATTACAAAGCCACTTTTTTTTTTTTTTTTTTTGATGCATTTGCAGCCAGATAAGTACTGACTTTGCCTTAGAGTCAGAGCGTCAGGTTGAAGGTCAGGAGAGTGCAGTGGGTGGGTATGGTTAACTCTGAGGTTCTGGCCTGGAAAGGGCACATCAAGGAGACATGGCTTGACTGTTGCTCAGTGAGATTAGGCCTCCAGAGTGCAGTGTCATTCCTGCTGCTACTAGACTGCATACAAGACAGCATGGCTGTAGTGAATTTAATAGCTTTTCTGTCTTGGAATGCAGAAAAGTATGGGAAATTTCATATTACTGTTATTATTATTACTGCTTTGATGGTTCTGGATATGATTTCCTGTACCTGCTCAGAGTCACTGGGTGGTGGAGTAAGCAAACACTTTCTTAATTCCTCCATGCAGCAGGAATGTCTGCCAACAGAGTTGCTATATCCATGTTGTCTGCTTGGCTTCACTATCTTTTCTGCTTTAGTATTCCATCCAAGTGCACCACAGCTTGGGGAACTTCAAAGAAGTCGATAGAATTCCAGCCTTCTGTGGGCTATTACAATATGAAATGCTGAACATTTTATGTTGTCATGAAATCAGCCACCAAAGACAGGTTTTATCCAAATTTCTTCCTTTATCTTTGTGGTTAGAATCTGTACCTGACAACTTTTTGCCCTCACAAAGACACAATAATTTATTTATTTATTGAAGTGTATGGTTGGATGCTGGTCAGACAAATTGTGCATCTAACAGAGCCATATTTGAGTACTCTGAAGACGAGTCTTTCTGAAATGCTTAAATTCCCTTTGTTGTCAGTGGAACGTATTAGGTGATCATGAAAACCTCCAGAGGGAGTTCTTACTCGTCGAAGTTTGAGTACAGGAGTTAGGTGTACATGACCTTTTCTGGTGGCTTTAAAGCCATTTATCTTTCTCCTTTTGACTATCTAGGGAATTTAGGGACTTCCTCAGAAAGGGCTGCTTCACTACATTACTAAGATATAGAAACATAGCAGTTAAATAAAATAAATCCCAGCCAAGAAAATCAGATCCTCATCTGTCCAGCTGAGATATGCACTTTAAACATTTACATATAGAGAATGCAGTTCTCCTGAGAGCCAGGATAAAAATAAACCCCTCTGCTATCTAGAAAGATAGTCCTTTTCCTGGAATGCTTGGTCTCCCCTTGTTCTTCACAGAGGTCACAGGGGAAGGTAGTGAGTAGTGATGCCTTACTGAACCTGACCATGTTGTCTTAGTGCCTGGATTTGTACTCAGCTTGACCATGTTGTCTTAGTGCCTGGATTTGTACTCAGCTTGTAGCACTGCCTTCAGCACCTATTTTGTCTTGTATTTTTTTGTGAACATGGTGATTGAAAATTAATGAGTTTTCATGGTAACATTTTCTGGTACTGGAAAGGTTTCAGCACTATAATTTACATAAACATTACTATTTAATAATGGCCAACATTGCAAATAGGAAAAGTCTTAAAAGACTTATTGAACCAATATTTAACTTCTAATTCCTCCATCACATAAAAGATACTTGTTAATGCAAGGACTGTCTAAATGAATTCTAAAGCTCAATTAACTCCATCGTTAGATGTTTTTAAAATACTGTTACACCACTGTTAGACCTAGAATTCTCCAGATACCTCTGGTCTTTTTAATTACCTGCAGTCATTATAAAGAGCAGTCACTGCAAAGTTCATTCATTTTTTCCATGCTTCCTACTAATCCACTTAGGAACTTTGTCATCGAGCAACCTCAGGAGAGGTTGTCTTTAATGAGACCCCTATGGAATAATGGGATATTCATTTCCCTAAATGTCACTTGTATCATATTAACATATTCACATGCTAATAAAATGACAAGTGCCTCATATGCTGCTTATTCATGATGTAAAACCTTGGCATGGGTCAAATCTGTCTGTTAATAATCAACATTTTTCATAGAATCTTTTTAATGTTTATAAGTTGGTTCTTTGTTTAGGACACATCTTCAGTGAGAATGCATTAAGTACACAGATAATGTCCAAGGTCAGACAGTGATGTCTTTTCATGTCCAGGGACTGCTGCTTCTTCTGGGAATCAGAGTGCATGAATAGCCAACAGCTAATCCTGTACAGAGCCAGATGAGAAAGTTGCACTCGATTTTAAAGGCAATGAAATTCATACATAACTTATGATGAATAAATAGTTCTGCAAGAACCGCAACCACAAAAATTTGTTTTCTTGGAGATTTGTGTTTTGTGGCTAATGACAGATAAAACCCACAATCTGTGGCACCTTGGACTTGATTCAGTTGCCCACAGATACCATCCAAGACATTTTAGATATCATAGGATACCTGAGACACTGTGGAATGCTGGTAGATACAAAAAGGGCTTATAGGAAACATCCAAGTTTCTTAGTTGGTAACTAGGATGCAGGCAGGATACCTAGGAACATTTCAAATGGCACTGAGCTGAGCTGAGCACTAGTTCTCCACTATCTGTATTGGGATCTTGGGTGCTCAGCTCCCATAAGACATCTCCAAATATGCACGTACAATTAAGTACTTTAATGAAAAACCAAGTAGATGATTCCCATCCCCCTTTATATTTGTTTATTTATTTATTTATTTTATTCTATTACTTATGTTGGGCAGTGACTGCCATCTGGAAATGCTTTCTGTCCTCGTAGATCTCAAAGTGGAACTGGAAAAGCTTTAAGTGAAAACCAGGATTTCCAAAACCAAGTGTTGTTCTGTACCTTTGACTTTCCTGCAGTCCACAATCTCTCCCAAAAGCATATCACTGCATTGGTCAGTACAATCCATTTTCCACTGATATCCATGTCCTTTGCTGATACAACCAGTTGGTGGTTTTGCTCAGATATGTATGTGCATTTTTCTATGAAGCCAGACTGAGCACAGCTTCCAAATTGTAGAGTCTGGTCTCAACTATGTGGTGCATTTCCTCACTTTCATTGCTCTACCATATAAAGAGTCAGCCAACACTATTCTCTATAATAGTTACTGACAAACTCCAAGATCAGAGTTTCTTTCCTTATAATACACATTCAAAGTGCCATTCAAGACATAATTTTGTCTTTAGTCAGATGATCCACTTATGAGTACTGGATGTACCCAAGGCAGAGCTACTCTGGTATCCTTACCTATGATGTTTTAACATTTATGTCATTTTCAAAAGATAGTTACGTAGCTGTTAGTTAATCAAAACATTACAAATCTGATGCCAATGTGCTCTACAACCATCTAATACCATTCTGTCATAGCAGAAGTGTTTTAAAGTGGGTACAAATGTGATCTAAGATGACCTTAAAGCCCCATTACATTGCCAGGTACTCCAAAGTGGCTTAAGTATAATTGCAAATCAGGATCTCCATCACAAAGATAAATGATCCCACTGAAAGATCAAACTCATCTCCACAAAATAGCAGAAGCAACAATAGTAGAGACAAATCTCATCAGGAGCCTCCTGTCTGAAGCCTACAGAGCCAGCTGCGGAGCCAATAGTGAGAAGGGAAAACAACCCCAAAGCACAAGATGTATCCCATGTGGGGTTGTCTTTTACTCAGGGGATGAAGCATAGCTACTGCATCCCATCTATTTATGTCAGATGAAATATTCCCAAAGGAGTCCTTTCTCTCCTTTTTTTTTTTTTTTTTAATACGGTAATAAATTCTCAGCTGAGAAAAACCTAAAGCAGTGTAAGGAAAGGAAGTTCATTATAATTCAGAGAAGTGGGAGGTTTTTTGATAATTTTAGCATCTCAAAGGTCAGTGACTGCTGCTTCTCTTTGTTCCCAAGGGGTAACATTTCCTTTTCCTGCAGTGTCCCTGTTTCATCAAAATCAGAGGAAATCTATGAGCTGTGTGATAACCTTAGCTAATTTTTCAGAGTGGTAATATGAAGGGCTGTGACATCAGCACTGAGATGGAAAAATTCTGATAACGTATCAGCTTCTGAGTGCATCTGCGCATGCCAGCCTAGGCACTAGGAATTCTGAGAAGATCAGCTTTTCATCTCAACACCATAATAAAATTTGTGTTCTGTCACCAACCAAGAGTGAAGAAATAGCAGCTGTTCCTGTCTCTTTCTGTGATCTATTCACATTTGATGCACTGGCAAAAAAAGAAGCAGATTCCCTACTGGTTTAGAGTCTGAAAATATCAAAGGCAAATAATCATAGGTTGTCTTTGGCCAGAGCCACCAAAGATATATAAAAGGGATTTGAGTTCTTTTTCTTCCCAAAACTCAGCTATGTTAATTGCAAGTCCAATTTTCACAGGCTTTTTGATTGAGACAGTGTTTAAATAAGCTGGATCTGATTTTGAGGAGTACTAAACATGCACTTGGTAATACATGAGGGGAGTCCTTTGTTGACATTGACATCAGATCCTTTACCTTTGGAATCTCTTGACTGCAGTCAGGGATGCTAAGCATAAGACTTATAGAAAGACATAAGTCTTCACTGGACGTGCTTATCTCCTTGTTAGAAGTGCAGCTTTTTTCCTACACTCATATACTAAACCAAGTGTATAATATATTCTATGTTACGCAGCTGGGCTTCAGACCACTTACAGACTACAATTACCTTATTCCTGCCTCCTTAAGTTCCTTCTGTTGTCTCTCCTCAAATTTTAAACAGAGAACTCAGGACAGAGAACTCAAGAATAGTTTTAAACAAAGAATAATTTTAAACATAGAACTCAGGAATAGTTACACTTTCTCATCTGATTTTATGAATATCTATCAAAATGCAATTATTTTTTCCTATGGCTTTTGGACTGTATTTCAGATCAGAGGAAACCTAGGAGACAGGCTCTTCCTGTGTTGCACCTTTTGAGTCTTGGAAGCTCAAAGCTCTGCTAAAGTGTAAACCACAACAGTAAGAGAAGTGCCTGATGTAGCCATTTGGAGAGATAGGTTTTGTCTGTGAAAGGCAGATCAACAAGGTCATATCAGATTTCTGGGTTATGCTCTCCAGCCTGGGCCGATGCTGGCTACAAAAGCAAGACTATTACCCTGGTCTAGCCAAACAGAGAGGGTAGTGCAACATTTAGTCATGTGTACGTTGTGTCATGAATACAATGTCCTGTATCTTGTCAGTCTGATTAATTCTAATATTAAGCTTTTCCCTTTCCTCATTTTCAGTTTTTGCTAGCTTGGAAAAGCTTGCATTTATTTTCAAAAATCACCCAAGGTCTTCAGAGGGCCAGCTCTGTCGTGGGAGAGACAAGGCAGCATGTGGAGAACAGGACCTGTCTTGGTGTCTCTAATGAGCCCTATTCATTGTGTTTCCCAATGTCCTTTCCTTATGCTAGACCATTTGAAAGCTCTTTCAATGAAAGACACTGTAAAAAGACTTTATTTTGTAATGATTTGTTATTACCCCATAAAATGAAGCAAAGCTAAACACATCACTGTTGAGAAGACTCAAGGGATGACTGAGAGAGATGGTTTAGCCGTTTCAGGATGGTGGGCTAATAGCTGTATGCTGGGGATGATTTACTTGTCATATAATTTTATGCACATGCAGTTCTATGGGCACCACTTATTCCATGAGTGTCAAAAGAAAGCCCTATAAGGAAAAGTCAGCCAGAAACTGATTTATTCCCATCACTCCCTCTGGAAGATAGATTTCTTGAGTCTTGTTCCCCAGTATTGAAATCTGTGAAACTATTCTGTTTGGCAACTATTTCTTTTTGTCAGCAGAAGAGCTATGGCAAACAAATTTGTGATTTGATTTATAATCTCTGTTCCAAGTTGTCCTTCATAACTAATTAAAGGAGATCAACTGGTGCCAGTCTTTCATCCTCTGCCACTACAACACATTCATCACTGCTTAAAATCTGATTTTTCATGGAATAAAATGAAAAATTCCACCAGCTTTTTATGATTAGATTCTTTGTTGCTTTCTCATATTTTACACATTGATATGTGCATACATTGTAGTAAGTTGCTGTGATTCCTGATCTGTAGTCCTGACTATCAGTACGAGGTAAATTGTGACCTGGTTATGGTCACATGAACTGTGAAGGACTTGACATTTGGAAGCAGGAAAACATCAAAGAGTGCTATTTAATCAACCTTTTAAGTTTTGGACATGCTGTCATGTAATGGGTGCGGAGTCCTCAGCAAATAACATCACAGGTGAAGGAAGGATTTGATTTAGTATTTCTGTTGCCCTTAAACTAAAGTAATTGGTTTAAATATGTGTAAAATAGTTAACAATAACAAAGGAGTTATTACTATTCAGCAGTAATAAATTCCCAGAAAAGAAGTTGAATATATGACTGACTTCTTTTTCACCTAGTAAAGTATCAGAATTAGTTATAAAAATTCACAAGTTTTCAATGTGAGACATATATTTAAGCCTTTCTCCCAGAATAATTTATTTCCATTAAGCCCAGATCAGTAATTACCCAAGTCTTCAGTTTTATCAATTCCTAGTTGTTTACTTGTCTATCTGAAAGAAGACTGGTTGTTTCGATCCTATCAACCCATGCCAAGCTGAATGGATTAACACAGCTCTTTTTGTGTCAAATCACTTCACAAAGTTCTAAATGTATATTAAAGCTCTGAACTGTACCAGTGTACTTTTGGTAGGCTTTAGCAGTAATCCTATGGAGACTTATATCCTATGAACTTGTTTTATTTCTTTAAAATATTCTTTGTACAAGTACCAGAGACACAGAAATTTAAAGTTATCACTTGAATTAAATCAAAGACATTCCACTTTTCCCCCAAATTAATTCTTAACAAACTGTTGTTCCTGTTTTCTATCATGCAACTTGTGACATTATACCTCCTGGCTTTCTATTAATTGAAGTGTATTAAATTACTGGCTGATAAAAGATAATAATTTTTTCTTTAATTTGTTAATATTCCCACTAATTCCGTATGTTGATGTATCACTGAAATAACACTGTTGTCCCATGGTGAAGGGACAGAGGTCTAAAACCAGAACAAGCAATATACGGTGCAGGTACAAAAATCTAACTATGCTAGTGATACACACATTTCAAATTAATTCTATCACTCCCTTATGGCAGAGTTTTCTTTTCCTCTATTTCTTACCCTTGCATGGGCTGCAAAAACACAGGTGTGCATCTAGTGACTGCAGAAGAGAAAACCTGCACATTTCCAGAGGTCTCCAAGGGCTCAAGAGACATAAAAACTGCTTGCTTTCTCGGATTTTTTTCCCACACTATATCCCACGGTAGGATTATAAGGCCAGAATTTATCCCTTAAACCTCACCAGGGTATTTGAGTTTCTGCAGTATATCACTGTTCTGAACTTAGTAAATTATTATAGTTTTTAAAACTGCCACCTTCATCTAGGAAGGTAACCAACCTGGAGCCCACGTGTGTTTTCTTCTATAGGATGTCAACAGCCATGTGTGAATATGCCTCTTCATTTATCCCTCCCAGCTAAGCTGTTTTATATGTTAAAAATGTTCTTTCATTCATTTAATCTTGTTCTGGAAGACACTGAAGCATTTCTAAGAGGGCATTTAATTTCATTAGCTTTTCTGAAAACAAAAGCACAGCATGAACACCTAAGTAGAAAAATTAAATTACTAGATGCAAGTCAGAGGAGGGAAATGCCCTGATACCAGCTTTACAGACCAGAGACTCTTGATAAACTCATCACTGTGGTAACTAAAATTATAGCCACAGTCTCAATAACAAAATTTGGTGCAAGAAGGAGCAAGACAGGGTGACTTACTGCTGTGGTGCTCTGTGTGTGTGTCAGGACAACAAAGTTATGTCTGAAATTCAAAGAACTATCAAAGCAGTCTCATATGTTCCTCTTCGATTAATCAAATAGTCTCACTATAATATTGAACATATTTCTCTCCGAGCTACATTTTGTCTCCTTTTATCTAGTCTCTGAAAGTCATAGCTGCACAGGTGTTTTGTCTCCACTATCTGAAAACCTTGAGATTGATTAATTTGCTTCTGAATGTAACTGAAACAACTGAATGCTATTTTTCCTCTGAATAATGCTAATAATCAGATAAATTAGTATAAATGTCAGAAAAATGTATCTAAAGTTTATAAATTTTAATTTTACACATATTTTAAAGATACATTGTTTTGCTTTAGCCAGTGGGAGTTCATCATCAAGGTCTTGCAATTTAAACAAAAATAAGGTGATTTTTTTAATCCTTTCAGCAATAGTAGTATATATCCACAATAACTCAGCAGAAATCAATGTAATTCCTCTGATATAACATCAGCTACAAGGAATAAAATCTTTTTCATTAACTTTAATTTACAAATTAAAATTCTCATAGATATTTTTGCCTCTACTTTCAACGTTATTCCTTAAATTTCACAGACAAAATGCTGATACTCATCAGTTGCTCAAGCAAAAAGGAAGAAGGATATGTTCTTGGGTGGGTCACATGGTATCACAGGTAAAGTGTCCTCTGGTTACTACAGGAGACTGGGCATAAAATAACCTGATTTGTAGTTTTTCTACTGTCATTGACAGTCCTGTAAAGTGCTGTTTGCTCTCAACACCTCCCAAAACCAAAGCTGTGGTCATTCACCCTGTTGCATGTAATACAAGCAGTAACAGCAGATGTCACAATGAAAACACTGGATATTGATGCTAATGAGACAGTGGCAATCCTAGACCTGATGAGGCTGAGAAAGTAGCAAAGTGCAGCCTGGAAACAGACCTGAGCACCTTCATACAGGGGTTTCAGAGTGCAGCAGAGCCACAACCGGGACTGAGCATGGCCAAGCATGTCACAGCCACTGCTGCCACGGGCACTGCTGGTATGGCAAGCCTGCCAGCCTGTGCAGGACAAGATGAGATTGCCTGTCTTCCAAACACTACCACTACACAGATAATAGTAATTAATAGCACTTTCATTCTCAGGTGACACTCTGTAGGCAGAAAGGGACATAAGACGCAGAAAAGTAATAAACACTATATTGGCTCTAGGTTTTTGTCAGTATTTCCAAGTTTGGAGATAATATAAAGCCTGACTGTAGGGTCATTCAATGTTATTTTACTTACAAGTTAAGCAGAGTGGTAGCTGATGATAAAATTGCTAGTTTTATTTGCAGTCACTCAGCCATGAATTTAAAGGGAGTTGAATGGATAAATTCCCACCCATTCAAAGCAAATCAAAGGAAGGATAGTAGAATCTTCTTGAATGGTCCGAGTTCCATATTTTGATGAAAAAATTTTATGCAAAAGCATATTGGATTTTTGGCTTTCTTCAGGGCTTTTGGGCTGGAGGTATTGTCACTTTTGGTTATCAAAAATGCTGATAATGGGTGAGTCATCAGCAATGACAATGAGAACAGCAGTGGTTAAACATGGACTGGTGACAGAATTTAATATCTTATAATTTGAAGTCTAATTAGCATTAATATATTCTTCAAGCTAAATTGCACCAAATGTTTTGCATATTTAAGTACAGGAAAATATCACTTAATAGCTTCAGAGATCAAAGCACTCTCTGTAAGACCCGCATATCTGCTACACACAGAACAGCAGCATCAATTGGGATTTTTGACCCTTATTCTGAGTGAACGCTATGATGGCATGCAGGAGGCAAACAGAGGTGGAGGGACTGGGAGGATGGTGTGAAACCTAAGGATGTGGAGGTGAACCCCAGATGCCTTATGGATCTGCACTTTTTAAAGAACGGAAATGTCTGACCCCAGATGCCCCACATAAATTAATTCTACCTTTGACAGAAAGAGGTGAGACAAAAAGACTGTGATTGAGGTTGGCTTTAGGAGACCTTGATCAAAATATACAATAAAAATAAAAGATATCCTGTGATAGTCTTAGAATCATGGAGTCACAGGATGCTTTGGATTGGAAGGGACTTTAAAGATCACCTAGTTCCAAACCCCCTGCCATGGACAGAGACATCTTCCACTGGACCAAATTGCTCAAAGCCACATCCAACCTGGCCTTGAACACTTCCAGGGATGGGGCATCCACAACTTCTCTGGGCAACCTGTGCCACTGGCTTACCACCCTCAGAGTATAGAATTCTTGCTAATAGCTAATCTAAACCTGCCTTCTTTCAGTTTAAAACTGTTACCCCTTGTCCTGTCACTACCTGTCCTTGTAAAAAGTTCCTCTCCATCTTCCTTGTAGGTTCCCTTTAGGTACTGAAAGGTTGCTATGAAGTCTCCTTGGAGCTTTCTCTTCTCCAGGCTGAACAACCCCAGCTGTCTCAGCCTGTCTTAACAGCAGAGGTGCTCTAGCCCCCCGATCAACTTCATGGCCTCCTCTTCATATTATCCTTATTCTATATGCCATATTCTAGCTGAAGGAGAACAATAATCTCATCTGTTTGTTACAATGAGTTTAATGTATACCACTTAACATAATATAATGCTTACAAAGTATTTTGAAAACATAACGCGAAAGAACTAAGGGCTGTTATTGTAATGGATGTCTTAATTTTTGCATAAAAGACTTGTAGCAGACAGTTTTAAAGCAATAGTGTGAAAGACAAGAAGCAATTATTACTTGGATGGTAAGAATTATAAAATGGATAGCCGTCCTTGAGAGCTTTTGCTTCTTTGGGTAGTGTTATTTGTTCCTCAATTTATTACTTCTTTATCCCAAGACATATATGGCTGTTTGTAGGCCTGAGTGAGATGGGTGAGAGCAGAGGGAGTGGGGGAGAAGCTGAAAAAGGAGGAAGAGCAACACGACCACTAAGAGCATATGATTAGTCGAAGAGGAAGGTGTCAGCTCTTTACATTCACCTTTAGGGTTTTCCCTGTGAAGTTTTGTCCTTGTACTTGGGAAGGAAATACAATACTAGATCAGCATTGATGCAGCAGGATACCCCATCAGTGGAGTTGTTTCAGGAGGAGACAAAGGTTGGCGAGGTGCCAGGCATGGGCAGGCTGGAGTTTCCCATAAGTCCTTTGAAGATGCGTTGATGGTAAGAGGTGAGGCTGACATGATTTAGGAGTCTGAGGTTCCTATATAAAATACATTCAAACCTGAGCAGAAACCATAATTTTTGCATTGCAGAGTTCTTTAGGTATTTTATTTTCACAAAGGAACAAACTCTTCACCCTGGGCTGGGCAAATTTCAGTATCCTTTTCAGGCAGTTACCAGTGAAATTAGTCATCAACCTATCTGCATGGCTTGGCAGTGAAGTTGCTCTCCTGTAATTCGAGGCTGTTTGCAAACCCCCGCTGAGCATTGCTCTGTAATCCCCAGTCAGGGAGCCACCTTTCCCAAAGGTTCATTTTACTTCTGATGAAACCCCAAAGACTTGCTTTGCAGTCTTTAAGCAACAGCACAGTCTCCAGCTTACTAAGTGTGATAAGCCCAGCCGACGAGTGAGTTGCTGCTGCTATTTCAATTTAGGCATTGATCTGTCTGTCTTGGGCTTGACAGTTGTCAGCTCATCTGAGACGTGCTTTGGGGGTGATCAATTGCTTTTTCCACCTTTTGAATCATAGTTTCTGCTGCTGCTGCTTTCCCAGTGCTGTGCCCCAGCACAAGGCTACATAAAAATGGGATTTTTTTACACATATGACTGCTCACGTGCCCGAGCCCGGGGCTCTGGTGGGCTGTTGGGCAGCATTCATGGTGCTGTATGCTGCTGTGATGGAGGCCAGCATCTTCCCCAGGCCATGGCTGTACTTGGAATATGCTGTGACCATGGCCCTAGGTGACATGCCCTAGGAATGGAAAGAGGCTGTTGTCTATCGGGGGTGAGAGTTATAACACCCCCTAAATTTGAGGACCCTGGAGGTCCATCCTGCATAAAATTCACTTATTCAGTGAAAGACAGGATGGACCCAGAGGTAGGGTGAACAAAGGACAGCAGCAGTAAGGGCGAGCAGAACCGTTTATTCTCCGGGGAGTCAGTTTATATCTCTTAGGGACTGGTATGTGGGGAATTTTGGGAGGATACAAATCAGGATAAAC
>JAWWES010000001.1:49371641-49518908 GCA_035583135.1 Lophotriccus pileatus | reverse complement strand
GATTAAACATAACACTACTACAATATAAAAAACAGTCTCTGAGGTAGAAGGTGTCTGCATCCAGTGCAGCTGCATTCAAAAGCTGTTATCATCTTCAGTTCTCTCTTTCTTCTGCAGTCTTCCTCCACCAAGCATAGGCCTCTTGTGAGGCACTCCCAACAGTTGTCATCCTAACATAAACTGGCAATATGGATGGGTACAGATATATTTGGCATCAAGATAAAAATGTGTGCTGGCCATGAGGAGGGAAGTAGCTTTCACTCCTGGAGCAGAGGGAGCACTGTCAGAGGATCACCTTTCTGGGTAAGTTTGTCTTGGTGTGCCATCAAGACATGAGGAAATGCCCACAAAAACCAGAGGGCATCTCTCAGGCAATTAACGTCGTGCTTCACATTTGGGGGTCAGTCAGAATTGATGACAACCTCAGGTTGCAGGCAGCTAAAAGTCAGGCTAAAATCTGTTAAGGGCAAATATGAAGAAGTTCCTTCCAATTGTTTGGGATCTAATGTGATTGAACTGAGTTTAAAATCCTTCTAAAAGATGATTCTCATATTCTAAAGTGAACTTTTCCCTTTTTTCTCAATAACATTCTTTTTTTCTGCTGCTGTGAAAACCAAAGTATTTTCATTTGAGGGTATGTGGGGACTTTCAGATTAACCCAGTTGAATCAGATGTTAATGTTTAAAAATTTTGTTGTTAAATAATCCTCAGGCACAAGTTTACAATGCTTTTAAATTCAAAGAGAAACTATTTCTTCTGCAATTTCCTAGGGCCTGTAATCTATGTTCCACTAATTAACACACTGTTTGAGTTATACAGTAGTTCCTCTTCTTGCTCCTATATAGCACACAGACTAATCTACAGTTTAGCTTTCTCCCCTTTCAGCTGTCAGCCCTGGGAATCAGGCTGAGGTTTTGTGTGGTACCACTATGGTCCAGCTTGGGTGAGACTCCCTCTGTTTTCACTGTTTTCAGCTCCATTTGAACAACTGGAACAAAAGCAATATTTTTGTGCATGGGGTCTTTTCCTCTTCTTTGCCCCTCTGTTTTATGTTTTATTTTGTTTTCTCTTGGGTTAAAAAGCAGCCTGTTAGTAGTAGAGCTTTTGGAGTAGGATAGTTTGTGCCATTCTCTGGATGTAGATAAGGAAAACTTCAAGTCAGAGACAAAAAAAGTTTGATAAATCTGATAAACACAGATCTGAGAAGGGAATGAGCCAAGGGGAAGAGACGTGTCTGTGCCCATCCTGCAAGACTGCCCACCCTGCAGATGCCAGGAAATCCAGCATCAATCGATTCCAGAGTTTTAATGTTCTTATCACCTTTCTGTGGCCACCATGTATTCTACATCTGTTGCAGGTAATATTGTCTACCCCCAACAGCACCCTCCAGAAATAAAACCAAGGCAGCAGCACATTGAGTGTCAAAGGTGTGTGGCAATTCTGAGCCTCACAGACAGGTGTCAAAAATATGACAAATATTAACCAGGGCTTCAGAAGAACTTAGAGCTGTTTCATCTTTCTTCTGCTGGTTTACAGTCTGGCTTGTATTTGGACCATTAAAGTTTCCTCTTCACAGAAAAAAAATGACCATATTAGGATAATAGCATCTGATTTATGAATGCTTGCATTTCTGGGTTCCAGTGCACACACATCACAGATACATTCATGTTTGTACATGTGTAGTACTTAAAGAGGATTATATAAAAATTAAGATTATATATGCATATATTAATATATCATTCCAGCCTGTACTAATATATTTTGCATATTTTGGTGTCTTTTTTCTTTTCTAAATCCAGAAATAATTTATTTGTAACCAGAAAAAGAAGTTGCATACTGAGACGTTTTTCCTATGGTTACATTTGTATGTACATGCATACACAAAGCAAATGAATATTTGTGAAGTGCCAAAGTATTCTTAACACTGAATTATGTGAGACAGACTCATTTTTACCTTTATTCATTAGTTAAAATTTGTATTCCTTCATCTTTTCTACTGATGATCATGGCTTTTTAGTTGTTTTTTAAGCTAAAAATGAACCCTCTGCTACTGTTTTCATTCATCTGAATATGGAAAAGAGACATTACATTTGCTGAAATCCAAAACATTTTCATAATGCATCTGGCACATCTTCTTAACAGTGACAGAGGAAATTGTGCCAACAATTTCAACTAGTGTAGGATTTTCTCCAGACCTTGAGCAACTTTTGTTCTCTGAATTCCCTGTAGCCCCAGTGCAGAGCAACAGGCAAGTGCTCTGCTTGCTTTCCATGAATGTTCTGACAAATCTTCTCATCTGAAGCTCTCTTGTAAGCAGAATGATTTTATAACATTCTCCCTTCTCTTGAATATAACAATTTCAGATTATTTTATTTTCATATACTTCTTGTTCTCTTTTCTAATTCTTATCAACAGCATGGCTTGGATTCTTTAACCGTATAAATCATTGTAACTTATAATAAAAAGACTAGACTTGACTTAAGTAAATGCAAAATCTCACTACGTATTTGTTACAAAGGTGTAGCCTACGTGAAACATGTGAGAATGTCATATAAGTTATTGGCCAGTCTAGGGTCTAAAGTGTCAGTAATTTTGTGCCCCAATTTTGTACTGAATCAGTGGCTGCCTCGTTTTAAAGCTTAAGTTCGAGTCTGCATCAGAAGCTAAACAATCACATTCATCTCTATGGTCCTCCAATATTTGATAAGGTGACTGAGTTCACCAAGCAGGCTTTCCCTCATTCCATTAACTGATTCAAATCTGTTCCCACCTCCACATTGCCAGTTTGCATGAAAATAGTGAGATTTAGTAATTTTAAGATTTTTTTCACCGAAAATGGACAACATGGAAAAGATGCAGAGGCAGGAAATTACACACAGATGAGACAGATGAGATTGTGTCAGCTCTACTTCTATAGGAAATCAGGCATGTAATCTGTAAAATTTACCTTCTTGTAATATAAGAAACATTGCTGTTGTAACTCCTAATAAGAAAATGCAATTCCCTTTTCTCATCCTTGCCTCTACTCATTAGAGGGTCAATGGAGTTTCTGTCACAGCCAAGGAGTCTAAATAAGTAGGCTTCTGCAGGACTCAGATCTTACTTAACATAAAGTACACATAGGATATAATTCTTCACTTCCCTTGGGAAGCATATTTCTTCTAATCATAGAAATAATACATGGCCCAACTCCACTGTCTCTGTAAATATGAGTGTCCCTTACTCTTGTAAGCATTGTGTTGCACAATCAGGCCTTATTTTTTCTCACGTCTTTACAAAACCATTCCATACCTCAAAATATCAGTCCTATTTCTGGATCAGTCACATCTTTCTTCCCAAATGCTGTTTTGAAGAAAACTGCTTCAGGCCATGAACTTTTCCTTTTGGGACATGATCAAAGGTTGTAATGTGGGTCCTGGTTCTGCATATGTTGCAAAAGAACAAGCAGTGCACAATAGGTAAGTTCGTCATGTGCATGAATACCTGAAATCACACAAACCTCCAACAGATCAGTATAAAACACACTTATGATATACAACATGGTCTTTTTGTGGAAATCATGGCTTTAAGAGGCTGTATGTGCTAAAGAACTTTTTTTTGTTTTTGCTAGAATGGGATTATCCCTGCCAAATAATGGGACAGACTTCTAGTAGGGTTATAACTCCATGCAAGTAAAAATAGTTTGGTGCAAATAACTTCCAATTTAGCAACCAAAAGTGTTTGATAATTCATAAAACTTAATGGTTTTCAGCAGCAACAAAATAGTCCCTATATTACCAAGGAGGGATAATTTTCACATAGCTATGAATTAGTTCACTTTTTAAACTATCAGTTTTACTTGTTTTCCTCAGATATTTCTTCACAGTCTCACAAATCTCACCCAGCTTTTTGTCATCTTCATTTGTTCCTAACACCTCAGATTTTAGCAAACTTTCAAAGGCCCTTGTGCTAACTCTACAAGCTTTGACAAGCACCTGCATCTTGTGTCTGCTGGATCTGTATGTGCAAAGAACTGAAATTCCAAAGTTAAATTATTATTAAGTTTTAGTAGTAATGCTTATCATAAAAGCCAAGAATCAATGAAGTATAACTCTGGTTTTGCACCATAGTTTCTGTAGACTCTTACCTGGGATTAAATAGCAGAAATATAAGTAAATAAATATTATTTATATTAGAAGTGGAATGTCATTACTTACAACTAAATACAATGCCTCATTGTTTTTATTCACTGGGAGAAAAAAATACTGCCATTTCTGCTGCTTTTCCTTTGGTGTTACTACAATAAACTATGCATATCATATTTTGCACTTACTGTTCTTTTTGAATTTAGTGTAGCACCAAAACACTTCAAATTGGAAAAAATCAGATGAACATCTGGATAACACGTGGTTGCCCTAACTCCATGGTGCTGTAATACAAACTTTCACTAGTCCAAGTGGTGCTACAGCTTCAGCATGTTTTGGTGTGCAAAGTCCTGTCATGTGTTAAGAACACTAGAGTTAATTTTTATGCACATATTAGAGAGATGTGTTTCTAAATCAACATCACATACAAAATAATGTTGAGGGTTTTTTTCTCCTTTGTGCATGTAATTGCTTATTTTGGCATCACTGTAATCAAATAATGCTGTCAGTTTTAAGGCTAGCGGGTTCATATATTACGTCAAAAGATGACTTATTTATATACCATGTCAACTTCACTCTCACAGTGAGGTTCCTTTTGGATAATGGATTCATTTCAGAGACTGGAAAAGTCATAATTATAGCTCATGCCCCACTTTCTCATATATGAAGAGTGAAAAAGAAATCTCAAGTAAGGATATTATAAGAAAGAAGACCCATACCTTCTAAGATAACAGTTACTAAGCAGTATTATTCTTCCCTTTAGTATAAATACATACCCCAACATCTACTCCTGCTCAAACTTGTATTTACCTTTCTATTTTCCATAATCAAAAATCCTGTTCCCAAATAACTAATTACATCTGGTGCTGTATAAAGAGGATATCCTGATCAGGTATCTGCTGATGGTTCCATTTGACATCAAACAGTCCATGGCTTGGGTCACAGAATGGTTTGGGTTGAAAAGGACTGTAAAGATCATCTAGTTCCAACCCGTCTGCCAAGGACACGGGCACCTTCCAAAAGACCAGGTTGCTCAAAGCCCTAACCAAGCTGATTTGGAACACTTTCAGGAATGGAACATCCACAGCTTCTCTGTACAACCTGTTCCAGTCGCACATTATAAAAATACTCCTCCATTTCTTTGAATGTTACTATTACTTCTGAGTCTGTCATTTCTAAAAACAAAAAACAAACAAACAAACAAAAAACCAAGTGAAATCAATTTGCCTAAACCAGAAAATTGGTCTACATCCCTTTTATTACACAAATTATCTTTACAATGCAGAGCACCAGTAAAGAACTGATCGCCTATTTCAAATTATTCTGCACAAAATATAAACATATACTTTTTTTTGTCTTAAAACTCCCACATATGTCTCTTTAGCATGTGGTTACCTCCCCCTAGGTGACAGAGCATTTTTGTTTCTTTACCCTTTTATCACTTGGATGGAAGTTCTTCTTGTCCAATTCACTGGCTCTGATTTTCAGAAGCCTTCAGGGATTTACAGATTTCCAGTCTTTCACATTCATGATGAGAAACCTTTTCAGCAAAAGCTTGATGGTGCAGATCAAACTTTCTACTTGCTGCGATGATTGAGGACAAAGAAAGATATGAAGCCTGTTCTATTTCATGTATTAACTGTCAGTTTTTCTATGAAGTGTTTCCCTGGTTCAATTTCACTTTGACGGGTCAACTCCCATGGATCTATTTCACCAACACATGAAAAATGTGTATCACATGTCACATATTTTAGCTTATTATCACCTAAGGTAACTCTTAGTCTCAGTGGTTAACCATAAGGTACAAGTGGATTCTATAAGGCTCATAAAAACTATACTAAAAACTAGTGGTTTGGATTATAAGTGTTTGGAAATTATGTGCATTTGCTTAAATTAGAGATGGCTTTCATTTATCCAAATAATTAGGAGTGTGCTTTCTCACAGGAGAGATTTCCTTTAACCAGAACTAAGCTTGGTTGCAAATGATTTGAGGTCCTTTTAAGCCAACTGTGTTCTATTATTTGATGAAGTTCAAAAAAGAGCACTCTCCTCCCCACTTGTAGGATTAATTAGTACATTCATTACATTAGTTTCACAGTATTTTTCCAATCTAAATTTGATTAACAGCCTTCTACTTGCAAGAAGCTCTCTTGTTCTCTCCAGAGATTGATTAACCAGAGAGAATATTCACACTGCATGCTCAGTTTTATCTACACCTGGATATAACTCAGGTGCTCCTTATTTGCCTTGTCCTGCTGTCGTGGCTTAAATTTTTGCCTTTGTTCTAGTTGCATATAACTTTAGAAAATTCCTCTTCCTTTCTTCTTTCATTTTTCCAACATCTGTGCAAATGTAGCTTGAGCTACATTTCCTATTCATTACTTTTATTTATGGTTTGCCTATTCTCTTAATTTAAGCTTCCATGCCACTTCCATATCCGTGTTCCTTGGATACTGAGAGTCACAAAAACATACCTGAGCCACCCACCACCTTCTCTTCTGATTTCACTGTGCCTTAGTGAAGTGTTTGGGAAGATCAAATGGTTTCAAGGACATATTTTTATTAATTGTGCCCAGTTCTGACTGCTGGTGACCTATGGCCATATTAGATTATGAAGAGCCAGCACATATCCCTCTCCTGTTTTCCTGCAGCCTGGCTCTTGTTGTGTTGGATGGAATTTTACCAATACATTAGCACAATGCTATATTAAGTCTGTGTCAATTAGTTATCAAAGCATTTTGTTATGGAAAATATTTTTTTCTTAGCTGTTCAATGTACATGGCAGCAAGATTATGTTAGGTGTGTGATATAGGTTGGTTTGCAGCATAAATACTCTCAGAACATTTTAAGATTAGGCTGCAATCCCTGTTATTCAGTTTTGTAGATATGAGCAAGTGACAACTCTCAAAGGTGATAATCATATTAGCTGGTTTACCAACTCCTGTACCTCAAAAATTAGTGGGTTTATCTCTCAAATAAGTAAGTCAAATCAATTAGTATTCATTAATGTTCAACATCAACATTAAATCTCCATACATTACCTAAAGGGAATCGTGCTTGTAGCATTCACATCCCCATTTTCCAAACCTATGAGCTTAGAATTTTCCTATTTATATGCCACTTGTTTATGGCACTTGAAACATTTAATTTCACTGACGTGGATCTCTCCCATGTCTGTCTTCACTCAGTGTTTTTAAGTCAGTTGCTGTCATGCTTTTAAAGACCGTCACAGTAAGCCTACCTAGCATAAGTACAATTCTGCTGTGCTTCATCAGACACAGCAGAACACGTGTCTCATATATGATCACATGTTAACTCAGAAATTACAGTATTTAGCTGCTTTCCCCACAAAATCCCACTATGAATAAAAACCAGTATGGAAGTAAGTTCATAATTAGGTAACTTACCCCATGTACTATGCAGTCTGGACCTGTATTGTACTAGATGACTGAAAAATGACATTTGGCCCATGCTTAGAATCATAGACTCGTTTAGGTTGGAAAAGACCAGTAAGATTATCCAGTCCAATATTAAAACCTACCCCTAAAGTGGGATGGGCTCCACTCAATAATGTTTAAACAAATCTTGCTCTTAGCATCCTTTCCCTGGCCTAGGAATGGATAAGAATCTTTCTTATTTGAAGCACTTTAATGAAATTTAGATAAACATCTCTCCAGTATGGCCGGAGGATGCCTAATTCTCAGTATGGTGGGATGATAGCCCTTCTGTTCAGCATTTCTACAATTTACTAAAATCCTAAATTCCGAAATAAACACCAAAATCTGCAACTAAATGAATCTGTCATCACTCGCTCCCCCAAACTGACATTTCTGTGTAATATTGCCACTTTTAACAAGAAGAGGAAAAACAGATAAACTAAAAGAATTGCCTTGTCTTTCCCTATTATTCATTAAGATACAGGATCTATTTCCTTGTGTCTCAGTTTGAGAAAACTTGGAGGAGTGGAGACATCAGACAGAAATCTCCTCCTTCAGATTAAAATACCCCTAGTTTCTCCAATACAGAGAGAGAGACCAAGATGTAGGTGAAAAAAATAACCCTTTACCAAGAAGAATGCTAATAACTATGCTGATAAAAGTGGGTTAAACCAACCAATGAGGAGAAACTTCCCAAGCCCCACTCATTGGACCAAATCAGAATAGCAGCTGGCCTCCCCCACTTGGAAAACCTGGCAGGAATGGCTGGAGAGTCAGCACTGGCAGGAAACTGCAGATAGCTGGGATTCAATACCAGCAGATGCTTATGTTGTGCTGGAGTGAGGCTGCCGTGCTGGTACAGTAGGAGCAGGGCAGTGGACCCCCCACGCAACTGGAAGGACCCACAAGACACCCAGTGGATCCAGCAACCAGACTAGTTTGTTTCAATTTTGATGTTCACAGGTCAAATGGTGATTTCAGCGTGGATACACTGAGGTAGTGGGGGAAATCCCCGTGGTGAGGGAAGCCTGAAACTCAGTTACATATGCTCAGGTTTGGATGGGAATGCCTTCTTGTACCCCTCCTGGGGTGGGGAATTTTACCCTGGATCATGTAATACTGGGAGTCATGGAATACATCAGGAGTCTCTAACACCTTCTAAGCTGACTCTTAATACCAGTGCATTATATCTTAATACCATTTTGGCCCATTAGGGCTCATCAACAAGAGATTAATGTCTTCAGGCTGGGTGGGGATGTTTTGGGGAGTTATCACAACCGACTGATCTGTGTAAGGAAAAAGAAACACAGTATCTCACCCCGTAGGGTTTGCCCCTTATCTTATTTAACACCCAGCCTGCAGCCCGAGGTGTCGGATGTGCATGCCTTCAGCCTCTGGCCTGGGTGGCCACTCTGCACATTATTAGCAAAGCACACTGCTGATTGAGCCGTGAGCACCAATAGTCCAGTCTCTAACTAAACCTGGGTGGTCACAACAGGTAGTGGACTGTTTGAGTCATTCTCCTTAAAATCTCTTTAGAAAGGCAGCAAAGTACCAAAAAGCCAAAAAGGCATGTTTGGAAAAAAAAGAAAAAGTGGATATCAGGATTGTTGTGAAACTCAGGACACCTCTCCATTTAGATGTGCTCATGTGTTAAAACCAGAACGTGTTAGGCTAAGGTGCTGTGATAACTTAATTTGTCACAACTGATAAGACACTTAAAAGACCTGAGTTGTTTCTCCTGACATTTGCTGAAAGGTCAGGAAAGGTGACATTATGGCCCATAATGTAAATGTAAACCAAACAGTGGTTAGCTAAAAGAAAAGGGTAACCTGATGTGTACTCCAGGAATCATTTTACGTTTTAATTAAATTACTCATGGATTGAAATGTGATACAGTGAAGCCAAAAAGATTGTGTTATACATTGTTTGATTTCTGATTGGGTGATAAAAGTTATTTCTCTAACAAGTAGCTCCTTCCTCAAGATTGAAGTATAAAATCGCAACTAGTTTACACCTGCTATAAATTTGTATCAGTTGGCGCATAGTCTTTTTATTTGAGTTGCATTAGAAAAAGAAACTGTCACACACAAGTTGTTTTTCTAGGTATCATTTATTTATTTCACCTACCACCTAATTATCAGGAACAGTATTTTTTCCCCTAAAACAAATTTTCTAGCCAAGAAGGTGTGCTTAAATATCAATATATAATAATTTTGTGTAGGATCTTAGGGTATTTTTTTGAAATTACTTTAAAAACAGACCATGACAGACGAGTTACCCTGGCAAAGCCTGTTGTTGTTCTCGGAGGATGAGCACGGTCCTCAATTTACCTGTAGCATTTTTATGTCAATCGATGTAAAGAAATGAAAGCACTTCATACCCTTCTGGGTGAATAACAGGGTAGGTGGGGTTTTTTTCACAGTATAGTTATTTGGAAGACGAAGAGATCATTTGGAGACTGAGAATTCGAAACAAATTCACTGCAAGTCATGCTTTATGTAGACACGTAGCTCACTGGCAGGTAGTAGCCATATTATGATAAACCATGAAAACTCTGTGTTCAAGGCCAGGTTGGATGGGGCTTTGAGCAACTCTGTCTAGTGGGCAGCATCCCTGCCTATGGCAGGGGGATTGAAACAAGTTGATCTTTAACGTCCCTTCCAACCTGAACCATTCTATGTGTCTATGATAAAAATATAAATTAAGTAATTTTGAGTAATTTTCTGAACTGTGACTCAGGTGTTGGTATTCAACCAGATTAAAGGACAGGCAACCAAGCTGTTTAGTTTCAACCTTTTATTGCATGCAGAATATATAAAAGATACTTAGGGAAGAGCTCGTCACCTAAACAGGTAATGTCATGGCTATTACACAGGGTTAAATTTGTCTCTTTTTTAACTATCTATATCTACAATTAAATATGTCTTTTATCAAAGCAAGTGGTAGATCATAGATGGTCAGGTATTTCTAGTAACTTGAGAGCCAACACTTGTTACTAAAGAGCAAAGAAGAAATTAATCCCATAGATAAATATGTCTTGGAGTAAAGAGAGACAGCTCTGGCCATTCTGGTGCTAGGCAGCTGGTTGTTAGCTATAAAGTGTGTGAAGAAAGGACCTGGATCCCTGACACTGGGTGAGTTAGGAATACACTAAATAACAGAAATGGGAGAAAGGCTTTTTTAGCAGAGAATTCTGTTCCCTTTGCGCTGTCTCTGCTACTCAGGGGAGAGAGTGATGAAATCATAACTGTTAGGTTAAGATGCACTGAGCCTGAATGATGTGGTCTGATAAGCCATTTGGGAACTGGGGTGGTGCGTTACATACTTGTGAGTTCACCAGGACCCCAATAATTTTTTACTATAGAAATGCCAAAATATAAATAAATCCATGTTTAATCAGAGAAATGAGGTTCTCCAAATGCACTGTGGAATATATGACAGCAGAGAAATAAATATTTAAGTGACATCATCTATGTTGTAAAAGAATAAGTGCCGGGAGTGATTCTTTGGCACTCTCCCAAAGTCGATACCTTTAAAATATGACAGTTATATTGCTCTGCTAGGTTAAGAAAGTTTCAAATTGGAAAGGGATGACAAGCTGCTGCCTAAGGTTTGCTTTACAAAAGCGTTGTTTCAAATGTTAGTGATCAAGAGTGCTACATTTACCTCCTGGGGTTTTGTGCTAAGTTCAGAGTTAATGGCCAAAACTTGAAGCCTTGCAAAACACAAGTGATAACTGGCTTCCGTAGTTGCAGTCCAGTCTGAGGGAGACAGTCAAAGTGGTCTGGGTTTCAATTAGTTAAAAATCCTAACATGTTTTTTTAACTACCTGTTTCACAGCTTTTTTTTTCTTAGATAAAATACATGTAAAAGTCTCTGATTATGAACAGTGATCATGATTATTTTTGTAGCAGTCACACAGTTCTTAATCTCTCACACAAGATAAAGGATGCTATGCGGAGAGCATGGTACAATAAATGCACATAATTAGCAAACGTAAAAATGGGTGGAGAGATTTAGGAAATGTAGGGGTGGTTAGCATTTACTTACCAGCATTTATTTGTGGAGGGAGCTCAAGTTGTTCCTGTTTCTTGGCATAATAAATGTCCTTATGCGCTCTCAAATGAAATGATTAATTTCAGACGTAAAGGAGCTGATGTATCACTATGAGCAAGGCTATCCCTTACCTTTGGTCATCTGAAAACCATGGAGCTGCCTCAGTCGTACTGATGGAGAAAAGCAATGCTCATTAGCACTTCTGGTCTTCCCAACCTCAGCTAAACAGACAAACCAGGTTTTGGTGGCACTTGAGTGTATCCTCTAACTTGAGAAAGCCCAGACAGCTAATTTTGACTGGAAACAACCTTTCAGAGAGGTCACATGAATGAGGAAGAAGCTTGAACATACCTTTTGACAAATCAAGGTAGCTGAGGGAAATCCCCTTTATACCTATCTATAGCTTTCTTTCTTTTCTTTATGGTTATGCAGCTATTTGATGCTCTCATTATCTTTACCTACCCAAATCTGAGGTATGCTGAAAACTAGAATTTTGCACTTACACATAGGTAGCTAGAAAGCCAGTAAGTATTACTCAGTCAATATTGAACAGCTGAATTAGCACAGCCAAAGAGCTTTAGAGCTTCCTTCATAGTGTGGGTGAACTCCAGAGTCCTTACCATAACTTGGAAGAACAAAAAGAAAAAATAAAAATCCACTGACAACCTTAAATATACACCTATCTAAATTGTTTCTTATGTGGAAAGATCTCTATGAAACAAATGAGGTCAAAAGCAATTTTGACACATTTTAGAAGGAGTATGGAGAACATCTTAAAAGTCTAGAGAAGTCAGTAGATACTGACTTAGTTTATTATAACCTTAAATTATTATTATGTTAAATTGATATTTAATATCCATGTATTGATGTTTTTTAAGTAATGTGCATAGGGGATTTATCTTCTTTCCCAAGTATTCATTTCATGCTCTAGCACAACTTAAAGACTTGAACAAAACAGGATTCATTATACTGGCATTTATAAGCTACTTAAAAAGGTGTAGAAGGACTGTAATTTTCTAATACATTTTCTTAGACATTTTTCTCTGTGTGTTTTATCTTGAAACTATTTTGTCTCTAGTTAGGAGAAAGTGTCTAGAAACACATTTATAACAAAATTTCTCTCGTTCAGTTGTCAAATCCCTTGAAATAGCTTCCTTTGTTTTCTTGTCTTACTATCCTGGTTTGCAGAAACAGAGGAGGAGTCTTTTACTGCATAAAGAAAGCCATGATTTGTAGAGACTTTCAGAAAAAATGTAAATAATTGCAGTCAATAGTTTATGTGCTTAAGCACTTAAATCAGACTTTGCTTTTTTTTTTTTTTCCTCCCTAAATAAATGAAATCTCAGAATTACCAGGTGAAGGTTTCAAAATTCCCATATCAAAATTTTTAGCTTCTTTTATTATACTGTGGTTTTACATTTGGAGGGAGACGTGGTAAGATGTGCTTTTGCTTCTTTCTGTGTTTCATGTTTCAATATTGCTTCTAGGACTATTTGAAGATATGAGGGTTTTCCTATGATTTTGGTACAAAACAGATATTTACGGCTCTTCACACATTTTAAAATTGCAGTGGAGGTATAAAATCAGATAGGAAACTTCCCACAAAATTAAGGAAAATAAGGAAAATATGAATCATTCCCTGAGAAAGAGAATAATATGAGCCGAAGAAGCCACGATAGGAAAATAATTGACGTAAAGAAGCCAAGATAGGTAAACAATTGCGGTGCTCAGTACTGCCAGTGTTTTCCTGAGGGAAGCTGCTGCTTCTCTATGAACAGACTAAGGAATGCTTTGACTGCACAGTGCACAGTGGTGAGGCTGCTGCCCTCCTTGTACCTGAGCAGTGAGTAATTGGTGTGCCTGCCTTTCCTGAGGGCATTTGTCTTCTTGAAAGTTGCCTTTCTCCTGGGGCTGGGCTGAAGTCAGGAGATGCTTATGCATGAAAATCCTGGGAAGTGTTCTTGGACTAAGTTTTCTCTTAAGAAGTGACTTTTATCATTTTTCCCTCTTTGTTCCTCCTCAGTTAAACACTGCACTGGTGTGCTGTTTGCCAGCTGTGCTGACCTGAAGGTGCTGTTTTCCAACTCCAAGAGAAACAAAACCGATCAGTTTCTGTAGTTTTTGTTGTTGAGGGCTATGTAATTTTATTTTCATTCCCTGGCATGATTTGCCTTAGAAGCTTTTTGTGGTGGCTGGGGCTCTTCATTCCGCTTCCTAGTACAAGCCTTTCCCTCATGCAGCTCTTTATCCACACGCACATGCCCACAGCAGAACCATGAACACAGAGGAGCAACAGGATATTTCAGAGGCACCAATTACACTTGCAGACAATTCTTTCCTCAATTTTATCCTCTGCCCACTGTTAAAATCAACAATCTCTCCGTTATTATTTCAAAGCACTGGCTACAATAGGAGGGAGTGTGCTAAAACCTTCACACTCTTAATTCTCATTAAAAACAAGAGCCCATTTTGTTGCAAGCAAAACAGGTAAGTAATACAGAAAAAGGAATGAAAATGCTATAAATTCTTCTTCTGGTTGCCCAGATCAAATTTGTGTTACTGTCTGAGCTTTAGACTTCTTCTGATTTGCAGAGGCAAAAATGCAAAGTTTTAGTCACTTCTTACATCCCTGAAAGGAAGAACTGACAGTTCCACAGCAGTGACTGGAGCTGCTAAGGGGGCTCTGGCTGCCCCAGATGGAAAGAACCACATCGCAGCTGCTGGGAGGCGACAGGTTTTTTCCTGCTGAAATTCACCCTCATCAGAAGGCTGTCACATCATCAGCTTTTAAGCTCCATGCAGACCATATTTCTTTGGACAGGATTTCCTAATATAACCTTGACAGTTGGCTGACCATCTCCTGTGCTTTCAAAAAGTCTTATGCAACACATATACTGTGCCTTGCAGGAGAACTTCTCTTTTTTCTTTGGTCATTAAATATAAAAACACTGCTCAGATGTGTTTGTGATAAAGGCCTTTAGAAAAAACCCAATACATTCTGCCTTGTGACATTTTGGGGTGATTTTTCTGTTATTAATACTGCTCTAATCCCTATCCAAATCATTCTATCTGACTTCTTCCAAGCTATTTCACCAGAAATAAGCATAAAAAATTATGACAAATGCTGCAATCAGCTGTTATGTGGAATAAAAATTTTGTGAATTTTTTAAAAAATTGAATGTTTTACACACTAAAGCAGAGTAACATTCAACTCTTTGTCCTTGGAACAAATATAAAGACACCACAAAGGAAGACATACATTAGTTTTACATGAGGAAAGAAAATTGTTAAATGTATGCCCAAAATAAGAAAACCCATATGTCATGCTGAGGTCAAATGAGATTGTATATGAGGAAGAAAGATGCAATTGTGAAAACACATAATTTCCCTTTTGTGTTAACACGTGGGAGGTGAAATTGTACCACCTTGCATGGCAATTGCATCTGCTATTGAATATCTCTTTACATCCATAGGGTTAGTCTCTGAATGTTACTAGCATCTTTCCTTCTCTTTTATTTAAAAAAGAAATGCAATTGTGTTTGCATTTCTCTTTGAAGAATCTCCATGCTCAGGGGTACTGGGGCAGAGTAGCCACTGTTCTCCCACCTCATCGAGACCCTTGGACACCCTTGCAGTAGCAATCACCCCATGCTGCTCTCTCCCAAGCCGTTGCTAGCAGTTTGGGGGTAACATTTTTCCTATTTAAAATGTTTATATATGTGTGTGGACAGAGCAGTGGGATCAGCACAGACAACCTGGCTCAGTGAGGGCCAGTGGAGCCAGACAATGATGCTTTCCCTCTGGGGGGCTTACACTTGACACTGAACATTGCTGGTACCAGAACCACTGCTACCGAGCCTCACAGAAAGGAAAATGAGTGTGGGAAGCTGTAGGAGTGCACCTTGGTAAAAGTGTGTTCTGGAGATATCCAGCTGGAGGCAATTAGGGAGATTGGGGGCAGGTACAGGAAAAAAAATTAGTGTGTTTTTAAACCAACATGGGAGATAGTTAAGATGCACAGCAACACATGTTAATACAACTCCAGCCCCACAGTTGCTCTCTTTTTCCTGTACTTCCTTACTCTTAGCCTGAGTTCTGCTTATTTTGGGGTTAAATTTGCTTCCCTCCCCATTGTTTTGCATTTCGCATTAGCCCGCTTGAAGTAAAATCTGCATATCAGGTTGGAGACAAGCAGAAAGAAATCACTCTTACTTTCAGACAGGTCTTTTCCAGAAGCTACTTCCCCTTCCCATTCTTTCACCAAATATCTTCTTGGGACACATCTCTCTGCCATGTGCAGATCCCAGTGTCCCTGTTTAGTGTCCTGCTGCAATGGCATCCTGGGAGTGTGCCTTGAAGCTGCCCCAAGTACTGGGAATCCTGCAGGATTACTCCCTCTCAACTGACATTTCTTTTGGGGAGTTCAGCCTCACATTTTTCCTTCCACTAATTAACATCAGAAATATTTTATTGTCATGCTTTCTTTATCCCAGCAATCCCTCTAATTAGCTCACTGAGTTATTCAGTGTGCATTTGAGGCTGTTCAATGTTAATGAGCCTGTCAGTCAGCCTTCAAAGACTCAGCTTCAGAGAAGCCAGGGATGGTTACTTCCTGTCTCTGAAAGCAAGAGTCCTCTAGGCTTAGTTTAACCGCTTGTAAAATTGGCAATGTTTCTTTTGCGCTTTGAGGGTGGCATATGTGTTTTATTCAGCTCAGCAGTTTGACCAAGCCAAACTTTGCATACTAAAATGGAAAGGTACTGCTATGTGTCAGAGGCACATGAGAAGATGATACCTGATTTGAAATTATCCTGCTCTGCATTCTGGTCTTGTTTTCACAGCATACCTATGCTGAAACTGCATTTTATGTAAATAAAATCCTTTCTGATGTTGCTAAGATAGGCACAGTACAGAAGCCAATGAATCCTCTAAAATGTACATGGGATTTTTGCAAACCAGCCACGGTGAACCTAGGATGTTACACTTGGCCTTTTACCAGATCCTGAACCACCTTTTCAATTTAGATCTACTTCATGCTTATCTCCTGGATTCATCCCTTATGGCTGCTGCTGCAGACTTTCATTGAGCCACAGCTCCACACAGCTACTGTTTTCTGACCCAACAAACTTTTCCTATTTTATTTATTTTAATGTTTCAAAGTCTCTAGTCACCTGAATGGCAGCTGGATGTTTTCTGTTCACTGATGTCTCTGCTGCAGAAGGGGCATCATTCTGTGGATGCTTCATCCAACTGCAGTGCGGAGATCCAGCCTTTCATTCAGGGAATTGCTCTCTCTGTCTCCTGAATACGTGGCTCCACTTTCTGAGATGATTTGACAAGGTTGAAATTCGATAATCAGAGCTAAAATTTGGTAATAGCACATCATGACAAGGGCTTATTTCCATGGGGACTCTTGATAGTAGCAAGTCCACTTGCTTTTCTCATCTCCTTCTGTCTCTGCATCAGCATCATGTTCATGACAAATGAGAAAAGCTGTGGCAAGGTCTTTAGAGAGATTTATGTGAGTGTGTTTTTTATTTGGAAGCTGCTCAGAGTCACTGATGTGATTGCAACAAAAGCTGCAAAGCTCCGGGGAGTTCAGTAACATTTCAGCTTCAGCCTCCTCTGCCAGGCAGAGGAGAAGTGGGGAACAACAGGGTCCTTGGCTTGCCATGGAGGACTGGTTGTTTATGTTGCGTTGCCTCAATGACATTGGTGTCTGCTGAAGTTTCCAAGAAGCTGTACCAAAAAGATCTGCAAGATTTTTCAGCTTGTCACTGAAGTTATTAAACACGGCTCCCCCTTAAGTGGTTGCAATGCCATCTCCTCCAGCCCACCCAGACCCACCCACACTGTTTCCATGGGGCTGTTTGGCTGACAGGTCCTTTGGCCTGCAATTCTCAAAGAGACTGGAGGATGCAGAGCTGAAAGGTGTCTCAGTGGACAGGATCCTCCCTGCTTGTAAGGCTTCTGACAGCTCTCAGCTTCCAAGCAGGAGTGCAAGTCCATGACCTCCCACAAGCCCATGCCAGGCAGAGATCAGCTTTCCTTCCTTTTGGCAGTAACCTTGCACACTTACACACCAGCTTCCTCTCTGCAGACTAAATAATCCCAATGCATTTGATCTTTCCTAGTAAGCCATACTTTCCCCTTCCTCCAACCGTTTTGTTTGCTTTTTTGCAGAAAGAAAAATTGGTCACAGAAATCCAGAACTGACCATAAAATAGCTGAGAGAACCAGACAACTCCTTGCTTTGTTGGTAGGCTATCTTCCTGTTCAGGGCTGGTGTTTGCCTGCTTTACTTTTCAAAACCATGCAATTCCTGCCTCATATTCAGGAGTGACTGTAATTCAACCTGTCTTCCACCACACTGTCTTAGGACATTTAATCCTAAGTAATCTCAGTAACCCCATGAAAATTCATACATCTAGCTTTCTTCTAAGTGCTTCCAAAAAACTTACTTCTTGCAGGATCTTTCTGAGACCTGAAGACTGGCTTGTCTGATTCTCCCCTCCCCTCTCACACAGGCTAAGCAGTGTCCCTGCCTTTCCCAGCCTCCTAGGACCTCATATATTTCACAGCTTCGCAGCTGCAGCGATACACCCTGAGGTGCATCTTGTCCCTTTATCACGGGTATGAAATGATTAGTCGATTGATTGCAGGTAACCTTTTTACTAAGGGAAGCAAAAAAATCATTTGATGCAGTTGCAAGCAAAAGCTGTTGAGCATAGTCAGTTAATAGCTTTCCCTCTCTACTGATAATGGATGACATATTTTCCATTTGTCTCCTTATTACTTATGTTCCTACAGAAGCTAAGAAGAAATCACACTATGACCAGAGACAGGGGTATCTCATTATGGGCTTTTCTTGTCCTGATTTCCCCATGTTTTAGAGTTGCACTCAACAATCTTCTCTCACTTGTCTTTTTATGTGCCCCTCGAGCTTGGGTCAATGAAGGGCTCAGTTATTAGCCACACTCACCTCTTCCTAAACTTCTCATACCTCCTCCTCTCTGGGACAGTTGGCAGGTTTTTCTCCAAGAACATTTACTTAAATAAATGGCCATCTACTCCACTTACAATTTAATTGCCTCCCTCAAGATCTTACTACCAGTTGCCTAAGTCTATCAAAATCTGCTTACCTCAAAGCCCATCTTAGCTTGCTGCTTTCCCTCTTGAAGTGAGACCTTCCCATCCTGGCACATTCCCTTGCATCCTGTCCTCTCCTTGTCTGAAAACAAAGATGAAGAGAATCTCCCCTTTCATGACTAGCTTTCTTATTAAAAATAAATTCTGCATGTTCTACCACTTTCTTGGAGACATTCTGTGCTTTGCTTGGTCTCTTTGGGATTGGCTACATTCTGGTTTTTCATTGCTTACAGCTCATGGCTTTTTGTCCTTATGTACTGGTTTTAGCTAGGATAGAGTTATTTTTCTTCAGAGATACCATGTTTTGAATTTGTGGTGGAAGCAGTGTCTATGACATACCAATGTTTCAGTTATTGCTGAGCAGTGCTTACACAGGTCTTTTCTGTTTCCCACTCTGCCCTGGCAGTGAATGGGCTGCGGGGAGCACAAGAAGTTGAGGGGAAACAGCTGGGACAGCTGATCCCAAGTGGCCAAGAGGATATGCCATACTATATGGTGTTATGCTCAGCAATAAAATGGAGTGGAAGCTGGGTGTGGACTCAGGAGAAGGTTGTCCAAGGATGCCTTTTCTTGGGATCTAGCTGGGCATCAATTGGTGAACAACTGGGATTTTTTTTGCATCGCTTGCTTTTCTTAGTTTAGTTTTGTTTTCTCCTTTTTTTTTCCTTTTTTTGGGGGGGAGTGCGTGTTTCAGGTTTTTCTGGGGTTGGTTGGTTGACTGATTGTTTGGTTTCTTTTTTTTTTGGTTTGTTTTGGTTTTAACTATTAAACCATCTCTGTCTTGAACTAAGATTTTTTGTGCTCTTACCCTTCTAATTCATTCCCCCACCCCACTGGAGGGGGAGTGAGTGAGTGGCTGTGTGGTGCTAAGCTGCCTGCTGGAGTTAAACCATGACAACTTGCCTACCAAATTCTCATTCATCTCGTGCCTTGCTGCTGAACCTTTACTTTGCTCACGTGTCTAAGTCACACATGATTAGATATAATTAGTCTGGAAAAAATCATGCTCAAGCAACGAATTGAATTGGAAGCAGCAGAGTGACTGTGGTAGAAGTACCTGATGAATGTATCCTGAGCAAGGTCACAAACAGTTATGGCTTGTCTCCACAGATAGGCACAGGCAGTGCCTCTTTTTTATGATTTATGTGGCAAGGCTATTGAATCCCTAGAGCTGGGTCACAACTTGGAAATATCTGTGTGAAGGGCATGCACAAGTCTTTTTGTACCATCCTCAGGCCCTCGCAGATGAGTGTGCTTCTGTAGCTATTGACCCTTAGATGCAGGGTGCAGCTGTCAAGGAAGAAGAGGAGAACAAGGTCTTTTTTTGATGCCTGCTGAAAGTGTCCAGGTATAACTGCAGTCTCTGCAACCCCTCCTGGCAGACATGAGGGATAAGCCATTTCAGAAACATAGTAGAAAACCACCAACCTTAGGTGATGCCTTTGCCATGGCAGCAACCAGACTGCTGCTCTTGCAGCAGAAAGGTGCAGCCTTGTAGGTTCCCAAAAATAGGCAAGCCAAGCTTCAGGCTTCCTCCAGTCTCAGTAGTTGTTAGTTGGACAGATGTTATCTCTTCAGTGGCTCACAGGAGAGCTGTCCCAATTCATGTGTATCCTCAGTCAACAGAGGAGGAAGGCCTCCTCTGGAACATCTATGTTTTTTTCTAGATGTGTAGCAAGTACAATAGTCATCTGGGCTATGGCATTTTTCTTATGATAGCAAAAAATTATATGCAGGGCCAACAGGACATAGTCTATCAGCAGTAAAAGCAAACAGCAATAAGGGCTAAAGCACAGACCCAGTATTAGAAAAGCAAATGACTGACTGTAACGCCTTGGCTTGCTTATCTTTATCTCAGGTTCTTAGTTAAAGAATTATGTATCCTTACGGTTTTCTTTTGTTGTTGTTGTTTTTGTGTTTTGGGGTTTTTTGATTGAGGATGGGGTGATTGCAATTCATAAAAAGTGACCTTTATATGACCCGGACCATTAAATCTTACCAACAGTCCCTAGAAGAACTACTCAGAGGTTATAGCAACTCTGATTGCTAAAACCTTTCTAATGAAATATCCCAGCAGTAAGAACATCAAAAGCTAAATTTTTAAATACAGACTGAAAAAGAGAATCTCCAAGAGCTCTTCAGACTGTTTTTACACACTCTACATTCAGAGAAATATTGTGGGGATGTTGGGATGAGCTCTGGTTTTGCTTCTCCATTGACGGAGCACTAGTGCACTGCTAAAGCTGTGTTTCAGCTTTAGCATTAGCTGCAACAGCAGTGTTTCAGCTCATTGGATGCCAACTCCCATATGAATATCCGAAAGCTGAATGACTAAGCCATTAGAAAGGAATAAACTCAGATCTAGTAATTCTACACGCTGTTGTAAAACAATCCCTATCAGTGCATTGGCTCTGGTTGCACAAGGGTGCTCTAGGGAAGGGATAGGCGAGCTGTGGATGAAGGTGTTTTTGCTGCTTACTTCCTGTTCCACCACAGACTCCCTGTGTCATCTCTAACAGGTTACTTAAGCTCTTTGTGTTTCAGTTCTCTGCTGGAAATGCAGCTAATGTGATTTCTCTGAATTGCAGGAGGGAGTTTTGTGGCTAATTAAATGGAGGCATGTGAGAGGCTCTCAGATATTGCAATACCAAGGTCACAATTTGTATCTTTCAGAGAGTGAATGATGTAGCAAATATGGTGAACTCCTGCAAATAATAAAAGACTAAGTCTCTTTTCAGTTGGGCCACTGTCTTTCTGTGCTTGGAAGCTTCCTGGCCCCAGTCCTTTCCTCTTATAGTATGTGATCAGATAACATGATTCCCATGTTGAAGAAATCTTATGCATTTGAAAAGGAAAAGGCCACTGAGAGTGTTTCCTTCAAAGTCTCATTCACCACTTCCATCCTCTCATTGAGTTTAGAGTGAACCAACAATGTCTAAGCTGCAAATTCATAAATTCACAGAGAACTACCTATCTGGTCTATATTATAATGTTGCTACAGAATTTAGAAAATATTCATTAACCAATGAGTAAAACTCTTAACACATTTGAATTTCCCTTGATTCCTGTTCTGCCACTATAATGTTTTTATTTTCCTGAAATTCTAACAAATGTATAAAAGTAAGTTCTCTTGTTACTACAGTCAGCTGGGATTTGATGAACTGCTACACTCTCCTGGATATTTGAAATGTGACTGGATGGGTGGAGTGAATTTAATCCTCTTGGGAATTTAATCCTCTACTAGCCACAACAATGCCTATAGATTATATAATGGTTTTGGTTTGCTTTTACATTTATATTTAGTCTTCTATAGCTAAATAAAATATCTCTAATGCCTCCTAGATACTGGTCAGCCTCCCAGTATCGCATTCCTCCAGAACTGAGTACATTTCTAAATATCTCTTTATAGGGGGAGAAGGAGGAGGAACAGGAGGAGGAGGAGGAGAAAGAAGAGGATGAGGAGGAGGAAATATCAACAGGAGGAGTAAGAAAATGCAAGAGGAGGCAAGAGGCAAGAATAGAAGACAAGGAAAGAGGAAGAGGAAAAGTAGGAGAAGGAGTTTGAAGAAAAATGGGGAGGAACTGAATGAGAAGGTGATGGGAAAAGAGGAACAGTGGTAAGAACACAGGAAGGTGAAAGATTAAAAAAAAGAATGAAGATGAACAAAATCAGGAGGAACTGTATAGCAAAAAAAATGGAAGAAAAAAAGCTGAAAGAAAAAGGGCAAAAACAAGTAGGAGAAGGAATAGAAGGAAGAAGAAAAGGAAGGCTTAGACTCAGTGATCTTAAGAGTCTTTTACAACCTAAGTGGTTCTGTGATTCCTCTGATGATGAAACTTTAAGTGCTGTCCCTATTCTTCCTTGAATTCACATGCCTCTTTGTTGGCAGCTGTTCATGTGCATGAGAACAAAAGCACCCCAAAGCACTGGCTCAGCAAAAGGGTGTCCTATCTCCCAGACTATTCTCTCTGGTAGCAGCCTGTAGTATATGCATAGAAGATCTCTTTGTCTTCATCTGACAACCTTTAATCATTCATAGCCTTCCAAAAGAACTGCTTCTTTCATAGTGCCAAGAAAGGTAATGAATTAAACAACTAGCAAACTGAAAGACAAAAAGAAAACTTCTTTGGTGATGACTTCTTTTGCACATCCATCCTCTAGACAGTAAATATTCTGGAGTGGGAGCCATGCTGCTGCTTAATTTTTTATGAGACAGCAAGTATATCAAGAAACTGCCAAACAATTAGAATAATTTCTCACTATTTTCACCATAAATATTTCCCAATTAACCAGTATATTGTGTTTTAGTTACAAAATTCACCTGCTCTTTTTTACTGTAAACTTAATATCCTTTATTTTCAAGAACTACTTTTTTTTTTCCCCAAAGAGTTAGCAATTATCTTTTCAACCAACTCTTAACACTGCAGTTGAGCCTAAATATTCACTGGAGATCAGAGCTGGTGGCCAGCTCCCATCCTCTGCAGTAACTGTTATAAACACACTTGTATGTATGTTCCCTTCTGCTCTGAAGATTATGCAACCTACACATATTGTGGACAAAAACCTGTTCTTGTCATTGTTGCAGCCATGCAAATCCAGACCATCTCATGGAAAACAAAACAAAACAAAACTCTTTCACACCAGGGCAATAAAGCATTCCAGTGTAATAATTTGACCCTCTTTCTTTTTCTACAGTGTACACGAGGAATGCCAAATGCATGCAGGCTGCTCGTTCAAGGTTTCCTGATTTTGTAATCACTACAAAGACATAGTTACTGATCACAGTGCCTGTATAGAAAAAGAAAATTAAATGAAAGATTCAGCAGTATAAAAATATGGGGGGAGGGGGTTGGGGGGGCAAGTGTAAGAGTAGGGAAAAAAATCTGTTTCTTAATATTTGTCTGTTCAAGTTTATCAAATCCCCCTTTTACTAAAAGGATTTTATTTAAATCACAAGAAATTTCAGGGGCAAAACCCCTGTTTTCACTATCACTGTGTGAAATCCTACAGATCAGAAATGAAAGCAGTGGTATCAATGCAGCAGAGAGCACTGCAGTAGCTGGGTCATCAGTACACTGATGGCACTGCAAGGGTTGTTTCACATTGGCTTCAGTAACAGAACTTTGCAAAATTAATTGCCATATCAACAGCTTCAAAGTTTGGGTCTCAAAAAGACTGAACACTTGCAAGTTTGGTTTAAAGGACCCAGCAATTCTGAAGCAGAGCTAGATTCTGGGCTGAGAGCTCCTGTGTGCCAGTCTTCTCTCTTCAGCTTGCAAACCCTACCCTCACGAGGTTCATCACTCCCATCTGGCTTCAGCAGCCTCCTCTTTCCTTGACAAGCATGGATCTGTATTTCTGACTTGGTGTACCTGACCCAGAAGCCAAACTAGGATTAGCAGTTGGATTCTGTCTCACATAGTTTCCAGGATTCAAGTTTGGATTCAAACCCATATACAATGTGAGTTGTTTTTCGTTGGTGTGGCTTTGCGTGGGTTGTGTTTTTCAGGTTTTGTTTGTTTCTTTAATAAACTGTTCATATCAGGTTTCACTTCCAACAGATAGTTCAAAAGACATGACCTTCCACATTGGTATACATTTCTCAGAGGATGCCTGAAGAGCTGAGCAAAGGCCTTTGAAGAATTCTTTTCCAAGAAAATGCAACAGAATTTTTCATATTTCCAACTTTAGCACAATGTATAATTAACGTGTGGAATTCATTGAAGCAGGAGATAAGAGAGGCCAAGGTCTCATCTATGTAGATTGTAATAATATCTCTAGTTATAAATAGACAGTCCTCCACAAAATGATCCTCAATAATATTTTCAATAATTCAGTTACTGGTTGACAAGTGTGGGGGACAAGATTTCCATGGGGTAGAAGAAATCCCAGCTGTGGCATCAGTTTGTGAAGCATCTGGTACACAGCTCTGTGAGGTGGCAGCTACTGGATTAAATGGACCACTTGGGCAAATGTTACGTTCACAAGACTGTGTCCAGTAGAAATCTTCTTGCAACTGCAAGTGAGATACCTGCAGCTTTTCCTTACCACTGTAGCTGTTATCAAAGATAAGGGGTAGGTAGATTTACACCACAGTGATGTGAAAGGAGACTATTCCATTCCCTTGCCCCTCCCCTGCAGACAAAATCAGAGATTACTTAACAAGTTGCTCTTCCAATATTGCATTATTTTCACATCTGCCCTCTCTGCTTTTCCTTTATGAGAGGCAGACCTCTCTTGCAGCTTTGCAAAGCAGTGATTATATAAGCCATCTTATAAAATGGATGTCAGAAGTTAGATCCCTGAACAGGCAGTCTGCATTGCAAGCATCTGCACACTTACTGTTTTTCTTGCCTTCAGAAGCATTCAAACCCTTTCCAACCTGAATTATTCAGTAAGATGTTTACTGTTGACCTGGTAAGGTTACAATAGGTACTTTAGTTTGGTAACCTTGGTTGTCTTTCAGCTGATACTCAGCAAATGACTACTAACAAAATTAATTTACATTGTCAGCGAAAAGATAGCGCAAAGCATTGCATTTATCAAAGTAGAATTGCACCCAGTAGGTTAAGATTGCACACAGGGTACACCCAGATCTTCCTTATGCCAGTAGCATCTCTGTTAGTTTTGGCTTCTATCTCAGTGAAGAACTGATGGAATAACAGACTCAGTCTTTGTTTTCCTAACCTACTCTGAAGGAATTTACTAGACCTGACCTTTTGCTGCTGGAATTTTACCTGCAAGATGTAGACTTGTCATGGGGCTGTCTATTGTCTGTTACAGTTTGAATCAAGGTACTCATAAAAATAATCCTTCTGAAAAAAACCCGATGCAGTAAATTGATGAATAAAAAAACTCCCAAACTGTTACAAGTTCTCTTAGCATACTCATCAGCAACAATTAAAGAAGACATCTTTTCTTCAGAATGCTGTTCCACCTTAAAACCATTGTTTGGAAATGGTGTTTGCATTCTCTCTAAATTCCTGCTGAGGGAAAGTAACCCAGAATTGATACTTGTACTACAGTTGCTGTAGCTCTGAAGATTTGAGGTCTTCAGCTTCCCAATTTGCAGTTCTACTACTAAACTTCAGAAACTATTGCTGCAATGGTCTGAACTCAAAAAAACCCAGATATTTCTGTAGGTTAAAACTGACATTCTCATCTTGCTTTTTTTTTTTCCTTAAAATGAACTTCCTTTCCCTTGAAAGACGCTAAGAAAGAAACCTTTTTAAAAATCTCTGCCATAGCAACTATTTGAACCTTACTTTGTGAATCCAACAGAGGTAAAGCTGGTATAGTAATAGAGCACTAATAACAAAAGCTTTGTCAGAAAACTGTGGCAGGAACTGTGCTAAATAGACTAGATTTGTTCCTCATGGTTTGTGCCTGCAGGGGGTCATTTGATTAAAATGCCTTCAAATTTCGTCCCAGTTCTGCTATCTTTATTCATAATGGCAGCACTTATTGGAAGATTGACAAACTCACAACACTACTATCTGAGCTTTTAAATGCTTTTGGCTGTGCAGTGCTCTCTGAAAGTAGGAGGCTTCCATGATGGAGAAGGAATCCCATAACTCCTCTCACAGAAGAGAAATATCTGATATCTTAAAGATTCTATAGTTTCAGAAAGTCACATTTATGGAATATTGTTGTGGATCATAAGATGCAAGCACCCGAAAAGTTGTTGTAGGGAAGTCTTAAAGACCTTTCTATGCAAATGTGTAAGCAGCCATTTGTGAACACAGCATCTTTCAGGCACTTTACATTGGAATTCTAAATCCCAATTCAGTATCCTCACTAAGTATTACCAGAAAATGAAATGCAAAAAGAAGCTTAACGTTTACAGCTTGATTTTCCAAACATTGCAAGCCTGGGACCAGGGCTCAGTTATTGCATTAACAGCCTTATTTTCAGGAGTGCTGCTTCTTCCGATTCCTGTGTCCTGAACATCTGCAAATATGAAACCTTTTATTTTGGTGTCTCAGAATGGGTTTAGCAACCTGCTTTAGACTGAAGTATTTGATTCTCCTACAGGCAAATTAGGGCAGAGCTAAAAAAATGCTGACTTCCTTTTCTCATCAAATGTATGAAGGGAGGCTGATCCTCCCCATGATGGGCTGGACTACTGGAGGGTTGTTACTGGAAGAGGAAGAAGCTGCTGTGTTGTGAAACATGACACACCATGTTCTAGTATTCTTAAATACAGAGAGAAAAAGACAGCTGGGAGCCAAAAGGCTCCTGCATGGTCACTGAGTCATGTATCTCCTTGACATAAATCTCACAGAAGGAAGAGGGCAAAAAGAAATCTCCCGCTGTGGTTCTCTGTGGGGTGGTAGCTGCCTCCTTGCAGGATGAGCGACAGATAGTTCCATAAACTCTGTGGATCACCAGGAGATCATAGGAGACCTGAAAATCTAGAGAGACAGTAATTACATTAGCACTGCTAATGAGGACAAACCAGGAACAAACCTTTAACATCTCACCTTGGTTGGCTACAGTTCTCAGCTAATGGTTCATTTCCTGCTGGGCTTTGGGCTACTTCACCCAGTTTTCTTCTGGGAAAGATAGAAGTATATTTCACTCCAGAAAGAGCCCTCTAAAGACATTATGAATGACACTGCAGCAGGTTTGGCTCCTTATGCCCCACACAGTCCTCTGATGCTATCCCAACTGCCCATACACACTCAAGCACTCTCATGTGTCCTCCTGCCACAGGCCAAGATATTCAACACATGTACTCAGTTTCAGGCTATAGAAACGGAATTCTGGTGACCTGCAACACTGTTATAAGGTACTCTGAAATGGAAAAAAATGTACAAAAGAGTGCAGTCTTCTATGAAAGCCACAGTGCATTACACAGGACCTAGGAAACACTCAAAATCAAATGTTTGTAGATACAGTTGGCTCTGTTCTGCTTTTCCCTGTGGTGAACCCTAAGCCATGTAGGCGAAAAACAGCTGATGCTCCTTGGCCTCAAGACCATAAAGTTCCTCCCTGGGTCTCTGCCACTTGGTATGTCTATGTAGATATAGATTTTGAGTCCTAGAACCCCCACAAAGGAGCCATCCTGCCACCTCCACTGCCTGGCCATGATTTCCACAAGACTCTGTACTTAAAAGCAGCAGGAATTTTGCTACTTTCAGTGGAGAAAATAGGAGCTTTCCCTAGATAAATTCATAAGATGGAAGAGGTGGTAAATGGCACCAGCCATCTTCCTCCCATGTGAAACCAAGAAGCTTTGTCAGCTGAAGTCCAGACTTCCAGTTCTTTCTTTCATATGACACCAAATGGCATTGTGTAGTAAACACCAGTGCAGAACTCAGATTTTACGAGAAGTTCTTAGATACCAATAATGAACTTGAAATGAGTAAAACCTCACTGACATTATGCCAGCAGTGTTTGTGGAAGCAGAAATTGTGGAGCAGATATTACAATAAGGTTCACTATTTCTTTCAAAATACTCTGTTATGGTGATGGTAAGGGAGTAGTGTTCCTATAGAGAAACCACCACATTCCTCACAACCCCTCCATTTGCACTCTCTTTCCTCCAGGAGACCACTGGACCTCATTTGCTGAAAGCAGCCTTTGTCATATTTGTCCATACTTTCCCAGAAAAGTAAAGAAAAGAAATGCAAGGTAGAACTTCTTAGTTTTTCATTAATTTTTATTTTTGCTCTTTAACTGTGTATGGTATTTGTAGGCACATTTTACCAACAGCAGGGGAAAGACTCCCACTGCATAGGGGACAGGCACCACGTGGGCAGCTGCAATGCAGACCTGCCTCACTATCAGAACAGCTTTGACTGCTGGGTCACCTCTGGGCACATTTACAAGCTCCCTGTGCAAATTCCATCTGAGCACTCACCTCTGTTCTTCCAGCCACAAACGTGGACATCACACTGAAATATTTCTATGCTGAGCAGCTACCTCCCTTGAAGGTAGCTCAGGTGCTGGGATCAAACTTGCTATGCCAGCAGCTCTGGGAAGAAACCATTCCTCCACCCAACAGGTTGCTGATGCTCAAACGACTTCATTTCAGACTGCAACAGGTACCACAATACTCTAAATGTGTTGCACAATGAAGACATATATGGTAGAGAACTGATGACAAAGGCTCTACGATAAGAACAACAGCTCACCTCAGCTACTGAAATCGACACAAGCAATTTTCAGTGAGTAGCAACCTGGACAGGGATTTAACCTTCATTATGATAAGTCCCATATCTTCTCAGCAAGCTTTTGAATAATTTAGTGTCCTGGTTCTTTCTGTCATTTCACATAAGATATTCAGCTTTTATGGAATACAGATATAAGAAACTAAGTTTTTAGTTCAAAGATTTTTTTTTTTTCCTGAAATGAAAGTGAATGAGAAACCAAGCAAGTATAGCTCAAGAATCTCTTTTGAGTGCGGTATTTTATGTTGTATTTTTAGGCCTTCCACAGACAGCTGCATTGACTCAGAAAGATGCCCAGACGTTCACTTTGTGGACAAAGTAAGGGATATAATAAAGATCTTGAGTGTCATATTTTCTTTTGCAAGCACAAGGTCTTTTGTGGTTTGGTAGCAAGTATTCATTCATTTGAGATTTAGTGTCCCCCAGATGCCAAAGAAAAAGGAAAAACTGTTCCCAGGGAGTGACTATTTTTCTGTGAAGTACTTAGGGATGTATATCAGGATATTCAGAGGACTGTTAACACAGAAAATTAGAAAGCAGAGTTTCAGGAGAAGTGAAGAACAACATTTCAGTAGGGCCAGCGAACCAGACTACCAGTGCACTCAGCAAAGTGCATATCAAAACATTTGGTAGAAGCAGCAATATATTTTCCAGAAGCCATTAAGCAGTATCCAAAATATCTCTTAATTAGAAAAACAAATTTTGCTTTCTGAGCAACAGGAATCACCTGGATTTTGTCAGTGCTAATGTTTATGACTTTATTCGCTTTGCTGATTGATAGCTCACAGAAAGAAGTGGGGAGAAGAAAGGTGAATTTTCAGCAATTAGAGATGAAGGACTGTGAGTCTGTAACTCCTAAAAAGTGGGGAAGAAGAGATACAGAAACACTTCAGAGCACATGGAGAAATCCATCAGACAGAGATTTTGCTTAAGTCTTGTACTAGATTGGCAAGTGTTCTTACAGACAACAGCTTAAGGCTACAGCTATTCAATATTCTGTTTGATTGGAACTGCTGAAAAAGAAAACTGAGCTGGATTATACCCACCATCCTTGAGAATAACTGAAGACGTGGGCAGAACTCAAAACCACACACATACATGTGCATAAATATACACTGAAATTATATATGTCTGGCTGATTCTAAAAGCTTTTCTCCAGGAGCATGAAGATTCAGTGAAAGACTCTTAAAACCTTGTAAATCTCCTGGACTTGAAAACTTGACTTTTTAGCATCTCAGTGATTACAATACAATCTTCGATTCTAGGTTTAATGAAAATGTTCCCCCTGGTTCAATACACTGCCGGAAATATATGGGTTTCTTTCTGTGTCTTAACAACAGGAAGGAAGAAGAAAAAGCAAATGGCCAGAAAAGATAGTGAAATCTGTGAGACTGTCTGGAATGGCAAGCTGAAATTCATCCCAATTAGAAAGGGTTCAAGGTTCTTCTACCGTGAGTTGACCACATGATAGTCCATACAAAATGCTGATACACTTCAAGTGCGCATTGATGGGATTCTCAGGGTGCCTAGGAGCCTGCTGGCAGACATTTGCCTTGGCTTGAGGATGCCATCATACTTTGTGATTAGAAACTACCAAATTGTCGTAGCACAGCTGCACACCTTCAAATAATGCAATACCCAAGCCAGAGCCCTGTGAATCCTTAAAAATGTTTCGAGTCTTTAAGCAGAATTAGGTATTTAAATGCCTTTAAAAATAGCTGTGTAATTTACCACATTAGGCACATGATCGCCTCTGCTCTGGTCTCTGGTTTGGAAGGAGGATCCTTCCCATGGATCCATAGAAGTGACTACCACAGCTGGGGCTTGTGTAGCCAGAGCCAGTCATAGAATCATAGAATAGTTTGGGTTGGAAGGGACTTTTAAAGGTTGTATAGTTCCAAATCCCCTGCAATGAGCAGGGCCATCTTCAACCAGATGAGTTTGCTCAGAGCTTGTCCCGCCTGACCTGAATGTTTCCAGGGATGGAGCATTCCCCACCTCTGTGCAATTTGTTCCAGTGTTGTACTACTTTTCATCTGAGAACTTTCCTCCTCATATCTAGTCTGAATCTATCCTCTTGTAGTTAAAAACCATTACCCCTTGTCCTGTTGTCGTGGGACCCCAGTTGGTTCTGGGGTCTCTGAGTAGCTGAAAGGCTGAAGGTGGAACACTTGTGCCTGGTCAGGTAATGACCACGGACAGTAATAGCTCAGCACAAGAATGGGTTTCCTGATAAGAATGCTGAGTCAGGGCTGCTGGACATACGTGGACAGGTGTCCAATTGTGAGATGTTTATTTTACAGTTAAACCAATTGTAAGTGTACATGTGTTACTGAGTACAGTATATAAGCAGCCACGCTGCTAGTGGTAGTTAAGTTCCAGTTCCAGCATCTTAATAAAGTTCCTGATCTCCGAACATGTAAGCCATATCGCATGATTCATCCCCGGCCGCGATATCCTGTTGCAACAGACTCTGCTAAAAAGACTGTCCCCATCTTTCTCATAGCCCCCTATAGGTACTGGCTGCAATTAGGTCACTCCTGAGTCGTCTGTTCTCCAGGCTGAACAACCCCAGCTCTCTCAGTCTGGCTTCATAGGAGAGGCGCATCTTTGTGTTCACTCTCTGGACAGGCTCCAATGTGTCCGTGACTTTCCTATGCTGACACCTCTGGAGCTCAATGCAGTACTCTGTGTGGGGTCTCACAAGAGCAGTGTAGATGGGGAGAATCACCTTCCTTGACTTGTCATGCCTCTTTAGATGCAACTCAGGATATTGTTGGCATTCAGGGCTGTGAGCTCACATTGCCAGGTCATGTCTAGTTTTTTATTCACCAGTACCCTCAAGTCCTTCTTGGCAGGGCTCTTTTTCAAACCCTTCATCATCCCCAGTCTGTATTGGTACTGAGGGTTGCCCTGGAACAGGTGCAGCACCTTGCACTTGGCCTTTTTGAACCCCATAAGGTTATCATGGGCCACTTCTCGAGCTTGTCCAGGTCTCTCTGGGTGGCATCTCATCCTTCAGATGTGTCAACCGCACCACTCAGCTTGATGTGTGCAATCTTGCTGAGGGTACCCTCCATCCCACTATCCACGTCACTGATGAAGATATTAAATAGTACTGGTCCCAGTACAGACCCAAGAGTCATCTCTGATCTCAATCTGGACATCAATAAGACTCTGGAAAATGCAGAAGGCTCTGTTTTTGTTTCCAAAACCAGAGCAAATCAGGCAGCTGGTGGTCACCAAGCACCTGGGGCCCCTATCAGTGGACAAGACATGAAGTCTTTCCTCAGCTCCTTTGCAGTACATCGGGGAGGATTTCAGTGCTTTCCCCTTCATCATTCTTTAAGTCTGGCCATCTGCAACACATACATAACAGGAAAACAAAGATTTACTGAAATGTTTGTTGAGCTCAGGCAAATCCCAGGTGGAGATGTACCTTCACTGGAGCAATCCACCAGAGCAATGAATCTTGAGACCTTACACGTACACATGGTGTTCTCCAACCCATTAAGCTTCTCTGAAAATTTGCATTGCAACAGTCAAAGGACACTGATGATCAGTTTGTTTTAAAATGCAGGTTTCTAGTTTACTAATTAGTAAATCCTTAAACAGAAATTGCTGGTTCTTCCACCCCCCTGCCCTGACATTGTATTTGTTAGGCCCATTTCTGCTTTTCCTGAAAATGCTTTTGAATGAAGACATGAAAGGCTGTATCCAGCCCTCTATTAAAGATGCTGCATCAGAAGTGTAAACAGAAATCTACAGAAAAGGCTCACTTGGGATATTTGATGCTGTTGAACAGACTCCTTTTTATGTTGCTTGATTAGCTCTTCAGAGCTGGACTTGTTGAGTTGGATCACCCGAAAACAGAAGTCGTCATATCAGACAGATCTGGAAGAACAGTGTGTGGCAATAAAGCATTGATTGGTAGATACATTTTGCAGGAATATTGGCTTAGGATATGAACAGAAATTCCACGTGCCCAGTTTGATCCCAGACCCATGTATGGGTGATACCAGGCAGCCAGGAGTGTGCTCTCTGAATGTCTGTGAATCCAACCCTGCAGAGCATGTTGTCAATATTAGGTAAAATATAGTGTTCAAGCTCCACCTCCACTCAGTAAAGACCTCAGCTGGAATCTTTCAACTTCTGCTGAAACTTCCAGACATAGGCTTTTACTGAAATGAGAATTACACGCTGTAGATATCTGCTACACATGCACTTCTCTGCTTGTGGTCCTTGCCACAGTTGTCTCTTGAGTTTTTCAAGATGATTATATAAATATTTCCTCTGTATTCATTATTACAAGTATCCATTGAGAAAGGCTTTATACTGATGACAAGATAAATAATAATAATCAAAAACCAGAACAAGATAATAATTGTTAATTTTGGACTTAAATTCCATCAGCTCCGCCCCATCATTATGGGACAACTCTGACCACAGCAGCACTCAGGTGGCTATTGATGAGCAAAAAGTCAAATTTAGCACATTTACTGTAAATATGAGGCAGTTTTAAAGGGTTTGTTGAAAAAATTGTATAAACTTGGACATGAAAATGTAACAAACAGGGACGTGACTGTCAGTTTTACTGCCAATTAACGCCTTTAGCATATCAGTAATGGATAAGTACAATAATGTTAGGTGCTGTGATTAAGGGCTGGCTGCTGCAAATGCAAAGGAGCAGAGGAGCAACAGCAGGGGAACCCCCTAACCCAGTGGTGCCCAGGTAGCCCCTGACCCAGCCACTGATGAATGTCCAAGGAAGCTGAGCAGCCCCTGGACCTGGCAAAAACCTAGGGCATGGCCCCAGGAGACATTCTGCCCCAATACCCTGCCTAAGAGAGGCCCCTGCCCACAGGAATGTGGATATCGTTGCGAGAAGCTCATAGATCCAAGTACCAGAACGGTTGAAGGATGGGCTGAGTGTCCTTTCAGGCTGGAGGGATCCATTCTGTGCATGCATACACATGTGCATGGATTACACTAGTGGACTTCAGTCCCCATCAGCAGAAAAGGAGGAACAGGACTGAACCATCTTTGCCATTTTAGGTTGCTTGAGAGATGGGTGTTTTCTGTCTGTGCTGATCCGTGTAGCCAACTATATATATGTGTACGTCTGCATTTTGTGTGTGTGCTAACAGGGAACACATGCTCAGCCTTGCTGCCAGCTGGACCTGGGGATGTAGAGCTGCAGCAGCCTCACATATTCAACAATGTCTGAGACGTATAATCAGAATGAAGAATTTATTGATCTAGTCTTTTGGGGCACTAGAAGAAGGATCATGGCTGTGGCAAACACTGTCTCTCCTCAGTGTGCCAGGTGGGACTACAGTAACCTGGCAGGTGAGAGTATTGGTGTTCTCCTTTGGTGGCAGTGCAGATCCTGGTCTTCTCCCAGAGTTTCAGTGTAGGTTCTCCAAGAGAGGGGTTCCTGCAATTTCAAAGAGGTCTCAGCCTCTGAAGTGCCAGTTTGGCTCCTAAATTGCTCAAACCAGCATGACAACACTGAGCAACCATTTTCCGAAGTTTTTGTCTCGTGTTAGATTTGCAAAACCCTAAGAATTAGTTTGCCCTTTGAGAGTGGGGAGGAAGTTGTCTCAAGTTAGGCATTTTAGCATCCACCATTTAATGCCCTGCTGCAGCAGCTATAAGTACTTGGTCATCCTAGTGTGTCTGTATGTTCAGGTGTTGATACCAGTGCCCCTGCTATGAGAAGAAGTTGTCTCTCTCCATGGGGACTCACTCCTCCATGTTACACCATTTTTAACTTGGTCAAATATCAGATGAACAGTGTCATAGTCAAAGCAGTTTATTTATCATCTTATCTGCCAATAAACTGAGCAATTTGCAGTAATCGTATTCATAAGAACTTGAAGCTTGGCCAATAGAAAGCATTAAGGAAAAAAATAACAAAATTTAGAATACTAATATAAAAATACATAAAAACCCACCCAAAACTCAATTTTCTGAGTGAATATTCCTAAATTGTTATCTCAAGTAGAAATTAATTAAAATTTCCCTTTTCTTCTGTCTAAGTCAAGAAGTTTTGATCACTGAAGTTCTTGAGATTGAAATCAACAGTCAGAGGAATGGATCTCTCTCTCTCCCTCCATGAGGATTTCTTTCAAAGACTAACCAATTTACCATATTTCAGCAGAGGGTTTTTTTTCCCTCTAATTTTTCTATAAAGTACACTGGTACATATTCTTGGGCTAGTAAGAATATTTATACCTAGATGTTATCAACAGCAGACTAAAACTACCTTTCCAAATATTCCTTTGATATTTAAAGCACTGGTTTGTCTTGTAGCAATCTTTCAGCAAGTTTACATTCAGGATGATTAACAGCACAACTTGTTCCAGACCAACTATTGAATTCAAGAATTTAGTCATCAAAAGTTTCAGGTTGCACCAGGTAATTGATTAAAAGAGTTGCAGTCAATTTGCTTCCATCACTGAAAAGTACTAAATCACACACATAAATCCATCCCAATTTAGGAGAGCACTTATGCTGAATGAAAAGTTTGATTCAATTGCCTCTGCCATCAAGAATAGAAACATACAGAATGATCATGCTAACCACCATAGCTCAGAATTCAAATGGGCTCAATGCACCTACTTAAGAATGAACAATGGCTGCAAATTATTTGCATGAATTATTGAGGAAATAATTATGAATGGCAATTACACTGGGAAGAATTAGGCTTTGTTCACAGAGAATTCCTGGATAGAAGGAATATTCGTAAGTTCCTTGTTAGAAATTGTTTACCGCAATATGAAGATGAATTAAGTTATTTGAAAAACATAATCTGAATTTTATTAATCTTAAGCATAATTAGTAAAAATAGAAGCATGTTTCACACAGAGACATATATATATCATGTAAATATAAACGAGACAGGATGACAGGACACAGGTATCCATTTTGTTTTGCTTCAGTGAAAAAATACAATTTGAAAAGTTCTGTTTCTAGAAAGCCAAAGGAATGAACACAATCATTTTGTTTGGGAATCTGATCAAAATAACAACCTTTCAAAGACATACCTTGAACAGACTGACTATACTTAATTTACTTAATCTTTGGGCAATTTATCTTTAATCATCAGGAAATTTTCTGCATTTAACCTAAAGATTTGTTTATTATTTTTCTCAATTGCCTTTGTAAGAATTTGAGAGATCTTTGTAAGGCAAAAAGTTTTGAGCTACAGAATTTTTTTTGTTGGATTTTTTTCACTGAACTGAAGACAATAGAAGCTTCATTGAAATCAAAACATTTCTTCAGGGCAATAAAGTTTGTTTATTGTTTGCAGCAGTTACAACTCTGACTAACTTTGATCATCTCATAAACACAAGGGACAAAAAGATTTGCAACAAAAGTACAAGGAGTCAAAACCACAAAGAGTAAATGGAAATAGCTAGCTCACTACAGATCATGTGGTTTCATGAATCAGTAGGCTTGTCAGGGGAGGGTGGACCTAAGCAATACCTTTTTCCCCGTCTTTCCATCCCTATTGCTTCCGACCTAGCCCAAATCAACCGTCCTAGTGATGTGTCGATGTAAACTCGGGGATCAGTGATCTAGACTAAAAATAAAACCTCTCTTTTGGAGATTAATTTTTAAAAAATATTTCATTAAATTACTTTTACAAACTCAAGTTAGAGAAATTCATTGTCAGAGGATGAATTCAGGAGAGGCAGAAGTGGGAAGATGTGATGCTGAGCAGCAGCAAGCACACAGGTTTGCCAGGATGAGAGCCATTTGCATAAAGCAGATGCTCAGCAAGCTCCTTCTGCTTTGTGCTTTTTAGGGAGACTTTGGAAAAGATTGGCCATTCCTCAGGAAAAGAAAATGACCATGAAAGCCCTGAGAGGCTTCAGTCAGACACAAACTAAGACTGTGTTGTGGTACGATGACTGAAGAGGAAAGTCATCAGTGATTATTAATTTCCTGACTCTGTGAGTAGAAGACATGAATGATTTGATCTCAATATGATCCTCTCATATTCCCTCATTAAGAAATGATGGATAGGCTTACACACCACTGGAAGATCACAAATATTGCCATTCTACAGAGAAAAGACCAAATAAAATATTAATTCACTGATACTTTGGAAAGCCAGTCAGAAGATTTATGACCACTATTAAATTTAGAAGTGCTAAATAGAATGGTTGCTTTATTAGTATGCAGAAAAAAACTTCTAAGTTATTTTCATCGTGGCACCAGCAATGAAAAAAACTTCACTGGGAATAGTTTTTTGATTTTCTAAAACAAATACAGTATGCAGCTGAAGGGCTACAGTTTACTTTGCAGACATGGGGTTTGTAAAGATTCTCCTAAGTCCTCAGTTAATAAGATAATATGTACAAGCAGGAGATATTTCCCCTTCCACTACCTTAATTTGAAGCTTGTTTTAAGAACTAAACAGGTTCAAAATCTGTTCAGGTCTGACCTGGCTCTGCAGGGCTGTGCTGTCCCAGACACACTTGCGTGTTGCAGTCAGCGCCATGGTCCTGGCCAGAGCCCTTCAGAGAGATCTCTGCTAAAGCTCAAAGCACAGCAGCACCTCCTGAACCTTAGTCACTCCTCTATCATGGCAGCTCTGTGAGGCCCATGAAAAGGATGGCTCAATGCTCTGCTTGTTGCAGGTGGGATGACTCTATATGTCATTCCTGGATCAGCAGAGAACTGATACCTGGCAAAAGTTTAGATGAATATCTCTCCACGTCGGTAAACACAGTTCTTTCTCTAGTGCAAATTTTTTATGTTAGTAGGAATGTGACAATTTTGTGACAATTTTTTGTTCTGCTTCTATATATTTTAATCTATTGTTTGGTTTTTTATTTAGATGCTGATGAAAATCTAGGGGAGGATCAAAGAGCAGTTCACTGTAAACAGGGAACTTTCATTGCAAATATAAAGCTCTAAAGAATGATGAGCCAGTGGAAACTTCTCCAAAGAAGGAAAGAAAACATACAAACTTAACTAGCTTCTGAAGATCCAATGCCACACAGCTGTCCCTCTAGGATGTCTATCAAAGGGATACTCTGAGAAGTTTCCTGGATTCACCAGCATGTTCCAGCTCTTGACATTTCCAGAAATTTGAACTTACAGATCATCAAAATGTCACAACAGCATTCAAATGAAACAATTTGTGATCAGTGCTTTGTCAAGAAAGCAAGGCAACAATGACCCCAGCAGAAACAAAACTTCCAGGAAATGTCCAAAAAATTTAAATCATGTATAGAAAAATATATTTTTGGACAGAAGTAAAAATAAGGACACAGAGGCAGAGGATATACATACATACAGACATACAATGCTGCAGCAAAGAAGATGGGCATTAAGAACCCTTGTCCTTGTATCCTAGTTGCAGGGGCCAGGACCAGTTTATCACTATGTGGGTATAACCAAAACTATGTGTTCTACATCCTCTATGTCATTTCTGATGGACTGTTAATAAATAGATCATTTGCAGCAGCTGCCCAGGGCACACCTGACACCTGAGGCTACAAGCTGGGTGTTAAAGAACTCCTCGAGTAGTGTTTCTTTGTCTTCACACCAATGACTTGGCTGTGGTAACTCCCTTCCAAGAAGGCATTAGCACCTTCACACCCAGCCTGAGGGGTCATCTCTGCTAATGGGCCATGCTGGACTGGCATAATAGGCAGCCGAAGCAACCTAGACCATCAGAGATTCCAAAAATATCCCATGACTCACAGAGTTAAATCACTCATTGTGAAACTGTCACCTGGAGGAGATACTGAACATTCGTACCTGAATCTTGGGGTGTTGGGACTTCTGGTACCACTTCTCGGATCCAGAGGAGGACCAGAACTTCAACAGGTCTGGGACTGCCACTCTCAATAAGACAACTACCTCTACAACTACCTGAGAGCAGGTTGTAGCCAGGTGGGGGTTGGTCTCTTCTCCCAGGTAACTATCAGTAAGACAAGAGGGCACGGTCTTAAGCTCTGCCAGGGGAGGTTTAGGTTGGATATTAGGAAGAAATTCTTTACAGAGAGAGTGATCTCTGGAATGGGCTGCCCAGGGAAGTGGTTGATTCTCCGTCCCTGGAGGTTTTTAAGATGAGACTGAATGTGGCACTGAGTGCCATAGCCTAGTAACCACAGTAGTAGGGGATCAAGGGTTGGACTTGACGATCTGAGAGGTCCTTTCCAACCCAGCTGATTCTATGATTCTATGATTCTATGATTGATTCTATGATTCTATGACTGTGATCATTACTTCAACAGAACTGCAACCACCATCTGGACCACCAGGTTTTCCTTTCCTTTTGCTTTGTACCCAGGGGGACCACAGGGTGCTCAGCACAGGGGCCATTCTGTTATTGTGCCAGGGGGCTGAGGAGTTAACTCCTATCTTCAGAAGTTAAAACCGGTTTTCTCTGTATCATTGTATTTATTGTAATCTTCTTAGTAAATTGTAACTCTGACTTGTAATCTCTTGAGTTGGGTTCATTTCTCCCGCCGGTTTACTTTTATATCAGCACACACTGTCAGGTGCTGCTGCTGCTGAAGTAGCTGTGGATGCATCATAGCTTTCTCCCCAACCTGCGTTAAAGGTCAACACACCAGCTTCTGTTTTATGAAGATTTTTGTCACAATGTTAATAGATGATAAAGAAGACTTTTCCCAAACTGTGCCTTGGCTAAAGAAATTCATCAGTTTCTCTACCCTGGCTGATGAGATGAAGTCTTCTTTTTTGCTAAGACTTTGTGTGGTCACGTATAGAAAGAAAAATTCTCAAGGTACAGTTTCCTAGAATTTGTTGTGAAGTCATTACCAGTTGTTGTGGAGCTTATTTAGATGCTAAATAGATAAGATATTTTCTGCCCTACTGAATAATAGGAAAGAAAATAATTGTTAGGAAGGAATAATAATTAATAGGAAGGAAATAATTATTATTTGCATCCATAAACTATGATAAAAAGCCAGGATGTTATGCTGCCAGGTGAATACCTGTCACCACAGCTAGGGTGCTCCAGCCTGTGTCAGCACAGTCAGCCTTCAAGAATGCATTCAGTAGGCATATACATCCACAACTGAGCCTTTCATCTTAAACTGGCTTTATGGTCCACAGACAGAAACAGGCACTTTTAAGGTACCATATGTATGACCTGTTTTAGACCTTAGCAATGTATGAGAAGAACTCCGTCTTGGAAGTGTTTAAGTGCCATGTAACAGGAAACTGGAAGATATATATATATATATAGCTAGTTCTTATATAAATGTTATTCATCTGAGTTTGATCAAAGGCAGGTACCAGCTGAGGAGATGAAATCAGAGAAGCATAGCACCGCATTACCTGAATCCAGAAAAACAATTTACAATGGCGTCATTGGCTCTGTCAGGTCTGCTTTAAGACTTACAACATTACTAGTTCAGAAGGGCAACAATATAAGAACTGAAGGAACAAAATTGAAGTCTCACCTGAATGCTTGCCTGCTTACATCCAAGACTTACAATTACAGTATACTCATACATCTAGGCCAAATTGGGTTGAATAATCTTATCTGCACTGATGTTCCAGTGATCCACACTAATATAGGCTAATTCCAAACTATCAGTTCTTCTGAAACAAAAAGTATCCACCACTTTTAATGTGATACATCAGTCACTAAAGGTCAAACATAGCTTAAGCATGTAGAATCAAGGCTTGTATTGCAAAGGCAAAACAGTGGCATTGCAATATTGCATGGTGTTTAAAGGTGTATTTTTGAAGAGTACCTTTAATATCACCTGGATTTTTATTTTTTTTTTTTTTTTACTATTAATAAATGTTTCCAAAATGGAGATTTATAAGAAATAAGTATAGGGACTGGCATTATACATCACATATATGCCCAAGAGGATATGGAGGGACAGTATTTTAATGACACACTCTGTTCCACAGTCATATATAAAGCTCTTCGTAGAGTGGCATGGAAATAATTTATTCCTTAGCTGGAGGATAATCGTACCCCTGATGACATCCGCTCTGAAGAAGCATAAAATCTAAGCAATACTTGTGAGATGTGCCAAGCACATTTCAATTCAGCTCTTTATAATTTTACATATTCCTCAATCACATACCTATTTGAAGTGGACTTCAATTATGTAAGTGATGAGAACTTTGGAAAAGAAATGGAATTTGGATTTCCCACACTGATGAATGTTATAGTGGGACTGGTGCAGGCTAGATAACTGCCTAGTGTCATATGAAAGAAAAATAGCTCAAACAATTATTGACATATCTAGATTTCAGAAAGTCATATCTACTGGTGAAGCTTTGTTCAAAATGCTTGAAAAAATTAGGTAGGTCCTATAAGAATGTATAGAGTGATATCAAGAACAAACACCTCAATAATTATTCTTCCTTGCAGAAAATTTGTAGTAAGAGGCCAGAAGAGAAATTTAAAATGCTTCCAAACTCTAGAAAGAGAAAGCTTGAAAGACTCAGGGAAAGAACTCACACTCAGCAGAAAGGAGTGGGGCCAAGGCAAGAAGAAATTTGTTACTGTGGAAGAAAGCAGAGACCCACTTGAGAATTGCCTTTCCCACTTGGCCCCATTCTTTTTGCTGGCATGAGTAGACAGATGACAGCAGAAATAAAATAACAGACTGCGGGTCTTGCTGAAACGACGACTCCTCTGTCACTGATGGAATGATTCTGGACCTGAAAGACAAACTCTGTATTGGAGTTGTTGCAGTGTGGATTAACTACATGTGAGTGCAACACTGATGCAGTGTTTGATGTTTCCTAGGGAATACCAAGAAAAGGTGCTGAGAGATGTACCACTAAAACCACTATGAGCTTTCGTCTAACAAAACCAAAGAAAGATTTGGGTCTGCAACAGGCATCATGATGTTTTTATGACTTTGATACCTTACTGTGCTGAACCAAATCTTGTAGACTTCCTAGTTTCAAAAGGGGAGAAAAAAAGAGTATTTACAAAGTTAACCTGTATGTTCTTCATACTCTGCTTCAGACTAGTAAAAATCATTGTGAGAAAATCAAGATTCAGGAAAGCATCTCAAAGGAAGGCAGATATTATTTGCATGGAGTCTGCTACCTGCAGGAATAACCACAACTAGCAGGTACTCTTGGGTTTAGCAGAGGTAACAGATTCTGTGGTACTAATAAGGTAACATGGCCCTGGAGACTGATACAGGCAGAGCACTGATCAACTTCCACCCCTTTTTAAGGTTAGTGCCTTAGCAGACAGGCAAAACTCATGAAAAAGAGACACTTTTTTCCCCACTGAACAGACTTTTTGCAACTTGAACAACCATAGGAGCTTTCACAAAATCATTCTGAAACTGCAGAAATCCACATGTTCTCTGCAAATCCTTAAAAGTGCATGAAATGCCATAGTTGAATGTTGCAAGCCAATTTTTTGTGCTAAGGGTTGAAAATTACTCCATCCAGATACCACCAAAAACTGATTATCTCCTCTGACAGGTAATGCATGTCAGAGGAGATATTTTGATATTTGATATTTTGAATATATTCAGATATATTGCATATATCATGAAGAAAGTTGAAGATGATCTTTACAATGTGAATCCACAGGGCTGAACCCAAAGAATTTGGACTGACAAGTAAAGCAAAAAGGGATTTGTACAGTGCTGAGACACGTCACTCCTCAGCACCCAAAGCCGCCCGGCAGATTAGGAAAGCAACTTTCTATATTCCTGCCAAATCACTGAAGGGCAGAGAGGGCTCAACAAGAAAGAAATCTTTATAAGCCCGAACTACTATCATGTAGAGACAGATTGTGTGCAAGATCATTTTAGTGAGGATTTGGAGGAAGAAGAAGGGAATTATGTGGTTCAAGCTATGCATCTTATGAAGCAGAAAGAGACCAGGATAGGATTGGTAGGGCTAGACACAGGTGTGAAAATGTGGATATCTCTGTCTGAGCTTGTCATCTAGGCACATCAGGATTGTGATTCTTTTTGTCCTAAAGGAGCTATCTAAAACAGACTACACGACACGTGTCCCATAAGTGCCTTTTTTCCTCCTACTCCAAGGGTAACCAAAGCTGTCAAGTTCAGGTATAGATGACTACACTTTAGATGTTTAACCAGCCAGAAAGTCCCTTTTTCTTGTCTTAAGATATCACGTCTTCATCAAAGGAAAGTGTTGTATTATTTGTATGCTATACTTTGAGAGAGTGTATGTTTTACTGTGATTTTTTTTTCACCAAGAAATATTTAAAGTTTTAGTAATGTTACAATAATTTTCATTAATCACCAAAAGGCAGTATATTCTGTCATTCTAAGGACAATTACCAAACTACAATTTGTTGTCTCTAAGTAATGTTTCAGCTCTAAATGTTTTAAAAAATACATCATTATAGTTTGCAAAGTTAGATAATCACAGTCTACAACTTTCTTTTGAGGGGAAGAGCAGGGGCAGGCACTGATCTCTTCTCTGTGGTGACTAGTGACACGACCCAAGGGAATGGCCTGAAGTTGTGTCAGGGGAGGTTTGGGTTGGATATTGGAAAAAGGTTCTTCACCCAGAGGGTGGCTGGGCACTGGAACAGGCTCCCCAGGGAAGTGGTCACAGCACCAAGCCTGAGCGAGTTCAAGAAGCACACCCTCAAGCACATGGTGTGACTTTAGGGGATAGTCCCGTGCAAACCTAAGGCTTGGACTCAATGATTCTTGTGGGTCCCTTCCAACTCAGCATATTCTGTGATTCTGTGATAATCAATTCCTGAAACTTTTTTCTTTTTAAATATTTTTTTCACTATCTGACAAAAGCATCCACAGGCAATCAGAGGGGAGAAACTCTTCTTTTCTCTCCAGAACGCATTTTTTATTAAGGAATGTGTTATCCCTTTTTCCTTCTTTGTCTGAAGGGAGCAACAGTAGATTACTACCAGAATGCTGAAAAACATACAGTAAACCAATATTTTCATGTGCATGACTAAGAGCAAAGTATATCCATTATCTATAAAACAACACAAACCTTCCTTGCCTTTTGACGCTCTCCATTGTGGGAGTTTGCAAGCAGCCCAGAGCAATTCTTTTCATTGTCCACTAACAGGTATTAAAATAAATCTCTGTTCTCTATCTCACTTTTCAACATGGATTTTATAGAAAACCTGTCTTGCAACCTCTTTAAAGGAAGGAATAGTGATTGATTGAGAAATCAAGCCAACAGAGCTCACTATACATGTATACTCAAAGTAGGCTTTTTGAAAGAACTTTGAGGACCAGAGAAAATGTTTTACAGGGAGAAACTTGACCGGATCAGACAGTTTAATGTATCACAAGTAGCATGACTGGTGGCTCGATGCTTGTGCCTAAGCATTTTCACAGGTAGTAAAATCTGGATACGCAGGAAGTTTTAAATCTAGTGGAGAAAGATATACTTGGAACAGTTTATAGACGTATTTGGAAACTTAAGTGCTACACATTTCAATGAGAAATTTTATGCATTTAAATATAAGGACAAGTTCCCATTAAAGTCGACAACTAAGAGAGGAGCAAGATCCTCCAGCTCTTTTAATCTCAGCCTTCTTAACCATTCTGAAGGATAAGCTTTAGTCAAATAAGGTGTTTTCATACATGGGTGAGTGCATGAAATGCAATGGCTTGTGAAATTGGTCCAACCTGATGATGTAAAACTCCTTCTTGTTCTTATATGTAATGAATATAGGGAGTTACTCATTTGTGCAAACCTTTAGTACATTATTACTGCACAGGAAGGTTAACCTTCACCTCTCATAGCCCTCTGAAATTCTATTCAGTCTGTGTAAGACAGAGACAGTGACTTTTACCTTTCTGCTCAAGGAAAATATATTTGCCGAAGATCAAGCTGATTGATAACTTCAACATATCTGTCCCATTACTGCTTATTATTTATTGAGGAATACTTCACAGAGCTTTTTATTAAGATGCTATCTCCTAGCCCTAGAAAAGAGTCAGGTATTGTTATCTCACTTTCTGGTCCAATAAATGCAGATAGATGAGCTGTCACTCTGAATAAGGTGGGAAATGAATTGGGAATCTCTGATACAGGTGAATTAAATCCTACTTACTAACACAGATGCTCTTCAGAAAGATTACACCAAACCTATGTGCCCAACCTCCCTTTGTGTGATCCTGGCTTTATCTTTTGCACAGTACTCTTTCAGAAAGTGAGGATTTCTCACTCTTACCATCTTTCTGCTCCATGCTAACATCAGTGTAGGTAGTATACCTACTTTGGAGTACTCACCCTTACTACAGGAAGTTTGATCTCAAGTTAGAGACAAATCTCCAACAAGTCCAATGAACAAGGAGAGATCTGTCCTCCACAGAAAGGACATACCAGAACTGGGGAAGAAAAAAAAAAAAAAAGGAAATAAAAAAGTGCCGTTTTGTCTGAAGAGGCCACCTGCATTTTTTCAGTGTTTACAATCTGCCCCAGCAGGAAACACTTCAGTATGAATCACAGCTGTCAGTCTTTTGGTTGATGCTGATGTGTCTAATCCCCTCCATGTGCTGAGGAGGGATTCAGGGATTTGCAAATTACAGAAGATGACCTGCTCAGCAGGAATGATGCCAAACGGCCTGGTCCTGTGAATGCTCAATTTTCACCGTTCCAGCAGGGTTTGGTAGGAGCTGGGAGTTTTCCTGTGGTATCAGATTTGGCCAGAGCAATCCAAGCAAAGAACACTCTGAAAATCACCAGGGACTATTCAGATGTGTATTACTGGTTGTAAGAAAGGTTTCTGACAAGGGATTATTTCAGAAGCTGTATCCAGATATGTTCTAAGACAGCCAAAGTGAGATGCAGCTGAGACCACATGTCATGGGTATTGGTAGGAACACCAGGACATAGGAGTTGGTGAATGGTTATGCACATGCACGCACACACACACACACACACACACACAGTGCTCTCAGTCCCATATGAAGGATACCTAATATGAAGGATATAACTGCAAAGAAAGCTCAGAGGACACCAGTGGTGGTGGGCATACCACTGTGGTCTGCTCCAGGGAAAGCCCTGCTGTGTTGGATGCATGAAATCGCCTGAGCCAATTCCACAGGCTGTGTCACCATGTCTGTGCCACCAGATGGTGGGCAGCAGATGAAAGCCCATGGGGGAATGCTTGCAGTAAGTCACACCTCCTCCATCTCCTGTGAGAAAAGCCTAAAGGGTGACCTGAAAATGTACCCAAGAATGATTCTGTGAGAAAAAACATGATTCCTGTTAACGTCAGGCATTTGGTCAATGCAACAATGTAGTGGTATTGACCAATGTGTGTTCTATCAAAATTGTCATGGACCCAGAGGAAGCAAAAAATGTTCTGGAAGTTTAACCATTAATTTATACTCATTTATACACAGGTTGTGCCCTTGAATATCAATACTGTAACACTTTCTTTTTCGCACCTCAGTATATAGTTTGATGCTTGGTTCAAGCTTATTTTTTACTTTCTGAAGTTCACTGATACTACCCAAATCAAAGCACATTGCTTGATCAGACAGTGAGCTAAACACCAGTGCAGCTGCATAGCATCGACTTTACAGTAACACGTAACAGTGACCTTATCAGCCACCAAAGCTTTGATGCAGCTGGGGAAGAAATTACTTAACAAACAGAAGGAATAGTGGAAAACACCCCCATGTGGAACTCAGGGGTCTTTCTGAGATACGATGATGAGTTTTTGTAAAGACCAGCAAAGCTCCACTAACTTCTACAGATATGTCTTTAGGTGTGCAGCTGAAGTCCAGACCCTCCAAGTGCATTGCACATAGAAACAGAGCAAGTAATTGCTGCACAGTTTCACTGGGGAAAAAAGAAGGAAAACACTCACGTAACGACAGCAGATGACTCAGTGTGATCAGTGGTTTATAAATATTTAAAACATTAGTCATCCCAGATGAGGCAAAACCCAGGTCAGTCTTGGTATGACATGGCAAGTTACTCTGAGTGAAGAGGTGAGGCTTTCTCCCATTTCAAAAGCAGCAAGTGTAGGAGATTCTTCTGGAAGTACTTATTTATGGGGATGAGTCTGGAAGGATCAAGGATGAGTTGACTCTGCATAAATTCCCAAGGGTTTCAGTACCGCATAACAGGAGAGCAAAGAAAGTGAACTCAACCTGAAACCACTTTGGCACAAAGAAAGTGAACTCAACCTGAAACCACTTTGGCACACAAAATAAGGTGAAATAATGTGATTTATTTGAAATGAACAGCTAACATCGAAGCATTATAAATTTATCACTATTACTAATTATCAGGGATCAAAATAGCATCCAATGGTCTCTACCTAATAAAATTATAGCTGATGTAATCTGAAATGGTAAACTAATCCAACATCTTCTCAGTGTGCTTTGAAATTAGAACTAGCTAGTCATATTTTTTCCTCTGAATAAAGGCTGAGAGAGCTGGAGTTGTTCAGCCTGGAGAAGAGGAGGCTCAGGGGAGACCTTATTATGGCTTTCCAATGCTCAAAGGGGGCTTATAAGAAAAACGGGGACAAAACTTATAGTAAGGTCTGTAGGATAAGGGATAGTGGCTTTAAACTAAAAGAAGATAGATTCAGATTAGATATAAGGAAGAAATTTTTTACAGTGAGGATGATGAAATTCTCAAACAGGTTGCCCAGAGAGGTGGTGAATGCCCCAACCCTAGAAACATTCAAGGTCAAGTTGAATGGGGCTCTGAGCAAACTGATCTAATTGAAAATGTCCCTTGTCATTTCAGGGGGCACAGACAAGGTTCCAGCCATTCCAGCCCAAACCATTCCACGATTCTATGAGACTGCTGATTAAATTGTTCCATTCAGTGTAAGTTTCCCTTCCATCTGTCAGGTATGTAATTGAAATTTCCACTCATTTTCTTCTTTTAGTGTCATTTGGCAACTCCTTTGATTTAAACTGACTTTCAAAAGATGGTCATAATAGCCTTGCATATGTTAAAAGTAAACTCTTTTCTTCAGACCTCCAAGCACTTTACAGGATCGTGGTTCTCATTTTGCAGAAACACACACTGAGCACAGTCAGTACTGATGGTTAGGCATGGCAGGCAGAGGAGACATCAAGCATGGAGGATAAACTGAGTCAGCATTTTTTCTGTGGATTCCTTTGTTTAAATCTCAAAAGGTCTGCTCCTGATACTTCTGAAATCATCATCTTCAGCTGGGAAGCAGATCTCTGACCCGATCTGTAGAAAGTCCATCCAAACATCTTTATGCTAATACCATTAATAACTTCGGCCTTTCCATTAGGCCTTTTCCTGCACACAGGAACATGTTCCAGGTCTTAGAGAATCTTAGCAGTGCTGCAGTGGTATGAGTGGTAGACTCCTCATTTACTGGAATGGAGAAATTAAAAAGTCCTTACAAGCTCGGGACATGAAACTTCCATGTATTCCATCAATTTCAGATAGCTTCTGACTGCCAGGACTGGGAATGTAATAAATTAAATAATAATATATACTGAGTGATAACCTGAATAATTCCTTTTACTTCTCATGCACTGCATCATATCTTGTTTGTTTTTTCATTAATTTGAAGCAGTGACTGACAATGTGTTTCTGTTCTGTACTGTCTTCCATACAGCAATCCTTACATTAAAAAAAATAGCTAAAAGATGTTATGTTTTTAAATTCTATTTCTTGCCTTATGAAACAGAAGAAGCTGACTAAAAGCTTAAGCAGACATGATTTTTCATGGTACGACTGGAACAAGGAAACTCATAGACCTATAGATATATAGGTGAGCGTACTGACAAAATAGGAAATGTGCTTATTTCTGCAGTATTAACAGCATGAGATTACACAAAGTCTTTATTTGTATTTTTAAAATAACTAGAGAGATTTTAATATTTCTACTTAAATATAAGTCCTAGGGGCTTTAAAAAAGGGCACTTGGTATCACAGGCTTTGCAATAAAATGTTAAAAAGTGCTGATCAAGAACAAAACACCTCAGTTAGTTGAAAAATTTCAGCATAAATTAAATTCTTTTTAGCTTATCTACATTATCTACATTAAATCTGTGCTAGGCCAAGTGCTCAAGAAGTTGCAGATTTCGTGACTAACGTGCATACCCTGCAAGCAACATGGATTCCTGAAGCAATAGGGCATGTGACTAATGCAATGACCTTAGAAGCCCTCATGAGTTCCTTCAGTTAATGATGAGGGTGGCTAAACTGTTTATTAAGAATTTTCCTGTATTTAAATACTTAACAAGATATCCATCATAAAGAGGCTGTTTTACCCATAAACATGTTATGAACATCATCAAAGACAGCTGCTGTTTTCCACACAAATTTCCACTGCTTGATGGAGTAGGCACAGCTACAGCTCTGAAACTTGCTGGCTCTCAACTCCCAGCAGAAACAGCAATTCATTTAATGCTAATGGCACAGAATATAATTAGATATATTTGTGTAAGTCCAACTGAGAACCTTTCCTTTTTTTTTTTTCTCTTTTCTTCCCCTGTATGCTGTGTTTCAGCACAGCAAAATATATGGAGATAAATTATAAGCCACAGCATAGTTGGTGAATAGGAAACCTACTGGTGGGAACTTATTTACTGTAATGCAAGTGGTGCTGCTCTAGCAATTTACATGTCCCTGGTTACAAATGTCACTTGTTAAGGGCTTATTACAGGGGAGGAAGAGGGTGCAGTTTCACAGCAGTGGCTACCTTCAGATGTGATGAGAGCAGGAATATTGGAGTCTCACATTGCAGAACATGAGGTAAAATTTAGATGTTTCCCTTCATAATTGTTAGAGGATCAGTAACTGTCATTACAATTCCTGGTCTATGTACAATATCCTCTGTAGACAGAAGTAAGTACCTTACAGGTTAACACACAATTCCCATACTCCAGATACTCACACGCAGAGATTGTTATGTTGGGGAGACTTTATATTTGCAGCATATTTAAAGTGATTCACTTGGAAATACTCACTTGGGGTTTTTTTCTTATTTTATATCAGTATTCTAAATCTCTGCTTTCTCCTATTTTATCTGTTTCCTTCTCTTGCGTCATCTAATTTGATTTTTCCACAACAGGATAGAATCATAGAATCACAGAATGGTTTGCATTGGAAGGAACCTTAAATATCACCTAGTTCCAATACCACTGCTTTGGACAGGGAACCTTCCATTAGACAAGGTTACTCAGAGTTTCATCCAGACTGGTTTTGAACACCTCCAGGGATGGGGTATCCACAGCTTCTCTGAACAACCTGTTCCAGTGCCTCACCATCCTAACACTAAAGAATTTCCTCCTAGCATCCAGTCTAAATCTACCTTCTTTCAGTTTAAAGCCCTTCCCCCATGTCCTATCCTACATGACCTCATGAAAAGTTCCTCTCCAGCCTTCTTGTTGCCTCTTTTAGACACTGGAAGGTGTTAGAAGGTCTCTCTGGAGCCTTCTCTCCTCTGGGATGAACCACCCCAAATCTTTCAGCCTTTTTTCATCGGAGGGGTACTTCAGACCTGTGATCAATTAGTGGCCCTCCTCTGAATTCATTCCAACAGCTGTATGTCTTTCTTGTGTTGGGGCTCGCCAGTGTGTTTACCTGCCACACTGCACCTCTCCACATCAAGCAGAACCGTGACACCGCTCTTAGGAAGTCCATCCCTAATCCCTCTGCCTGCAGAGTTCCAAGTGCACGTGGATTATTCTGTTTGTCCTGATGACAGAATCTGGCAGTACGTGGCCACATTGCTCAACAGCAGTTAAAAAAACTGGCATTGAAACAGACAGTACATGCCAGGACTATGGCAATTTGACACAAGTAGCCCTGGCTCAGAAATCCTGTAATTTCTAGCAGGAAGCTGTGATAATGCTTCTCCTTTAATTTAGACTGCACCACACTGCCTGTTTTTGTGATGGAAAGACTGAACAGTGTTTAAAGGGAAAAGTTGTTCTCCTACTACCAATCATTTGATAATACCAACCCCTAAACCTCAGTGTCATCTGGGGATTTTTTAGGCAATATCTAATCAGGATAAAGTAGTTTCTCATTCTTACTAGTCTTTATTTTTTTTACAAACAGAGACCTAACACATCCGCTGTGTAATGACTCGTGTATCCTGTTTTGTTTTATTTGGGCTTGTGTTTCCTCCCTCCTTCATATTCTTTTGCAAGTTTTGCATTTTTTTGATTAGTACAAGGTTTGTAAATACGAATTTTGTTTTTTCCTTTAGAACTAGCCTGGGTGGAACCAACTGACAATTTTTCAGCCATACAAACCTTTCCTTGGATCTGCAGCAGGAACAGCAGACTCTACAGTAATATAGTTTGGTAGCAATAGTACTGGGTTTGACTATTATGTTTGCGCTAGATGTAGACACTTCAAGTAAATACAGTGGCTGTCATCTGTTGACTAGAGGAGAATGTTAGCCAGGGGAAAGATGATAAAACCACTAACATTTGTGAAACAGCAAAAGAGATAAGTAATTTCCTTCTGTAGAACAGCAGACTAAGCATGAGAAGGGGCATGGGAAAATTACTGTGCTGTAAAACTACTACTGAGCACATGTCTTTTGCCTGCTAGAATTATCCCTTTTGATTTCCCCCTCTTGCCTTGGAAGTATATAGGTCTCTCCTAAAACCTGAACATAGAGATAAGAGCGGGATTGGTTGTTTTGTCAGAAATAATTGCTTTTTGCCGTTTCTGGTGGTTTTCATGATCATATATTCATGCTCAGTTTGGTATCAAAAGAAGTATTATTCGTATGTACATAATAAATTCAAATTTTCAGCTCATTTCAGATTATACTAGTTATTGTACCATGTTACACCATCTCACCATCAAGTGAATTTAAGAACAGGGCAAACACAGGTAATATTCCCTCCAAGAGCCTTCAGCTTCCAAGCTTTTGGGGCACAGGTTCTCCTTCAAGTAGAGAAAGTTTCTATATATTTAAAAACTGTGGATTTCACTTCCTCCAACTTTTTGTGATTCCTCTTAAATCTGTAAGCTTTTAGCTTTTACATAATCTTGCAGTAAGAACCTTCATACATGTTGTGGTTTTTTTTTTTTTTGATCCATTCTTTTTTTTCAGTTTCCCAAAGGGACTAGCATATGTTGGATGACAACAAACATACATTAGTTGACAACCATAGAGCTCTCTCTCACTGCCATCCATGCCTGGGGGACTTTGGCTGTGGCAGCGTTCAGCAGTCTGCTGTAAGAGGCCTGTTCATATAAAATTCTTGCCCAGGAGAAAGATGCACCACCTCCTGCTCAGGACGCCACGCCAACCAGCAGATTAGTTTAACAACACCAGCATAACAAAATGAGACAAAAGTATTTCAGCTATAATGAAGAAATTATTGCAATGCAACCTTTCCTTATCAACCTCCTCCCTTACACACTGTGTCCCCTAATCGCAGTTCTAAGTGTTTAATTTACCACCTGGCACTGGCTTGGTTGAGACCCCTTGTGACTATTTGCCCAATACTTTACCCAAAAGGCAAAATGGGGAATCATTCCCAACAGGAAATTATTTAAACCTTGCCCTGTGAGCCTCTGGGAGGGTGTGGTGAGACTGTTGATGAGGCATTATTGCCTCCTACATATATTCCCTGGGAATACTTGGGTACTGTTATGATATAGTAATTAATGATTTACCCTGTTGGTTTTCTTATCTGTATTGTGTTTTCTCCTTTTACTCATGCTTTTTCACTCCTTTACTCTTCCCTTTATTACCATAGAGTGCCTTGTCCCTCTGCTCTCACTGTTTCTCATTATCCTTCCGTAATCCCATTGTACAATCTAACCATCATCTGCGCTTCTCATAACTCTAACCTGAAAAAAGGGCCTGGCAGATATGAGAGCAATGGTGGTGGAAGGATATTAGAGTGAAGGGTGAAATAAGGAAATACATGCAAAGAAGAAATCTAAGAAAGAGGTTTGGCACAAAAAAGAATATGCAGTGTAAAGAAGTAAATTAAATTCTCTTATTTATTTTTCTCAAGAGATCATTTGTGAAACTCAAAGGCAGAAGAATTATTTCTCAAACAATAAACCACGAAATACATTGGCACAAAGCTAACAGAGGAATGAACTGAGCATCTTACAATATGGTAGACAATTGGTAAGATGTAGTTACTGAGCACCTTGCAACTGCATTGTGTGCTTAATTACAGTGGTTTAATCTAAACCTCAAATTTTTGTTATGGCCCACAGTAGCTACTGTATGAGTTGATGGAGAGAAAAGAGTGGGGAGAAGTTAGCAGGTAAATCTCCACTTCCCCTTCACTGTGTTCAGGCCATCAAAGCTTGATTCCTATGAAAGAAAAGCTATTGGTCCAGTGAGGTCACTGCTCCAATTTAATACAGCAGTCTATTTTCTGGTGCCTTGTCTTTTTATCACACCCATAAGACCTGGAGAATTCCCTTATTCCTCAGAACTGATGAGTGTGGAAAGAGAAAGCTGCAAGTTGAGAAATCAAAGGCAGGATTTTACTTAAAATTCGGTGGTGCACCAAGTTTCCTGTGTCTACCCTGGGATAATGCCTGCACCCAGGGGTGACTACACTGCAGAAACAAATTATTAGATAATTGGAAGGCAGGTGCTTATATTTGAACTACATGCAAAAGCACTCTCTTGGGTGACTTAACACGGAGATCTTCACAATACAAGGTTCCCTACTTCAAGTTAAAATTGTCTGTTTCACTAATAATTCATTTTCAAAACAGATAATTAAGCAGTGAGACATTTCAAGGCATTTATTGCTGTTTAATAATGCATGGCACAAGGCAGAAGAATTTTGGGGCTAATTTGTTCTTGATAACCTTTCTAACTCTCCAACCTGTCCTGAACAATTTTTTTTGTTTGGAATTTTTTTGTTTTGTTTTGTTCAAAATGCCTTTAAAAATGCAGACTTCAGTGCAACATGTGAATCATTTAAGCCCAAGACCACAATTAGGTTGTAAAGCACTGAGTATACGCATATGTTTTATGAAAAGTACATGCGTGTGATTCAGCTGTGAAAACCTGAGGCTGGTTAGTGTTTTTTTTTTTTTTCCAGAATGAAACCCAACCCAGCAAGGTTTAACTGAATCTCTGTGGGAGGCCATTCATGTGTTAAACTTCTGTCTCTTTCTGATTTATTTACATGGGTGTATGTATGAACAGAAAACATGAGTTTGTGATTCCAACCTATTAATGAAACTCTTCTGAAAACATAAAAGGGAAGTAAAAACATCAAGAGTTTTGATCTGACTACTCACGTACAATTTTCTGACAGCTATGAAGAAGAAAAGGTAGTGTTGCTAATCGTTAAATGGGAGAGGATCCAAAAGTCAGAGCCAACAGCCACTGGAAATGAGTATATTGCTGGGGTTCTGGAGGACGTTTTATATAATTCAGGCACAGCTGGGAGGCAGGTGAAGCTGCTGGTGATGTCATTTCCTATACAAAACTGTCAGTGTGTTCCAGTTGTCTCTCTTTGCAGAAATCAAGTCATTATGTGGCTGCTTGTCATCTCTAGGAGACTTGAAGGCTTCAGATCAATACTTCAAGTAGGTGATTAGTGGATATCAAGCATCAGGGTTTGCATTTATCTAATTCAAAAGCGAGGGAAGCGCTTGGAAGTGAGTGGTTGCCTGGACTAAAATAATTAGATCATATAATTCTTCAACTGTAAAGTACATATAATGCCAAGGAATGCTGAAAGATGGAACAGAAGGCATTAAGTACTCATTTCAAAAATTGTAGACAGTTTCATAGGATCAAATGTCACTCTGATTGAAAATATTGTCAAAAGAAAAAAGAGGAAAGCACTGGTTTTGTAAGCCTGCATGTTAAATATTTTTATTCTGTCACTATGACTAGCATTTGAATATAGGTGTCGCAGTAGGTTAAATCCCTTTGCCAGGCCTTACAGGCTCTTCAGTACAGACATCACTTGAGATCGGTCCCTGCCTCACCCCCCCATGTGAAGTTCATGAGATGTTTTTGCCATGGCTATGTCAGGTGCACTGATTCTGACAGCAGGTGAATCTGGAGAGAAAGAAAGAAATGTGTTTCAATTCTCAGCTGACTTTCTATAGCACAAAAAGAGCATTTTGGAAATTAAATAAAGTCCTCTGAATGTTATGTTATCTTGCAGGTTTCCTGCAATAGGAAGAGTGTGTGAAAGAAAGGACCTAAAATATTAAGTGCTAATGTCAATAAAAGGCAGTTGTCCAAACACCTGAAATTACTCCCAACCAGCTATAACCTTTTTTTTTTCTTTTTTTTAACTCTTGTTAGTTCCTCATATGAAAAGAGAACCACAGAATATTGACCCAAAGTTGTAATTGCATATTCGAATCCTAGACTATGCTGAGTTGGAAGAGACCCAAAAGGATCACTGTCCAACCCTTGGCCCTAATCATGACACCCAAGAGTCACACCATGTGACCGAGAGCGTTGTCCAAACACTTCCTGAACTTTGTCAGGCTTGGTGCTGTGACCACTTCCCTGGGGAGCTTGTTCCAGTGCTCAGCCACCCTCTGGGTGAAAAATCTTTTCCTGATACCCAGCCTAAACCTCTTCTGACTCAGCTTCATGCCATTTCCTGGAATCTTGTCACTGGTCACGAGAGTGAAGAGATCGGTACCTGCCCCTTCACTGTTAATCTAAAACATAAAGGTCAAACTGATAGAAACTCAAGCTCCTTCCGCTGAGGCACTGTACTCCAGAGCACTGTGAACGATCAGCTGGCAGCTGAAGAAAGGACACAAGCTATTGATGTTTCTACAGAGTATAATTGAGAGAGAGAGCACGGCAGGCTCCAGAGCCAAGGGGGCATGATGTCTCACTAGGGCTGACTCAGCAACACATCTGGTTAAATACATTCCTGGGCACCCTACAGATAAACTCCGAGCTGATCCCTCACATTAGCAGTACACACAAAACCCTCCATGTCACTACTAGGTATATAACAACAACAGCTCTGTGGAAGTGGAAAGTAAAAACCATTATAGGTATTTGGGCCGATGAACAAACTAAGTAACTAAGTAGCCAGCATGGAGACAAATAATTTTTTTTTTTTTTTAACCAGGCATACAGTATTGAAAAGTATGCAGTCTTCCACCACTTTTAAAAAATAAAAGCGTGCTTAATGAAAATATTAGGTCCAGATGTCAAGACTATTCCATTGTGCAAATTCACAGGAAGAGAAGCAAATAGGATATTGGCTAGTAAAGGAGGGTGATAGTGGAGGAGAACAGTAAAAATTGAAATGAAATGGAATTAAATGATCTAAATTCCAAAAAGGAAACTGAAGATATTTGGAAATCAGAAAAGCACCATGCATCCCATTTTTTATATATTTTCTGCTAGAAATACTTAAATGGACATAGTCAGTGTGGTTTTCATATCTATTAGTCTTTACAGAGATGGTGCTACTCAATCCCAGATCTTTCATCACAAGGCTTAGTTATATTACAGATCAGCCGTGCTTATACCAACACGTGGTTAAAACCCATTTTAACATCATAAGGGGTCAAGGCTCAAGAAATACAGTTATCTTCTGTGCCCAATAGGATAAAATACTCTTTCAAGCTACATCTCACCTTTAATAGCTCTCAGGAGTTGCAGCAGCTCAGAAGTTTTGCCTTTGAGGTCCAAGGCTTGAATCTATGCTTACAGAGGCTGTCAGCTTACAGAAACTGCAACTGGACATAACTTCTCAGGCCTGCAAAGGCAGTTATGATGCAGGTTCATCTGTGCAAGGTGAGAGGTTTTTAACTAGTGTCAGGTTAAAAGTGTGGCCTGCAGATGTGCACTTGCAGCTCTGTGGGCTATGCCAATGAGGTGCCATGAAAATGGTGTCAGCTGTGCCTCTGTATTGTCCAGCACTTCACTTCTGGGCCCCAAGTGCTCTTCTGCCCCAAAATGCTGAATCTTGCTTTTCACAAGGGCTAATTTCCTAGGGCACAGTACAGACTTGACTGAATTGACAGAGCTTGTGATTTTTTTCAGGAAATTGAATTGTTGTTTTCTGGGAAACTCACCCCTACTGTACAGTTCTAACATGAGGCCCCAAATATTAAATAAAAATATGGTGCAGTAGATGGGGAATTTTCCTTTTACTTCCAGTTTATTTAATGTTTCATTAAAATGTTATTATATATTTAATGGTATTACATATTTAATATCCTCTATTAGAAAACACAACAGAATCTCTCTGATATAACTGGCCATAGCGCTAGAGCTCTAAAGATAAATTTAAGGACATTGAAAAGCCACCAGAAAGGGAATTAAAAAAATTGATCTCCATAAATCTCAATTGGATACAAGGATATAAATTTTGCTTGTAGCTAAGAAGAATTTTAAACTCTTGGTAGAAAAGCCTGTGTCCATGGATTTATTGTAATCACCCAACATTGTTATCCTCTTGTTTGAGCTTCCTTGCCTATCATCATGGTCATTGAGTCCTGCGTGACTATATTTGTAGATAGGAATCACCTTTTCAAGACCATGAAAATGCCCTGTTCCCTAGTGTCTTGGGGAGGTCTTCCATTACATAGAGTTCAATTAAATGGGTATGTAGGTTTTATTAAGCTTGTATAACTTTTGTATGGGCTTAAATTTGCTATTCTTCTCCTCCTTCCTCCATGTTTCTCATCTGGTTATTTACATTTTTATTTATTGTATTTGCTATAGAGAGAATTCAGGAAGTAAAGGACTGTGCTACACAGAAATGAAATGCAATGGTTCTGCACTGTTTGTTGTCATCCTGAACATGCTCTAAAGATGAAGGCTGAAGCTTATATGCATTTGCGCCTTTCTTGTGACAGTAAGTTAGAAAAGGTCATGGCCCAGATTTCTTAAATATCTAACTGTAATGATTTCAGTTTCAGCAAGGAGCATGATAGACAGAATCTAACAAATCTGCTGCAGCAGCAAGGCTTCTGGTCAGTATAAGACATCTAACTTGTTGGTGAATGCTCCTTAAGAGGTTGTGGCCTGTAAAATAAACCTTTATTCATCTTACCTCACTTTACCATAGAAATAACCTAGGTAAGTATTTTCCAGGTTTCTGATGGGAACCTACCATGAAAGGAAATTAATAATATCAATTCTACTCTCTTTTGCTGGAGTATAGTTCAGTCCATCTCTAATGTGCTTTGTGGAGTTACCTTGGATACAGAATCTGGCCTGTTGTCTCTGATGGAAATTTACATCTTAACTGAAAGGTTTTAGTGGGTATAATCACATCAAGATCAACACTGACATTTCATATGGCATTCCAGTCATTTAATAGTAGTAAACTCATTAGGTAGGCCTCTGTGCCACCCTCTGTGCAAGTCACAGAATCGCAGACCCACAGAATGTGCCCCTTCTGGAAGGGAACAACAAGGATCATGGAGTCCAACTCCTGGCCCTGCACCCATCCCCAAGAGTCACACCATGTGTTCAAAAGTATCATCCAAATGCTTCTGGAACTCTGTCAGGCTTGGTGCTGTGACCACTTCCCCAGGGAGACTCTTTCAGTGCCCAACCACCCTCTGGGTAAAGAACCTTTTTCTAATATCCAACCCAAACCCCCCCTGACACAACTTCAGGCCATTCCCTCAGGTCCTGTCACTGGTCACCACAGAGAAGAGATCAGTGCCTGCCCCTCCTCTTCCCCTCTTGAGGAATTTGCAGACTGCAATGGCGTCTGTCCTCAGTCTCCTCTTCTCCAGGCTGAACAGACCAAGTGATCTCAGCCGCTCCTCACATAGCTTCCCCTCAAGGCCCTTCACCATTTTCGTCGCCCTCCTTTGGGCACTCTTTAGGAGCTTAATATCTTTCATATATTGCAGTGCCCAAAACTGCACACAATATTCAAGGTGAGGCCGTCCCTGTGCAGAGTGTAGCGGGACAATCAACTCCCACAGCTGGCTGGTGATGCTTTGCCTGATGTCCATATTAAAGAAATTCCAGGGCACAAATGCCATTCAGCCAAAAAATACCTTGTCAGCTAGTCTGGTTTTGTACCTCTACCAGCAATACGGGTGTGTGGATTTTGCCTGCTTGTGGAGAGAAACTGACAGCAGTTCGAATAAGCAACAAATACAAGGTAGCAAGTAGCAACCTGCAAATGAAGGTGTGTTGCATTCACTCACAGCTGCTTATTAAATGCGTGGACTTAGTCTTCACAGAAACAAAAGACTTGGCTGCAGAGTAGAGGCTGCTTTGTAATGTGGCAAGTCTGATAAGGGCTGAGAAGAAACTGGACCTGCACAGTCCCAGTGATGGAAGGATTTGAGATTACAGAAGGCCTGCCCATCCTGCAGATGAAAGCGGGGGGTATCTGTGGTGCCCAAGCACTGTATGGCGAAGGCACTGCGCTGGTGGTAGTCACAGATCCAGGAGTCAGTCTGCAGAGATCCCTGGGCAGCAGTTGTCTAGTGAGTCTGTTTACTCCTCTAACAAATTCCAGTTTGCCCTTTCAATTTTCATGCTGAATTAATTACCTGTTTGTCCTTCCACACACTATAGATTCAGAATAAAAATACTATACTTGGCTTTCATTTAAAACTCCTTTCATACCATTGCAGTGGCTGGCAAGACCCCATATAACAAACCTTGACAATCAACTAATATCAGCTAAGGCTCCTGTTAGAGAAGCTGAATCGGAAAATTGATCTTGAAACTGTTCTCCAAAACATACAGCTCAAGGTTACAGCTAGGCTGTGTATATGGAGCAGAACAGGGGGCATGAAACCCAGATCCCTGGGGTACTGCTCTTCAGGCATGCTTATATACAGACAGAGAGAGGGATGAATAAGCCACTCTATTACTTTTAATTGTGTGATAACACTTTTTTTCTTAAGACATTTCACCCCATTCTTCAGCTTCTAGTTTCATGTTACTGAATCTTTTTTTTTTTTTTTGTTGAAGCATCTGTGATTCTGTGATATTTCATTTAAAATATTGGCAGTATGAAGCTCTTACAAAAATAAATGTATTTTATATAATCTACCAAGTGTACTGACCTTGTTCCTTTCACCCTTACCTTAGCACATAAAGGCTGTAAAGTGTTTTAAGTGTATAGCAGACATTCACCAGCTTCAGAGATGGGATGCCTTTTCTTGCAGAAATCACAGGAGATCCACTCAGACATATTGCTGTTCAATATTAATGGCACCTTCCTTCCCTTTTTGTATGGTATCAAAAAATCAATTTGGTCACTTGAGGGATGGGAAATCATTTCAATTCACTCAAATTATTTATGGCTTTAAATCCCTCATGCCTTAATGGAAGAACATTCCATTATTAGCATTACAGAAACACAGCCACTGAGAGTACTAGGCACTTTATTCACATCTTTCTTATAATGAAGGAACATGAGTGAACCTTGATTTGAGTCTTTGTAACTACAAAGGCAATCAGCTTTTACAGGTGGAGAAGAGACATCTCTTTAATCTCTCCAGTGTCAGCCCTTCAATTTTTTTAATGAGAAGAAATTTCATCTTTGCTTTTTGTCTTATTATTAATTTTTGCAATTCACCTCCCTTTGGGCAATTTCTAGTCATGATGACTTTTATTATTAGTTAATTCTTTAAAGAGTTCTGAAAATGTTGTCTTCACTGGAAGAGAAAACTATTTCCTCTAAAACAAACTCTCTCCTGAAGCATACAACAAACACTTGGGAACATTTCAACTGGTCTCACATGTTATGAAAGCACTTGTGAATTTCTCTCTTGTAACCCACTCTCAGAAACCACCTAACAGAACCTTCTTCAGGTTTAACATTTTCAATTTCCAAAATATACAGAGGAAGGACAGAAACCCAGGCTTTAGAATATCAGACTTGAGCTTCAGGCCTCAGATACAAAGTGAAAAAACAGTTACAGCATGAAAAACTGCAGTGTCCTGGAGGGAGAGATGAGTGAAAGGAAAGGGATAGGAGAAGGAATTTGTCTTCAAATGACCAAAAAAAAAAACAACAACAACAAAAAAAAGCAACAAATAAACAAAATCCAAAACAACAACAACAACAACAGAAAAAAAACAAAGAAAACCCCAAACCAAACCAAACAAAAAACAAAACAAAACAAAAAAAAAAAAAAAAAAAAAAAAAAAACAAAAAAAAAAAAAAAAAAAAAAAAAGGAAAAGCAGGGCATATATTTACAAGAAATCTGTTCCAAACAAAAAAACAAAGGAAAAGCAGGGCAGATATTTACAAGAAATCTGTTCCAAATGGCAGAAACTGTAAAGGAGAAAGCTTTTGCCTTGATTGTTATGAGCTTATTTGGTGGGACTGAAGTCCATGCAAAGTGAAGAATGAACCTAGAGAGAGAAAGAGAGAGAAGACGAAAATAGATTACATAACTTGACAAGGGAATATTGAAAAATACAATAAACTTTCTTTCACTACATGGAGTTCTGCAAGTACAGCTTTGCAATAACCTAGGAATGAGAGATGGAGGGAAGGGTAATGATTCAGCGTAGAAAGGGTTTGGATAGTTGTGTAGACAGAAAAGTAGCATCACCCACTGAGGAGAATAGGTGACAAAGAGCACCTCTCCCCTGCTGTACACCCATTGAGAAGTTCCAGATATTGAGTTTCCCAGATCAGATTCCCACAGGAAACAAGCAATGACCTGATGCCTGAAGGACTCCGTGGTCTACCTGACTTGGAGCAATTCTGTCTGTTTTAGTCCAAGGGCAGTGTCCAGACCTCAGAGTACTGCACCTTTTCAACAACCCTATCTCTAGAATAAGTGTTTCTTAGGAAAAAATTATCCTCCCTCCTGTAAAGAGGAAAAGCTGTGGCTGCTAACTATGCAGAGCTCACCCAAAGGCTTCCACATCAGAAAGGAACACAAGCCACAGGGCTTTATCCCAGACTTAATACTTACATGACAAATGTCTGGACTGCATATAACAGTTCTATCTGCTGCCTCTGATCACGGAACTTGTCTCTTAATTCCTTCTATCTCCCTTGTGGCTTGAGTTCAAAGCTTTTCCAAGCTTTGCGAAGGCAGAGACAGGAAGCCAGTGTGCATACCTCATCAGTACAGACTATTCTCTCTGCTGTCACATATTCACACAGTAAAGTGAAAATTAGTCCAAGAATCAATGTTTGATTAACTCTGCCAAGCAGACTAGCTTGGCATCAAGTAAGAAACTCAACATAATAGAATTCTTTTTTCTTCCGGAAAATGACTGACTGCAATAGCTTATTTTCCAGAGTGCTGCAGAAGAAAATGTACTTCCATGTTTCAGTTCATTTCACCCATACTTTAAAATGCAATGAATTTAAAATTACACAAATGCCACCTCATTTCAATTGTACAGCAGAAAGGGCACAAGTTGAAAAGTACTTTTATACTTCAAATAACTTTAGTTCTTTAAACTGTTACTTTTCCTCCTTTGAGGGAAAGGTATCAAGTGTAACTGTGAGGACTCAAGAACCGGCTACATGACACTGATAAACTTAAAGAACTTTTCCAGTCTAAATGATACTATGTTTCTATTATATCTGTCTTGTGTTCATTAGCTCTGTGTCTCAACTTCACTGACCTAACCTGAGTTTATGTGACATACTCATACAACCAAAATGATAGAACAAATCTTTTCTACTTCCTACGACTATCGCTACTAGCTCTAAAGCCTTTAAAGTATGCTTTACTCAGCCTCAGTAATTAAGAAAATACATTTGTTTTACTTACACTTGGATCTATTATTTCTGAAGATCAAAAGATAGTGTTGTGCTTCTTTGATGACAGGAAGTGTTTTATACCACTTAACACATCTAAGTAGTGCGATTCATAAAACACCAAGCAAAGTTCTTACATCTTAACTAGCTCAGAGTGTGACTAGTATAATATGCACTGACGTATCAGTGTCTCTGGCCCATCACAGAAGCAGTTACACCAGAGGGCTGATGAGCTGCAGAATTAATGCAAGTTGTTTTCCCCTGGATTTCTGTCTTTAGGTTGATTTATGCAGATAACTGAAATAGTGTGCATTAGATATGAACCTAGCACCAAGCACATGTGTATCCCTGTGCCTATCCCTCTTGCACTCCCTTGTGCTCTCTCACGTGCTCTCTCGGAGTCTGTTATTTGGTGAACATTGCAGCCTTTCTCACAGTCAGAGCACATACACTTTCTCTATCCAGCCAACCATTTTAGCAAGACCTGTAGAAGAGTACTGTGTGTGAGGTAGCTCCCTTCAACCATGTGCGCTGGACTTGGCCAAAGACACAGGCTGCCACTCTGACATAAACGGTACAAAACTTCATTTCTGTGGAAACCCAGGGATGACACTGGCAAGCCTGCAGGATTTTAAGAAGTACAGCCATGGGATAGGCCATTTAGTGTTTTGCAGATATAGACAAGAGAGAACAGTATTTACTTATCAGTACCACCAACCACGGACAAAAATAAGAATGTGGTTGTTGAAGTTGTTTTTGCATCCTTAGCTATAAGCACAATGTCTCAGACAAATATATTCCAATAAAGAATTGACACAGCAAGACTGCTGGTGTAAGGTGGGAACAGTCCTCTGTTTGCAGAAAGGGTAGTTGAATGGGGCAAGTCACTCTCAGACAGGTGAAGCTTCCCTCCTTGGTGGGAATACTGGTTCTTCTAGCTAGCCCTGATATTTCTGTAGCCAGCCAGGATTTTGACTGTCTTCTGAAGCTTCCAGGTCACAGCTGAAGCAAAGGTGATGGCCTGATGGTGATTACAAGTTCATTTCAAGTAATCAGGGAAACACCATAAAACACTCTTGGTTACTCCCAAGGAGACCTCAACAGGAAAGAGTGATCCAAAGGTGAATGGCTCCACAGGTGATCAATTTCCTCACTGTTCCTTTTCTAAAGCTCCCACTTCTTTAATGGTGATTAAAGGTTGCTTATTTCTCAACTTTATGATTAAATGTTCTAGCTAAGAAATTAATATGCAAAAAAGAAACTTACTAAAGCTCATTCCTTGAGGGAATATGTAATTATGCAGATATGAACAGAACATAACTTATATATTTTGAATTTTCACAGAGAAATGTTGACCAAGGGCCAGATTTTCATTGTCATTCTAGCACCCGAATAGTTTTAAGAATCTGGTCCAAAATGTGTGCATTTTTTCCCCTCAGCAAAATTTAAAAGTTTCAGTTAAACCATTTTTAATAGAAAATTAAATTACGCTTCTTGAAAGATTAATGGCATGGAGTTCTGCTCACAGTATTTTTTTTCTAGTTGCCAATTAACTATTGCAACAGCACACTCCAAGGACTGTGTTCATGTGAGATAAGAGTTTTGTTAGGTCACTGACAATTGATTCACCACCTTTGAGGTCTGGGTTATCTCAGCGTAACATGCAATTTCTAGGAATCTTAGTCCTTAATTCTAATTAATTTTTTACGTAGAGATCATTTTCTTGGGCACTGAGGTTTAAATTAGAAAGCCTTACATATTGTGCAAACAGAAAAATACAGTCTAAGCAATTCCATGAGGAAGTTGTAGACTGCAATGAGGACTCTTTTCCAGGCTGAACAGATCAAGTGACCTCAGCCACTTCCCATACGGCTTCCCCTCAAGGCCCTTCACCATCTTTGTTGCCCTCCTTTGGATGCTCTCCAAAAGCTTAATGTCTTTCATATATTGCAGTGCCCAAAGCAGCACACAATATTCAAGGTGAGGGTGCCCCAAGTGCAGAGCAGAGCAGGACAATCCCCTCCCTTGACCAGCTGGGGATGCTTTGCCTGATGCCCCCCCCGGACACGGTTGGCCCTCCTGGCTGCCAGGGCACTGCTGACTCACATTCAACTTGCCTGGACTTCCAGGTCCCTTTCCGCAGTGCTGTTCTCCAGGCTCTCGTTCTCCAGTCTGTATGTACATCCAGGGTTGAGCTATTCCAGGTGCAGAATCTGGCTACTTGCTCTTGTTAAGTTTCATAGCGTTGGTGATTGCCCAGTGCCCTAATTTGTCATGATCCCCCTGCAGCACCTCTATGCCTTTGAGAGAGTCAACATTCAGTTGATTTTGTGATAAAAACATTTAGTTATGGGTGTCACAAATGCTAGAACAAAGCCCATTTAACTAAGCGCACACTACAAGTTGGCTTTCCTAAAAGCATCCTGACTTGGTTAACTACATAGTAAACTTAGGCATACCAGTAAACATCCATTGTGATATTTGGCAATTTATACAGATTAAATCTGCTGCTGGAAATCTACTGGTTTTATTGACATTACACAGTTTTATAATAGTACTGCCCAGGCAAAGCAGTGTATATGTTTAAAACACAGCTTAACCTACAGCTTTGTTTTCAAAGAATCTGTCCTATATGGTTCTGCTACATGTAGGCATAGGAAGCTGCAGAAAATGTCTCTTAATACATTGTATTAACTACAAGATAATAGGTGGTCATATGACAGAAATAGAAGGTAAACACAGCATCTAACTTATTTCTACCTACAGTGTTATTTTTCAGATATTGTATGCCTATTTATCCAGGTAGAATAGTGTTATCCCAACTATTTTAGCAACATAATTATTTAGTTTAGCAATTGGAATTTGAGGGCAGGGTGTGGTAGTAAACAGAAGCAAGATAGGAGTGGAGGGAAAAGGAAAAAAATTTGCATCCCATTATAGTGTACTCCTTCTGGCTTGTCTCAAGTAAGTCCTCTAGAGAAAAGCCAATGGTAAGCCACCTCTGAAGCACTCACAGAGAGACCTATAATACCCCTTTTTCCTCTCCCTCGCTCCCAAGAAGCCAGGAAAAAAATCCATTCTTCAACTGAAATTCGGAGAATAAGCATCACAACACAAATCCATTCTTTTTCTACAAACATTGCAGAACATACAGAAGTCTTTAATTTATTTGTATACTTCATGAACATATACAAATTAATTTTAGCTCAGGTATGATTTGGACTTTAGGGAAAAGCTCAGAAACACTCTGAGGACACAGAGCTGGTGCTATTTCTCACAGTTATTGCTTTTACAGGTAGAAACTTCTGCCTTTATAGAGGAAGACAACAAACTACAAGCTAGGAGTGCATTAGACTGTTGGTGTCTCCCCCACGGAGACTGTCAGTGCAAAGCAGCATCATGCCAGACATTCTTTGATCATGATGTATCAAACTGAAAAGATTTTTTGGCCTTTGACCAAGAGATGACATCTCCATGGCATGAGTTTCTTTAGTTCACTTGCAAAGCCTGTGAAAATTCACTCCTCTATCTGAAAGCAGCACACCATAAGCACATATAGCATCCACAAAGATAAGGAGTCGGAGATCTTACATGATTTTGGCGTTTTCTTTAGGTCATTATCCAGGTCATGCATCTGTTAGTGGTATCTTAAATACATGACTTCCTGCATTGTCTTTACAATTGGATATTAGGAAACATATCTTCACTGAAAGAGTTGTCAAGCATTGAAACAGGCTGCTCAGGGAACTGGCAGAGTCACCATTCCTGGAGGGAGTTAAAAGATGTGTGTATGTGGCACTGAGGGACATGGCTTAGTGGTGGACTTGGCAGTGTTAGGTTAATGGTTCAACTTGATGATCTTGAAGATCTTTTCCAACCTTTTATAATTCTATGATTCTCTGCTTCTAGGCTAATACCTGCCTATTTTCTACCATCTCTACTACCCCCATAAATATGATTGGAGGCCATTTTCCCTCTAGTTTCATTCCATCATGCAAAGGAACCAGGAGCATAAGTTACAAATAAAGTGAGTCTCAAGTCTCTATTGAATCACTTGCACCCTAATCAGGTTTTTTTTTTTTTTCCTTTCTTTCTCTTCAGGTCTGATTCTGAAGAAAATATACTAGCAAGGTGTGAAACTATGTGCATTTTAAAGCAGGGAGAAGCACACCTTTGCTGTCTTCATTCTCATTCCCCATAGATATAGGCAAAAAAAATCCTACTGTTTCCACAGGCCACAACTTCATTAGATTAGTGCTTAATCTGAAGAGTGAGAAGGAGAAATGAGTGAGGTGGTTAAAGGTTTTTCATTCTACTTTTCACTTTTTTTCTTTTGTCTGCAGTAACCAAAACCACATTCTTCCACACAGATCCTATGAAATATTGCACTGTCTTCCCTTAGGATTGCTTTTTTGAGATAAATAGAAAGCTCTCTATGGAGAGGGGCAGAATCTATTTGTGTTACAGCTCTGACACAAGAACTTCAGTGACAATGAAGCAGAATTGCATCTACAAAAAGTAACATAAATCTGCAATACAGATAGCACTTGCACTTCCTCCAGTGATACTTCACACTCCTCTTACCACAACTGAAACGCCAAAATGCACCAATATTATGATGAGGCTGCCAGTTGATCTGTTAGCTAGACACAGGGATGAAATTGAAGTGTCCAGATGTCAAGAATATTTTCAGCAGGAAAGTCACAATATTAAAATACCAGGAAGACCAAGTTTTTTTCTGTCTTCCTCGCATACACACCAAAAATTATCTTGAGTCAGAATCAATGTAAAAATGGAAAACTATGTTACTTTTAGCTTAGTAACTGTAAGTGTTCCGAGCTTCTGAATTAAGACTAATATCCAAAAAGATGCAGAGGGAAAATCCAAATTTACTAATGTTTTTGGGAAAAAATAACATTTATAAAATGGCAACTGTAGCAGAAACATGGATGGTGTTTTTGTGGACAAAGGTCTGGAAACAAGTTTAGCAGCAGTTAGCTCTGTATAAACAGTGTACAACTGCATGATACATAAGCTGTTTATGCTACAAAGGAAGGAATGTAAAAAGAGCATGTGCTGCAATAGAAGTGGTGAAGCCCTGTTAGCCCACGCCCCGCTGCAGATGGGGCTGTGCAGAGTGCTGTAGACCAAAGAAAGGGTCCATCTGATGCTGTCTGCTGTCACTATTCAACTCAGCATCAGAAGCAGCACAAGATAACACCTAATTCACTTATTAACGTATTTTAACTGTTCATTTTGTATCAACAAACAACATCTTTTGCTCACATTCTGAATGTGAGGTGTGGTTTCCGTGATTCCTGGATTCAGAATCAGAAGGATGAGCAACTCTCATCACTGGCAAAATAATGGTCACCATTTCGAGATCTATGAACAGGATATTATGAGACTCAGTAGACCCAGAAAGTCAGCTTGCAAAGACAGGTAAAAAAAGAGATTTGTCTACTTGAACCCACTCTGGATCACTGGAAAAGAAAGCATTTCTTTCTTTTCCACATAAATGGGGAAGGCAGAGAAACTGTTTCTGCAGTTTTCTGTTGTCCGCCCAGCATTTTTAAAGAACAAAGCCTTCAGGTGCCAAAGAGTATTAAGTATCATAAAAATATAAAGAAAGAATAAAAAAAACAAAACAACCCAAACCTATAATTAAACCTTTCCCTGAGATAGCACAGCATTATTTTTTTTTTAAGTGTGAAGAACTGGAGAAATCATTGTCTCGGGCAGGTAGGAGGATCAACACCGTTTCCACTAAGGCAGGCGGCACCACTGATCAATCTGGTGGGAGGTGTGGGCACAGCTCAGCCACACATCGCAGGAGATGGCTGAAGTACACACAGCCTGTGAACAAAAGCTCTTTCCTCCTTAAGACATCACTGATTTAGGACAACATACTCAAGTATAATTTTCCAAACTAATGAGAATCTGAGGTCTAAAATATCAAGGCACTCTCAACTCTACTGAAATCCACCGAAAAATTAGGAAGATCCATAGCCTTTTCTCTTTTCCTCTCCTTGATAGAGACACAACAGTCAGTGAACCACACACTCTCACCTCTGTGACATGAACACAGTAGCCTGGCTATGTGAGGGCCTATTTTTATTAAGACTACATCAGTTCCTCATGTGCACTGGACTGGATGATCAATTGTAAATGGTTGTATGAAGCTGAGTTACCCTTATGCCTCACAGAGGTCTTAGAACACTCCAGAGACTTGCTTTTTGGCAGAATAATTAAATTTAACTTCTCGAAAGTATGAGCAAGGATGAACTACAAGAGTAAAGAGAAATGGGTCACTTTTAATCAGTGGCAGATGGCTTCTAATACTTTCAGAAGGCACAGTTACAAAAATAAGAGAATATCAGAGACAGAAATTAGGGAATCACATCCAGTCTCTGGAGATGACAGCAGGGAGATAAAAGATCAAGCTAGGGAAGAAAGAAAAGAGGTATCCAAGTTCCTCAAGAGAAAAGATTCTTAGGAGTGTGGAGCTCTTCAATTTTGAGACCAAATCAAAGTATATCCTTGGGATATTACCAGGGGACATGAGCATAGATGAAGAACAGAAGGAACCTTAAAATAATGACTGTTGCTATTTATTCAGTGGCTTGCCTTGCCTTCCCCCATGCCTTTCTCTCATTTCTCTTTTCTCTTATCTGCGTTTTTTTCTGCAGCACTTACATCACCATTACTACCTATGATGCCAATGAAACTTTAGGGAAATACTGTTGGGATCACTGTGGATGTCTAAGATTAGATGTGGAAGTTAAGTTTCCTGTGGTATCAATAGAAAGAAATCGGTGCGTTGAGGGAGTAATTCTTCTCATCTTAAGGAGTGTGTAAGACACAGGGGGTAATACCTTTTGAAGGCACCTTTCTCCATCCATTGACTGTAGGGAGCCCAAGTCCAGGCAGCTGATTTAGACAAGACATTTGAGTTTTAGGTCAAATGAATGAATTCCACCTTGATACTGCAAAAGGTTCACTGACTGATGGAAGAACGTATAAAAAGGCCTGAATGTTGTGCTTATATATAGTTCAGACTTACTATGTCTTAGAGGCACATTCATATGGAAGCTTAGATTTCGGAGGACCTTTGGTCCACATAAAAATCTCAGGAGTGCTGAAGCCCAGCTGACATATTTGACAGACCTTGTAGGGAAAAACTGTGTAGGATCCAGGAAGAAAGAATATTGAACATGACTGAGAAAAACATTTACACCTAACCATCACCTCTGGGAAACTGGCTTGTCAAGTTCTTGCCAAAGGTGTCTCTGATTTGCAGAATATTGAGGCATGGTTTGGCTTATCATATACTATTGCTTGAATTCTTTTCCTCTCAGAGAGCCCTGGTTTGACATAAAAGATCTCCAATGTTTCCCAAGACACAAATTCACTGCTGCTTACTGTGAGGGTAGGACTGAGCCTGTATGCTTCTGAGGCTAACAAATACTGAAAATAAGCCCCTAGACTCCAAGATCTGGTCTTCATAAGGAATGCTTGCATAAGCTGACAAAATTTTTAACATTACAGGCCTAAGAAAAATAAGATAAATTGATAACTGTGTGCTTTTCATACTAGCAGATAATAACCACAAAATTTAAACTCTGTTCATTTATGTGGAAGCTCCAGGTCATTTAATAATAAAAAAAATCAATTAAAGCATGAGTAGTGAGTTTAAATGTAATCAAAAGGCAAGGGAGGGGACAAAGCTACTGCGCTCCTCCTGGGAATACAGATAAGAACATGCTTCTTGTCTTTTCACATTGAATTAAAATCCAAAGTGTTTTCTGTAAAATCCCAAAGTCAATAAATCAACCATTGGCCTGCGTATATTAGGTCAATTACCTGGGTACAAATCGTCAAAATGTCCCAAAGACACATCATAATTTTTGATTATCAAAAAGGAGAACATGTTGGTGCTTTTTTATCTGTGAACAGATTCTGCAGTAAATGCAAAATAATTTTGAAGGTTCTTGTTATGTAAGTGCATTGCATAGTGCCTCTATCCTGATTGATGGAAGAGCCTTAGTATACAAAGAATAGACTTGGCTTTTATTTTATTTCCGCTTGAAAACTCCATACGCCATACTTAGAGTCTTTACAACTTCAGAATAAATGAAAATAGAATTTCAGACACAAATATATTAATTTAAAATACATTTATTTACTGCAGCAAATTTTACCTAGATAACGCCATCTGTAATAATCAGATAAGGAAGTTTTCCTCATGCAAAACAAGTATGAAAAGAAGGGAAAAATAAAGGACTTCAGAAGGATGATCAGCTGTAAGTCTTCAGATTTTAAATATATAAAAAAAATCAGAGCTGGATATAAAGATAACATATAATATCTCACAGTTAAAACTAACCAAATCTATGTTTAGATTTGTATTAAACACAAACTACATTTTCCTTTCAAGAAAACAGATAAACAACCATTGTTTCCATCCCAAAGGAGTTACAAGATGGCCACTCTTCCTGTGTAACTGATATAAAGCAATATACATATAAAGCAGAATAGTTCATTACTCATAGTTTTCATTAATAAGTTTTTTCTTGATTTTACCTGACATAAATAAAAACATTCCCTTTCAGGTAGCTGATGCCTGGTCTAGTTAAACTACACAGGCTACTAATTTTTTTTTTTAAATAAAAGAGGCCAGGAGATAGTTATCTTTATTTCTGTTTCTGCAAGTCATATAAAAATTGAGCTTGATAAAATTAGTGAATAGAAAATACTGGTTTTGGTACAGTTAAAAAAGGAAGGAGAAATTGAAAAAATATTCTAGAACAAGCTTCAACTTTTGAAAAACTGAGCTATAAATATCACAACTTTATATATATATATATATATCTCAATGGCTATCAGCACATAAGCTGCTCAAAAATAAAATCCAGTAGCACATCTTCCTCAGCTGCACATGCCCATGGGCAACAAACGATCCTGAAAGGTTTCGGTGTAGCAATGGAAGAACTTCAGAATTTCACTGGTTTAAGTTTCAGAGCCAGAAGCTCTGAAAAAAATCCAAACTCAGGCCACACTGTTGTTTTAAATCTTAGGTAGACAATAAATAAAGTGTGAGCCTATACCCTTCCCAAATGCAGGGGTTAATGGAGCTCTTTACCCATGGAAAGGCCTCACAATTGCTCTTCAGTCAGTGTTAATGGGAAGCCCTGTAAGGATTTCCTTATCTCTGAGCACAGTGCCTCTGAGCTCCCTCCTACGTCATCACCATGGGCTATGGCTTAGTGCCACCTGCTAACACTAATGGAGAGGGAGGTTTCAAGATACTTCTCCATAGTTCCTTCTCCATCAATTCTCATTTACTATCATATGAGCTGGCCTCTACCACTCCAGCTCTATCTTTGCCTGAGCTACAGAGAAATCTTGTGTGTATCTTGTACACTTTACAGGAGCACACACGTAAGGGTAGGAAAAAGGGTAAAACAGAGATACAATTTTCTGAAATGGAATAAAATATGAGGCCTCCGTGTAATACACTCCTCCTGTTGTTGGCACTACTAACAAGAGCATCCCAAAAATGTAGGTCTTTTCCTGCTCACAACTGTATAAGATTACAGTTTTTGCAAAAGCCATTAACTGCGATCACTTCATAGGTAGCTTCAGGAGATGTCAGAATGAATAACAGATCTGGTAACTACCTATAGCAGCTATTCAGTCAGTTGGGTGCCTCAGGCTTTTCACACAGTGCTGCTCAGATACAATATTAACATTGTTTATCACCTGAAATGGGTGACCTCTCCCAAGGTGGTCAAGAGACCATAACATGGGGCTCATGATCAGCCAGCACTGCCTTGGAAGACCTGAATTGTCTTACAGGATGGACAGGCTTTGGAGATGAGAGTTAGCAAGACACGATGCAGTAGTCAGATTTTCCCAGGAGTGGAACATGAACATGTTTACAAGTACAAATCCCTTGAAACCTATGGAGAACTATGAGAACCCATTCTGGTGGAGTCACATGTAATTTTTGGAGTAGAAGCCTTGAAGGACACTGAAATCATACCTGAATGGCACCTTTCAGAGTGCTAATTAGCACAGACCAGGGTAACACTAAGGAGCAAGCTAACAATAGATGGGGGTGAAACTTGGGCTTGTTCCCTGGGCTCCTTTATTGAGAAAGGTAGACTTTATTAGTGTGTTGTCATATGTTATCACATTTTACATTCCCTTGCCATAATCCAGGAGAAGTAAGCTATTTCTTGGCTTATAGCTTCTATTGGAAGACAGCTCCAGAATTTCATTTCTACAATGTCTAGAATCAGTATAAACTTAAGTTCCATCTTTCCATGCTTCTTATCTTGAAGAGATTGTTTCCCCTTTTACTATTCATACAACAATAAATATTGTATCCGTGGAGTTGAATATCAATCTGGGATAAACTAGAAAAATTTGGTTTACTTTCCTTTTGCAATATAGATTCATCAGAAATGATCAACCATTCCTACTAACCCTCTTTTGCTCAGTAGAGTTCAACTTTGTTCAATGTGAGCAACTAGAACTGTACATAGATAAAACCACTGCAGCACTGGGCACATCACAGATATCTGTATACATAATACTTGACATAAAGGAGAGAAAGTGGAAATGGAAAGAAAATTGGAAGTCTGGGTCTTTTAGAAGTAGTGAAGAAATAATGGAAGTATTAGACGCTTCTGTATTAAAATTTTACAGTTTTAAGTATTCTCATTTTTCATAATTTTGGCAACTTTATATTCACAGAACACTAAAAATGTAAGAAACTTGGTCTTCTCTCCCCACATTTATAGGACTCACACTGACTCCTTTTAGCTTTAAGAGTAATGAGGAACCATCTAGACTTGAAAACCAGAGGTGTTCCAAACAGCAATCACCACACTGACCACTAGCAAAGCCCAGTGTCATCCTGTGTTCACCTCCAGTTGCTCATTTGTCATTTTCTCCAGCCCAGTTAAACAAACATCCTTATCCTGAAAGACAGAGGCTCCTTGGGGTACCATGAAAATGTCAATGTCAGACAAGTGCTGGGGAATGCAATCTGATAGAGCCTGCAGAGCTGGAGAACAGGGAGACATCAATGTACAGCTAAATTCCACAAATCAAAATCCTCTGAACAGGAAAGATATTTTACACCTCTTTCAGTATTCTTTCATTTCATATATTTAATAGTGCATTCTCACCTAAGTAACCACAAAAGGAATTATAATTTCTAAAGGTTTTAATAATCAAAGCAACTATTCATCCCTTAGAAGAAGTGTTACATTATTACAACTGTCACTCTACTTTCATAGGCACTGAATTCATCACTGTAACAGGCATTAATTTTACTCAGTATTGAATTCACTGTCATCTCCACATGTCAGTGCCAAAGAAGGCTGTCAAAGTTTTAAGTAAATTACTTGAGATAATAAATCACAGTGTTTAGTCCCGATACCACTGAACTGGAAACCACAGACAATGCTGTTGCAGAACTGTCAAACAAGCTTTGTACATAAAGAACATGTGTGCAGCATTCTCCAGACTGCTTTCAACAAACTGTGCCTCCCTGTTCTCTGATATTCATAGAACAAAATCACACAGTTCCTCTGAAACAGAATGTTTTTTCCAGTGTGTAGGACATCCAGCATGAAATGTGTGTTCAAATGATGCTCTGCTGCTGACTTCTGTATCAATTTAAGGCAGTTTCCTATAGTGGAATTCAGGTTAAGGAAGAAGTTTGTGTCTGTGCAGTGCAACTGGCTGTGTGTGAACCAAGGCCCACTATAGCCAGTAGACTCCAGAGAACAAGACAGCTAAGCAGATCAAAGGGTGAGACAAATGACTTCTTTGCTCTGATTGCCATTTTGACTTCACCTCTACTGAATACAATGGGAGCTTAGACACTTCTTATCAAAGCATCCACAACATGGACACCTAAGTTTTTGGGTCTAAAGCTGGAGACGAGTTAAACATTACTGTCAGCTCAACATGACATCTAAATAAGAAGTTTACTTAGCTGAGATTAGTTGTCTACCTGTGAGAAACAGAAATATTAATGATTTTCTGACACCCAAGGACAAATACATTAGAGATAAAACTGGAAAAAAAATAGTCACTTTACTAACAGAAGTGAGGAAATAAAAAGGCCGTGATGAGTTCAAAGAGAACAGAGCTGGGCTATTCACAGTGCTGCATGTTGGGAGGGTGAGACACAATCAGCTGAAAAAAAAAATGCTCAAACTGACTATACAGAGAAACATTTTCACCATGAGGACAGTGAACAGTGGAAGACATTGCTCAGAGAGATTGTGCCATCTCCGCCCTGAATGGTTTTCAAGAACATATGGAATAAACTTCTGAGCAGCCAGGTCTGCCCTCGTGGCTGACCATTTCATGCTACAGGTTGGACTAGAGACCTCCTGAGTTACCTTCCTAGTGAATTATCCTGGCAGAGAAGTCTGTCATCTCTTTTCTACTACAGAAATTCAGAAATCTTTCTGTGAATTCTTTCTCCACAGAAGGCCTTCAACTGAGCAGTTGTCAAAATCAAAAGTCCTAGAGCTAGCTCCTTTTTGTCAGTTTCCTCTTTTACACCACCACCAGAAGAAAAAAAACCCAAAACCAAAACACAGAAACAAAATTTAAAAACAACAAAAAAACCACACAAAAAAGGACAAAGAAACAAAACAAAAACAACAAAGCAAAGAAAAAAAGCTAATCAAATTAAAAATATAGCATCATTCAGCTCAGAAAAAGCTTTTAAGATCACTGAGTCCAACTGTAAGGAGAAAAAAGTGGGGATGTATAATTTCAAATGTTATGCTCCACTGATGCTTCCAAGAAAGTACCTCTTAGATGCCTTTAGACATTTCATATATCAAAAGCCTGGGAGATAGAAGTTATCACTACTATCAGCACAGAAAAGCAAGGCACCAGATGGTACATAGTTAGGTTTATTGAAAGATAGATCACATTCTTCCCTCGAAAAGTACAGAGACAAACCACCTGCCCTTTTACACAGTGATTTCATATCAGCATTTTAATTTCCACTTTATACTGTCTCCATAAGCATGAAGGCAGAACTGCTGTCAGATGCCCATGTTTACCCACCACAGTTTCATTATTAATATTATTTTATTTCATTTGGAGCATCTGGTGTACAAGTACAACCGGGTCAAGTCCCCGTGGCTAATATTCATTTTAACTATATGGCTGTTATGTTCATCAGAGCTATTTGCAACTGCAAAGACAGTATGAATACACAAAACAGTGCTGAGTCCACAGAGCTATGAGAGCGTGAGCTGGCTTTTATTCTCTTCTCTAGCATCAGCAGCATTTCCAAACCATGTTTTAATGAGTGCCAGCATGAGCAAAAACAATCGACTGGATAGTCAGCAAGCCCTCCAGCTACATCCTGATTTGACAGAAGTGATAGGTAAAAAGCCATATTTTTACTCATATCCTGTGAAAATGCGAAGAGAACAGTGTCATATGAATTCTGCCCTACCAGTTTTATAAATGTTTCATAAAAGTCATACTATTATGTTAGGAGTATCTTCTCATGCTGTTATCTGCCCTTCCCACTCCCGAGGCAGCAGCATCCATACCTGTATTGCTCAGTAGATACTTACGGTCAGATTTGCTCTTAAAAAACCTCCGTAAGTAATACCACCAAGACAAGCAAGTTCCATGCTCAGCTGTCCTGCTGTATAGCTCTTTGCTTCAGAGGTAACTAAAGCCTCTGTCACTTTCAACATAAGTCTATTACTCCTCCTTGTCCCCCTATTTCCTTCCTTACTTGTATTTGAAGACCATGCCTTCCTTTCTCTAAGGTGAGCAAAGCCAGGCCTCCTGCAGCAGTTGGGCATGGTGGGCAGCTGGCATTGCTCTCTCCAGACCCTTTCAGAGTCGTCTTTACAGCTCTCAGCAGTACACAAGGACTGCATTTACACCTGACAAAGCCGATTCCCCTTAGCACCTCCCAGCCTGATATTGCTGATTCCTGTCTGAAACATGGTCCTCCCCCAGCAATCAGTCCCCACTGTATATTCCCCAGCTTTCCTACTTCTGCCTCCTATGAAAATGTACATTTGTCCCTACAGAAAGACATCATCTGCTCAGAGCACTTTGGCTTGGCAGGACTGTTTAAACACCAAAGCTCTCCCCCAATGGATCTTCATCCTTGCCCATCTTAGGGCCACCCGCACTTTTATAAGCATGCTATCTCTAAGCATTTGTGAAAATATTTTTTTGTTAATGACTATACATTTGAACAGCTAGCTAGAGAGACAGCTGCCATCTGAGTACACCAATCGCACAACCTCACTCAGTTTCCTCAAACCCACATTTCCCTTACTTTTGTGTCATCATAGAGGAAAGTTTTACTAAAAAAAAATCAAGAAAAAACTGCTTATTAAAAAAATCCCACACAAACTTAAATTTACCTTTTACAATTTTCTTAAACGCACTCCCCCTCCAGTTCTGGGAAGGGATTGCTAATGACTCACTCCTTCAACATTACAGCTACCATAGTTCTACTTCTCATCTTGTTGCCACTAACAATAGTTAACACTACAACTGCAACACCAAAGGGTGAAGGTTAAAGCAGAAAAGATGTTTAAGACTTCTGCCTTCCACCCTCAGCAGTGGATAAATGGGTTTTTATCTCTTTTGGGCACCCATAGAAATATTTCCATGTTCATATTTCATATTTTCATGCTCTACTAACATTGTTTTCTCATATACATTTCTATGCCCACTAATTCTTCAGGAAAAAGCCTTATAATATCTGCAGAAAGCTATGTTGAAATAGATTTACATTTACAAGTGGAAAAAAAAGGTACAGAAGAACAGAAGGTGGACATTTTAAGATTCAAGACCCATTTATCAACCACCCATATAGAAAGCTTGATTTTCAGAGGAAAAGAGCCGAGCTCCTGGGTTCTCATTTGTCACAACTACCATGAAAAACTGAAAAGGCTTAATCTGCCCTTGCAGGAACAAAATTGAATCCAGGAACTCCAGAGCATATAAACCATCAACAGCAGGTGTCTCTGACCCAGAGATGCCCCAGGGCAAAACAGTCTTGTAGGACAGGTGGAAACAAAGTCTATTCAACCTCTTCTTTCCCTCAGCAAGAACCTTACTCCTGGTAGGGCTGGCATCAAGCACAAAAGATTTAGAAAGTTTTACTTTATTTCTGTTCTGTTTTTTTTTGTTTGTTTGTTTGTTTTCATTTGGTTTTTTTTTTCCTCCTACCTGTTTACTCTTCTCCTGGTTGTGTAAGCAGTTTTGAATGCTCTAACTCACATAAGTAAAGGCTTCTGGAGAAGGGAAGATTACACAGATTATTTAATGAGACTCAGACTCATCCTTCCCATATTCACTTCTTCTAGCTCCTCAAATCCATAATTTTTGGCAAGCTCCAAACAACCTATCTCTGTGCCTCATCCATTGCATGTTAACTAGTTGTCTTCATTCTTGACCAGACACCTTCTCTGATCAGATGTTACCAGTCTCAAATATCTGCTCAGTTACTCTCTTCCCTGTTTCTGTTTCTTGCAAAAGAAGGGAGGCAAACTTTGATCAAACACCAAACCAGAAAAATCTGAGTTTCTAAAACACAAGTTTTCCTTCTGTATGACACTTCAACAGGTTTTTTTGTTCCTCTTACTAGACATGGCTTTGAGGGATTATTATTAACTTCATTTTTGCAGGCAGAGAAACTAAGAAAATGATGCTTCACATCATTCCTTCAAGTAAGCCTAGGAGTTCTGACACTTCCACCTACTTCAATGGGAATACAGATGAGCTCAACACTGAGTGCCTTTGAAAACCCCACCCCACTTTTCTGCTTCAAAGCAGTTCAAAACCTCTCAGGCTCCTTTTAGTCAGTAAACACTACATCTATTTCTAAGAAGTTATAAACACAGCGTTTTGCAAAATAACTGTGCAAAATCTCTGGAAAAACAAAGAGACCATATAAAAATGCATGAAGTTACCACACTTAGGTAATACGAATGTGGACTTGAAGCCATTTCCCATAAAATACATGAAAGGGCAATAGATTATAAACACTGCAGCTGCTGATCTACTCAACACATTAATGCAAGATTCAGTCTTTTCCAGAAATGGAAATCAATTATCCCTAGAATTATTAATGAAGATGCAATATGTAAATATGCAGAACTGTCTGCTCTGGAGTGAACAAAATATATGTTTCTTGTTAGCTTACTGCTGAGACATTTTTGAAGCACTGGTTCCTGTGAGTAAATGTGTTTCTATAGTACTTTCAAAGTGCAAAAATCATTTTAGGTTGCTGCCACAACCACAAGGTCATTGGCACAATGTTTAGTGAAGTGTTAAATGACCAAAAAACTTGCAGTATGTAAGTTCGTAACTGGCACTACTTTGACAATCCAAAACCTTCACAGGGTTGCAGACAGCCACATCTCTGCTCTTGGTACATGAGCAACTTCTTGGTTCATGTCAACTTCTACAATATTAATGAGCTTTTTCCTAAATAACATAAAAGAAACATTGCCACGGTTTACAATCACCCATTGCCACATTAACAGTGCAATCTGTTAAAATAAATCAAAGGTGAGCAAATTAGTGATCTCCTCAGTGTGCTTCAAAAGGAGAATAAGCTGCACAGTGAACCTCAGTCAAGCATTACCACTGATTATGACAGTTTTTAAGTACCTAAATAAATCAGGAGTATGAGTCTCAAAGTGATGAAGACCTAGGCTTCCAGGTAATTCAGGCACTCCTGAAAACTTTGTCCAGGTGCTGGATCAGTCAACTGGAACCTTTCACACTGAAGTTCAGCTTTAGCCCCAAATTGTTTGTAATAAAGTTACTGGATGCCATGGAGTGAATTGGTTTCATTTGATCTTCTAGGTTACAAAGGTCAAAGTTACCAAATAACTTTTCTGTTCATCACAGTAGCAGATGGCACAATGGATCAAATGGGCATGGAAAGAGTTATAAAAACTGCAACATTTCTGTCATCAATTATGACAGAGATGACTCAGAAAGAACTGAGGGTCACAGGTGGCAGATCACACACTGAACCTCTGTTCAGCATTTGAAAATTAACCGAGGGTATCAGCGCACAAATGACCAAGAACAAGTTCAAACCAGTCAGAGTCTGTGTGCACAGGTATTTAAAAAGGGAGGAAAAATACAAACCCCCTTCTACATACCACATCTGCATAGAATTTTACCACTGAAATAAAATTTCCTACCTCCCACTTTAAAATTTCTAAGGATCAAGCCACCAGATTTCAAAGGCATGAGATTGCACACCCAACAAAGTTGACTGAAGATACTGCCTTCTGCTTTGCCAAGAGTCTGCTTATCCTTTTCTTATTTTTCTTAATTCTCATAGCTTTGATAAGGATTGATGAAACAAAAATATTACTGTCATATATGATTCACAAGAAGGATACCTATATACTTCTGGCATGCGTGGCAGCAAAGCAACATACCTGTGATTCCAAGCCACAGCAAGACAACTGCTATATCGACCTGGGCTCTGCAGAATATATCCCAAGCTGTACTATGCATCTTAAGGTTCAACAATGTGAAGACTGCTTACTGTTGAGAATTAACTTGCACTTGGACTGCTTCTTAGTGACCACAGCTCCTCATTTCTTCCAGATGGCAGAAACAGACGCTCAAAACTGTCAACATTTTCTCATCCTTAGCTGTCACGGTGATCAGGTCAGGCACCAACAACAGGCAGTCTGGATACAACACTTCATCATTTTCCCTCAGTGAGTATGTGTATATATATCAAAACAAATTCACATAGTAACAAACTAAATAGCAGAAGCTCTATTGCTTGGAAGCTCAAGAGACTACTCCACACTTTTTGCAAACTGTTGCCCTTGTCAGTCTTCACTGTCATTTTATGTAACTGTAATTAACATTTAGCTGTTCAAGTTGAACAGGAACATAAGGCAAAACCAGCACCTCTACAGTTAAGTTTGCCCATTCCATCAGTGCATCCTGTGAGATAACTGGAGGATCCAAGTTACACCACACCTCTGGAGGCCTCCAGCACAAAGAAGAGCTAACCTCACAGCTGGTGTTCCAGGCTTGTTCCACTGACCTCTGGACACCTCCAAGGGCAGAGGTCCCACCACACCTCTGGGAAATCTGCACCAGTGCTTCTCATAGCAAAGTATTTTTCCCCCATGTGCAGAGAGTTTCCTTGTCTGCTGGTTGCACCTGCTGCCTCCCAGCCTCAGCTCTGTCCCTCAGAGAAATCCCATGCTTGCTTTCCAACAACCTTCTTTTAAACAGTTGGAAACAATTTTCCTTAGCCATCTTTTTCCAGGCTAAACAAACCCTGCTTCTCAGTCGTGAGTGTGACAAACCTGAGTTGGGGAAAATTAATTTATTGCCAATTAAAATAAATATTTAACTGATTTGGTTACTGGGAAAGGAAGAGGCAAACTTGAAAACAGCTTTCCTTCTCATGTTCCCAAGGGCTGGCCTCCCTCCAGACTCCTCTCCCTGCTCCAAGCAGTGCAAGAAGCTGCAGTCAGTCTGTAATGGCTCCTATGTGCCACTTCACCTCCCTCACACTTGCGCCTGTACTGGTGTCGACCCATTCCTGGTACTTCAGGGGATATCTGCTCTGGGGCCACAGAGCACCTCCTTTGCCTCCAAGCCTTCGTCTTTGCTCAGGCTTCCTCCTGTTAGGTATTTTCTGCCTTTCTTAAATGCACTTTAATTGAGGCAACACCATGTTCATTGTGGGGCTCAGCCTTGCCCTGCTTTAGAGCAGCAAGAAGAGGCTGTGCCCCACACAGAGCAGCCCTGGCCCCTCGTCACCCTGCAGCCCCCTACTGCCAGCACATCACCACAGACACAGCAGAGCCATGTAACTAGGTGACCCCTAACTCAGTCCTCTTCCACTGCAGGCCTTCTGTCCCCCAGCCCTCACAGGCACATGGAAAGATAAAGCATGAAACTGTCAGGAAAAATTAAGGGAAAGACACCATTGCACACCTCAGGACTGGTTGTGTTCTTCACCACAAAATTCAGAGTTTTACCTACATAAACTGTTTAAACAAACTCCCTCACCTTAATTATCTGCTTCCACTACACTTACAAAAGAGTTAAGTACAAACCATGTCTGATCATCCATGCATCTCTGAGGTGAGCATTACAAGAAAGTAGGGATCCGTGCCATTACCTCTGAAGTTTAAAGAAATACCTTGAAGAGCTTGAAGTCCTTCAGTGACATTGACTTCAGATAAAAAACAGAAGGTGATATTTAATACCAGCATAATAACTATAGTTAGTATACTTTAGCAGTGTTCTCAGCATAGAAGACATCTGGCCAACTCCTGAGTAACTGATGGCTTGGGTAACTTGCCAGGAGCCAGACAGGCTACCTCTGATTTGTATACACTGGGAAAAAAAATTGGTGAATCAGCTTTCATTACAAGCAGGCTTCAGCAAGAGCCACATCTTCAACATGGTGTAGCTGCCAGCCTTACACTCAGTGCTCATTAGGAAATTACTTTCCTTGGGGACTGTGGGCCATGCAGACCTGCAGCTTACATCTGCTACCTTCATGAGACCATGATGAGAGCTGCATCCCATCTTCAGATGCCCATGTTTTAAGAGGATGTTCAGTAATTATAAAGGAGTGCTGTAAATGTATGAGAGCTAGGAATAATTTATTACCATTTAAAAAAAAAAGGTAAGAAAACTCAGGTAATTTTGCTTACAGTAGAAAAACCACAGTCTAATTTAATTGCTGTGGTTATATTCTCACATGGGAAGAAAATGCAGTTACTGAAGGACTCTAACTTAGCTGCTGCAAGAAAAACTAAGGGACTTGAAATCAGAGTCAGATACAGAGAAGTTAAAAATAAAAAGCTTCCAGTAGCAACCAAACATGGTTAAACAGGTATAAAAGGCACTAGAAAGTCTGATAATCTCTTTTGATTTCAAAAATCTCTGCATCTATACAGACAGCATTAGCTAAGGTCTCTATAAAATTTGACTCCATATTGAGCAAAAAAATCCAATCAGTTTTTTTTGCCAAAGACTCAACTGCAACAGCCTTTCTAGCTAACCATCACCCAAAGCTATCTTAACATACCACTTGTATCAAATTATATATGTAGGTTTCTTCTGTGTCTGAAGTACACGATGAGACTTAAAGTAACTTAACAAGTCCAGAAAGCAGAGCCACTGGTGAAACAAATGAAAAGCAGTCTGCTCAGCAGGATCATACAAAACATTTATTAAAGACAGAATGAATACAAATGAGACTTAATGAATTATGCAACAGAGAGGTCATGTTCTTGTTCTTTGAACAAGAAGCCATGATCCTGTTCAGTTCCTGCACAATGGGATCAGCCACATTAAGACTACCCCCTCATTTTGGTTCAAGTGCTTACTGGTGAGCAGTGGAAACTTCATGTGTTGGCTTGGTTCTCTACAGTGACATTAGAACTTTGCTGAGAAAAACAATACAAGGAGCCAAGCTTTTTATCAAACAATGCAGGGTTCTGGGTCACATGTAAGTTGCAACGTCGTCCCTGGATGCAGAGTATAGTAAAAGTATTTGTAAAATATTTAAAATATCTTACACTCTGATTATGAAATGCAGGCCCCACTGGATGCCTGTGTGACATTCAACAAAGATTTCAATAGTTCAAGATAGTTGCAGTCAAGAAGGTTAGTAAACAAAAATCTCGTGATAGCCTTTAATCTTTTAGCAAAGTCACTTACAGATTAAAGGCAGGTGGATTCATTACATTTAATATTGTAATGAGTTTCTCTTTTAGCTGTAATGTTATATTGAATTTTATACTATTACACTTACCGTTAACCTTGAATTTTTCAGTATCTTTAATATGAGTTAGCGTAAAGAAATTCCCAGAATCTCTTTTAGCATCCTTAGAATGATCACTCATGTCATATAATACAAGAAAAAACAGCAAATATTCTAAAACATTATTTTTCAAATGTACTAGCCAGCCTCAAGGAGGCTTTTCCCACCCCAAAGCACCCACCATTTTCTCTTCTCCAGGTGGAGAAAGACCAAATTTTGATTAATACTGTATTCTGCCTGAGAGAATTTCCATATAGTATTGATACAAGACTGACAATGTAGTGTTCAGGATACTTTGATTAGCAAATCTAAGTTTGGTGGATGTTGGATTTTTTGTTTGTTTTGCTTTAAAAAAAAAAAAAAGCTTTCTCTTTACAAGATAGCTATGAAAGGTTCTAGAGGTTTAATCTGACAATAAAATAAAGGACTTTTCCCCAGTTAAGTCCAGTCAGCATTTGCTTTAACACAAGTAGAAGTTACAGAGATCAGCAGTTCCCAGATAGTAACCCCTGAATTGGCCCAGAGAACAATACTCAACAGCAAAACCTACTCATACATTGCTTACATACTGTCCAGCTCAGTGATCTGGGAACACCAGCTGTGGGTATACTATGAGCTTCATGATGACCTAAAGCCCATCCACTAAGACAAGAAGCCATTTACAGAAAACACAGTTTTGTGATGCACAATCTGGCAACCTGCAGCAGAGCTTTCTGGTCTGACTACTTGCTGAAAAAAACAGAACCATCAGAGTCTGTTTACTCCCTGCTGGGCTTATCTTTTTCACCAGGTGATACAGGATAAGTAGGTAAAAAACACTGGGAGCCAACTTCATGTTTAAGACTTGGTGCAGGAACATACTTTTAAAACTGGCTGTGCTCTGCTCAGCACTAGTGTGCCAGTCCTGTATGATGGCAGATTTATTACTTGCTGGCTCTGGGCCAGGAGCCCTGCACAGTGTTACCCTGCTGGCAAAGGAGCCTCTGCAGAGCCACATCATTCTTCCACATCATTTGAAAGTTGTGAGCAGTCATCAAGCGACAAGAAAAGAGAGAGAGGAAGAACTACAATGTCCAAGTAGCGGATGCACAGGCATAGGCAGAAAATTGCATTTGTTCATGGGTGCTCAAGTGCCTACTGAACATGTGCCTGCTTGATGTAAACACACTCTGCTCTCTCTGGTACCTCTTTTATTCAGAGACAGCAACACCACCCAAAAGTTGCTACTGTTAGCCAGAATAAAACACTTGTTTTCATCTAGCCAGTGTCCAACAGAGTGCCTCAGGCAGCCCATGCATCTGACAACTGGTTCAGCAACTGTCTTAGAATACATTTGTATAAACATCTGCAAAAGCATAAAACGCCTAAGGAACCCAGACTTATTCACAGCTCAGAAACATAACTGTCCACAGAGAAAACATTTCCCTTTGACTCAAAATATACTTTACTGACAATTTTTTCACTGAAGTGTTAGACACTGCTGCAGCACACAGATGACTGTTCTGGATAGCAGTTTTCCACTGACTCTCCAGTGCACCTCCTGCCTTCTATTTACATGTTAAAGCTGAGAAAAAATACATGTTAGAAATAGCTATAGAAAACAAAAAGTATAAACTTGAATGGGTGAGAAGCTTGTGAAAGCAAAACTCAATTCAAATTAGGACAGGACAAGGAAAACATGACTAAGATTTAAAAAAAAACTGCATAAGTACTATAAACTGGACAAGAACTGCCATACATAAACACTCTCCGTGTAAATAGACTACCTTGAAACAAGAATTAACACTGGAGTTTTCAGTGAGCAAGAGAAACACACTAACTTAAAAATTATAATTGCTTTTTTTTTTCCTTTCCTTCCTCCAAACGGGGGGAGACATCTGGCAAGAATCACCCTCTTTCCTGCACAAACCATACAAGCTCTGTAATATTACAAGGGCTTCACCTATCCAGTCTGGAAAATAAAGAGATGATCCTCCATCACACATGAACAGAACGCTTATTTAACGAGCATTAGCAGCTTCCATCATATTTTTATCCTGTCTGAAGCAAGTTTTAAGTTAACATCAGTTAGCCTGATTTTTATAGCAAGGAAAAAGATCTCACTGAAAGTGTTTGATTCATTCTTTGCACTAGTTTAACTTCACAGTACAAGACTACAGGTGTTCTGAGAAGATAATTTATTTTCTACAAGTATCCCTGGAGCACCATGTGTGAGTGCTAGGTAGCATGGCTGACCACCTTACATTACAGCTTGGCTAAATCTGGTTACCTTTAATAAAAAATTAGTTGAACAAAACGGTATTGTTGCAGTGATCATGCATATCGCAACCCAAAAACATGTAAAAAGAGTCAAAGATCAAACAGCCTTCTAGGCTCTGACCCAGCACCCTTTTGGGAAAGGCTAAAGTTGGATTTCTCTTTAAACCCCGGACCAAGGACGCTGGTGCCCTCTTCTGGTCCTATCCTTCGGAGACCACCAGAATACAGCGTCGCCGGCAGTTTTACTGTGAGTCAATCCGCTCTTTGCGTCTGGTTTAACACAACAAAATCCTCAAGGTCTTTTCCTGCACGGCTGAACCCGACACTGTCCCTCTCTTCAGTAACCAGAGGTGACAGTACATTACGGCACTAGGATAGGTATGCACTTCGAAAGCACGTGCTATGCAAGTGTGATTCAGAGAGAACCTGGTTCTGCCATCTCAGTATCTGCACTGACGTTGCAGCTCATCTACAATCTGGTTTGCCATCCATTTTGTTAATTCCCAGTTATTTCTATCCTCTTTATGAGAGGAAAAATAAAATTACTAAATGGAGGATGATTCTGTTTTGAGATACATCTATTCAGTTTCTGCCTAAACAGGGATGGAGTTGACAATATTCCACTGTAAGCAGCTCACTGAGTAGTACCAAATGCCTAATCTGCTGAACGCTGGGGGGTCTAGGGTTCTCTTTCTTACTTTTTCATGTTATTTACCCACCAAAACACAAACAATAATAAACAAGCAGAAAAGGCAGCTTGGCTGCAGATGGTGCACGGAGACTATTTCTTGCCAGAACTCAGTGCTTCATTATGAGGCTGTTCTTTCAGCACTTGGCTGCAGTGATGCTCTTCTATGTTCAAATAAAGAGGGTCTGAACATCTGAAAAACAAGGACTGAGAACTCCCTTACTGTTTAACTAGGTATTTACTGGTATTTATGGCAGGGACACTTGGTCATTCCAAACACATTGCTAAGACAAAAAAAAAGGCAGACAGCAAGCCTGAGATCGGAGCACAGCTAGCCACACAGCCTGTTAGTTCACACTGACTATTTTGTCCTGCTCCAAGAAGCTCTCTCCAAAACAAATCTACTTAAAAAAACAAGCTAGCCCTATGAATCCTGGAAACAAGCCAAATGGAGACAGACGTTTGGCAACGAACCAGCCCTTGCTCAGTCCACCATTATTTTTCGCTACCATCACAGCCTAACGAGACAAGCACTGTACAAAACTCCAGGACAGAGCCATTATTTTACCACCTCCAGGAAGATTAGGTCAGGACTGCCTGGCCTTTCTTGTCTTGGCCTAGACACAAGTTAATCTGATGTAGGTAGGCATGTCCTTTAGGATTAGTTGTGTCATATGCCCAGTACCTTTCTATAGACTGTCCTGTAGGTTTATCTGTGCTAATTCTTATCAATGTTTGCACGGCTACCATCTACAGTGGCAAACAACAAGGAGAACACAGCAGATTTGTGACTGGCTGTATTAGGTACTTAAAGTTTCTCGACATCTGTTTCTCTACATCTCTGCAGGAACATCAGACAAAGTACATGTACTCCATAAACTTGTTGTCATGAATGATCATTACGGACACATCCATGCAAAGCTTTGTATTTTTTTCTATTAAGTAGATGCAATCTGAACATCCAAGAGCATCCAGGAGAAAGTGGGAGCTTACCATACAAGAGAAAAACTATGCAACATGTAAAAAACAGCTAAAAATAATTAAGCATTCAATATGACTCTTGTCTGATGCAGTAGGAAAATACATACATCCTCCATAATTAGTAGAGGACTTAAACCTCATAAGACTCAGCTTGACAGAGGTCTAGAACATCTGAATGGCAGCGGATGGGTCTGTACCTCCTCTAGTTCTAATCTCCCTAGCACAATCGGCACAGCTCTTCAGGATATAAAGATGATCTCACCCTGCGGAAGCAGGTGCTAAGGAAAATTGCAAGATAAAACACTTAATTCCAGGAAGCAATTGCTGATGTTGCTGGCTTTTTGTCATCCTTAAAAGCAGCCCCATGAGATGCTTCAAGGTCACTGGCTAAAATAAATACCAACCTCAGCAATCAGAGCCAATTTCAGTCATTTGTAGAACTGACAACAAGCAGGTATGCATGAAGACTAATCACACAGCCAGATCTCCCAGCAAGTCAAACAACCTTCAGTCACGAATCAACAGCTTAACTGTTCTGAATACAGTTAAAGCATTCTAACAACCCAATTAGCCCTCAGACATCCTTAACTCAGTCCAGAGAAGAGGAAAACAAAGGCAGATCATAGTTCTTAAATCAGTACCTTACCATAAAGTTCTATCTCTTTTAATTGTAAAGGAAAAATGGATTCACAATTAATCTCCAGCTATAACGAACAGCTTTCTCAGGACACCAGAGACAGCTACAATATTTAGTGTTAGAAATTATTGATTAAAAATGTCAACTACAACACAGAAAAAAACAGTACCATACAACCACAGCATATTTGGGTCTCTTGAAAGTCACAGCACAATAATACGGAAACTGCTAGAATAAGATTAGGGGGGGTTTTGTTTGTTTTTAATACCATTAAAGATTTCTTGACTTGAACATCATGGGTCAAAGTTAAAATCCTCAACACTACTCAGCTCCAACCTACTCCACTAAGTACTGAGTGATCCCTCAAAGCTCCTTGGATATGCTCAGCCTGCTGTTTCACCAGTAGGTTTTACTGCTGGCATATTGTCCCAGTACACTTTAAATGGGGGAAGACACTGTGACCTCCAAAGAAGTCAGTATTCAGCCTTTGAAACATATATGCTGACATTCAGAGACTGATCTTCACAGTGAGCTAACTGAACATGATCAGCCTTGACATTTCCAAAACTGCAAACTGAACAAAAAACTGTATGTGGCCATTTTCTACAAGCCACTAAGCAGAATGGTCAAAAATGGAGACTACCTCTGTTCAGTCTTTAACATTGACTCCCCTTTATTTCTTTTCCAGGATATAGCTGTCTTTGAGAAGTCTAGTTCTGTTTCAAACATCACACAAAGCTGTAAGCTTTATATCTCTTAGGTTTTCTGTATAGCATCAATGAAAACTGAAAGCTTCCTTTTGGGTTGCTTTCATCTCCCTCTTTACAAATCCATATTCCCATATACCCGATCTTCAGTACATCTTTTAGTACTCAAGTGTTTTTGCATCTGCATTCAAGCACCTCATCTTATTAAAACAGCATTATTTCACCTTTGTTACCATATTATGCCCAACTGGAACATCTCTTATCCCTTGATCTCAGGTATCATCTGCAGAGAACAGTCCAAGTGAGGGGGAGGCCAGAGTTAACTGTGATAATTCACACTCAGTGAGAGAGGAGATAGCATCCAGTTTTCACCTTGAAAGAGTCAAGGCTCACTCATACAAGAGCAGTAAGACTTCTTTCCTTGCTCTAAATAAGACAAATCCAACAAAAGGAAGTGAGAATAGAGCAGGAACATTCAAAACGTCATTATTACACATCTGAGACCACTTCAAGATCAGTTCCTAGTGTCTGACAAATTCAAATTTAGTCCTTCTTGCCTGAACTCATTATTAGCATTCACATTGCAGTATTATGTGATTCTTCACCTGAACTACTTAGGTTTTTTTTTTCATTTTCCCTTTTTAGCTTTTGGACTGAAAGAATACTGAAGTCAAAAACTGAGCTGAAAAACAGTTACAAAAACAAGAAAACAGATGAAGCACAGTCTTCTTAAAGTTAAAAAAACCCCAAACAACCAAAAAAACCACCAAAAAACCCCAAACCAAAACCAGGCACATTTGCATACCAAGGAATTGAAGCTCCAAAAACATCAAATGCCACTATTGTTTTTGTCTTGCAGCTGTAAGTATAACCTAAGAAAGTAAAACATAACAGAAGTTAGGATTCTAGGAAGAGTCCAAATGTTATAATATTCAGTAAATTCAGACCAAGACACCTCCTTCTTTGTTAGATGCACCAAATCTGTTGGCTCAGGAACATGACACATGGCTGTGGTCATAGGCTGTTCATAAGAACAAAACTCATCTCTTCCCCATTACTGTTGTAGCATGACCATACAAATACCTTCAAACTGCTATAATACTAGGAAAAGAGTCCTATACTTGAGACGTTTATTATTGCTTCAAAAATACCCAACACTACAGCAAAATGCAGTTCAGCAAGCACTATTACTTGCAAGTACAGTAAGTCTTATTAACATGACGTTTCAAGACACTTTGTGTTCAGCCTGAAACCCCATAAACAAGCTGGTACTCAATCTGGGTAGATTTAGCAAGACTCTTGCCCAGTATACTCACCATTTCCTTGTGAAACAGGCAATGAAGAAATTCACCACAGTCTGTTGTAGTTAGGCACCACTGACTCAGAGACACAGTAAAGAAGCTGGCTGCAGGCATGAGTGAAGTTTGTAGCCCATCTTTAAGACATACATCCATAAGCCATGAAATTCATTGCATGCACACAACCCATGGATCTAGGCCCCTACCACGAAGTGGATACCACAGACATGAACATGGGATATCTGGCACTTCTGTCATCAGTAAATACCAAGAAAGATTCATTTACTTGACTAGAAAGTGTTTGAAGCAAGAGACCAAGAACCGTCTATACTAGACTGAAATGGAATGCTCCTCTCCCTTAAAGGATATTTACTTTGAGACAAGTGAATCTCTCATAACCAATATCTCCACTTTGGTGGAATGCAAGGGTTTCTATTACTAGGGGGATTCACCAGCCTGCACAGGGAGGAATCAAGGGGAAGAAAGACTTACACACATTGAGAGAAGTGAAACTCCTGAAGCTAAGAGTATCATGACACACACTGGTATAATCAGGTTTTTAAATCGAAATAAGAGGCTTTTTAGTTCATACTTAGTATGTCTACTGAATTGAGCATTGATGTCAAGCATTAAACCTACTCTTGCTGGGAAACACGTAATACACTGTATAGGTAGCTCTTAGGAAGCAGTAAGCACTCAGACTTACCTGGCCATTCAGATGAATGGATTATAGTTCTCCAAAATGTTGGCCAATATGACCAACTGATTTTTTATCTACTTTGGACAGGGACTATATGTTTAATAGCACACAAGGTAGTGTGGGGTTTTTTGTTTTGGATGAAAAAAAAAAAAAAACCCAACAAAAAAACCCAGAAAATACTATCTAACAAGTAACTGACAGTGGGACACAAGACAGTGTAGCTGCTCAGGCTAAGATAGTTAAGAGTTCCATCCCATCACGCTCCCTTCACAAATTTAGCAGTGCTCTAGTGGCAAAAGTGGTGATCTCAGACAGCTGTGCTATAAGACTACTCCATACCACAAGTATGACTCGGGAGCCATGTAGCACACTTCCTTGTCCCAATACCTCACAGCTTTTAGCATTATTCTCTACTGCAGTCTGTCCACCAGTATTTGAAGTGTTCCTGAAGCTCTGCCAGCCAGTCTCCCTTACTCCAGCTCCTTGCAGAGCAATCCCCCTATATTGCCTGAATAAAGGAAAGTCTGACTTTTACATCAACATTGATGATCTGCTATAAATATGTTCTGAGTTCATAGTGGATGTTTTCGGTCTGATATGGTAAAAAAGTTGCAGAAAATAGCTTATGTTCATGGTTATGTGATCTTGTCTCATAGAAGAGGAGGAAACAAAAGAGACTGCAGCAAACAATCTGTGTTTATGGAAATGTCAGGTTGTGTTGGTTCAAGCTATGCTTTATCCACTCCAGCCAGCTTATAAATCCTGCTTACAGTGATTTAGTCAAAAAAAAAAAAAAAAAACAAAACTAAACAAACCACCAAAAAACCCAAACCAAACAAACAAAACCCCACAAAAACCAAAACAAAGAAAAACCCAAATAAAAATAAAATAAAAAAAAACACAAACAAAAAAAAACCCCAAAAACCAAACCAACAAAAAAACCCCACCAAACCTGAACAAAAAAAAAACCCAAGAAACAAAAAAACCAAAACCCACAAAAAACCACCCCCCCAAAAACAAAACCCCAAACAAAGAAAAACAAAAACCCAAACAAAACCCCCCAAAAAAACCAAACAAAAAAACCCCAAACCAACCAAATAAAATAAAATTAAAAAACCAACAAAAAACACTGCAAAAAAACATGAAAAACCACCTCACAATTCATTCCACTATCTGTTACTGCAAATAGTATGTGGAGTCAGAAGATTCACAAAAGTAGACTTCGATACTTATTTATTCATTTATTAAAAGTGCTATCAGTTATGTTAAAAGCTATAGTCTAATATCCTCTTTAAAAAAGGCATCTCATTAAAAAATATAAGCTTAAAACCATTTTGGTCACTATGGTTACAGACACATGACCTGCAGTGCTCTATGAAATGTTAGACCACCTTTGTTGATTGGGACAAGGTAATCTTCAACTCCAAAATCCAGTCTCTACTGTAGAGGAAGAACTGCTGGGAGCTCCAGAAGGGACACCTGCAGGTACCTGGAACAGAAATACAGCTACTATAGATATTAGCTTCACTGGCAAATTTAAAGCTATCACCTGCTTGTGCAATACACTGGAGAAGAGAGAATCATCCTGCAATAGCACAGAAAGAATTGTTATCTAGTGCATCCGTGTACTCATAGATTAGTTACTTTTCTGGTCAGAAAAGTTTTCTCCTCAAGAGGCTGACAGCTGCTTCTGCTTCAGAACTAGAAGCTGACCACTATGCAAAGTTTGTGAGCTACAACAGCTACAGCCCAAGCTGCTAAACCAGAGTCATCCAGTGCCTATAGTCTACAAGTTACAGAACACTGGCTTAGTGGTTACTTACTTTGTGTGCTTATACTTCTGCTTAATAGCTTGCAGCTGGCAATGGCGAGCATCAAGGCATGCTTTATGCAGATCACTCAGGCAAGGCACTATCTCACTTAATGAATACCCAGTGAACGTAGCAAGTGTTTCCGGCTGGTCAGATGAGAAAAAAAAGTGTTACTCTATTGCAGTCAGTCATCTAGAAGATGCATTTCCCCACAGAAGCAGAAACCATTTTCACTACATCGGTGCTCGTTCTAAATTCTTCAGGCATGAAGAAGATTCATGTGTATTCTGCCATCAGCTTCACTCTAGGTCTTCCTTGTTGCCATGAGATCTGACAAACTCCTCCTGCTCTAAGCATGTGGCACCCATTACATCTCTCTTCTGGATCCTGCTCTCTTCTAAAACTATTCCTCCAACACACAGCTGAAAGACCTATCAAGACTTGTCTTAAAGCAGCCACTCAGCGTAATTACTCACATAGACACATTCAGTTCTCCCCTACCTCCCAGAAAGCCCCTGTGTTATCTCTGGGGAAGGAATTTTGGAGATTAGCAAGGCCAGAGGTACAGGCTTGATGTAAATGACCAAAACAGCAAAATCCCCCTCATTTCAGTGAAGAGGCATGATATTTCTGGTTTACTTATCAGGTAGTTCCATCAACTAGGGTACAGCTAGTCATCCTAGGATTTCAGTCTTCTATAACAATGTACTTTGTAGCTATTCCTCCTACTTCTCAGCTCAGTTGTAATGAAACATAAAATAACAAAGTGCTTGATCTAGTTATTAACATACAGTTGCTCTTACCCAGAAAGATCTGTTCATTGTATAGTTTGCTAGGCAGTAGGCTGCTGCAGCAATTTGTGAAGGAAGGTACTTCAGAAAAGGATCAGCTTGAAGTAGACTCAGCTCTGCAAGATACTGAACAAGAAAACTTTAAGTTTTTCAAAAAGAATGAGCATAGCTGGTACAATCAGTCCAATACAGCAAGCATTAAGGTTTGGCAGTGGTCTCAGTATCATGTAAAAAAGCATGAGTTACGTGTCTAGTGAGAAGAACTAGCATTCTAATCCTGTTGGTCTTACAGAAGGTCCTCTAGCATATTTCAGGGGGGACAGACACAAGTTTTGCTAAAGCCTGAAAAAAAATCAGAAGTTCTGGTCCCATCATCAGCTCTGATGTAATTTTATAGACAGGGACCTAGAAAATTTGAGTTTCATAAAAATAACAAAGACACACTCTTGCTATCCTCTAAGGCTCATTTACATAGGTCGACCCTACTTGGAGATCAGAGATATATGGACAGGTCTAAGAAGCAAAATTTGGGCTCTGCTGAAGTGGAGTCACAGTACATCCCTATACCCTTTACAGAGAAGCAACAGGGCAAGTGTTTTACTGTAAGCCTGCTGTTTCTAAGCAGGGTTGCCTACTCCATGCAAGTCCTATGCAGTATGCAGACATATTCTGTGTCATTGTATAGCAATATGCAGTAGCACCAAATCCAGGACAGGCTTGCTACACAGGCACTGTTGGAAAAACAACCAGAATTCTACCACATATCTGCCTGTCCAGACAGACAGGCCAAACTCAGGAATTTCATGAGACATTTATCCAAAAAAATCTCACCACAACAAGCCACACACTACAAAACATCTACTTTTTAGTCCTGTTGCAGCTTCTTTAAGGATCATTTCTTCCCCCAGTCTCAAAACCCAAAAGTTCTTACCCTTGCAAAGTTCTCTGTCCTCATACAGACTCCACACCTCTGAATATACTGGAGGAGGAACTGGTTGATGGTTGGGGCTGTTAGGTCAAAACCCAGCACTTTGAGAAGCAGGTGCTCCATTCTTAGCAGCTGCTTCTTTGTGTAGGTATCATCTGTTATGTAGACAAATTCATCCACTTCTGGTGGGTAGATCTCTTCATACTTCCTGGAAAAGGGATATAGAAATCACATTTGTAAGCTTGAAATTTATAGCAAAAGAAAGCTTTCTGCTGGACCTGTATCAGGATGACCATATGACATGACTAAGACCTATGTAGAACTCTAATTTTAGTTGTTCCTCCAGGCTAACCAACAATTCAGCTTCAAATTTGGGCAAATATGCTTAGAGGAACTCCAAGTCATCAGTCTAGATAGAAACATACTCACATTAGCTCTTGAGTAATACCAAGCTTTCAGTAGGAAAGTCTCAGTAACATAATGCACTCCAGACAAAAACCCATGCACTAAGCTGTGTTGCTTACCCTGTCAATTTAAGGTAATTGAAGGCTAATTGCACATTGCAGCTGTGAATCTATGGCAGCCCTACAGGCTAGGAGCCTAACACAGTAGTGTTTTCACTCCTGCTGTTATGGTTACTAGGTTTCCCCACTACAGTTCCTCACATCAAACATTAAATCTTAAATTTTGCTAGTGCCAAAGTAGTCAGACTTGCTAATCTTGAGACATCATGAGAAACTACCTACTACTGCAAGCTTCTTTCCTTTCCTTTCTGTGAGACTAAGTCCAAAAATAAGTTTTACCTCACCAAGATTTCAGGAGATGAAACACTTACGCAGCCAGAAGAATTGCTGCTGTTCCTACAAGTTGCAGCTTCCCTCTAAGAACAGACATGCAGGAAAGAAACCTGTCCAGGAAGTTCACCGCCAAGTACAGAGTCTCTGTTCGAAGTTTATACTCTTCCCCTACTTCCACCAGCCAGTCCACCAAGATGGCACGCATTCCTGTTGTGATATCTGGCTGCTTCTTCATGTAATAGGGCTTGGGCCTGAATTTTACCTGTTTGGAAAGAGTTGAAGAATCAGGATGCTCATCCCAAAGAGAACCATGGATTTCTGAGCTGGTTAACATTCTTTATACGTACACTAAAAGGAGCAGCAGTTGTTCCACTGTTAATAACTATTACTACTAAGTACAATTACAGTGCTAGTTATATTAATTACCAGCTAGTGGCATCTCTACAAAGTGGCATTTCTACACTGAAGAGATAAAAGCTACTGTATTAGCAGCAGAACAGTAAAAGACCTCCTAGACTACAGAGAGCCTTTGCCATCAAACAATTAAGTCATTCAGAAGGATCTAAAAGTGAACAACTCACATTTTCCCCCCCTCTTTGTATTAGTAGATGGCACTTCACTACTCTGACACAAAGTTAGGAAAAACTGCTTCTATAGCAAGACAGCTGTCAGTGGGATCATATCAAACTGCTTTAGTATTTTTTCAGCATTCTATTCTCACTTGCAAGAATTCTTCATCCAAAGAGTCAAGAAATGCTCCAATCATAGGAAATTTCAGGAATACAATAATCTTGAAAGACCTTATCACTGACTATATGCTGTCTTCAGAAATGACTTTTACTATTTGCTTTCTCTCCTTTGTAGTTCAGTGGCAGCCTTGGGTTATCCTGGGGCAGCCATACGCCTTTGCAGCAGTGTAGCCCATCACAGGGACCACAAATACCTGTAAGCTTCTTACAAGCCACTCACTTCAGCCTCTCGGAGGTACTGATGGATGTCTTCTGCATACTCTTCCACAGTCAGAGTTATGACATCTTCCATGTGATCCTCAGGCTGGGACTGGAAGGATGTGTCCACTACCATAGGAGATCCTAACAGGTAATAGGAAATAGCAAGACATTTGTGTTAATTAACCTCCTCCTTCACCTTCTCCTGGTATTTTTAGAAGTGTTGTGCCTCATGTAGACACAAACAAAGTTATCTTGAAGTGTTATTTATGCAACATAAGCTACTCACTAGTTTACCAGCCTCACAGTTCATCGCCACCCTACCTGTGGCTGTGCTATGGATACCGTCTGAGTAGTAAGAGCAGTCACCTGAACTCAGATCCAGCAGCAGGTGAATACTGGATGTCATTGCACTAGTATCCAGGTCACACTGGCTTGATTCCAGCTCTTCAGATATTTGGTAGCTGTAGTTTTCTTTATCTTCTGGATCATCTATGTAGATAGCAAACCCTTGCTTCGATGCAGCATTGAACAAGTAGTTGGGCACTTCATCTTTTCCAGATGAAGGGATGGTGTTTTCAGAGCCAGAGAAGCGCTTGGCAACAGCAGCACCCTGAAGTAAAGTACACAATACACGCTGAATATATGAGAAGAGCAACTCAGAGAGGAAACAGCAAGTCCCACTTGTTTTCAAAAAGAAAACCACTTTCCTTGCCTAACAGACACCAATAACATAAAAGTTCATGGAAAAAGCCACCAGCTACAACTGGTGCTTCAAAAGTACCACCTCTTGCTGTCTTGCTGTGACAGATTCCTCACAGAAGGGGTGAGTTGTACTGCAAATTAGGAACAGGGCTGGGGCGGGGGTGGGGAGTAGCCCCACATTCAGTGCCTAATACGAAAGAGAATAGGGGTGCTGCTTGGTTCTAATGGGGCTGGAAAGTGCAGAGTTGGCTCCACATTCAATTCGGGCAACGAGCAGCTGCAAGTGCAGCAAGTTAACAGAAGTGCTAGGCATTGCCACAGACTTACTTCATTTGCAAGAAGGCACTTCAAGCAGAATTGAAAAACTGAATTTTGAACTTCTGAGCTTAAGCATTGCAACCCCTAGGACTACAGGCTACAGTCCTTCACACTATCTACTACCAGTAAGCCACTGAGTTCGGGGCTTTACACAGTCACAACCAAGAAGAGTTTGTGTACAAGTACCAGTTGCTATTTTAGATCCTGTAAGTCAATACAGTAATATTTCCCTGCCACACCAGAACACTCCAGGAGGGCTCAAGGAACAGAAAAGGCAGACAGACAACCTGCCGTGAACTTGAGTTTCTTGAAGGCTCTGGCACCCAGAAGGGAATATGGCCAGCACACAGCAGTGGGACTGTAGGGTAAGTATCAGTGAATAGCCCCTCCCTAAACTACGTGGTACACTATAAACAGTAAATGCTTAAGTCTCCCTTCCTTCCAAGATGACTTATTTACTAAAGAGTATTTCCACAGGGAAGTGCCTGCAAGTTAAGACTGAGCAGGGTTTCTCGGGAAACTCACACTTATATAACTGGTGCGTGAGTCACCTACTCACCCTGTCATCCCCAGGCTTTCACCTGCAGCCTCGAGAGCCGGTGCGTGCACCGCTCCTGCCGGCGGCAGGCCCCCACCCCGCGGCCTCACCGGGACGGGATGGGGAGCTCACCCACGCCGGCCCGCGGAGAGGACGGCGGCCCCTCGGCGGGCAGGGAGGGAGGCTGAGTCACCGGCAACGGGGCTCACCTGGCCGCCGGGCCGCTGCTGCCCGTTCTCCGTCAGCACCCCCAGCACGGCCCGCCCGCCGGTGCTGCGGGGGGCGGCGGGGCACAACTCCCGCCGCCCCGCCCGGCTCTTCTCACCGGTACGACGCATCTCCGCCCCGACGCCGGTACCTTTCGGAGGAGAGGAAAAAAAAAAAAACCCACAAAAATGAAATTAAGCTGTGGGAGGGGGAATAAAATCCTCTAAGCCACCACAAATATTTGGTGACGCCTCGGGCAATGCCTGTCTGCCTCCCTCCCGTCCGCCCCGCCGCCGGGGAGCCCGCACCGCACCACGCCTCCCGGCTCGGCTCGGCTCAACTCTACTCCGCTCCGCTCGCCACCGGCCCACGGGAGGCAGTTCTGCCGCCCTGCACCGCGGAGACCACCCCCCACCCGGCGCCCCTAAGTAGGCGGCGGCTGTTGGCCGCGGCCGGTTGGGAGCCCGGCAGCTCAACCCCCGGCGCGCCGCCCCGCCGGCCCCAGCGGCGGAGGGTCGTCATGGTGACCCCGGCGGAGGCACCGCCCGCCCCCCGGGCCGGGACGGAGCTGGGGCCGGAGCCGCCGCCGCGCCGGCTGCGCTGCCGAAGGCGCGGGGCGTCAGGGAAGGGCGTAGAAGAGACAGCGAGGGCATTGTGAGTTCGAGGTCCCTCTTTGATAAACGAAGAGCGAGGAAAATGAGATTGTAGTTCATTTAAGCGTGGATTTGACTCCCGTGGCACTTCGATAAAGTCCAAGTCAAGGGACTACTAGTTGGCGAACTGACTGCGCGGCCGTACGGTTACATATCTGAGTAGTTCTCAGCTGCCAGCTGTGGAAATGCAGAGCTTTATAAACGCAGAGGTTCATCCAGTGCCGTCGAAGTTTTTCACCCGCGATGTGGATAGGGACACAGGCAGCATGCTTGCTGAATTTGTGCCTAACACCGCCTGTGGTTCTGGGAAAGCTGGGACTATTCTGGGGATCAAGATTCGGTTTCAGTAAAGATCTTGACAAACTAGAAAAATGTTCTGGAGAATCAGAATGCTCCTGAAGCACAAATGCAAGGTCAAAGCCAGTGGCTGCAGAAATTTAGGTTGGGGAATGGCCAAGTAGGGAGCAGCTCCATGAGGAAGAATCAGGTGCTTATAGTGAACCTCAGTCTGAGCGTGAGATTTAGGTTAGATACTAGAATTGTGATGCCCCAGAAGAGACAGCATGGGAAATTTGGGGATTTCCTTTGTTGCAGATCTGTAAGAGCAAGTTAAAGAGACTTCTGTCAAAACTGTCTGTGCCTTGGCAGTGATGGTACTTCTTGAGATGCTCTCCAGTGTGCTTGAAATGTAGGAGTTTTCTGAAATTTGGATTTATCAAGCAGGGTCTTGTGTCAGAATTGGTTTTTGCAAGTCTTGGGATCCAACCTGTGTTAAGGGCTGTAGTTTTTTCTTCCCGTTTTTCTTTTTTTTTTTTTTTTTTTTGTCTTCTTCCCCCCACCCCCCAAAAGGTATTTACTATAGAAGCTAAGTGGTATATGTGAAGTTGAAGAACTTTACCTGTGTTTAATCCATTGTCCATGTCACACTACTTTTTTCCTTTTCGGTAGGAGAAGCTTCATGGCCTTGCAACAGCAGGGTTGTAAACAGGTATAGTGGAGCTGTCACAGCTACAGGTGTGGGCAAATGCAGGTCAGGGGGACAGAAAGTTATGCTGTACTTCTGTGTTCTTCTCATTCTTTAATTTCTGAACCCCAGGTTTGCACAAGGAATGCTTCACTTGAGCACATTTATTTAAATATTTTCATGCCAAGTTTGAATTTCTGAAAAAAAAATCAAGCTAGTTGACAGCCACTGAAATTAAATATCTATTAAAAAAATATATATCTTAAGTAGCTGACACTGTTCTGGCCTTAAATCAATACTAGTTGATAGTTTCAAAATCTCTGAAAAGAATGGAAACCACATATTGAATAGGAAAATGTTTAAATATAAAATATAAGGGAATGAGTCAGGCGACTCATTGCCTCAGGCCACCTATGAGATGATGGTTCTAGGACTGAGATCCCCAAGAACGTACATGTCCCTGGTGTTCTGTTTGCACATCTGTTTGCATTCAGCACGGTCTAGCCTGCTGTGGACAAGGACTGTCCTGCTCCCAACCACTCACTGCTGCTCCCACCCTTCTGCTGGCACAAGGATTTGTGTGCTCGTGAGAGAAACTAAGGACCTAGTCCACCTGAAAAGTAAAACAGCTGCAACAACAACAACAACATAGTGTTGTTATTGGTAGGGTCAGTCCTCTGTGTTTGGTTTCTAGACAGCTCCATGAACTGTAGGTCTAGCACAAGAGAAATTATAAGACTGTATGAGGAAGGCAGTGGGGGTGGTGCCATCCCTTGTCTTTATAGACCTAGTGCTCCATGACTGAATAATTTTAGGTGCTGTTTAATTTTTCACTATTTTAAAAATGTTATGCTATTCTATGTCAGCATTGAAAATAACAGCTGTTCTTTCATTTGGCAGTGTTACAGCTGGTTTCTATTAATTTTCAGTACAAGTGTCTAGGTATAATACTGAGATGAAACATTATATAAGTTCATATTTTCAGATAGGCAAATGCTGTTTGTGAAAACTGCCTGTAGCTTATCAAAATAATCTTACCTCTGCCCAACTCTATTTTTCTAACTACTCAGTCTCTCCATATGGTACTTTGTCATGAGGAATGTTAGAATTTGGTAGTTCTAGGTCTAACATTTAACTGCATTTATAGAAAGATCATGTGTCACTCCTAGCCAAATGTGTGGATGGAATTTATTTACTAAATTCATCTTCAGTCAATGAACATCCTTTATATCCAAATGCCCATCATATTTGTATTCCCTTTAGACATAGCTGAAGAACCTTGGCTACCCAACAGATGACTTCCTCATATTTTTATATATGAGCAGCATATGGGTATCCTCAGTAGTTATACAGTACATTAATGTAACTGAAATGCCTCTCAAATAGCTTTTAATGAGGTTATCTGAGCTCCAGTTTCTCAGGAGCTCTTTGAAACAGCCCAACATGGATTAGTACCTGAGAGAGGCCAGTGAACTTTGCCAGCCACTACTTTAATTGTAGCAGCAGATCAAATAAAGCTTTGGGCCATTAATCATTTACTTTTGAGCTTTCCTGTGTGTGCTTGAGAGGAAACTGAAGCCTTTCTGAACGGATCCTTAGGCCTTGCAGTATCCACTGTCTTACTGATGGTTTCTAGGATGACAGAGAAGTCAGAGCAATTTCTGACTTGTCAAGGATGCTTCCTCTATGACTCTGGTAAAAGACAGTGTTAGAGGGCTCTGTGTCTGTCTTGTGAATCTTTCCTAACCCCTTAGTTCTTTCTCCTTTTTGCAGTTTTTGCCTCAAATGTTGAAATTTCCACCTTTGGTGCTTTTCCTTTATATTGGGCAAAATTATTATTTCTCTATGTGTATTAGGGCTGTGCTTTCATACAAACTTTGGTGTATTTTTAAATATACTGACTTTCTAAGATCGGTTAACTCCAACACTTAGCATTAAAGTTTTCTTCCTGAACAGATGCCTAAATTAATAACTTTTTCCTCATTACATGTATGATAGCAGATTATCAAATCTGAGAGCTGAAATTTAACTGGAAAGTGGAATGAGTGATTTTCCTGAAGAAAAAAAATCAGTCAGTGGAAATGATTCATATTGCTTGACCTGCAGGATCAGTCAAGCAGTCTGTTATGTTACATGGAGTGCAATGAGACAGTTTCTGATTCTTGTTAAACTGCATACCACTATAGCACTTATATTAAATGTAAAGTGAGCATGAGGGTGGACAATAAATGTAGAACCTTAGTAAGTAGAATGTTCTTGAAAATCCATTCTGTAGAAAGGCCCACAGACAGCCATGTGAAGCTGGCGTAAGAAGAGCTATGATGATCCCAGAGCAGCCCTCAAAAGCAGGTGTTCTCCAGGTGTTGAACATTTTCAGTTACAGTACACAGTCTGTATTCTTGGCAAATGCTGAGCAAGGTGAGATGTGAGATTTGCTTGTTATTGTGCACATACTCATCCTCCACTTGCTACAGAAAACCAAAACCATCTGATGAAGTCCCAGGGTGTCTATGTCAAGAAGGGAAGCAGCAACATATCCTACATCCCAGACAGAGCCATAAGCATCTTGTTCACTGTACAGCAGGAGAACGTTTGCCTCTGTGCTTGCAGCTGTGTTGTGCATGCTGTGGTTGATGCTGGGAGAACCCTGATGCACTCCGCATCCTTATTGTCCCCTGAACTTGCAGTGTAGCCTGTCTGCAAATCCCACTGCCCTATTGCTTGATAATAAAGGGACGCTTCAGAAACAATCCTTTGCTGCTGTGTCTCATGTCTGATAACAGGCAGAGCTCACCTTGAGGAGCTACCAAAGTGTCACAGAGCACCATCTGATGCCCATAGCTGGGAAGCAAAGCCTAAAGCCTAAGCAGCTGCAAGATTTTTTTCCTTTGGCGTTGTAACAATCCTAATAAGAAAAGTATTGTGCATCAAAGAGTTAGTGATCCCTGTAGAGTGCCAACCTGACCAGGCACAGGCCAGTGCTGTGCTGCACTGCCCTGAAAGTGCAGCTTGTCCTTCAGCTGGGCAATGGTAACAGAGGAGCCTGCAGGCAACTCCCACTCTGTTGGCGATTAAAACACCTGTGTGGCCTTTTCTTTATCTTAAAGAGGAGCAGCAGCAAGTTCTCATGTAAACATGTGGTTGTTTGACAACAGATATGACAAATACAGTATTTTTTCTAAGAAAATTCTAGAAGAGATCTCAAACCCAGAATTTCAGGGAACCTTTCTATGGATGGGATTTGTACAACACACCCTGAGCAGAGGTATGTCTGATGCTGCGCAGCTCAGGGCTCCCAGTACCTGAAAGAATTTAAGATTACTTGTATTCTTTCTCTTTATTTGGTTAGCTCCAGAAAATGCTGTTTTAAGCGATAGCTTATGGAATCTGAGTGCCTTTCTTACTGAGATCATAAGATACACTAGCCTTGTACTAGAGGGTATCAGCAGAATAGCCTGAACTTGACCCCAAAAATGTTTCTGAATTAAGTTTGGGGTTGCTTCTCCACAGCAGTCTTGGGCTGCTCCTGCTAGCTTTGTGACTATGTAGGACAACCAGCACCACTGCAGTTACTCCCATTTCACCTAGAAGTACAAGAAAATAAGGTTTTTCAATACCAGAACAGTGATAGAATATAAACTGTACTCTTTAGAATATAAACTGTACTCTTTAGTGCTGTATTTGAAGGGAAAACATCAAGCTTAAAATCAAACATTTCTGTTGTCCATATTTTATTCCCTTACAAGCTTCTCTGAATCATAAAACAGCTGACAGCATGCTTTAGCCCTGTGCATGTTTTAAATTAATGTCCTTCACTGAACATTATTATCTCAACTCTGCTTTCCATTTCAGAACAACACAGGAAAACACCCATAACTTTGACAGAACCTTGAAACAGTACTACGTCATTCAGAAATAGGCATTTCTGAATTCTTCAAATCACTCTCTTTAGTAGCCATCTAGCTCTGCTGCCAGGTCCTTTTTGCCAGATATTGCTGAAGTGAATGCTGAAATGCCCTTGTTGTGTAGTAGGTCTGTCTCAGTCAGGCCCTAATTTATGGTCCCTATACTCACGGTATCTGTTAGTCAGCTGTTATGGACAGCTACCGTTCATTTCTACTCACAGTTGAAAAATTTCAAAAGAAACTCATGTTCTGACTTCATGATCCTGTGGAAGCTGACTCTTGGGCACTGTTTCTCAGGTTACAAATCACAGACAAGTTCTCAGAGTGCAGCATCTGGACAGAAAGCCAGTTGGATCCTGGACTGCATCAAAAGCAGTGTGGCAAGCGGGTCGAGAGAGGTGATTCTGCTGCTCTGCTCTGGTGAGAACCCACCCGGAGTGCTGCATCCAGCTCTGGGGTCCCCAGCACAGAAAGGACATTGATCTACTAGAGCAAATCCAAAGGAGGGCCACCAAGTTGATCAAAGGGATAGAGCACCTCTCCTATGAGGACAGGCTGAGAGAATTAAAATTGTTCAGCCTGGAGAAGAGAAGGCCTTGGGGTGACCTAGTTGTGACCTTCCAGTACCTGAAGTGAAGTTACAAGAAAGATGGAGCAAGACTATTTACAAGAGCATATAGCGACAGGACAAGGAGGAATGGATTAAAATTGAGAGTAGGTTTAGATTAGATATTAGGGAAAAAATTCTTTACTATGAGGGTGGTGAGGCACTGGAACAGGTTGCCCACGCAAGTTGTGGATGCCCTGACTGTGGAGGTGTTCAAGGCCAGGCTGGAAGGAGCCCTAAGCAACCTGGTCTAGTGAAAGGTATTCCTGCCTATCGCATGGGAGTTGGAACTAGACAATCTTCAAGGTCCCTTCCAAACCAAACCATTCTGTGATTCTGTGATTAAAAGAACAGTTAATTTGTGGCTATCAGTTCTACTTGTTTGTGTCAGTACTTAAAATGTAGTGGCCTATTTGCATATAAAGCAGATGAGTTTTGCATGTGTGACGAGTTGAAGATCAACTATCTTGTAACAAAATTGAGGCAAAATTTATAGCAATAGCAACAGTAATCTTGGAAAACATTTTTTTATCTTTGTTGTTTGGAAAAGTAGGTGCAATAATTAACATCTGTAGTGTTGTGAAGGCAAAGGCTATTCATGAAGGCCTCAGCTCAGCAGAGCTCTGAAGCAGCAGTGTAAATGCTGTATGTTAGAAGTTGACAGAGTGGTGACTCTTTGTGACTTTGCACATGATCAAATTTATACTGAAAAACTTTGCTACAGCTAAACTAAAGGGTGTGAGCAGAACTGGTCATTATAATTGTCTGAAACCCTTAGTTTCCTTAATAGAATAGCAGTTTGATACAGGATTTCCTTTTTGACTTAGAATAGAAAGAATTCAAACACTAAAACTTTCAGATCTTATCTTTCAGTAATTTAGCTTTTTGATATTTCAAGAATTTATTTCAAATTAAATTGAAAATCTCTGTTGAAGGCATGAACAATCTCTGAACAATGCATATTTTGGGTTTGGAGGAAATGGTCAAAATTACAACTATTTATCGGAATAAATCTTGGCAAGTAACTGTTGCTTTGCATGCAAGATTCAGCACTGTGAAGTCTGGCAATATTTTATCTAAACTGGAAGAGAAGTTGTCCTCTGAACTCTATGCATTACATGTTAAGTACATGATTTAATGCCACTATACATGGATGAGAGAGTAGACAGAGGATGCCTTAACAGAGCTGTTGCCTGATAGATTCGTGTCCCTGGCACTTGTTCCCCTTCTTCCTCTAGAAAGCAGTGATTAGATGCATCAAAACTGTTAGATGAGCTCCTTAAGACATCAGGCCATCAGTGTGTATTCCATAACCTGTGAAGCAAATACGCTGTACTGTACTGATCATACCTGAAGCACTGCAGTGTCATCATTTTCAAAATAAGAAAAATATAAATATATGGCTGGTTGCAGCAATGCACTCTTTGTATACCAGGATTATTAGCCATATGGCCAGGACAGTGTTTTGAAAGAGGAAACAGAAGTAGCCAAATTCTTCCATTACTTGGAGAGTTCACCTGCCTTTTTTCTTTGGTTTAATTAGAATACTGTGTGGTTTCTCCACATTGTAGTGGAGAAATTTTAGTTGGCCCTTGATTATCTAAGTAAATTACTTAATGATGCTTGCTCATTGCAATTACACTTTCCCATTGCAATTATCTGAACTCTGCTGTTTCAAGTCACCTATAATATATCTGTGTTCATAATCACAACGTATTGCTAATGTTTGTATGTACACAGCAGCTGCTGTTTAATGTAGTTGAGCTCACACATTCTTATTGCTTACTGCGTGCTTTGCTAGTGATAAATGATAGCCATTTTTCTCTACCACAGCCAAGAACAGAGATTAAAACTGTAGATACCAATCTGATCTCACAGGTCACAGCTTGTCTGTGTAACCCATTTTATGTTGTAACTGATAGCAGTAAAAGGTCTTTCATCAACCTTGTTTATTTATGTCTGTGATTCACAGTGATGATGATTTATAAAGCACCTGTAATTGCAAGTGTATGCCTCTCACAAAAACGCAATGCAGAGCTGCAAAAAACAACCCTGTGGGAAGGAGAAGTATTCAAAGACTAGTATGAATAAAAAAAATCCAAAAAATGTGAATAAAGAAATGCAAACAATAGGATAATCCAATTACCAAATATAGAGCAAATCTGTATATAAACAGTGGAGATGGGTAATTAGTAGGGGAAAATAGAGGACTGGAAATTTCAGCACATCTATTTTACATTGTTTAAAATTTAAAAAGCTTATTGACATAGTCATATCTGCTCTTTGGCTTGCTGGCATTAATCTTGGCTACATCTTGGAAATCTGAGAACCTTTGAGATCATAGAGTTTGGATTTCTAAATTCAATCTAGTGGAGAGTAACTCCATAATGTAGAAAACACAATGATTTTAGTAGGGAAATCCAATGTCTGCATATAAAAAAGAGGTTGAAAATGTAGCAAAGGATGCAGAACAGAATAAATGCTAGAAATAAAAAAAGGGGTGGAGGTTTTTATTTTAAAAAAAAAAGTGCATTACAGGAAGAGATTTAAATATCTTAACATCTTACTAAGCAGAAGAGTGAAAGATGACAGCATTGCATTAGGATTCCCCTGGGAAGAACATACCAAGCCTGAAAAGCCCATTTATTCTAGCAGACATGGAGATAATACAATTCAGTGACAGCTACCTGAAAACAGTCAGATTCCAATTAGACATAAAACAAATGTTTGTAACATGACCCATTACAGCAAGCCCCCAGGGGAAAGCAGGATGTCCTTTAAGGTTTTCAGTATGCCTTTGCTGAAGATACACATTACGCAACAAATATACAGGCTACCAGCCTGTATACTGGACTAACTGGGGAAAAACAGATTTTGTTAGGCTAATAGGTAAGAAGCTGAATGTGATGATCTAACAGACCTTTTGGCCTCTAAGGTCAAAACAAGTCTTCTCTGAAAATTGGTTCCTGTAGAGCTATGTTTGGGCTATAGCATCACGGACTAAAGCCTTCACCTCATGTTTTTCTTTACCTAATTTCCTACACTGGAAGCAGGTCTTTCCTCAGAAAACATAGTAAGAGAACTGCAAACTCTTTCCTCCCTTTTTTACTCTGGATAGTCAAGAGATTGGTGTCTGTTCTTCTGTCCTTCAGATGCTGCTTTCTCCCTGTTTTCATCCTTCCCTACTTTCCACCCCAGAAGCCACATGTTTTTGGGTAGTTAAGGAGCATCCATAGGTTGTAGAAACTTTAACTGATACCCTCCTGAAAAGAGATAGACATCTGAGAAATGAGCAAACTATAGCCATTTTAGAAAAGTCCTTATCTGTTAAAGAGCTCAGGACTGTAAGGATTCATTTGTTAGCCAGAAAAAAAAAATTTCTGGTTAGCTCACAGACTAACACTGGAGTAATGATAAGATAGTGAGAAATAAATGCCTTTCTTGGAATAGAATATACCATCAGAGACAGTACTTAGAGAACTCTTATTTACTGAATTTGGATCTCCTTTTAATGTTTGGCATATGTATTCAGACTCTCTTGTTTTATTTTTTATACTTGCTTAGTGCCAAGAGAGTAGAGAGCTTTTATTTTTTTACCAGCATTTTAGGGTTTCAGATCTTATTTTTGGACAGAAATGCATGGTGGCCCTTTTCCAGCATATATCTGTACACCGCAGAGAGCTTTGTACCTGATTCCTGCAATGATTTCAGCACTAGGGTGATAAAAACATGGGGTCCCTCTGGTTTGGGGTGAATAAGAAGCTTTTGGAGCCAGATATACCAAAACAGGACATAAAGGTCACTGTTTCCTGCTTCTCCTGTAATTACTGTCTCTTTGTAGTTCGTTTAATCTCAGTATTCCTTTTGGAACATGGCAATTACGTTTCTGCCTGCAAATGACCCAGTGTCTCTCATGGCAGATCAGCCCCAGCAGGCAGGGCCAGTTCCTCTCTGTAGCAGTCCCACTCAAGCATCATAGGGACATTCCCCTTCCCCAGGGTCCCTCCCCAGCACGTGGTGCCAGTGTGCTTATTTAGCAGTCCCTGACTAGGCTCTTTCACCAGAGACCATCAGAATGTTCTGATGTCACTGAGTATCGTTAATGTGCACAGACATTTTCCTTCCAGGGAAGCTGAGGCTTCAAACATCTGGTTGGAAATGTCCAGAAAGACTTCTCCTCTGCCCCATGGGAGACTTTCAGCTCTCATTATTGTATACGTAAGATCCAGGGGATCAGGTCCTCCTTTTTTTATGTGATGCTCTTTCTCAAATGCTGTTTGGGAAATGTATTAGTAAAACACTCATAATCTGGAGAAATTGAGAGAGCTAAACAGATTTCCTAATTTGCTGGAAATTAGGACTTTTTGAAATGTCTTCCTTGCCTGAAGACACAGTTTTATTTTCTGATGAAATGGGGTTTTCACATAAAAATTAATATGCAAAACTTATTTTAAAATTTTGATAATGTAATTTCATATCTTTTTAATGTTGATTTATTTCATGAAATACCTATTGTAGTATATAATGGGCACTATCACAAGCAAACATGCTGCATGCACTTAGAGGAAATAGTCTTGTTATTTTAATTGTAGTCTAGAATCATGAAGATAAATTACTATTTTTTGGTTGGACAGAATACCTTCTCTAGATTCCCTGTGCACTGAAATCAATCAAACTGAGATATGATATTAAAAAAAAAGCCATTTCAATCAGTAAAATGTATTAACTCTTTTACTGATTTTAAAAATGAAACATTCCCTCTATTCTGTACCACTGCTATTCCCGAAGAAACATTTAAAAATAATAAATAAAAATTCACAAAGTCAAATATGAAAGTGTTTCAAAGTTTTCTGAAATGAAGATACTCCAAAATGAAATATATGGAGAAAGTTGTATAGGAATTTTTATTGAAGTAGTAGTCCTTACTGGACTGCTCCCCTTTCAGCCTGGCATTTCAGCCAGTTTTCAGTCCTCTTCCCTGTCACTTTATCTAACAGTTTGCATGTGACAGAGTTGCCCTTTCTTATATCTTCATAATAGATGCTGAAGGCTGCACAGATATGGTATACATCACATCGCCTTCTCCCAGGCTCAAGTTTTTAAATACACCTGTGATTTCTGTCCTAAGGCATTGTAATAACCTATCTACGTAGTCTTTTAGTACAAAAGGGGTTCCCAAAACTCAAAACCAGTTGGATGCCTTCAAATCAAACTATATGGAAATGTTATTGTACAAAGTGATAAAGGGTTTGTAAGTATTGAACAGGGCACTTCATAGTAGGGAATAGTATGTTTCCTCAGAGTCAATAAATATATATTTAGTTCAATGACTGTATTAATACGACTTCTTTCAGAAAGTCAGGTTGAGGTTTTAAAATGTAATATAAAGCTCTTAAAAATATGAAAACAAGAATAAATATACATTAGTAAGTACATGACAGGCTTCTCAGCAGATCTGTGGTTCATCTAGTTGAACAGCCTACCTCAGGTAAGGACTAATACTTAATTATGCAGAAAAATACAAAATCCTTTCAAGTGCACATTGTCTGAATACAGAAAGCGGTATATTCCAGATTTCTGGTCCTGGTAGTGATCAGTGGCATATTTATAATAAATTTTTATTGTAGTCCAGATATGGAAAGTGTAGAATGTCTTGCTTGAAAAATTGTCTTCTCTCAACTACAAATTTGAAATGTATGTTCTCTTGTAAGTTAAGGGAACATCTCACTTTAAACTTGGAGCCGAAAAACTGAAAAACTGAGTCAGTCTCAGGAGGTGCCTTTCTCCCTCCTTTGGCTATAAACAGGTTGTGTGAGATGAACACAATCTCTTGTGATTATTTTGTATCTAGCAGCATAATGTCTAATTTTTTCAAAGTCTAAACCAAAACTCTCAGTCTGTGATATCTGATGGCAGTAAGTAATACATACTCAGTATTTAGAAATGTTAGTGTTATCAGTTTCCCATGTGGGAATGTTTTGGGCTCATTTCTGCTTAGATTGACATGTCTAGTTTTGGCTTCAGCTGAAGTCCATTCGAGCCTTTCATGCTCTTTATACATTTTAACAGGTTAAAGACTATTACTGCTTTATTCTAAAACCTACAAAAGGGCACTAATAGCTTGTTCTGTGTTCCCAGAAAGTTCAGCATCCTTGTATTTGAACACTACAAAAGATTTGGCAGTTTTTTCCCTCTAACCCATAATTAGTTAATGGAGTCAGGTTGCTTGTTACAAATACAACACTGACATCTTTTAGACATTCATATGTAGCCATCCAAGAGTATTGCATCGTTCAGAAAAATGTCAGAGTCATGCTGGGGGTGCAATTAACTATTTTTTGGTTTTGTTTATTGCCATTAAAAAGTTGTGCTCAAGATGTGCTCAGACACGGGGGAGGGGGGAGGTGGAAATCCTCTCAAAATTTTAATTACAGATTTTATTAAAAGCATACAGAAGATTTGAAGCGTAACCAAGCAAACAATCATTGTTCTCTCACTGTAGGAGAAGGGGGAAGAAAGAGTTCCAGTGGCAGGGAGCTTAGTTGCTTTTGACAAGAAGGGAAACACAGACCTCCTAATTAACAGTGCAGTTAAAGAAGGGTGAGCAGCTTGTTGCCAAACATAACCCCAGGGAAAACTGTAACTGCTGTAATCAAGGGAGTTATTTACCCAGTCAACAAAAACAGGCTGGAACAAATGACATGACCATGAAGAACTGTGGTTTGAGAACAGAAAGTTACCAAGGAAGGTGGCTGCTGGCAGGTGGTTCCCCCTCAGTCCTGAGGAGCATGGGGTGATGCAGGTCCTGGACTGAGGGTTTGCTGTGTTGTATGTACAGTGATGGGCACTGAGCTTGGATTTCATCCTTGTGAAATAAAAGAAAGACAAACTTTCATCATGTCCACACACTGTGAATATCCAAAGTGAAATGATGGACCAAAAACTCCTCAGCTGTTGATTCAAGTCAACTTTCTGGCTCCTGGATGTTGAACTGGGCTGCACTGTTTTGGATTTTGTAAGGAATCTCAGGAGACTGGTGTCTTCATCTAACAATGACTGGAGACAAAAGGAAGTTTTCTATTCATTGCAGCATTTACTGGATTAGGTCTTCATTAAACAGCTAGTCATCCATTTTCACAACCTTGACATCATATTTCAGAGCACCCCAGAAGGGAATTTCACAAATCTCAATCCAAAAGTGAGTTGGCGTGCCTCAAAAAAGCAAAACAATACTGTTTATGCTTTGGCTGACATTTAGGATACCTGTAAATGCTCCATATTTAGAGTTTCCTGCCCTATCCTGGGCCACTCAGTGCTAAGTAACTCAATGTCAGTGTCAGGTCCAGTCCTATGTGCACTGTATGGCATGAGCCATTGGTAATAGCTACTGTGGGTTTGCTTTTTTTCCCCTCCTTCACCATATTAGATTACACAGAACATCTGCCATAGCCTCACATGATAGTCCATAGGCTCTGGTCTACATTGCTGATGTCCTGATGTCTTGATATCACATGGATCAGTGACAAAAGGTGGTTAAAATTAAACAGTGGCTACATATTTGAAGAATATTGAATACTGCCGATCAGAGTACCAGTAAAATTTTAGCGCGTATAAACGTTTTTTGCTTAGCTTCACAAATACTAATGTATTGAACCTTACAGCCAGGTCCAGGTAATAGGTGATCAGATTTTCTCAGACTCTTTGGTACTCCTTCTACAGATGAAGAGGGGACTGATAAGGAGGAAGTGGTTGAGTAAGTCAGACTACTGGGATCAACAAAGATTTTAAGGACTTGGTCTGACATACCATAGCTTTCCTCTAAAACTGCTTTTTTTGTTAGCTTTGATGTAATCTTCTCAATCTGTACTAGCAAGAAAGCCAACCAGTGTTTTTTGTAATAAGGAGCATAAAGGCGATTGTGCAGTTAAAATGATTTCCAGTTTTTGGATGTCTGAGTCCACACTGGAGTCAGCTGCTTTTTTATTCAGGCTGTCATTTCTACACAGCTCCTTGTGGACACAAAGGATCAGGCACCAAGCAGACTCCCCATCAGATAAAACACTTATGAGATTACTTACGCACACCCACAAGGTCTGAGTCATTGTGCTGATAACTACTCATTCCTCTCTTGTTTTCACAGGTTTAGCAACTACCTGGTTACACCAATGCAAATGAGTGGAGGATGGCCAACAGATGTGAGAAACCTAATTTTCTCATCCCAGCAAGTGTGAAATGAAAGTAAATAATGAAAACAACTAGATTTATAGTTGCAAAAAAAAAGCTTTGAAGGGAAATGAAGGATCTGACTCAGCTGGAAAATCTGCCTGTAAGTCCTTCAGTAGATTCTTCCAGTTTTTCACTTTCCTAGAAAATAACTGGAGGCAAGGTTCCTAGGTACCAGGGCCAATGATACAGCAATTAAAGTGTCTCTCTGTGCTCCCTGTGCCAGAAATTTTAACATTGCATTGCTTGTCATAAAGGCTGTCTCTCATGAGGCCTGGCTGTTAATGGGTGTTTGCTCACAGGGCTGGGGGATCCAGTCGCCAGACTTACCATACAGCCTTACCTACTGACTCTAACATGCCTCAGCTGCACATGCCACAGGCATTCTTGCAGCATGGAGAAGATGCAGAGGTTAGAGGGAAATGGGGGGAAACATCAGATCTGCATAAAACCATAGGAATGGTTATCAGGAGATAGTTCCAGATGAGCAGGGTGTTCTATTACTGTTATTTAGGCTTTCTGTGAAGCGACTACTGAGACAACTTTAACATTATGTAATGCACATAGCTTTTACTTGCAGCATGGTAGCAATGGCACCTCCCCACAGCACACATCTATCTTGTCTATAACTACCCACATCATTGCAAAACACAGTTACAACTGTCTCCCAAAAGTATATTATTTTGTTGAGTGATGAATGGCATTTGAAATATTACCTATGATCAACACCCATTATGGCAAAGCTCATTAAATTTTTGACAAATCTAGTGTTGACAGCACTTTAATTTTGTTTTATTGCTTCCTTTTATCTCCACAATTTCTGTCTCTGATTTACAGTTAATAATGAAAGACAGCAGAACTCCATCATGCTTCAGAATCAGAAAAATAAGTATTCATCTTTTAAAAAGTCCCCGATTTAGGCCATAGGAACAGCGGGTACTAAACAATGCACTCATTGAGAAGGTGATTAAAGTTTAATAAAACTGTCAAGTGAAATAACAAATCTCATTGCAAAACACTCTATTTGCCAGGTGCTTGGATTTTAGCTGTTAAAAAATTCTCTTTCAACAGTCTGTTTAAATATGTAGCAGACTAATGTTGTGACTGCCAAGACACAATTCATTTTTTTGCATGATCTGTTGAGACTTGCAAATAAAAAAGACTTCCAAAACTATATATTCAGAAGCCACTCAAACAAATGGTATGTGGAATAAATGCACTATTACTTAATTAATTGATAAAAATACTCCTATCTCTTATGGTCCAAATTAGGCTTTAGAGCCTGGTCTTTCACCCTTGTCTTCACAGAAGAGCATCAGATTCTCCACCCATCTGGTCATCTGTAAATATCTAAACTGTGTCACTATCTGTCTGACTTGATGGAGCTTTCCAGCATTTTTTCCATATCCATATGGTTATACAAAATCCAAGGCAGTAAGAAATCAAACACATACATATGTATATAAAATCTATAGTTCCTATAACCATCTGAAACAACCTTTAATCACAGAACTCTATTAAACTTTAGAAATTGGTTGTTGTTAGTGGATTACTAATTATTAATCGATTTGCTATGTAGTACCTCAGGTAACACTTTAAGATTTTTTTTTTACCAGTATATTCTCTGTAGAGCTGTAGGTGAGTTAATGCAGAATAATTCATGAATGACATATTCCTGTGATTCTGCCCAATGTGTCAGTGTGTGCATCGTATGTCAAACCTTTCCTCTGTGTTCTCCAATGGCCTCTCTTAAGAAAATAGGTCAAACAAGAGAGTTCCTTGAAAGTCAGGGTGTTCCCAAAGGATTCAGTTACTTTGACGAGAACATCACCTTGTCTCTCACAAATTTTGCAGTGCACAGTTCACTGGGCCTCTGACTCAGGGGCAACCCTGGCCAAGGGGAGAGAGAGACCTCAAATAACAAGGAAACAATTACACCCCAGCACTGCCCTGATTTAAAAAGGCAACCTGGCTCTCGGGAAGACAAGCTTTTTTGGGAGCACTCTGGAAATACCATGTGGCCTTGATTGAGAGGGGAGGAATGTCCCACTGAAGAAATCTGTCTGTGCATCTCCAGCAGAGCAGGTTCCTGCTTTTCTCTGGCATCAGGCAGTCAGAAATACCCACCCAGCCAGATGCTTACTACATTGGAAATTAAAGGAAGAGCTTAAAGCTAAATCTACAATGGCTTATGTATCTCCATGCTATCTGAGATGTCCTGTCCTCTCCTGTTATTCTTCCCAATTCCTTTCCCTTGCAACTTATTTTAAATTACCTTGCAAAGCTCTTGGGAAGAGGGTGAACGTCCCTCTGTGTATTAGCTCGGCTTTATGTGTGAATTTTGTGTTGCTGGTGCAAGTACTGCTACGGTAATACACACACATATAAAAGACCTCTCTTAATAGGACAGCATTGACTTCCTCTGCAAAAGTTCAAAACAAAGACAGCAAAATATGCAAAATTACAAGGTCATATACATGTGTTACATTTTTAATTTCCCCATGCTTTTTCTGTGCTTGTGACAAGATGTGTGAATTTATACAAAGCTCTGATTAGTACTGGATGGTGAGAACTGGAAAGCTTTATGAGAACACACATTTACAATTTTATCTGGAGGTTCCTAAAGATAATGAGATAAACTTAATATTTTTTCTTCCCTTGTGCTTGGCTTTTCAATAATACTACCAACGTATATTGTACAATGCACAGCATTATGTGTAGAAACTCACTGCAAAGTAAGGATGTTAGAAAAATAAGATATGCTATATTTAAAGAAATATAATTTTGTTTCTTTATGCTTTTGACAATGGTTTTGAAAAGAGTGTGCATAGCCTCTGAGTAAGGAACTTGCATGACTTTTTTAGTGCACAAAAATCACGCTGTGTAGCAAGATCCATATTAACTGATATGCCTGACATTCCACTGAATGCATTGCCAAAGCGTTTCACTGAGGGGAAGCCCTGCTACCTGAAGCAGGGCTACCAGAGAGATCCATTCCTTCAGTCAACACCCAAGGTTTGATTCTGCTGCCTGGTAGCACAGATCAAGATTGTGGCATTATCTTTTCTTTGGCCTGACCAAAAAAATCCACCAAAACCCCAGAAGGTATACTGAGATAAAACAGGTATTTTCATGAGGTTGCATTTATATTACTCTGTAACAAAGGAATTTTTTTCTGAGAACTTGTTTTAAAACCATTGAAAAGCATGGGAAATGACAGCCTAGGTTCATAAAGTTGTTAGTGCTGGTGGTAACAATGCTGAGGTAATAAGTGACCCAAGATAAGATGGGGGAGGCTTCATGCCAGATGTCTCCTTAACTAAGGGGACATGAATCCTGTCCCCTTTCTGTCCTAATCATTTTATAGACTGTTCCCAGTCACCTCAGCTCCACAGCAGTGGCCACAGCAGCCCTCTATAAAAATGTCTTCAAGTAGAAAAATTAAAATGTAAATGGAATATGACATTGAATAATGTAGTAATTTCATTTTTGGAGTAAAGGGAAAAATACGTTTCTTAAAGAAACTTCAGTCTAACAATCTAGGCCACCAAGGGCTCTATACTAATTTTGATTTTTGTATGTTAAGCAACTTTCTGAAAAAACTATATTTAGCAAAAGTGGGTATTTTTATGCTCTGTCTAAACCAGGACAGGTTACCCTTTAATTCTTGATCTGCATTGTCTCATAGGCCTAGAATAGTCCTCAGGCCCCCATAGGGCAGGAAGTGCTAAGGAGATTATTTGAGCTGTCCATGGTGGGAAAAAGCAAACATCATGTCTTGCTAAGACTGCCATCACCAACTTGCCCAGCGTAGCCTTATCCTGCAAAAATGAAGTGCTAGAACCCTGAGAAAGCTGCTGCCTGCAAACTGGTCCCAAAGCTTATAGGAGACTCTGATATGCAATTTGCAGGGTGAGGATATTTTGGCTACCCCTGATCTCGAACAATTTGTTACTGCTTTCCTTCCCACTGAAAAATAGATGCTTTGGATAGAAATGTATAGGAATTGCTGCAGACAGAAATTTTCTCCTGCAAGTCTTTTGCTGCTGCATGCCAAGAGGATGAAGCAGACTGCCCTCATGTTGGCTCAATACACCACCTTAATCCACAACCTCACACATACGGCATTCTGTCAGACCACCTTTTGTTCATTTGAAGGAAGATGAAGGATGTGATCTTTCCCTCTTGTGCTTTTATCTTGGTTGGAACAAGGGAGTTTATTCTTGTCATCTCCCTCTGATAAGCAACAAAACATAAACCACAGGACTTAGAAAAAGCTGAAAAAGAAAAGCTGAGAAATGTAACTGAAAAGAAAAACAAAGGGCTGTCTGCTGCTGAGACTGCAGGTAGGCAAAGCTGGTGGGGTGCCCCATGCACAACACACCCCTCTGGGCCTAATGGATGCAAGTAAAGTGAGAAGAGAGTAGCAAAAAGATGACAAGGATGTCTCTCTCCAGTTCCCTTTGTTTTAGCATTCACCAGGCACCCTCTGTGGTGCCCAGATCTGTATCTAGATTTAAAAAAAAAATAAATTCTATAGCTTCTTAAATTATTGTTATTAAAAAAAAGAATGGTTTTGCCTAGTCTATTTCAACTGCACCTGGAGCTCTGTATAGATTTTAGCCCTACTATTTTAAGATCCAAAATACCTGATCTTCTAACCTGCAGTGTCTTTTACTAACAGACTGCAATAACTTTGTCATTCCAACAGTGTAGTACAACAGTGACTGCCACACGTTTCTTCAGTCATGCAGCTAGTTGTAGCACTGCTGATATTAGCTACCGAGAAAGCTTCAAGCTGATGTGCAATCATGCTAATTAGGACTAGTTTACACATCAACTAGCTTACAACTTGTAGAAACTCGTATCAAACCCAAAGACACAGGAGGTCACTCTCTTCCACTGGTAACAGCTTCTCTAAGCTGTCTTTCATAAATGACTGTTTATCAAGAGCTGCCTTCTGTATGTGCCTATTGATATTTGTTTATTCATCACTGTAGAATATTGATGTGCAGATATTAGTCTCAGAAGGAAAGAGTAAATGAGTGATGCATATTGTTTCTTTACTGTCTGCCTCCAAGTCGTAAACCGAGTGTTTTTCCAGCTTTAATTAGGAAAGAGTAAAGTGATAGGATTTGTTTCATTTCTGAGAACACAGGACACTATTTTTTGGAATGAATTTAATTTTTTAAGACTTGAGTAGTTTGTAAAGGTGATGTACATCAGGAGTACTAAGGTATTACCAATGGCTCTCTGGCTTAGAATTTGCATGGAAGACAGACAAGCAAATTGAAGGTGATCACTAAGTGTCATTTAAGCTGTAATGCAGTCTCCTAATAAGAGTATATATCGATTCCGTGCAATGATGACTGCTGAAACAGATAATACTGACATATCTAGAAAACTAAAGCAATAGGAAAGACGGTATTGTCACATTATTCATTACTATTATGCCTTTTTCCAAAGGAACCACACTAGGAAAGTAAGATGGAGATAAGTAGAGTTTCAACATAATTTTGGCAATGATAAGAACATTTATGTAGGACATTTCATTCAAAAAAGCTTTGCACCCAGAGATTTTAATGAACTGCATACACCAGACAAAGGAATCACAGAAACTCATCCATTTCGGAGGAAGAGCCCAAGCAATTCTACAACAAACATAAAGGATGAGCTGTGTAAGTCAGCCTCTCCAGCTGATACACAGGACTTGCTGCTTACACTGACTCAGAGTCAGTGTAAGCAGCTGTCCCCAGGGCAGTGGGGAGAAGCTGGGAAATGCAAGGACTTTTTATGTGGGTCTTGGCGGGGATGAAGCAAGCTGGAGTTTGTCAGTTTTCAAGCAACTGCTGCTGTAGGAGCTCCCACAAGATATGCCTGCCCCCACATCTCAGATGCACAGCCTCATGTGCCCTTGTTATAGCAAGCTGGGTTGGACCATACCTGTTCCTGTCCCTCCCCTGTCCTTGGCTGCCTGGCTGGGGCTCCCCCACCACCCCTCATGCCACCCACCATTCTCACACCTGCCAGTGCCACTTCCTGACACCCCAGCAGCTCTCAGCAAGCTGGTACCCCACATCACCTGAGCTTCTGCAGATGTACAACAGTTACAGCCAACAGACCTTCCTGCAGTTTTCGTAATTAATTGATCTTTATTGTCACTTGTGCAAGAAGTACAGAGACTTCAGTAAAGAGGGAGTGGTGCCTGGAGTGCCTGTCTGAATATCCTCAATGCTCCTGGACTTTCTCAAAGACCAGCTCTCAACTCCCACAGCAGCTGTGCCCAGGGGAGCCAGGCAACAGTGAGGCTGATAGCCAGACCTCTGTTTCTTGTGCACAGGCCATCTCTTTTACAGCTGTAGGCAGCCAGCAGACCACAAGGGAGTTCATTCCTCACAAGTTCTTGACCATAAGGACATTCTCATCTGATAGTTTTAAGAATGCTGGCATTTTGAAAGAGCAGCAAAAGATGTGCTTTAAAAGGCTACAGCCTAATTGCTGTATGGCTCAATCTAATTGCTAACATACATACACAACAAATGACAGAGGCAAAACACTGATTCCTTAGGGATTTTTTTCAGGAATCGCTGTGAGAATACAGCCTGGTGGCCCTGCACACCTTCTTCTTTCTGTGTGGAGATTGAAAACACTTTGATTTTCAATTGCGTCACAGTGAACTTGTTTTATTTTACCTATCTCACACTTCCTGGGCTGTACAGAAAGCAAATCACAAAACACGAACAAGGTATTGGACATATATCCTTTTCCACTTTCAGCTTAAGAACTCCTGGCCCCACTGCAGCCACTATTAATAAATATTAATTTACCTTTCACTGACAGCTGATAATGTGTATGTAAAGTAATATATGCAAGTGTCCCCAGAAATGCCAAGGCACTGGAAAGAGTTCAAAAAGTTTATTTAGAAGGCCAGGACACAAGAAGCTTACAAAGTACAGTTTACACAGCGGGCCCCAGGGAGAAAGAGGCAAACCTGCTGTTCGCTTCATCATCACTGGCCCCCCTGATTCTCCCCAGGCTGCAACGGCCCTGTAGCATTTCTATACGTTCTCTCTCTCTTCTCACATATCAGAGAGAGAGGCTGAGAACTTCTCTTGCTGGGCGGGGGGTAGGAGGGGGGGTGGGGAAGAAAGCATTGAAACTGCCTTTGAGAAAGAGTTACCTTTTAAGCAGAAAGCCTTCCTTTCTTTAACAGGAGTTCCTAGCTTCCATTACAAATTCTTCCAGGAAACAAACTACCCCTACAGTGTAGAAGTGTCATTTTCCTTGATGTACGCCACCATCCTCCAAATGCACATACTTCCTTGTGCACAGAAGTGTGCCTTTCTCACAACACCTTAGTTTTGCAGAGCCACTGCTCTCAACAAAGAATGTTGATCCAGGTCCTATTGCTTACTGTTAGCTTATGCTAACAAAAGAAATGAACTAACTACTGCACACCCCATAAATAGCCTAGAAGGTGTATTTTAGATACTTAGGGTACTGCTGGTGCCTCATTTTCTGTGGCAGCAGGGCCATTTTAACAAGTTCCTCACCTCTAACTGCAGCTCATCATCTGCAGATGATGGGAAGCTACCATGAATGGCATCAGTGGCATTAAAACACCTGCAAATGAAAAAAAAAAAAAAGAAGCAGATTTTAATGTCTTATTTTTGTTTGGCTGGTTTTTAAACCAGGATGATTTGACTGTTAAAGTAATTATGGCCTCAGCCTTTCTGCATTCCACTAGTAAGCAAACTGCGTGAATTCCTGCATTTTTGAAGGATGAAATGAATATTAGTTCATTTGATCTGCAAGAGGGAAATTGGTCCTACAAGTACAGACTTCAAATCAGGTGAATTCCCTAATAGCATGTATTGAGATTTTGCACATAAAAAAAATAAATCTAGGTTTAATTAAGCTGCGTAGTGTGTTTTCTTAAATATTTTAATAGATTAATAATATTTGAGGGTAATAAAATAATCATGGTGGAACGTAATAATGTCCCAAGCACTGAGGGAATAAAAGGTATGAAACTTATTAAAATGTAATCATTGAGATATTACCTTGTTACTTGCATTTCAATATCATACACATACTTTATCATGTAGGTTAAAGAGTTCTCAGTGATAGTTACTGGGACTTGTTTGTTTTAAATTAGCCCCAGAAGGGTTTTCCTTATAATCCTTTTATAAAAAGGAAGGATATTAAATATTTCAATTACAATAATTCTGAAGTCTAATGTAAATTCAAGAAAATTAAAAAATATCAATTTAATTTCAGGAAAGTTTCATGTTCATGAAATTTAATACATATTTCTCCTTCATTCAAGAAGATTGAATGTAGAAAATAGTAATTTTACTGTAATTTATGTATACAGTTTTGGAACAACATGCCAACACCTGTATTAGGCAATTTACCTAAGGAAGTACATAAAGATAAATAATAACAAAGAAGCTTTTGTTTAAAGTTCAACTGTTATATATGCTTCAGGTACTTAAGTATTGTGATTTCCGAGCTGGAATAACCATAAGGTATGTCTGAGTAAAGGATGCAGCCTCCTAACCTAAAAAGAAGAATTAGCATAAGTGGAGTGGTTAACAGGTCACAGATTCTCTAGACACTTGGACAAAATCCTACAGATGTAGGTCCAGTTACAGCAGGTCAGTCATTACATTCAGTAAGTACTTAGGTATCTGTATCATCATGGTCTCATATTTCTCTGTGCTTTGGCAAATATAAAAACAAATTCAATCACACTGCAAAGTAATATATTACCTAGCATGTTTACCTGTGTATTCTAGGTGAAGGCTTCACATTAAACTCTCTAAATACTGCTAACAGATTGTGAATTTTCAAGTGACTTTTTCTTTCAACTTTTACAGCTTCTGATGATGAGATTTAATGAACTATTGACCATTGTTCCATGTTATACAGCTTTTTACTATGAAGTTTAGTGACCTTGCTTGATATTACCCATCTGCAGAAGCTTTGGAGCTTTATGTCAGTTTCTGATAGCAGTTCTCCATTGAACTGATAAATATAAAAACTTTCCTATAAACTAAAAAGCACAGGCAGTGGATTTGCAGCAATAAAGAAAACTTTTATTCTATGGGTTAGCAAGCAATGCAGTCAAAATAAGGCTGTAAAACCAGAATTACTCAATAGAAATCTAGTGATACATTTTTGCTAATAAAATCATGCTTAGGCTTTACATTATGACTCCAAGTAGATATGCCCACAGTATAACCCTCAGTGTTATGCAGAAATACTGAAAATAGTATTAAACATCTCTGTGCTGTCCTATAGTCTACAGCACAGACAGACGCTGAGCAAAGCCTGATTTTTACTGCAGTATTATTTGAGTTCAGGCTGACACCTCTGCACACTACATAGTTATCCTGCTTTCCTTTCTGCAGTTTAGTCCATAAACTAGAGATAAGAAAGTACAGAGAGTGGCAGAAAAAGTTCTTCCAATGGTACCTCCAAGGACAGTTAGCTGACATAACACAAATAATTGAACTGTGATAGCAGTGCTAAACTCAGCCCTGTTTTATGGCTGAGGCCACAGCAACAGCTCACCAAAAAATACAATGCCAAGATGTCCTTGGGCTTCCAGATCAGGTCAGCACAATCCTAAAGGCTCTTATGATTAGTGTCACCACTAAAGTGGTGGCTAGCACCTGAAGAAAGCCACTCCTACAGGCTTTTCCTCTTCTTTCCCCCTGCTAGGGAACCAACCTGTCTGATGTAGCCCACAACCACTCCCATGAACCCCTTAAATGTAGCAGAGCTGACATTCAGAAGATATCAGAAAACAGTAACTTACAGTAGTTTAAGGGTCTGAACAGTCCCATGGCTTTCTTGGACTTTTCATTTGTATCCCCTGCTATCCTTCTGGAGAAGACAAGTCATTCCAGCTCAGAATCTTCTCTGTTCTCTACCTCTCTGCAACCCTCAGCACAGGAATGTCAAGCAAAGAAATGTTTTAGGAAGTACCATCTAACAAGTAAATTAATATATCATTTTCATACATTTAGAGACAATTTTTAAGAAGCTAGAAGTGGAATTGGTAAAAATAGAACCAATGAAAAAGACCCTTAAGATCATCAAGTCCAACGCAGCACTGCCAGGCCACCACTAGACCATGTCCCCATGTGCCATGCCTTCATGTTTTTGAACATTTCTAGGGATGGTGATTCCATAACTTCCCTGGGCATCCTGTTCCAGTGCTTGATAACCCTTTCAGTGAAGAATTTTTTTCCTAATAGCCAGCCTAAACCTCCCTGGTGCAACTTGAGACCATCTTCTCTTGTCCAGTCATTTGTTACCTAGGAGAAGAAGCTAGCCCCCATGTTGCTACAACCTCCTTTCAGGTAGTTGTAGAGAGCAACTCTCCCTGAACCTCTTTCTCCAGTCTAAACCACCCCAGCTCACTCAGCTGCTCCTCATCAGATTTGTGCTCCAGACCCTTCATGAGCTTCATTGCCCTTCTCTGGACATGCTTCAGTACCTCAGTGTCCTTCTTGTAGTAAGGGGCCCGTAACTGAACACAGGATTTGAGGTGTGGCTTCACCAGTGCTGAGTGCAGGGGGACAATCACCACTCTGGTCCTGCTGGATGCACTATTGCCAGGATGTCACTGGCCTTCTTGGCTACCTGGGCACGCTGCTGGACCATGTCCAGTAAGTAGGGAGAAAAACGTGGTAATGTTCTGAAAGGTGCCTCTGTCCCCTTACAGGGAAAGGCAGGAGGTAGAAGGATTATGCTTGAGGAATATCAGTAGGGCTTGTTGAGATAGAGTAGAAGGAGGTTGCTGGACTTTGTCAAATAAGTTTTTTTTTCTGTGTCTGAAAGGAAGAAATTTTGTGTATCATCAAAACAAGCTTGTTGTAGGTTATTTCATGATACTACCATAAACATGTATTTCCCTCTAATGCTGTTTAAAGTAGCTTCTTAGGATTTGAATCTGGAATCTCTTTCCCTATTCACTGTGATTAAAGATTAGCCTATTACAGACATGTTTAATAGCTTGTGCACTTTACTATACTAAGTTTAATAGCTTTTGTAATGAAATAAATGAGGTTGGAAGGTTTTCTACTGAAGGAAAAAAAAAAGATAATTTTAAGAATGACTCAATGCCTGTTGAGTCAATTAAATTTTCCCATTAATATTGCCTCAAATTTTAGAGAAGTGGAGTATGTACATAAAAAAGAATATATTTATTTTATTGTGCTGTATTATTTACAAAATTCTTAAATAAAAGTAATCTTATATAATAATACATTAGCCTGTTTTAAAATATGTAGACACATAATCAGATTTTTATCTTTTTAGATAAAAGGGGAAACACACACTTCATACCCATTATATGTAGGGCCAAAGTATGCATCTCCAATTTAGACCTAAATGAAATGGTCAAATTTTCAGATGTGTTAGGAATTCATACATTCTTAGGCAGCACATTTCAAAACAGGACCATGCCACTTACCTGTTACAGAGCAGCCAAATTTTTCCAAAAATCTTTCAAATAACCATAGTTTTTCTCAAAGCAATGTGAATGCTGCCATCTAGCTACACAGTATCAGCATATCTGTAATCCAGTTCTGCTAGACACACACCTTTCCAGTTTCAGTTTGCAATAGATCAGAATAGAGATACCAAAATTCCACTTGCACTTCTGTCAATTTAAAGAGGTGATGGCAGCATTCATCATTTACAATAAATGATAATAAAATAAAAATAAAATAAAATACTGGTTTGCATGCTGAAAGGATAGAAACAACAAGGCTAAAATTGTTGCATCTGATGGTGAACAAATTAACAAATTCAGGATCTTATTTTTCAAAGGTTTATACATGCCCGCAGTTGAATGGAGTTAATAATTAAGTTAAAACATACATTTGGAAATTGAAGTCTAGATCTGCTTTCCAGTTTGAGATTCATCTACCAAAGGTCAGTATTTCTACAAAAAACTTTGTTTAACAAATATCCTTATTATTACGTTTGATCCATAAACTGGAAGAGTTTTATAGTGTCAACTGAACCCTCAGTATTCTCACTGTACTGTTTCAGTTTGACACAATACTGTTTGATGGTGGTGTCAGCCACAAAAACCAGAAGAAGTTATCTTGCATGTTCCCAGAGAAATTAATTTATAATGCAGGTGTCTGTTTCTCCCAAACATCAAAAGTGTTAAAAAAGTGTTTAATTATGGATGCAGTATGAGATACACTGCTTTCTAATTCTGCACTTTCAGTTTTTCATTTTTAATCTTCTGTTAGCAGACCCCACAAGAGCACTATGATCCCTTTCCAGAAAAGTTTTCCTTAGGCTGGACTTGAGGACTATGCTTGTAGCACCTCTGAAGGTAGGAAATGTTAAATCTGGGGTCCCATAAAATGGTCTAGGTTTCTGTGCTTACTCTGAAGATACCCCTATTCAACACAAGAATACAGCAGATTAGGGAGACAGCATTTAAGGATTACACACATGCAAATGACTGCTCGCAGTAAGGACAGGAAAAAACCTTGTACAAAATGTCTGCAGCTTGACAAGTGGTCAAATGCAATGCAGATATGGTATCTGGACCTGTATCTGTGTCTTCGAATTGGTAGAGCCTCCTCCTTCCCAAGGCAGTACTGTTGACAGCCAGGTTATTCCATGACCCTTTGGGAGTGGGCATCCTAGATGAGATTGTCTCAGGAGGTAGGTGCCTTTTCAGATGTTTCACATTTTGCCATCCAGGCTGTCAAGTGCATTACCCCTGCTTGTAGCTCAAGGCTATCAACACTGCACATACACGCTGAAGACGTGTTCTTGCACTTTAACGAGGTGCCAGTTCACTCTAAGGCCAGTGACTGGCATAACTTTAAAAAGGTGCAATATTACTTTTGTCAGACAGCTGTTATTGCCATTTCCTTGCTTGGGTTCAGGACAATTTATCTGCAAATGATTATGGAGTTTGAAGTCAGAAAAATGTTAATTATTATGGTGAGATCACCTACTCATCTACTACAGAAGTTTTTACTATTGTTACAAGCTGTGGAATAATTATTCAGTTGTACTCATGCAACAGTGATTTATTTTGCTTCCATCAGTGTTTCAGGGTCCGCTGACTAAAACCACTCTGTCTACGCAGCATGATTCTCATCAGATGTGTAACCAGGTTACAGTTATACTGACATTTGATTGAGTAAATAAAATTCAGTTGCATACTAGTAAGTATGGAGAATTATCTCATATTTTTTATTCTCAGCCTCACTCCCCCATGTTTGCTAACACTGACAGATCAGATTGAGATCCCTCAATGATTTTACTGTTTGTGATGTTTAAATAACTTGGATATATATATACATGCTTATATACCTAAATACATACATATGAAGATATATTGCCGAGCTTACGTAGAACTTAAATACAGGAGATAGCTGGTAAAATTTTTTTTGTGAAAGTGTAAACAAAATTAAGCCCACGGTGTTTGTTAAGATTGAAATCACTTACCACAAGTGGAGTTAGCATTTACAAATGAGGTTGAAGACTTGCAGCATAAACATACGGTTTACATTTTACAGATTCAGGTGAGCAGAAGGAGTTTATTTCTATACCTATAGAAGGGAACAACGTGTAGTGATAGCAGTTCATCCCTCAGTCTAATTCTGACTTAAAGCAAAAGTACTAGGGCTAATATAAATTCATGGGACATACAAGCTGGCCTCTGAGGGGGGCTGATATGGCAGAGCAGCATCTGGTGGAAGCTCAGAGTACACAGCCAGGCGGCTTTGGTGCACACTTGACCAGCTAATCCTTCCCTCACTTGTGACACTACTGTGCCCTTTACTGACTTCTGGACCTCACAAGGCCTGCTCCCACGAAACAGTGTCGGTAAAGATACCCCCTGCATGCTTAAAAACATAATTAAAATGTCCCTCTATTGACTTGCAGCACTGCTTCAGAAGAGAGTGCCACTTTTCCTCACAAAACTGGTTTTTATTTCCTTGCAAATCTTGCATATATGCACATAACGTAATTCAGTGACATCTAGCTAACTGAGCCCATCCTACCATCTGTTTAAACAAATGTTTATGGCACTCACCAGTCCAAACCCTCATCTGGCTGCACATTACTTCATATACAAACATCATCCTCACTATGTTATCGTCACTGGTGTTTGAAGAGAGGAACTCTCCCTGATTGTGTGGACAGCTTGTCTCTCTTCCAGATTGCTCTCTGTTTCTTATCAGCAGGAAAAGAAGTGAACAGTAGACATTTGGAACAGAGAATTCCTAGATAAACATTATGCTAGAAACTACAATGTATGACAAACTTCCAGAGAAACTTTGGAGCTAAATGAAGGTAAGAGGTAAACCCATCTGCCAGGGCAGTGATGGACAAGGCTACCCACTATCTAAACACAAGGTTTATTTTGAATTTCCTATGGTCTGTGGTCCTGAGTGTGGCAAAGGTTGATTCACAGTCAGCATGCACATGACAGTACCTGAGAAAGCAAGTTAATGGGCCTCAAGAGGGCTGGGACCCAACAAGTTTTGGAAGAGATAGCTCAGGTAAAGAGCCATGCACCACAGAATGCACCTTTGCTAGATTTAACCTGGTTAGAAATTTTCCATGTGGAATCCAAATGGCAGAAGATTTTTAGCACTGATTATCAAAGTTGCAAAGCAATAATATATGGCCAGATTATATTCAGAAATTCTACCAGCTGTTTCACCAAGAAGTTGGAAGTTTCATTGATAACATGAGTATTCATGTTCTAAGGCAAATGCTGGAAATTTACTGAGATAATTTTTGGGTTTTTTTTTCACACTAGCAGCGCACAAATGCAGCTCCCACAGCCCAGCACTCGGGGTGATAGCCATCTCCACCTTGTCCAGGCTGGGAAATGAGCTTCAACTTGAGACAGCCACCACAGGATCTCTCCAAGCAGTGCAGCTCATCGTTTTGGCACAATTAAAGTCAAAGTCAAAATGAAATTTGAAAACATGACATGAAATGGAAGACTTCTAATTTTCAGAATGACAGCTTTTAGGGCTTGTTTTTCCACTTTTGGATACTGGTATCAATTACATATGGGTATTACATTTGGGTATATGTGCTTTTGTATACACATTCACACACACAGCTAATGAGTTACATCAAAGATGAAAAGACTACATGCAGTCAAATTACTAACTCAATTTGTCACAAAGGCAAAGCCACTTGGCCACCGAAAAACAATAGAAAAAACAACACTGGCTATCACTGGGGCTATACATTAGTTTTCAGTTTGACACACTGGTGCTTGATGATGGTGTGAGCCACAAAACCCAGACAACAGAAGTTATTTTCCGTGTTCTCAGAGAAATTAATTTATGGGGAAGTGAAACAGACATGCAGATATCTGTTTCTTCCAAACATCAAGAGCATTTAAAAAAACAGTTTAATTATGGATGGAGTATGGGATGCAGTGCTTTCTAATTCTGCACTTTCAATTTTTCATTGTTAATCTTCTGTGTAGCCTCCCCCAAAAAAACCCAACAAAACAAAACAAAACAAAACAAAAAAACCACACCAAAACAACAACAAGAAACAGGATAAATTGCATGATTCACTATCATTTATGAATTGTAGGAAATGCCAGTGTAACACCCAGGAAGGCGCTCTGGGTGGGGCACGAAGGCGCTCCCCCCCCTCGGTGCCAGGCCCCGCACCCTCCGCCCCGCCCCGCCCCGCCGGGCCCGCTGACGCCGCCCCGCGGCCCCGCCCGCTGCCGCCTGACCCGGGGGGCGGTGGCGCAGGCGGGGCTCGCTCGGCTCTTCTCTGCTCGGCTCAGCGGCGGGGCTCGGCTCGGTGAGCGCGGCCGCGGGCCCTCCCGGACCGGCGGGGCTCCCTGCGGGGCCCGTGGGCGCAGGCGCTGGTTCCGCTGGAGCGGGCGGGGGGCGGCGGGACGGGCCCGGAGCGGGCCGGGGCCGGGCAGGCGCGGGGAGCCCCGCGGGGCGGCCGGTAGGGAGGTGGTGGGAGGGAGAGAGGGAGGTGGGGAGAGGCGTGATCAGGGCAGGTTGAAGTAGCCGTGATGATAAATAATGTATGAAGTGTCTCATTATGGAAGCGAGAGGTTATATGTCAGAATACTTAGTATAACCGCTCCTTGTATTTTGTCTTTTAAAGGATTCGTGTTAGACAGTTTTGAGTTGTTTGAATGTGTAGAAATGTAGGCAGTGATCAGAAACTGGCAGGCACACAGCTAATGAAAAAGTATTAAATAGCTACCTTATGTAATACTAAATTTTCCATGATGATGTTGAAATCTTTGGTCGCGGAATAGTAGGCAGTGTTGTTGTACTTCGGTGCTCTGAACGATGCTGGGGCTGGGCATTATCTGCCCGACTGGTTTTTCACTTTCCCTTTTAGAGAAGTGCCAAGTAGCCTAAAAGCTCTTCGTTGAAAGCATGTGATGGAGATACAGACCAAGGAGTCGGGGAGGAAGTTTATTTATTTGGACATAAACAGCTTGAGACAGCAGTAGTACTGAGAAGAGGAAAGTTAGACATGCTGGCTGCGTGAATGTAGGTGCTGGGATACCAGCCTGAGAAGGTGTAGGTTGAAATGTCAGAGGATGGGAGTTTCATGAAGTATTTGTTAATTTTAAGAGTAAGAATAACTCCTGTGGCAGATCACTGACTTTCTCTGTTGTCTAGTCTGTGATATCGTCTAGCCTTAGGTGCTTAAAAACTAGCTGTAGGCAGCACTTAATGAAAAATTTAAGGTCTTCTTAAATTAATTTAAATAAATTAAAAGCATAAAAAGGTAAATTTATCAGCCAGTACCTGGTTTGTATTGTTTTATATTCTGCATAGCATTTGTTCGAATTCCGTTTGTTCTTTAAATTCTTGGAAGTTACTAGTACTTTTTTAATTGCTCCTTCCCTACAGAAATAAGGCTTAAACAATTCTGTCTGCCTGGTAGTTCTCCTTAATGAGTGACTGATAGAAAACAGTTGACAAATAGGAAAAGCTCCTGCATTAAGGGTGGTATGGGGTTTTGTTTGTTTGTTTTGCGTTTTCCTCCCCTATACCTCCCATGTTTCAAAATTAGTGAGTTGTAAAGAGTCTTACCGCTGTCAGTCAGAATGTTTAATCCTCTTAGTAAGTCTTAGGCTTCATGTTAACCTTGTGCCACTTCTTTAATGAAGTCGGTTTTGCTGCTTCAGAGGAAGGATGGTTATCCAGATAGTTGAGATGTTAGCTTACAATATCAAATTCAAGTTTCCTTGTTGAACTGTAGCCTCCCTTGGTCAAGACATTTAAAACCACAGACTATATCTGAACTAATAAAAGAAAAAGGGCTATGGAATGAGCTAAAGCACTGGATTGATCTGTGATTGTGTACAGTGCCCATTAGCTCTTTTCTTAGCTCGGTTTTGGTCCTGCCTTCTCCAAGACAAGTTCCTCTAAATCTTATTGAGCACTAAGTAGTATAGATCTGGGCCGATCTGAGCTGGCCACAGGACCAAAGGTTGGCTTGCAGTGCTCTCATACGCACTTTGCGTTAAAACAGGGGAAATGAGACTCTGCACTGTGCAGAAACGGGTTGCGGAAAAATACTAAAGTATGCAGGACGCTTAAATACTATATTAAGATCATACATTGAAAATAGTAATGGCTGAGGATATTCTTTGCATACGATCAGGTTGCTACTTCGATGTCCTGTTTCAGAGAATACTTCTTGTTCTGTTGTGAGGGAGCAGTTAGGTATGCTTATTTTATACCATCCATTATTAGTTTTAATAAGTTACTGAGAATGAAATTCAATTCTTTGGGCTTTTTTTATTCATGTTGTGTTTAACTTAAAATCTGCTCTGAATTCCTACCTCTATTTCCAAGTGCTTTGCCACCCAAATGCATAATTTGGTAGTAACTACACTGCACATATACTGCAAATTTGGGATGTTTGAGACAATCAGAGATGAGTTGCAACAATCCCACTTTTCCAAATTGCTGAGCCAGCTTTTGTACCTCCATTGTGCACTACTGCTGTGTGGACACTGATCGTGCTGACATCAGTGTTCTCTTACAGACCTTTTCTGGTGTTAGTAAAGACTGAGCTTTAGCAAGAACAGTGCTGCTGACAGTATGACAAGTGTACAGTGAATAGTAAATTAATGAACTATTAAATTGAAATGTAGCTATGACTTCAGGATTTTACTTGATGTCTCTTCTTGTTATATTCTAACAATCACTAGCAGAAGAATTATTTGAAATCCGTAAATTATCTTTACTTTAGCCTCACCCAGAATAAACAAATCAATAAACATGGGGCAAAGTAGACAATGGAATTGCAGTTGTGTTCACACAAATGATTGTTTACTTGAAGTCTTAAGAAAGGACTTTATGCAGCATTGGGTATACAAGCACTTAAAGTCTCAAATCACTAAATTTTGCTTATATAGAAGTAACTGTGATATTAGACTAAACTTTCCTTTCTCAGTTTTCTAAACATTTTCTGTGTTTGCATACTTACAATTCTCAAATCAGAGGTCTTTGCTGTCAAACTGCTTTTCACCTTTATACCCTTCTTGAAAAAAAAAGTGAATTTTTCAGTAGTAAATACAAGCACTGACATAGATGATGTAGTTGCCAGGGTTTTTTTGGTAGCAAATAATTCAGTTAAGCATCGTCTAAATGGTTCATGTATAGATCATAAAATATTTTGCATGATTAAGTATAATCTTTTGTGTAAGGACCCAGCTATACTCACAAACTTGTGAGAGTTCTTTCCAATTACTTTCACTATAATTGTTTGCTATCATGTTGGTCAGAAGCATGCTTATAATGTCTGAACTTGATGTCCTTGGAGGTTATTAAATATGCACTTATGCCAGTGTGTAAATCGAAGATGCTGATCCTGTTGGCAGTAAGCGACTGCAATCCATTGGAAAAATCTCCTACAGCCCAAGATTCATTTTTCTGCTACGTGAAGTGGAATGAACAGTGAGCATGATGGCTTGAGTCACTGCTGACCTGCTCCACGTGGCCTGCCTTCTCAGGCCATCCGTCTCATATTGCTAGCTATGTCTGTCTGTCGTTGGACTGAAACCACACATCTTGTCTTTCGCATGACATTGGATTCTGTCACATCATAAGAACAGATGTGTTCCAGATTACATGGCATTTCTGTGTGACTAGAGATGCATCAGTCACAGAAGTGCTGTCTGCATTTTGATTACAAAGGGTGTGGGAGTAGAGCACAGCATTTCATCTTTGTCTTTTTAAAAATCTTTTCATGACCTGCACTTGCTAAGTTTCTCTAGTTTTGCTGCAGTAGAAGAAGGTTATTTTCCAGATTATACATATATATATTTTTTTTTTTTACTTTGTTGATAATTAGACTAAAGCAAGAAGAGACATTAAATAAATTTAAATGCAGGTGCTGTTTTGGGATTTTATTAAAAGTTTGGGTTTCAATACTTCTTTTTTCTTTACTGATTTACTTCCTTCTTTTCATCCATTATGTTTGTGGAGACTAATCCAATCTCTTAGCCTTTGTTCTATTGGCTTGATAAGCCAAACCTACATATCTTTTGGAAAAAGTGATCGATTCATCAGGAAAACAATCAGTAACTTTCTGCACACTTCATCCTCTTCCAGTGCAGCTTCCTTGAGTGTGGCTCAGCATTGTGTGAGTTCTCACCAGTGCTGCACACGGGGGCATCAGTGCTTCTGTATGCGCAATGGAAGTGTTTTTATTTGTGAACTTGGATTTTACTTAACCCCATGTTTTCTGTAGCTTCATATCGTGATTGACAGATGTCTCCTTTCTTTCATCCATCTTACACATGGAATCATGGTTTTACTTTAAAATATATGCTTTTCAATTTCTATATAGTACGAAATTTTTGTGGTTCATGGTACAGTCTTTTCTGGTATAATTACCTGATTTTTCTGAATTGACAATGCCTCTCATGGCTGCCAGCAAAAAAACAGATCACTGGCATTTTTTATGTTGTATGTTGTAAGCACTATCTTAGTCCAAGAATGATTTGTATTTTCTGCATTTGGCCAAGACTGACAATCTGCATACCGTTAAAACAATGATTTTACACAGTTTAGAATTCAAATAAACCTACCATATTCTTTTCTGCCTTTCAGTTGTTGAAATACATGAGGCAGTTTGAGGAATACATTCCAAAACAGACCTAGAATCTGCAATCTTCTGTACATTTTTATACTTTCAATTTTTTTTCACCTTGGGAGCAAGAAGAGTAAATGGAATTGTCTTTTCCCACTCTATAAACACTGTAAAAGAAATAAGTAATTCTGTGTTTTCATTCTGTAAAGCACAGCTTTAACAGTTCAAAGTATTTCCTAGTTCTGTGTGTTGATGTTAGTTGAAGTTGATCAAGATTGGTTTAAATCTGTTGAGTGCTTTCTCTTAAATTATTCAAATAGAAATGTACTGTTTGTAAGTTCAGCCTTTATTTAAATAGACAAAATGTTAGCTGAATTTTTTAATACCTTAGAGATGTTTTTGGAAAAGTTAGATTTTTTTAAGTTATTTGTTTACTCCTCTGTTTGCTACTGATCTTTAAGATGAAAAATTTAATATCAGGCATGTCCATGTTCTTCTGATGTTTAACTTTTAAGAAATAAATGTCCTTGATGGAACTAGATTTGATGGGTTTAGATTCCTTGCTCTCTTAGAATCATGTCAATCTGAATATTATTAGGAGATAACCATAATATATCAGACACTGTCCCAAGCAAATAGATAGATTTCCGCTAATACATGCAGTATGTTCATTATTAAGAGGACATTTTATTCGAAGGTAAACACTGTGTGGCTTTATTGATGAATATTTTTATTGATTTTTATTTTATTTTGCAGTAATGGAACAACTGCAGGATCCAGTTATGCAAGAAGATGCAAATATTAAAGCTATTAATGAAGAATACAGGAAAGCCTTTATTTTTATCAATAAAGGGCTGAATACAGATGAACTGGGTCAGAAGGAGGAGGCAAGAAGTTACTATAAGACAGGGCTTGACCACTTGCTCCGAGGAGTTAGCATTCCATCAGAGGGTCCTGCCTGTGTAGGTTCCCAGTGGGAGTCTGCCAGGCAAATGCAGCAGAAGATGAGGGAGACCCTGCAAAACGTTCGTGCTCGACTCGGCAGTCTAGAGCAAAACACCCCACCTGTACAAGCAAGTCCTGCTACGATGGATGGCCCTACTGGGGTGCCCAGGTTATACCCATCCATTCCATCCAAAGAAAAGCCAGAAAGACCTCCTGCCCCTAATTATCTGTTTGCACCAAGTCAGCCATCTGCACCAGATGGAAGTGTTGCAGCTGTGAGCCAGGGGCAAATTCCAGCTATGAGTCCATCCTCTGGAAAACCTCTCTGTCTGCCAAACGAAGCACCTCCTGCCTATACTCCTCAAGCTACCAATGGCCATTTCACTGTGTCTTATGGCACAGACTCTGGGGAGTTTTCTTCTGTAGGTGAGGACTATTACAAGTGTACTCAGCCACCTCCTCTGGAAAACCTGGGAGTGGATGCAGATGAGCTGATCTTGATTCCCCAAGGAGTACAGATATTTTTTGTGACTCCTGATGGGCAGGTTAGTGCTCCTTCATATCCTGGATATCTACGCATTGTGAAGTTCTTGGATACAGATAGTGAAGCGGCTCAGAATCATCCACCTGCATTTCTTCAGGTAACAGGAAAATAATTTTCTCCTTTAATTAAAATTTCAGGAACTGTCATAAAATTCTTAACAGGAAATCTTCTTAAGTTCTTGATCTTCAAAGCCTAAGTATCTTTGTGATAATATGAAGGATGTTGTAGATATTGCAGAAATGGTTTTCTGCAAGTATACTCTTTCATGACTTTTTCTGTGAGAAGTGTCTATATCTTCCCAAGGTTGTCAAATGCTGACTGTTCTAGTGAATCTCAGTTTCTAAAGGAGTTGACTGCATGTCTTTTCATAAAATTAACTTCTCTTTCCTCACATAGAAAAGATATGTTGATTCACGTATTGTAACATGTCAGTGTCAAATGGGGTTGCAAACTACCCACTTAATTCTCAATTAGTGATAAGGTATTGAAGTTAGGGCAGCTGATAATTTGGAATTTGAGAGCCCATGTTAATCCTGACTCTGAACTACAAATAAAAAAGATGCATTATCTGTATTTTTTCAGTCCTTGCTTCCTTGATGTGGGCATGTTCTCTTACGAACGTTGTGGATTCTGACTTTGGATCTCCTTGTTGCTGCTAAGATTGTCTGTTGGAAGTCTAATACAGAAAAACTGCTTCCTGGTTTTGGGTCTGCTGGTTCAGCTCCACCTATGTTAGCAGACTTCAGCAATAGGCCAGCGACAGCCATACATTTTATTTATCCTATCATACAAGCCTACCCTGAGTTCTACAGGATGGTACAGGCACTGTGAATCCTGACTTGTTTGGCAGTTCTTTTCACTGACTTCTATACCCGGGCCTCAAGACTAGACCTCAGTTAAGAGGGTACCTGCCTGAATTACGGTCCTGTGAAAATTAATATTTTCTCTATATTAGACTGTCAGAATTAATGAAGAGTTGTATTTCCAGAATCATGTGGGTTGTAGTTTTTTGGGATAGTTTTTCCTTTTTTTTTTTTTTTTTCCCAAGATGGCATAAGGCTTTTTATTTTTCATCATAGAATCACAAAATAGTTTGGGTTGGAAGGGACGTTAAAGGTCATCTAATTCCAATACCCCGGCCATCGGCAGGGAATTTTTCGCTAGAAACTTTACAGAAAATCAGGTTTGTGGTGCTTATCACTATGTTCTCTCTGTCTTGCTTCTTAAAACCATCCTTTGATTCGTTCATGTACTTGTCTTTTCTAGGTTTGTGACTGGTTGTATCCTCTAATGTGTAACCAGTCTCCTGTTCTGTGCTGCAATACTGGAGTCTACATGTTCCCTGACACAATGTCCCAGATACCAGGGTCCTATGTGGGAGTAGTGCTGTCTTCAGAACTTCCAGCAGCTGACAGAGAGCTGTTTGAGGATCTCTTAAAACAGATGTCTGACCTTCGAATCCAGGTAAATTTCTGGGCTTCTTGTTTATACCAATAAGGAGAGGTATAAATCATCAATATATTCTCACATTTACATTTAGTTGTGTAAAACTGCAAATTTTTGTGTCTTTTTTGGTAAGCTGACCAATGAGAGATAGATAAAGTAGCCAAGACTAAGCATCTTTGTAATGAAACTGTAGACCCTGTGAGATGGGAATACAGAATTTTTAAAATACTAATTTGTAAGCACAGAGCGTAATTGGAGACCATTTTGTATATTTTCTCAATTTTTCCAAAAGAGAACATGAAACCCAAAATAAAATTTGGGATTCAGAGAAAGCATGTTTTTCCCTGTTTGTGCACACACACATGCACACAAGCTTGGATGACACCATTCTTGGAATGTGATGCCCAAATGTGTTTACAGTTCAAAAATGTTAAGCTGCCTCAGAGAAGATCTGTGAAAATAGTGTGTACCTCAAAAATCTGCCTCTGATAGGATCTCAGATAAATCTGGTGCCTTATTGCAGTAAGGTATTGACAGGTAGGAAAAGGCCCCATAGTCTAACAAAGGTGCAATAACATACAGTGACTGGAAACAAGGTGCAAAATGTTACTGTAAGAGCACTGGAGCCCCATTTCAGGAAGAGTGGTAATCCTTAACTACTTAAGAGCTCATAGCAAGATTATGTGTTTTCATGAAAGAGGGAATTTTGTCGAATCAGCAAGAGTTGAATGGATGAAGGACCAGTTGATGATGAAGGACCAGTTTGGAGCATGCCCATGAGGGTGGAGTTCTGTTATGGTATAAATCCTGTTGAGGTCAGTGGGGAATTTCACTAGCACAGGTGGCCACTAATTTTTACTTAAAAGGGGAAAGTACTACAGAATTATGTGCTATTTCAGTGCAAGACTCAATGGATAAAATGCTGTAATTTTTCCTGCGTAGTAGGGGTTCAAACTGGATATCTCATTAGCTCCTTATTGTCCTAAAACTTCGTTTTTGTTAATGTTCCCTGATACGATGTCGCAGGTGCCAGGATCCCATGAGAGATTAGGGTTATCTTCAGAGCTCCCAGCAACTGAGAGAGCGCATTTTGAAGATAAATTTAAACAGATGTCTGGCCACAAAGTCCAGGTAAATGCCAGGACAGTGATTCCAAAATTTATAGTAAACAAAATAAAATAGTCATTAGAATACATGTTAGAACTGCTGATTTGATTGACAGCAGCAATGTTTGCTGTGTCCTGTGGCTGTTTTGGCTTTTTTGTTGTTGTTGTTGTTTTTTGGTTTTGTTTTGTTTTGTTTTGGTTGGTTGTTTTTTTGTTAAGAGCAATTTCAGTTCCTGCAGGCTACCACATTTTTCAAGTCAGAATATTTGAGGAGTTTTGAAAACTGTAATATAGCACAAATATTTTAAAGCCTAGTCTGACAGCCATTTAATGTGTCTGTTTTACGTGGTACTCATGAGGATCTAGTTGGCAACTATATTTAATATAATTATAGTACCGAGTCACCTGTCTTATTAGAGAATCCATTTCTGTTCCTTAGTATCATCCTTAGAAGTTGTGTTGACAGTTTTTCTATATAGTGACCCAAACAGTGGTGTAACTAAATAACATCTGGAACATAGTCTGGGTCTTTTAATTTTTTTTTTTTTTTGTTTGGTTGGTTTTTACCTTTAGCTGTTTATTGAGGTAATTTGGTCACATGCTGAAAACATTTCTTGAACACAAGATTTCACAGTGCTGTCAAGCAGTAATTGTGATATGTCAGTGATACAGTGTTAACCTTCTGGGTTGCAACCTTCCAAGTTTTAATCTACACTCTTCCGCTTATGTTGGTTTGCTTTTGTTTTACTGCAGCAGTCAGCTATGGGCAATACCCTGCTTTTATGTCCAGTAAATGTTCCAGGGGAATTTAGGAATTCCATGTAATAGCAAATATTCTGTATTGTGTATTGTGTTCTGCCTGTGGGTTTAATCTATAAATGCTTTCATTTAGACTCTTCTAAACTAAACAAAAAGTTTTTTTCTTTCTATTTAGCATTAACTAGCAGTGTTTTCAATCTTTGAAATGTTATGCATTTTAATTTATTTTTACATTGGAGAAGTTCTAAAAACAGAATCCTAACAAAAACCTACATCTATTACAATTTTTTGCTTTCTGTAATTGAAGTGTAATTATACATTGTCTTTGATCTGTGTAAAGTGATGTTACAACTTTTTAGGAACACTAAGCAGCCTGTGGTGGTGGTTGCTGTGTTTGAATGATTAACATCTATTCCAGAAACTGTAGTGTTTGACCATGAAATCACACAAAACCTGTCCACCCAGTTTTAAATAGGAAGCAGTATCATGCACAGCATGGTGTGTGCCTTGGCTGTGCCAGTCTGCAGAAGCATCAACAGCACAGAGCATGAATGATGTCCTTTATTTTTTAATTTGGGAGGAAAGGATGAGGAAAAAAAACCAACCAGGACAGCTGCATTCCTTTAGTGCAGCTGGATTCTCTGACCAAAGACTGCAGTTTCTATGCTGAATAACAACAAGTGGACTTCTCTCTAAGAAGATAAAAATGATAGCTGGACAAGTCTCTTACCTGTTTTGCTAGTGAACTTGTACTGTAAGTTTTCCCTACTTAGTTCCTTGACTGTATGTCTGTGTTGGCAAGCAAATCTTTTCATTGTAGCTAGATGAAGAAAGTTTAGGAGAAATGCTAACCTATCTGATAAACTTTTCTGGATGTGTAGCATTTCGGTGCAAAAGTAATTGTGTCTTAAATTTCCCTTGAGTTTCTGTACACTTACCCAAGGCCTGCACAACATTAGTATTATTTGATAATGGATGTTGTATGATCTAAACCAGAAATCTTGATGATATGCTGCAAACTAGATTCTCAGATGTTTGCTTTCACTTGTCAGCCTTCAGAAGCCTCTAGTGATGCAGTTAACTTGCCTCAGACGGTACATATCCAACCACAACCTGAAGGAGCAGAAAATCAGAAAGAGTTACCAGAATGGAGTGAGAAGGTTGCCCATGGCATCTTGTCAGGTAGTGTTGTCCTAAGAGCACTGTGTTCAATATAAACCTCTGTGAGTGACATATAAACAGTGTTTTGAACTTAATGCGTGTGTGTTGGTAGAAGCTGAGTGGTCAGAAGTAGTTGTTCACTAGTTCCAGTTGTGGTCATCTAAAGGATGCTGGATGAGCTTTATAAAAACAGTGCAGAATATATATCCATTGCCAACAGTCTTGTTCATTGCAAATCAATCTGGCTCCTCACGTGACACTGTTAGGATATCACCCCCTGTGACTCAGACCATTGTGACAGAACAATTTTACCCCTGTATGAGCAGTTATATTACAGCAGGCATCAGTTGTGATTTCTGCAGATAAACATGTGGGTTTTCTTCCTTGGAGAACCTTTGGAATATACTAATGACCACCAGCTTACTGTAATAAATATTACAAGGAGGGCTAGAGGGTTTGGTTGCATATTTTCATGAGTGTTAATATCATTGAGATGTGCTGTTCTGTCACTTCTCACTTAGCTGGGGCTTGGATATATATTAAAAAACTTATTATCTGTATTAAGCTGACATTTGGATGAAGGCTGTCTGTATTAAACTTAAATAAAATTAATTTAAAAAGCGGTGGTGTAGGAGCAGAAATTATTGTAGGATTCATGCTATCCCATTCAGGGAAGAGTATAAATGAAGACTATATAATCAGGACTGTTTCTAAAGTCAATGTTGCAGAGGTAGAGGAGTGATAGCTGTAGGAATCAAAATCTGTAAAATTGTACATTCTAAGAAAAGCAATTTTTACCTTTTAGGTGCATCTTGGGTAAGCTGGGGCCTAATGAAAGGAGCAGAATACACTGGTAAAGCTATTCACAAAGGAGCATCTAAACTGCGAGAACACATTCAACCAGAAGAAAAACCTGTGGAAGTCAATCCAACTGTAGCAAAGGGACTTCATGTAGCAAAACAGGCTACTGGAGGAGCTGTGAAAGTCAGCCAATTCTTAGGTAAAAATTTTCATCTCATAATATATATATATATTTGCCTTAAATAATAAATACTTTGTAAAATGAGAGCTAGTTTCTCTAGCCAATTAACAGGAGGAGGAACTGACCTGAAGAAATCCAGAGATCAGCAGTTTGTGCCTAGTTATCTCCTGCAACAGACATTCTTCAGGACTAGTATTTATTGCTTGACCTTGAGACATCTTTTTCTTTCCTAAATAGTCTGTATAGTCTTATGTTTGACATACTTTTGAAAGTTTTAGACAGTTAATTGAATATTGTCTCTCTTTTTTCTTAAGTTGATAACCATGTATTTTAAAAGCTTTACTGTCACTGTGTATATTTTAAACTCACACACATGAAACAAGTCTATTTGACTACATATAAATTTTCAGATAGGAATGGCCTGGTGTTCAGAGGTGCTTGGAAACCCTAACAGCTCTCAGTAACTTCATTTTGTTATTTAATTGCTTATAATGTTCATATTTACTGTCTAGTGACTCATCCAAGTTTTGAAGCAAATTGTTATAAAACAACTTTGAAGAGCTGGAATGATTGTAAGAAAGACTGCTACAGAAGACAAGCCAGGAAAGCAGCAGCTTATTCCCTATCTGCAGGTTCAGGATAACAAAGCAATAGAATCAGTTTCTTGAAATTTGAAGTGTGAGATGTGTATTTCTTTTAAAGCACTTTTTAGCCATAACACCAACCTTACTTTTTTCTTAGTATCTGAAGCTGTGCAGAATCTGAAAAATAAGGTTGCTCTGTATCAGTTGAGTACCTAAGTGTGGATTAAAGTCTGTCTTTCAAATAAGCATATTGAAATAGAAGCAACACTTAAAACTTCAGTGAAGCTTTCTTCTAATTAGGAGTAAAGATTTTAAAAGAAAGATGTTCTGTATTCTTACTAAATAATCTGCATGCCATTGTTTCATGGCAGTTGAGGGAGTGTGTTCTATAGCAAGCTGTGTCGGAAGGGAGCTGGCTCCACATGTGAAGAAGCATGGCAGCAAATTAGTTCCAGAATCCCTTAAGAAAGATAAAGATGGCAAATCCACTTTTGATGGTGCTCTGGTTGTAGCAGCAAGTGGAGTTCAAGGTAATAAAAGTTCTTTATACTTTTTAAAATTGCATTATTCTGAAGTTGTGAACTCAAGCTGATTGTTTTTACAGGGTTAGCAACAGTGTGGCAAGGTTTAGAAAGTGCAGCGAAGTGCATTGCTAAAAGTGTTTCAACTGAGACTGTAAAAACTGTCAAATACAAGTAAGTTATATTTTTATTGATTTTTACCTTCTGTGGTACATTGTCATTCTGTTTGAATAATGGCAAAAAAAGAGCTTATGAAAGTGCAGGGAAACTATCTGAAATACCTGCTGTGCTATAATTATGCAGCACATGATAAGGTGCTAAGTGCACAGTAATGAACATCTCCTGTAAGCAAAAATATGAAATGAGTGAATGACTGTGTGAAGTATTTTTTTAGCTCTCTTGTAGAATTATTACAGCTTCAGGCTGTGTCACAAGTAATGTTCAGATTTTTATCTTCGCTCTACAGTATAATGTCATTATGAAAAAAGTTACTGGTTTAAATCTCTTGGCTCTAATCCTGAATTTTTGCAAACTTAGCTAAAGTTAAGAAAAATGGAAGAACTTCATCTGTCAGCAGGTCTGGCTATAGTGAGGAGGTACAGAAAAAGAAAACTGTGTAAGGAAATCTAAGGCATAAATAGCAATAATAGGACAGCCTCGACTTGCAAAATACAGATGTTCTTCGAGAAAGATAGTGGGGGAAGAGGGAAGTGACATTTGGGATTAAGATGATGTTTCTAAGATGATGGAAAGATGAAAGCTGAGTGCATGTACTGGAAGATGGTATGGAGAATAAGGGAACTGAAATAATTGTGAAAGATAGGAAATGCACCCCTCAAAAAAAGTCAGTAGGTTTAATAGAAAGTGAAGAGTAAGCCAAAGCATGTAGGTTAAATGGAACAGGCGATAATCGTAGCAAAAGAGATATTAAAAGGGGTTGGCTGAAGGTGCATACAAGCTCCTAATAGAAGGTAACAAGATAAACATCAGCATACAGTGTTAAACAGATTTGTGTTCAGGGTTGTGTTGCGATGCATTTCAAATAGGAGGCCAGAGAGTGAAGTTCTAGTCAGTGGTGCTTTATTGCTAATGTTTGGTTTTAGTAGGTAGGAATGTCATGAGGTATTGTACTGGTACTCATTTCACATAAATTCAAACTAATGTTTTTGTTTTAGATATAAAACCAGAAAATATGGAGATGAGCAGACAACAGACACTGAAAAACAATAAGTAATTAAATGTTACAGCTAATTGCAATACAATGGAAAATTGTATTTAATCTTTAAAACCTATCTTTTAATTGTATTAAAATTCTATATAATCTCTCTTTGGAAGCTGTTTTTTTGTCATTGACAAAGATTTCTGCCATTCAAAATACCAGTGAATGAGCTAAATTCCCCTTTATGGAAACAAAACTAAAGGAGCACCATCCTAGTGTCTCTAAATCAAAAAAAACTTGGCTAAACCCTAGCTACAATACCTTTGGAATTACAGAGAGATGTTCATCATTTGCATGTTGATTGGAATTGGGGGAAAACATAGCTTCAGAAGTAATATTTCAAGTCCCATGCTATTGTCTTTTTTACAAACAATTTAAATGCAGTACATACCTCTGCACAACTTTTTTCTTAAAAAAAAGTTAAGTATGCAATTGAGACAGGCAAACTAAAAACTTAAAGACATTAAGAAGTTATTAGGTTTACTGTATTGTATAAACTACAGTCTTACTGTAAATGAGGTTACCTATTTTACTGATATTATATACTGGATTATGATGCTCCTGAGGAGAAAATAACTAATTAAATTGACAAATACTGCACTTTGCTGTGAGATTAATTCTGTGATCTACAGATCTAATGTTGGTGATTCAAGGGTGTTGCTCTATCAGAGAATTAAAAGCAAAACAAAAAGCCCCACTAACTCTTTTTATTCAGTTTCATTCTTGGTTCCAGCCATATGCTCTGGCTGCTGAACTGATAACATTATAGATTTTTGGATTCTTTGATATTCTGTGCTTCTCTCTGGCCTTATTTTGAGGTCCTCAAAGAATCTCTGGTCATAAAAAACATAAGGAAAAAGTGGCTCTGCTGACTGCTGGAATTCTGATGCTGCCAGGAATACTTCCCTTTGGTTTGTCTGACTGCAGTGCTCTCTGGGGAAATGTCTGGCTGCCTGGAACAGTTGGAGTTACTACTCTCACTGTATTCTTGTCCTCCTTCAGTATGTTCTCTCTGTACAGTTGAGTATATTAAGTAGTTAATTAATATGAGACTAATGACTTTCCCTTAAAGCATAAAGAAGCTGGACCCACACCCCATGGGAGAGACTAAAGGTTTTTATCACTTTGTAATTTTCATCATACCCTCAAGATAGCTTTGTCGAGCCTTTTGGGGTTTTGTATGATGCAGTACTGCAGGTGGGGTCTCACCAAAGCTGAGTAGAGGAGCAGAATCACCTCCCTCAACCTGCTGGCCACACTGCTTTTGATGCAGCCCAGGATACGGTTGGCTTTCTATATAGAGGGTATAGGAATATTATGTACGAAATTAGAGGTTATTGTACTTCTCTCCCCTTCCCTTCTTACGGTTCTATAAATAAGTCTTCTACTCTTCAAAACTAGAGAGAAAAGAGGGAGAAAAACTGGAAAGTTTAAGGAAAAAGGGCAGAAGCGTATTGGTATTTTTAAAGGTTAGTCCATCTGATAGAGGAGCAGCCCTTACTCAAATGGCTTTGTAATTTCTAATTTTATTCTTAAGACATTCAGGCTCTGTGCTTATTAGTTGTTCTTGGTAATGCCTAAATTTCCACTTTCAAAAGAATTCCAGTGAAGATTAAAAAACTAAGTATACAAATCTACAAAACTGCTCTCTTTCTTTAGGTATGGAGAGGATGCCGGCCATGCTACAGACAATGCTATGAATTCTGCAATCAACCTTGGTGTGACAGCATTTAACATTGAAAATATTGGTATCAAAGCTGTTGTAAAGAGAACTGCAAAGGAAACTGGCCATGCTGTGCTAGATGAATATAAAGTATTGGATAATGAGAAGAAGGATAAAAAATGAAAGCAATTAAATATTTCTTAAAGCCTTACATTAGAGATGAAACTTCCTACTTAAAAGTAACTACATTGCTCATCTGCAGTTGAACATAAATCACACTGTACTTTTCAAGCAACTGTTACCTGATTTGACATGAAAATGTAAAAATAGGGAGAGCATTCGTAGAAGGAAAAATGAAAGTTGTCAACTCCTTGTTCTGTATTGAACAAGGATTTTAAACAACTGGATCAGGGCTTTAGGCAGCTGGAAGATTAAGAGTTTGCAGTTCATATACTTGCCTCTGTAAGCACTTTTTCAAAATAATATATGGATAATATATTAATATAGTAATACTATTGTGAATATTTTTGTAACACTTTATATTTATAAAGAAGGTGGTGATACTGAAAAAGTAGGATTATGAAGTCTGGAACAAGTAGAATTATTAGTTTTGGGTTTATAACGATCCTTGAGTTAGTTTTACTAACCTAGCCTTGTCTTATTTAATATGCACTACTAAAATAAGCATTGTGTTTCATTGTTTTATAGAGAATTTATCTTTTCAGCTACCAAACAACTAATCTTATCCAAAGTTCATGTTAGGAGAAATGAAAGATGAACCTCAGGCAGTTATTCCCTTATAAACTTTTTTTTTTCATCCAGCATATAAGTAAACCAAAGATACCAACCATTTCTTTTAAAAGAGAGTATTTACAGCTCTAGAAAAATGCATTTTCCACTTGAGTCCCTAAGGAATATACAAAGATTATTTGAAATTCAGATTTTTATGTAGAGAGAAGTATGTTTTTGCATAAATTATTTTTCTGTGAAAATATTCTATAGAAGGCATTAGGAACTTCTGTGCATTCTGTACTCTGCAGGCAATCCAGAAAGATTCATATTATATATTATGGCCTCCTAATGGAAGACAGACAGTATGTATTTGAACAAATAGTTCTAACAGTCATCATCTTTATTCCATTAAATTCATAGTTGCACAACAGTATGCAATCTTTAAAAAGGGTACAAAGGCAAGCCCTTTTAATGGAGAAAGGTGTGTAGAATAGACACTACCATGTAGATTTGCAATCCTATTTGTAGCACAGTGTAAAATAACTCAGTATGTCAAATTCTTGAGATGCTTTGGCACTGCTACTTATTTAACAGTTCACTACTGAGTTTTAAAGCTGCTACACATCTAATATTGGCTGTACCTGCAACAAACAGAACACGATCAATTCACAACTTATCTCCATTTCATGTAAACGGAGAAGTATGTAAATGGTTGGTAGCAAGTGATATTTGTATCAGATAAAAAAACCCACAGTAACAACTAATGTGTAAAATTGTAATAGGTGCACATTTTGTGGTAGCTGCTGTAGGGTGAGAAATGTGAAATGAAGGATCTAACCAGCTGAAGTCTAACTTTGATTTATGGAAATAAAGATGAAATTAAAATTGGTTAATCTGTGCTTGACCTTTTTATGATAGGAAGATTCTGTACAGATCAGTGAGTGGAAAAACTAGGACTTCTGAAGTAGTAAAATGACAGTATTGGAGTATGTCTACAATACAAACAAGCTCATCAATTAAAATATTTCAAACTAAAAAGGTCCATCTAAAGTACACTGCAACAATTTCTGTTACTATAATCTGCCACTTGCCATCATGTGTAACCGAGTGGAAGGCTACTAAAACTTAACACTAGCAAAAGCATTTTTGTTGCTATGAACTGCATCTATAATAGGGGTGTATTCTTTGTGCCCCCCCCTCCCACTTTAGTATTGTGTGTAACTCATGCTCTATAGTTTCACCTATCGGCCACCAAAAAACAGGTTGTTTTAAAACAACAGCTAAGATCAAAGTCTTCAAGAGACCAAGAGTAAAAAAAGATTTAAATGCCATCTGTATCAGGCAAGCATTATTGTCCTGTTCTGTGATGTTCTCTCCATGTGTACTCAGTCTTTCAAAATAATATTTATCTACTTTGAGACTTTTTTTAATGATGCCTACCCCATTTTACAGTTTGTAATATGATACATCCATGATCTTCCCTTTTACATTGTTCCAAAGTTTAGTTAATTCTCACAGCTGAATATGATGCTGCTGAACTTACCTTGCTTCAATTGTCACTAGTTTGGCCCAGGGTAGCAAATCCATAGGCTTCTCCCCACTCCCTCTACTATATACAGAAGTCTTCTCATGCTTATGGCCTTAGTTCAGCTCTCCTTTTTATACACTAAGCTCCCTAAACCTCATATCTTAGGTTTCCTTTCTATTCACAGCTCGATTTTTTGTTTCTTTGGACACTGAACATCTTTTGATGTTTGGCAGTCCTAGAAGGAGTTTTACTAAGACTCCTTAATGTGTACTTCATGAACTACTACCCTATTTCTAATTTCTGTTTCCAAATTTATTCATTCTCTTCTGCTATAATATTGGTCTCAGATCTTGTCTCGGGAAGATTACTTTTAATGACCTCTAAGTCATTCTAAGCTACTGCTGTCTGTGGCATTTTCATCATTCTGTAGGTATAAACCACTGTTTTTACCTCAAGTCTTGTATTTTAATAGATTACTCTAGATTCCAAGAGTGAGTCGATTTGTTTAATGCTGGTTTAAAACCAACTTATAACAGCTTATTTCTTAATGTTCCCTGACTGAATCTGTAATCCTTTAAAAAAGAATTGGTAAAAGTACCTTCCGCTAAAACATCCTGACCAGCTTAACACGGAATGTTAATTCCACGGTGTTGGAATGGACTCCGGGGGTCTGTAATCCACCCTTCTTTGCAAAACAGGTCCAGCTGGAGCACAGTATTCTGCCAATTCTGATCACATTTTGATTATCTCCAGCGATGAAGACTTTATGGACCCTCTGGGCAACCTTTGCCCACCTTGCCTCTGATAAAGGTAAATATTTCTCCCTTATACTAAGCCAAAGATTTTCATGTGTATTTTGGTGCATTGCTGCATATCCTTCCATAATGCACACTGGAGGAAAGTCTGACTTCTCAGTCTTCTTTATACTTTCCTCTTACATAGCTGTTGACAGCACTAAGATCTCCTTATGCGTTTTCCAGACTGAACATAGGCCATGTGTGCCAGTCCCTGACCTAAGGCAGCCTTGGGAGTCCAAAGCTAAGCACTCCAGCATGTGGTCCCACAAGTGCTGAACAGAGTGGAAGAACTACTTCTCCAGGCTCTTGCTAAGGCAGCCCATGTTTCACCTTGTCTGTGCAAGGTCTGTTGCTGGCTCATGGTATCTTGTTCATCAGAGAACCCTGTGCCTTTTCCTATGAAGATGCATTCTAGTTACTGCCTCCAGCCTACTGATCCATGGGTTTTTTCTGTCCCAGATATCAGGCTTCACATTTTGTTTTTGTTGAATTTCATTAGGTTCTTTCCAGCAGCCTGTTTTTCCAGACTGTACACCCTGCTGTGAGTGGTAGCCCTGCCTCCCTGTGTACTAACTACTCCTCTCAATTCATCATCATCAGCAAACTTGCTGAGAAGATGCTCAGTCTTCCAGGCTGTTAATGAGGAATTAAGGGTACTGGCTCAGGTATTGATCCCTGAGTCAAGCAGTCATACTGCTGATCACCACACTTGAAGCCTGATGGCCCAGCCAATTTTCCATCAGTCTTATTACCCAATTTTCCAATATCATCATCATCATCATCATCATGGCTAGGCTTCGCGAATGAAGATTGGAGAAGGACTCTGCCCACGCTTGCTGCAAACACGCTGATGGCTAAAAAGGCCAGTGTGAAATAGACAAGTCCAGTTGCAAAAGGCACAGTGGAAAGTCTCCTTAGGCGGTATCGGCAAGACGCGATTCTTTCTGCGTTGTCTTTTCTCCTCGAGAGTGATCCTGCGTGTGTTCTCAAAAGAAGCAGCAGCGTTACAGATTGTGTGTCTCCAGGCCTCCCGATTGGAGGCCAGAGTAGACCACTA
>JAWWES010000001.1:49262302-49370122 GCA_035583135.1 Lophotriccus pileatus | reverse complement strand
GTGTTCTCAAAAGAAGCAGCAGCGTTACAGATTGTGTGTCTCCAGGCCTCCCGATTGGAGGCCAGAGTAGACCACTATGATCAATATGGGATTGTATGGCTGAGGGATTGTTTCAGGGAGTCCTCGTATCTCCTCTCTTGCGGCAGCCAGTGGTGAGCACAATCTTTGGGAATTGGTAGTCCTTCATCCTGGAGACGTGCCCTGCCCAACGCAGCTGTGCTTTCAGCAGCATGGCCTCAATACTCGTGACTGCTGCCTGTTCAAGAACAGACTCATTTCCAATCTACAGCTGACCAATTTGGCTATAAAGGTACTGTGGAAGACTATATCAAAGTCCTTGGTAAAGTTAAAATACACAATATCCACAAATTTCTCCTTGGCCACACAGCTAGTCATCATACTTTAGTTACTGGTGCTACAGAAATAACTGTAATTTGTCTCATAATCCAAATGCTTGTCTTCAGCAACTGGTCTGCCTTGCTTTCAAGTAACTCTTGCAGTTTATTGCCTTCACATAATATGAAGTTACATATTTAAGTATAAAATTCTGCTTTCAAAACATATTGTGTTGTGACTAAGTTTCCTAACTTTTCTTACTAAACATTTTAATCTCAAAAATAACGTTAAATGCTTTAAAACAATTAAAATACCTTTATAGGTAGCCATATATCTATTTTTAACAGATTTTTTTGGAATAAAGAAATGGAGGAAAATTCTCATGTGTTGCAAGTGTCACTATGTTACTGCTGTGATTGTTGAAAATGTTGAAGGTTTGAAGTATTACATAAGACCTCAGTTCACAAGAAACTTTTGCTTTTCTCCCACTGCAGTTCCCAAACCGTCAGGCGAAGCACACACTTAGACCTGCTGTCCTGTACCAACCCAACCAGCGTGGTCTGGGCACATCTTTATGTCCATGGTGACCTACTTCCTGAGCGCCTACCTAGTTAAGACACCTGGTAATCCCTGAGTTGAGGCTGAGATCTGAAAGTATCCTGAACAGGTCAACGAAAGTCTCCTGGAGTGGAGAGACACAGTGTGATTGGGAAACAGCTCTCAGTTCCCCTGTGCCCTTTGTTCTGAGACTTGTGATTCCAGGGCTCTTTCTGAGGTCTCATAATGTGCCCTCCTTGTGGAGAACAATCCATCAGGCTGGTTAAATTAATCTTGAAGTGGTTGTTCACAAAAACTGGTAACAAGAAAAATGGCTACTGATTAGCACCTTTGCTGCTAAGATTCAGTATCCTGCGTTGGTTATGAATGCTAACGTAGGCCCAAGTCAGTACTTAAATTATGGTTTGGTATGAAATGTGTTATCAATATGAATCTTAAAAAGGTAGCACTCAGTAAAACATGAAGGCAAAATGAGCAGCTAAATTTAAATGCAGTTACAGTGCAGAACTCTTCTGAATTTGTTTCCTGATTAAATTATTTCAGAAAATTTTGAATTCAATCCACACCTTGTGATGAGTCACTGATTAGCTGATAGCATCAGTTATAACTTGAGACTCAAATATTATCTGCTCTAAAATAAGACAAGTGAAATTACAATGACTTTTTCTTCTTAGAATCAAGCTTCCCAGTCTCCATCCTACTGTTCTACTCCCAGACATTAGATCCTGCTGGATTAGTGCCTCGCTACTGCAGTATCAATGAGGTGTTAGATTGGCCCATTCCAATGTCACACACTACCATTTTAGGATTACAATTCACATTTCAGGGCTGGCTTTTGAATGGCAGTACTGATTTATGCTGTGTTAAAGTAATGGTGATACGTAAGTGCCTCTGTTAGCCAGCAAGTGGTAGGGCTATTGCACTTGGCTCGCTACTCATGCAATAGACTTAGTGAGCTGAGAAACTACACCCTTCATTTTTTCATAGTATATCGGTAAAGGAAAATTACAGTCCATCTCCTTCCTGCGAAAGCGAACAGACAGTTCCACTAGTGACCACTAGATCCTGTGAAGTTTATCTAAGAGTGCACTAATCACTCCCAGTTTAACCCTGTCACTTGCATTAAATCTGGTGCTTATCTGTGCAGCTGGTGAGCCATTTCAGCTGACCAACCAACAGAAACTACAAACATTAAACATTTTCACTGATGTAAGTTTTCAGGGTTTCAGGAGCTGTACTGGCTCATTGGAAAGTCATACAAATGTCAAGAGCTGCCACTGAAGCAGATGGGAGAAGGTGGCAGGGAGAACCTGACAAAGGTGATGCCATTCTTGCAGCATTAAAGCTGATAGATTAAGTCATAAAACTTTACCCTGAGAATGTCAGGAACTGATCTAAAGTTTCTTGTTTGAAAACCAAAATATCAAACAATTTTTAAGCATGAATCCAGACCAAGGTAAGAGAATTAAAATGTTTGCCATTATATATTGACTAACCAACTCCATTGACTTGATCAGTGTTAAGACCTGGTTATTCCAAGCTTTTCTGTCTCAAGTTAGGGTCTTACAAACCAGCTTGTGCACAACACTGATCACAATTACTGGGGGTGCCAAAATACAGACTAGGCACCTTGTAAAACCGAGCTCCACTACACTGTGCCTGACTTCAGACGTGGGCCACAGCGCTTATTTAAAACCGTGCTACTTTCCATCCAGAGTTAAGTATTAAAAAAACCCCAAAACACACGTTCCCCAAATTCAGCACATCAGTTCACCCTACGTGGCCTCTGTAACTGGGCCAGAGCTGTTTTTCCCCACCAATTTCTGGTGCAATTTCTGCCCCGTGCCGGGGGTTCCGCTGGGCAGAGAAGCCCCGTCACACGCGGGGCTGTCACGGCCGCGGCGGGCGGGCGAGCGCCGGTGCCCACGCGGGCCGACGGGACGCGGCAGCGCACGCCGGGGCCGGAGCCGGCGAAGATGACATCGGCTGCCGGCCGCGCCCGGCCCCGTCTCCCCCCGTGCAGCGGGAGAGCCACATGGGCTGCGGAGAAAGGAGCGCCCGAGCCGGGGGAAGGCGCTGCCACCCTCCGGCCCGCCTCCGGCCCCACCACGCCGCTCCCCCGGGCTCCGCCGGGCGCTCGCAGCCGTCGCCCCGCGCAACGCCGGCCGACGCGGAGGCTGCGGGCGGGGCGGGCGCCGGCGGCCGCAATGGGGGAATGCGGCGATCGGCGGGCGGCAGAGCCCGACCGCCTGGCGCTGGAGCTGGGGCGGGAGAAGCGGAAGAAGTGAGTGCGGGCGGCGGGCGGGACGCGGCGAGGCCGCATCGCAGCGGCCCCGGGAGCCGCCCCGCAGCACCGCCCGTGCGGAGCCGCCCCCGCCTCCCTGCGGCAAAATGGCGGCGGCCGCGGTGGGGCGGCCTGGGCGCTGCGGTGTGCGGGCACCGCGCTGGGGCACCGCGGGTCTGCCCGGCGCAGTGGGAAGGGCTGGCCCGAGGGCTGGGGGTGGGACAACGGGGCCTGAAGAAACAGGGTAAGTAGTGTCAGCCAAAAAGGAAAACAGGACCAGGTGTGGTTAACCGCATCAGGCAGCTGAACACTGCACAGACCCTCGCTCGCTCCCCTCCCAGGGGGATGAGGAATGAATCGGAAGGGTAAAGGTGAGAAAATCTGTGGGTTGAGACAAAGGCAAAAGAAAAGATAAAAAAGGAGGCCAAGAATAGTAAATTATTAAGAAAACCCCAGGTGCTCACCACCAAAGAAAGGCAGCCCCAGCAAGCCCCACCATCCCAGTTTTTATTTCCAAAGATGACATTACATGGTACAGGATATTCCTTGGATCAGTTGGGATCAGCTGCTCAGGCTGTGTCCATTCCCAGCTTCTTGTGCTCCCCCAGTCCACTCGCCTGTGGGCTGGTGTGAGCAGCAGAAAAGGCTTTAACACAGTGTAAACACTGTTCAGCAGTAACGAAAACATCCCTGTGTTATCAACACTTTCATCACAAATACAAAACATAGTGCCATACTAGAGAATTAAATGTATCCGAGGCAAAACCAGTACACTGGGATTGGAAGTCATGTCGGAGGAAGAAGAGAGGAGCTCTCACGTGGGTGCATGCCTCGTTGGGGGAAGGTGAATTAAATGGACAATGAGTTGCTCTTTATACACTTTTTCCCACGGTGTTGAGTGAAACTGGAAAGCTGGGTCTTCACCCTTCTCTTTTGCCAGTAAATATCTTTGCAATTTACAGGGAAGGTAAGCATCTCTGTAGTGCAGTTTGCAGAGATGAAGACTTGTTACTATTAGCAGCCAGTCCCCTTGCTTAAGCAGCAAACGTTTCAATGCTGTGAGGATTGTTGATGCTCATGGCATGGCATTCTAAGTTGTTTTTTCCCCAGTTTACTGAAGAAGTTACACATTTTTCCCCTATGTTAAGCAGCATGATTGCCTTTTGTGTGTTAGTAAATTAAAATTTGGGAAATGTGAGAAGCTCCTGTGCTGCCTTAATTCAGACCCTTGATATTTACATTTCCTTATATTTTTAAGAATTCTATTCATATTGATTTCCCCCTGAACAGTGTTTCTTTCAGCATCTGAACTGCAGATCTCTTCAAACTAGTCTTGCAGTTGTGGACTTTATAAAAGGTTTATTCACAAATGGAAAGGAGGAAACCAATTTTAACAGAGTCAAAATGGTTATAGGCACTGTCTGTTCAAAATGTCACAAAAAAGAGCTTGAACATACTTGCACCGATATGTAAGCAAATTTCCTTTCACTAAGTTTCCTGACTTAGTAGTGTGTCGGTAATAGATCAATTATCCTCTGCATATACTGGTTCTTTTACCTGACACACGATCCTGGTATTATTGGTGTTCAGGTAAAAAGTAGAATTGTATTGTCTTTGTTTCACTACTTGCATTTATATATTTTTTTTAATTAATGAAAACCTGGATTATTTATGTACCTTAAGTTCTTGCTAATATCCCTGAGGATCTTTTTCAAGATTGTGCCCAAAGTTCAGGTCAAGTTGTGGTGACTTATTTACTGATGAAAGGAAAATATATATTTAATAAAATCCTTAATTGTGATGGCATGACGGTAAAACGTGCTCCAGGTGGATTCTACAGCTGTTTCCTGTGTATTTCTCGTGTGTGTACAAAGAGACGATACCATTATTGCCAATTTCACAGGTATTATTTATTCAATATAATTGCCAGTGACCAGGCGTGTTAGACCAGTGACATGTATAGTCAATGAATACAGAAAGGCTTTTGGAAGGTGTGATTCATCTGACCTACTTTGCCTGGCTGTTCTAGCCTGAGATGACTCACACCCTAGCAGGTGCCAGTTTCTTTCCCTTGGGTATAAAGCAAGCTGAGGATGAGTGGCTTGCAAATAGATGTCTGCAGTCCTTCACAGCCTTCTCACCCTTGTCATCTTTTTACTGGCTTATTTGATTGTTGTGCCATTTAGGCAGTTTGCTAACAACCCATCTACCACTCTCATTTAACAGTCATGAGGAGATTTTTTTCTTCACAGAATAAATTGAATCATCCATGTCTGTAAGGGGTCTGTCTCTAAAGTACCTACTGATTCTCAATGATCATGGATCTAGTGTGAAATCTTTCAAAATCTTTTCTGATTCTAATGAAAGTCAGCTTAAATGTGACTCTAAATTGTTGTAATCAAGATTCAGTACACGTTTTGATTGGGAAATGTCATGACATGTTTCAGAGAGAGCGAGAGGAAAGGCATATAATACTGCAGTATGCTTCTTAACAGACAAAGAGGTCTTAAAGACATATATTTGTGCATGGCAGCTACTTACTAATATTGATGGAATTGTGTGTTAACTCAGCTTGTGAGATTTCATTTCCTGTGACTTTCCTTGCCAGGAAAGCTGCAGCATTTTCCCAGCACACTGCTGACTGCGAGTGTCAAAAGTCCATAGCTTTCAATACTGTATGTGCTTTTCTATGTGGTGCCTCTGCATTGTGCAATATTGTTTCTGCTTTGTTCATAGATTCTGAAGGCATCTATGCATTTTGTCTTCTACAGGACTCAATAAAGCTCTGCCATGTTAGAGAGCTGATGCCCTAGAACTGATGACTTGCCCTGAGCTTCTCCTGTAATGTTTCACTGGTTTCTCTCTCCACTATAGAAAATTGCTTCGGGCAGCCTTTTGCCTGATACACATACCAGGTATCCAGGTCTGGGTAGCAAAACGTGTAGGAAAATGGCTTTCATCCTAAGTGGCTGTCATTGTCAAGTAAAATAGCACCTGTACACTGCCTTGAAAAGAAACTTAGCATTTTTTCCTCTTTTGTAGTTTCAATCAGAGCCAGCTTATCTGAACCGCGTTTTTTTTCTCCTTTTCTTCACAAGAGCTTTCTTGTTACATTTAGTATGCAAGGATGTTGTTAAGTTCCCCTGATGACTTAAATGTGAGCTTTCAGGATTTATGGGCTTTCTGCTTTGATGACTAGAAATTGTCCATTGACATGGAAAAGATTTATAGGCCTTGAATATGTCTCATTATGTTTAACACGTGAGGTTGCAGGTAAAATCACAGTATGGTCCCTCTAAGTACAGACCAAGTCTCTGGGCAGGCAGGCAGCTATACACGCTGCATTAAATTCACACTAACAGATACATGGCATGACCATCACTTCCTGTCACAATTAGAAATAACTCCAGAAATGCAAAATATTCTGATACATTAGAAAGCTGAAATGTTTACTGAGTTGGTCAAAGTGGTGTATTTCTACATCCGTTGTCTGCCAGGGAAGGGATTGGTTGCTTTTTGAAATCTTTTTGAAAGGACAAAACCACAAATTGCTTTTGTATTTTGGTGTGTTGTGTTTTGCTTGCACCTCTCCTGGTGTGGTCTGAGCTCTCACAGGGAGGAGCATTTCTCCATAGACATCTCCTCAAAGAACCAGGCTGTTGGCATAATATGGTCAATAACTTAATTTCCTCTTGACGTGATCAAGATCATATGATGCATTGTAACACACTAAACTACCATCTTGCCACTTTGAAGGATAAGAGTCACTCAGCACGTTGTCTGATGCATCAAAGTCCTCTGCTACCTTCTGCTTCTGGTCATACCTTCCCAGGTAGAAAGAGCCTGGTTTTCATGGTACTTTTCACTGCCTGGCTGACCCATATATGGAATTAATCAATGAGCAAAAGTATTTTTTCCTACAGTATTAAGGTACTGAAAAAAACCTGTGGCTTTAGCTACTGTATATTTTTTAACACTGACTTTAATTACTGGGTTTCTTTTCTGATACTCATAAAACATGGTTTGTTTTAATTGGTTTTGTTATGGGTGCAATTTAGAAAATTACTGTTAATCATTGAACAGTGAGTCAAAATGAAGTCTGAATTCACAACTTCAAATAGCACATCTCTCAGACATATTCTTGTTTTAAAAAACATGTTCATTTTCTTTTAGATGAAAAATTAAGGCCAGTGTCTTCTCTACATTTGTTTAATTCTGATGATAGAAAATTATTCTTTTTTAGGAAATGTTGATCTTCTGTTTTTATGGAAGTAATTTTATTCACAAAGTGGAAATGTTTCTAAGGCACTGTAGTATCCACAGATAAAAGAACATTAAAAAATGGATGAGATAATGTAATTACATAGGAATGACCAATAGATACTCCTTCTGAAAATATATTTGATCTGTTTTTTCTAATTTCAGTAACAGGACTAATGCAATAGCCAATTTATTGTCTCCTTTAAATACCACAGGCAGATGCTTGAAATCTCAATATTTGAGCTGAGAAACACTGTAACAGAACTGGAAAAAAGACTTAACTGTGTTGAAGATGAAGGTAAGTGAATTACAACAGAATCTTACTAATTTATTAGGAAACACAGAAAATTTATTCTTTTGGGAAAGCCTTACAATATAGAGGTACAAATCTTTATTTGGAAATTTAAGTTCTCTCTTTTCAAACATGACTGTGGTGTTTCAAATGTGAAATTAAGGAATGCTACATGCAGCCATGTTAGGGCTTTTTTTGTTAATTATTAATGAAGCTAGGAATAACATTAATTCATAGAGTTGGTTAATATTCTGGCCACGGTAAGACCAGTGAAAATTTTCCTTGATTTATATTTTCAAGCTCTTTTGTATACAAAGATCCTCGTTATGAGGATTACTAACTTTCTCAGTCTCCAGTTAGTTAAAAGGAACAGTTTTAAAAAATTCTTCTACTTGAAATGACATGCAGTAATCTGGGAAATATAATAATTCTGTATTTTTTTAAGACAATGAATGGAAAACCAGATATGAGACACAAGTAGAATTGAACAAACAGCTGGAAAGGCAAATTAATATTCTTCGAGCTAAGGTGGAGCGTATTCGTGAAAAGCCAGCAGGTAGAAATGGATATTCATAACTTTTTCAATAGAATTAGTGCTTATATGTTGCCACTATATCAACAGGTCACATTTTCTACTTATTTGCAGATAAATTGTCCATTGTTCGCACATATGATCAAATGCCTTTGGTGAGTACTGTGACATTTAGTGGGGTCAACAACAAATCACAGTGTAATTGAAAAACTTGTACAGTCTTTGTTTTCTTTGTTTGTTCATGACCAAAAAAATAGCAGCAACCTAGTCTAGAAGCCAAAACAATCAGTCCTGCTTATGTTTGTCTTTTTTCAGATGTGCAGTTGCTTATAAATTTATAAAATATAGTCTATAAAATCCTTAAGTAGGAGGTACATAAGACCTGAATGTTGGGAAGAATCATGTAATGAAATTTTTAACTGAGTGAAGGTTTTATGATTGAATCTGCAGTAAGTCATGTGAGATGCAGTAGCTGGACTAAAAATAGTAGTTCTAAAAATAGATGGGAAAATGTTAAACCTTGGTCACCAAATCATGGAATCATTTAGTGTTTGACCACTCTCACAATAAAAAAATGTCCTTAGTTGTGACCAAATGGAATTTTACACATTTCAGTTTGTGTTCATTGCCTCTTGTCCTCTCACTGGGCACCTCTGAGGAGTGCCTGGCTCCCTCTTCTTCATTACTTCCCATCACATATTTATACACCTTGATAAGGACCCCTAGGCCTTCTCTTCCCTAGGCTGAACTGTGGCAGCTCTTTCCTTATCTGTCAGATGGTACAATTCCTTAATCATCTTCATAGCTCCATACTGGACTTGTTACAGGAAATCCGATCTTTTTCATACTGAGGAGTCCAGAACCAGATCCAGCACTTCAGATGTGTCTGACCAGCGCTATGGAGAAGGGATGGATTACCTCCCTTGACCTACTGGCAAAGTTCTTCCTGATGCACCCCAGATGGCCATTGGCCACCTTTGCAGAAAGAAACATTGCTTTCTTGTAGTTACCTTGTTCATCAGGACCCCAAGGTCTTTCTGTCCCAAGCTACTTCCCAGGCAGTGAGCCCCAGCGTATACTACTGCCTAGGATACTTCTCCCCCAGGGCCAGGACTTTGCATTTCCCACTTCACGTGATTCCTCTCTCCCTAATTTTGTGGCCTGTTGAGGCCCCTCTAAATGGCAACACTATCCTCTCTTGTATCAGTCAGTACTCCCAATTTTGTATCAGCTGTAATAGATGAATAGTTGCTGTAACACTTTGCATAGTATAGTCAGTGGAAAATTCCTCCTTGTACAGTAAATTTTTGCATCAATAAAGGAAACATCTGTTTTAGGTTTTTATTTCTTATCACTCATACTTCACGCCCTGTATTTCAACAAAGCAATCTTGAGGTAAAAACAGCAAGAAAAAAACAGCAAATGTTTTGGCCATTTTGACTTCTAAAGTGGAAAATGAAGTGAAAATCATTTTAGATTCAGAATGACTTTTTCCTTAGACTGCCATCTGCTGAAATCTTTGACACCTTTTCTGCTTCTTACTCACTTTTTGAAAGAGGGTAGGTAGATAAAGATGTGATAATGCACATTATGATGCAGGGCTCTTAGGATTTTTGTTCCTGTTGCTTATGCTTACAGAAGTGTTACCATCTGACTTTTTTTTGTGCTTCAGATTCTGAAGATTAATGGGAGTTTACTGAGCCTAGAAGAAGCTGGGTGTTCTATTAGTGGGAATGATTATCTGTTGTAAGCAGGGTGTGAATAATTAACTGCTTTTTCAGGTCTGATCCATAGCTTTCAGACAATAAACATTTTTGCCAGTTTTAGTGTTGTGCTAAGACCATGTTGTTTTCTAGGTAGGAAGGACATATTTTATTCTAAACAGCCAGTTAAGAAGAGAACAAAATCTTCACATCTCACTTTTCTGTTTCACTGAATTGAAAAATTGAAAACTGTGTTTGAAGAAAAGTCTTGAAGACAGAATATTGATCTAGAAAATTTACAGTTTCAGAGAATGTTATTCCTGTCAGCCTGTAAAGCACAGATTGACGTGCATGCTCACAGTATCAGAAGTGTTTATTTCTGGTGCTATTTTTTTGTTTATGTTTATTTCTAGTACTCTCTTAACCAATCCAATTACACTTTGCCAAGCACTCCAGGAGACATAACCAGTGAGATAATCTCCTTTACCAGAAGCTGGGCTGCACCAGTCCAGTGCATTTCTAATCCCTACTAAGTATGGCATTGCCTCCTCACCAGTTATGGTGAGTTATGGTTCCAAAGAGGTTTGATTACTGTTCCCATAAAGGAAAGAATGCCAGCACAGCTGAAAGACTCATGCTTGCCAGGAGTCTAGAAGACAGGTTGAAGAGTCCTAGGCTTACTTTGTCCTGGGAGAGCCTGGAGCCTATATGCCATGCCATGACTTTTTCTTCTGCAGTTTCAAGTCCTTCATTCTTCCAGTGGAATGTTAATACATTGTCCTGTTTACTAGCCAGAAAGGAAAGAAGAATCCTTAAGGATTTAGTGAAATGTTTAATTTTTTTCCTTGTTCCGATGGAAAGAGCAGAAGAAAATAGATGTATTTTGTGGGGTTTGCTGGTTTGTTTGTTTTCTGGGTTCTTGCTTTTGTTGTTGTTGTTGTTGTTGTTGTTTTTTGTTTGTGTGTTTGTTTTGTGTGTGTGGGGTTTTTTGTTTGGTTTGGGGTTTTTTTATTTTGTTTTGTTTTGTTTTGTTTTGTTTTTTTACTGAAGCTATCGGAATAGTCAGTGATACTCTTGGGGAAGGTAGACCTGCTTTTTCTTTTTTAATATATTTTTAGGATATAAAACATCTATAAAAATACACAGAAAATTTTGTCATGTTTAAGCATGTAACTTTGTTAAAATCCTTTTTGTATTTTTGAGAGTTGTTCAGGGGACTAGGAGGAAATATTTAGCTTTTTTGCAGATGAGAATAAAAGAGAGATCTGGTAAGTGAATGGAAAAACAGTTTTCAGCCAGTCATCAATATACATTTGCTCAAAGTAAAAATGTAGAGAGTGGGTATATAAAACATCGGGTATGTGTCTGTAAAAATCAAAAGTACACTGTGATATTTAGCTTTCAACTTGCAGTTGCATATGAATAGAATATATTTCTATATGAAAATATATTTCCTATGTGAATTGCATAGGAAAAATTTATTCACTGGAGGGGTTGTCAAGAATTGGAACATGCTGTCCAGGAAGGTGGTTGAGTCACCATCCCTGCAGATGTGGCACTTGGAGACATGGTTTAGGGGTGGACTGGGCAGTGCTGGATTGATGGTTGGACTTGATGATCTTTAAGGTTGATTCTGTGATTCTATGTAGTTCTGTGGAAAGATCACTAACTGATTCTTTCAGCAAGATGATACAATTTCTATAATGTGGCAACAGTAGATAGATTTTGTTTTGAGCAACATATTTAGAAAATTAAATATAATTTTGAAGTATTTTTGTGTTCCCAATGAACTTAGAATTAAACAGAGTTATTAGAAGAACATCTAATAATTCTTAACTTACTAAATAATTTCATCTGTATTTAAAAGAGGAGTTATCTCAAAGATACTAAAGAGATTAATCTCACTCAGCTAGTCATTTAAGGTCCTGCTATAGTGAATAGAAGGAGAAAAACACATCTGTAGAGTAATTCAACCCATTTAGAGATAGGTCACATAAAATATTTTTTTGATATTGAGCACCACAGGGAAAATAATAAAAAAAAAAGATTAGTCATCAGGGACCCTGGCAGTCAGCAAGCTATAAAAACCTGAATGAAAGAGTAGAATACAAATGCAAATTCTGGAATAATGAACAAAAAGGCACAGAGGATTTCTTGTGTTGATAAATTGCAGCAATTGTTGCAGATGGTTTACACTATTTTTTGATTTAGAATTAGAATTGTATTGATGAATGATTTCTTGCTATTGAAAACACCAGTAAACCATTTAAATATACAGTTATCTTTCTGAAGTCCTTATACGGCTGTGAAATAATCCTTTTTTTCTCTTTTTAAAACAAAAAAATCATGTAGCTGTCACATAGCAGTAAATGCAGAATCAATACCTTGAACACACAGTTTATTACAGACAGGGTTTAGAAAATCATTTTTGTGTACTGAGGGCAGATTAAAAATAACCTAAATGGTGAAAAGCACAAGGGAGTTCCAACAGCGAAAACTGTTTAGTCAGTAATTTCCTTTATTTCCCAGTGAATAATACAAGTGTCATACAGTACTTCAGAAATAATTACAGAAGGAATGCCTTCTCTCTAAAGTATAACATGATGTGAATTTTACTTACTTCTTTTAAACACACTGCTTTCATCTGTTTGCATTTTTTCATTAAATGAGTTTTGGTAAAATACATGCTCTCTACTAGCATGATTTCCTATATAAGAAGAAAGAAAACTATTCCTTTCTCTCTCACCATTTCTGCAAGAACAAATCCCTCGATAATGGCTTTAGTATGCAAATACTGAAAAGCATACTGCAAAATCAGTTCAGAAGAGCACACTCCTGATAGCATTGCCTTAGCAACGCTCCAGTTATGATTAGCCAAGGAACCAGGGTTTCTGTGATAAATCACCATTTTCCAGAATGTCCAGCACCACACCTGAGAAAGTTCTGACATTAAGGGCCAGATACTTCACGTGCAAAGCTGTCTTTGTGGGAGCGCAGTGACTACAGAACCGAGACCCTCACACAACCACCTCAGTTTTAAACTGCAAGCAGAACGTGGGGCAGTGTCACACTGGAGACATATGTGTTTGCAATATGACAGGAAGGAAAGGGAAGGGAATTGAGTTTGTGCAAACATGCAATGAAGACTTTGTATTTCAGTAGGTGTTGATAACTGCCTATAGGGAACATCAGCACTTTATAATCACATAGGAAACGTTGACAATTCTAGCAAGTAACTGGTAAATGAACCTTGTTGCTCATCCTGGATTAAGTCATCAGTAGCTGTATGGGAAGAAGAAATCTGGTATCCTAGCTTTTCATGGAACTTGGAAGTGTTTTGGAGAAAGTTCTGTAGTCTGGTCTGATTGCCCTAAGCTGTATTCTGCTTTCCCCCAGACTTCCCCTTCCTACTCCTTTCATTTGGCCTCAAATAAATACTTTTAATTCCTCCAAGAGACCTTTTTGATTTGCACTTTTTCCTTTAATTGTCATGTTGGCATTAGTTATTCCTCTTGGTAGCCTTGCACAAACCAGGAGACTGTTTTATTCAAATCACTCTGTGGTGTGCTCAGACTTGGTGACTTTGAAACACTTGGTGTCTCAAAGAAAACTATCAGGGAAAAATCGTGGAGTCAAGTGACATTCTTATCTGCTGTTCTCAAGAATTCCTTAGCAATTGGAGGGGACTCTGGGATACCTTCCAGAAAAAAATTTATAAGGAAGCAATCTCCAGCCTTTTTCAGGTCTATCAGGAGAGATAGTAAGTGAAACATTTCAGAGTCAGCAACACCTTGTTCTGTCAATTCTGAACTACAGCGGTGGAGTTCTCAGTTCTAACTTCCTCCTGCCCAAGTCAGCAGGTAACCTGTGTGAGCAATGCTGTGGAGACCACTGACATAAGGATTTAGGGTATCGACGTCCCACACCTACTACACCGTATTAAAGTAGTTCCACTCTGGATCTGGTTTGGAATCTGAAGATGATGCTGGCCACAAGGGGGCACTTGTCATTTAGGCAAGTTGTAGTGGGTTTCTGTGGCTGAGTTTTGATGGTGGCGGGAGGCTACAGGGGTGGCTTCTGTTGGAAGCTGCTAGATGCTTCTCTCTGGTGGAGCCAATGCCAGCCAGCTCCAAGACAGGATTCCTACCGCTGGCCAAGGCCAAACCAATCTGGATTAGTAGTAATTCCTCTGTGATAATGTGTTTAAGAACAGAAAGGTATTGTGAAGAAAGAATTCCAACCAGGAAAGAACAGAGTGAGAACATAGGAACAACAAAGTAGACACGAAGGTCAGTGCCGAGGGAGGGGCAGGAGGTGCTCCAGGCACCGGAGCTGAGGCCCTGCAGCCCATGATGCAGACCATGGTGGGGCAGCTGTGCCTCTGCAGCCCATGGGGGAACATTGGGGTGCAGAGACCCACCTGCAGCCCATGGAGGAGCCCACGCTGGAGCAGGTGAATGCATGAAGGAGGCTGTGACCCCCTGTGAGGCCCAGGATGGAGCAGGGTCATGCTGGGGACCTGCAGCCCATGGAGAGGGAAGCCCACACTGGAGCAGGTTTTTCCTGGGTAGGACTTGTGGCCACTGTGGGGGACCCAAACTGGTACAGCTCATCTGTGAAGGACTGCACCCCATGGAGGAGTGACCCACGGAACAGCAAATTGGGAAGAACTGCTGCGTGAGGGATGGACTCATGCCAGAGAGGTCTGTGAAGGACTGTCTCCTGTGGGAGGGACCCCATGGGAGCAGGGGAAGGACTTCCCTCCTGAGCAGTGGCAGAAACAACAATGGACCGTAACCCCCATTCCTCATCCTCCTGCACTGCTGAGGGGGAGCAGGGAGAACATGGAAGGAAGGAGGGCTGGGGGAAGGTGTTTTTAAGATTATTTTACTTCTCACTCTTTTGCTCTGATCCCGTAAGTAATAAATTTAAATACTATCCCCACTTTGACTCTGAAGGTAATGACCATGAAGGTAATCAGTAACTGACCTCTCCCAGCTGTTAGCTCAGCTCATGAATCCTTAGGTGTTTTTTTTCCCCTCTGTCCAGTTGCAGAGAGGAGTGAGAGAGTGGCTCTAGTGCGTACCTGGCATCCAGCCAGGGTCAACCCACCACACAAGTATATGTAACCTTTCCTCATCTGTCTTATAGCTCTTACAGGATCTAGTGGATATACATCAAGTGCATGTTGGATGTCGAAATATGAATAATTCTTAGGCATAATTTTTTCAGTAATATATGACTAGGGAGTTTATTGATAACAATCTAAAATCAATTTCCATTTCAGTAAAACTAAAGATGTAGTATTCCTTTTTGCTTCTAATGAGCTTAAAATGAGATATTAAAAGATTCAGCTAAATCAGCCAATGAATGTCACCTCGTAGTGTTGGGGTGGAGTTTGTTTTCTAAACAAAACTTCATTTCGTTTAAAATGTCAAGTAGAATGGATTGCAAAGGCTTCTTATGTTGTTTTTTGTTCTACACAACTGACAGATATACTGCTTCTGTTCTAACTCATGGAGAAAATTTACAGAGGGTTAGAGCTGAAGCAAATTGCTGTAAGTATCAATAGTCTGCATGAGCTGGGCTCTGATGAAAGCAAGTTTGAGCTGCTTGATGATGTCAAGGATTTGTCATCTTGTCTGTTGTGCAATGACAGTTAGAAATTGTCACCTCTGTTGCCACTGATAGCAGGGCAAGGAAAAATCCAGAATGAGAGCAACTTACATGAGTGGCCTTAAAATTCAGCTGCAGTGTCTTTCTGTATAATTTCATTTTCTGGCAAGTGTTAAGCCAAATACGGAACTTCAGTTGAGTGAAAAGGAAACTGTGTGAAAAAAAGAACTGGAGAAACTTTGTGAAAATCTGGGCTTGGTCACTTCTGGACACAAGATTAATGTGCAATTGTTCCTGAAGTGAATCATGCTAAGCCCTGCAAAATTCTGCTACATAAAGAAACTATTCACTTAAAATCTCAGTGTGTCTTTTAACTAATCAGCTTTCTCTGAGTGCACAATTTACTGAAAACCAAGGATCTTAAATCCAGGTTAAATGCCTTAGTCAGCTTGTATCTCCTTTTCAGGAATACACTGTCCAGCTATACAAGTCTTAGTAGAAAAACCTGTATTGAATCTATCTTAAAAAACCCCAAACATTTCAGTATTCAATGAAATTACTTCTAATAAGCTTTTTCAGAATTTATCTTACTGGTTCATTCTGGAGTTTTGTTGGCAATTTCTCCTTCTGGGGGAGTGCTGCATAGCTGGGAAGCTCCTTCTGGCTCTTTTTGAGTTCTCACTAGTCCTTGCTTTGTTTTGAGGCTTTTCTGTGATGCAAGAATTCTGCTACAAGTCTGTGTTACTGTATGCTTTAAGCTCTATTTTCTGTGAGATTTTGCTTTTGTGTTGTTTTACAGTACTAAGCACCAAGCTGCTTATACAATCATGAGCATTGAGAATTCAATTTGTTTTGGTGAGGTTTCTTTTTGCTTGTTTCCCACAGAATTCAGGAAAGGCAAATCCAGCCCTTAATGTTTTGGCTGAGTTTATATGCTGGTGTTCCTCTCTCTTGATTTGCATTGAAGTACAGCAGCTAAAGATTTCAGACATATAAGGACTCAGCTAGTTCTCCAGTTACTGCATTAAAAGTAGGGGTAGTAGGTAATTTATAACCAGATCTGGCTAAAGTAGTCCTCTAGAACATCTCTGAAGTTTTACCATTTAAGATTTTCTACTGTCTGTTTTTGAGATTGCATTTAATAGTCTTTGGCAACTTGGAGAAGTCTTTTAGTTGAGTAGGAACATCTGTGTTGCTAGATTCCCATAAGATCTTCAATATTGCCTACTGAACTCTGCATCATCAGTTAGGTACATGGATGCAGGAACAGAAGTCCAAAGGCTGAACCAGCTGACTAAGGTTCCCAGATATTAGCTGGGAGAAGGGCAGTTAGACAGGGATTCACAACAGATTACATACAAAGATGGAAAACCAATGGGAAGTTGGTAAGAAATACCCAAGAACTGTGGCTGAAATGCTGCCTTCTTTCCAGAAGTAGGCATGACCTTGCAGCCTTTCTCAGTTGTTTCTTCTCCCTCCATGTAAATTTTTGCATTTCTGACTGATTAACAACCTGGCTTCAAAAATTGTCTCAGCACTAGTTAAGTATGATGGTGTCAAGGGCATTCTCAGGATATGATATATGAAAATGCAAGCTCTTAGGGTAACAGAGGACTAAAATGGAACTCAACTAATTTCTTTCTGGGTTAAATTCTAGGCTGTTAGATAGGGTCATGTGCTTTCTTCCTCATGTAATGTGGGTAAAGCATCCTTGCCAGGCTGTGCTCTGTTAGAGAGATGACCTCCAGGAGGCCTTGCTTTGAGACTCCGTGGAAACTTTTAGCAGCAAACTAAGCAGCTCAACTAATCTTATGCTTACAGGCAACCACAACAGCAACAGCTTAGATGCCTACCTGTTATTCAGCAATACCAAATGTGGGGAATGTAAGACATTGCATAGACTGCTTTACTAACATTAGGATGTTAAATTCTTCCTGAAATGCAATTTCAGCTCCAGTCCTATTTGATTTTGGGTTTCACTTCTCAATCTGTAAAGTTGGAGTATTTTATAGTTTTCTTATTTCACAGGAGAGTTGTAAGCATAGGTTTATCACAATTTATGAGGTACCCAGATACTGTAGGGATTGTAACTGTATACTTTTAGTCACATTATCAAGCTATTTCCATCTGCTTGCTAATCAGAAGCAGAGTAGTGCACCGTTTGTTTGCTTGCATTTGGATAGCATCCTTGCTCCAGAGCTGAATGAATGCCCAGGCATCTGCAGTGGACCAGCTGCATTGGCAGCAAAAAATAGACAGTGCTTCTGAAAAGACTAATGAAAGAAAGATCTAAAAGTAGTCTACTTTGTAAGTGAAGGAATTAAAAGAAATTAGATGAGTACCATCACTGAGGAGATACCAAATTGCTCTGTTGTAACAGCTGCAACACCAAGTCCTGCTGTCTTACATAACACTGATGGACAATCTAGTAAGGAAATAAATAGTGGGCTGTGGATTTACATAGAACAAATCTGGAGAGCAGCATAAGCTTCTGTATTTATTGTATTTAAGCTTACTGTGGTGATACAAAATATATAGTAAGTGGTACAAAATATGTTGTACAAAATATGCTGTCAGATGGTCATAGTCTTTAATGTGCAGTGAGGTTAAGAAGGCAAAAAACCTTAGTTTCGTAGTTGGACAGCGCTGAGGCCTTATCTTTGTTTAGTTCTCTAGAGACACTGATGTTGAAATGAAATAGCACATGACCCTAGTGGAATTTAGCCAAATCCCTTTAATCTGCAGCTTACTTTTTCTCCTTGAATGGGCCAACATTGCCTGAGTTGACTGTAGGAGTCCTCTGTATTAGGACAAAGATTGCATCTGCATCCAAGGTACTTCTGCTTTAATTAGGAAAAAATACCTAACAACCCCTCAATTCTTTTCATGTCTCCAGTATTCCTGTTATAACAGATTAAAGTTAATAACAATTCAGTCATCTGCAAAATATTCTTCAAAGATGCAGCTCTTCTGTATCTTCCTTTTTTTTTCATATTGAACAGTGGGAGGGGTTATTCTCTCTTACAGCATTTTTTAAAAGTACTGTGACTTTTGCCACGCTTCTGCAAAATCTTGATTTTAATAGTAATCATTCTGAGGGAAATCTCAGTAAAAGCCAGGATTTTTAAAATTAAAAATAAAATTCTGAGCCAAATAAGTAACATGTTATACAGAAAATTATGCAAAAAAAAAAAAAAAAAAAAAAAAAAAGAAAAAGCCATGATCTGTAGATGCTAAAAAATACTCGAGGCTTCAAATGGGCAGATGTAATTTTTTACCATTATCAATCATTCATAACCTCTCTGAGAAATATACCATATAGGGATACTGCCCTTCTGGATCTGAGACTTCCATGCTAAAAAGGGGAAAAATTTGAAATTTCCATGGAAAAAGAAGGAAGAAATATTTGGAGAATCATATTTTCTTCCTTTCCATGCTTACCGAGAAAATCTGGTAAATAAAGGCCTTATTAAAGCATTAAGGTTACGAGAAGGAATAATTGATTATTAAGGGAATGGTCAGGTAATTAGTACAAAAAGTGAAAGGATTCATCTAGTCTGACTAAGGAGGTGCTTGTGTTAGAAATAAAAAGAAACAAAAATTCTGTAACAGATAGGTATTTTACACAGGGGACCTAAGCAGACAAATGGGAGAATCTGACTAGCCAGGAATGCAATAGCATTGATAATGAAAACATGAAGGAACAACAAGTATTAAAGGTACACACTTGTCAGGAAAGAACATAGCAATGATAGATATGGTATGTGGCAGATGTGAGAGACTTTTGCCATAAATGTTGTTTTTTTCATCGCCTGTGTGGATGAATTCATCTTGAGGATGGGTAGGGAAAACAAAGTTTAGTCACAGTAATATTGGGAAATAATATTGAAATATACATTGAAACAATATGAATTACTTAAATATCAGGACACAAATATTTTTGTTTCTCTATGTAGATGTTTACCTCTTGGCTAGATATTTTAATTCCTACTACAGGCAGTGCAGGTCTTATTAATACAGTCATCTGAGTACCGTGATTTGTATCTAGATTTATCTAGGTTGGCATCTTCAGTGAAGTAGTTGTATAAACAGTCTTGAAGATGTTTCAGTGCAGAGTAGCTCACTACTGCTCCAGTAGGATGTGTCTTGTGCAACCCATGTGTTGTAGCTGCCGCACATGAATGTCTTGGCCTCTCTAGAACATCTCAGATGGCAACAGAGTTGAGCTCTTTAGCTTCTTATCTGAATGAATCACTGCACATCAGTGATTGTCTTCATTGTGACTCTTAGGAGGAGCTCAGTTCACATATGGACACTCAAATGTAGATATACTCATGTCAGACTAAATCCCATACAGTCAAATATACATATAACATTTTCATGGATTAATTTGGCTATGATATTATTAAATTACTGCCAGAAATTGTATCATATGTGATACTTATAAATAAAGACTAAAAACCAAGGGCTAGTAATAATGATGAGGCACAGATATCAGTGGGTGTGATAATTAACAAATTTTATCAGAAAATAATGGATTAAAATAAGGGAATGCTATTTTAGGTTTTTAAAATCTACAAAAACATTTCAGAAAAGCCAGTCAAAAAGCCTGCCAGGGATCGTGAATTCATTCAATTTAAATTAAACATGTATATATTGCCCAAGTTTTCAGTAAAGGTAGAAGCAATAAAATGCAGAACAAAGCAAAAAATAGCTAATATCAGCAAATACTTGGGAGAGGAAATGACAGTAACCAAATCCTAAGGAAACTCAAAGAGCTAGATGTGCTTAAAATGAGGGAAATGGGTAGTCCATACCTTAGGATTCTGAAAAAACTGGCTTGCTACATCACTGATCTGCAAGTGGTTTTAATAAAGATGTGTGCGTTGTGTGTGCTGGAGTAATGCACTTTTTTTCAGTTTTACGATAAAGAGAGAAACAGTTGTTGCAAAATGAAACTGAAACATGGATTTTTTAAAAGTGTCTCAAGGTGGGCAAACCTATTGACATTTTGTGATGAGACAGTAAATTTGTTGACACGATAAATATAGTAATCTTATTCATTGTGACCTCTGATAAAGACACCATGTCACTTGGGAAGTGACTGATTAATTGAGAAAATGAAAATGAGTAGATTTGTTGAAGGAGTAAAGAGCTGGCAAATGGAACATGATAGCAGTGATTAGTGAAGGAGTCTGCTGGGAGAGTACAAGCAGAGTTCTTCCAGGACCAGGTTTAGGAAGAATCTTAATATTTAATGCATGACCTTGATACACAAAGTAGAATTAGACTATGATATCTCTCTCCTGAAATTATAATTGGGATCTGGATGTTTTTTAGAGAAAGAAAGACACTGAAAACTAGATTATTAAAAATGGGAGTAAAATTTAATAGTATAGACCAAAGGATTTAGGAAATAATAAACAAATTCTGTTATGAATTGAGAGCTGATACAACTGCTGAGGAACATCTAGCTATTCTAGCTGATCCCTTGTTGACTCTGAGCCATTGTTGTGCAGCTGTGAAAAAGGAAAACACAGTCCTAAAATCTGTATAGGTAAAGAAGTATCACTGACATTGTTCAAGGCAGTGAGATAGCTTTTGGAGTACTGCATACTGTAGTACAGTTCTGTTCTCCAACCATAAGAAGGTTGAGCTCCAGCCTGGTGTACAAAGGGGAGGAGGGCAATCACTTCCCTCAGTGTGCTGGCCGTGCTTCTTATGATGCAGCCCAGGATATGGCTGTCTTTCTGGGCTGCAAGCGGACATTGCCAGATCATATCAAGCTTTTTATCCACTGTCACTCCCAGGTCCTTCTTCTCAGGGCTGCTCTCAATCCATTCTTGTCCCAGCCTGTGTTTATGCTTCGGATTGTCCTGACCCACTGCAGATCCTTGCACTTGGCCTTGTTGAACTTCATGAGGTTTGCACAGGCCCACCTCTTAAAACCTGTCAAGGTCACTCTGGATGCCATCCCTTCACTTGCTGGTGAAGACTAAGCCAACGAAGTAATTGAGAACCTCAGCCTTCTCCGTGTCCTGGGTAACCCAGTCTCCTGTTTCTTTCTGGAAAGGGCCTACATTTTCTCTAGAATTCTTATTATCACTAACATACCTATAGAAGCTTTTCTTGTTGCCCTTGACATCTCTGGCCTGTTTTAATTCTATCAGGACATTAGGTTTCCTAACCTGATCCCTGCTGGACAATCTCTGTATTCCTCTCAGGTTACCTGTCTATGTTTCCACCCTCTCTAGGCTTTCTTTTTGTGGTGGAGCTTGTCCAGGAGCTCCTTGTTTGCAGGCCTCCTGGCATGTCTGCCCAACTTCCCTGTTCCTGAGCTTGGAGGAGGAAACTCTAAGACAAGGAATTTAAAGTCATCTACGCTAGAGGCTTCTATAAGAATGTCTTTACTTGTTGGAATGGATCAGTTTATAAAAGGGATTATGAGAAGCAGTTTTCCGTGGTAGAAGTGGAGGAGGTCTTGCTTGGGTGTGTGTTTTACTTCCATTACAAGGCAAGCAAAGATTTGGCCAATGCCAGTAATCAAAATAAGGGCTATGGTGATGACATCTTTATACAGAATGGAAATATTTGTAAAACATGGTTTTATTTACTATAACCACAGGGTTCCTTAAAGAAGGTTCTTAAACAGCTGGAAGAAGAGAAGAAGAGTCTCCAGAATCAGCTAAAGGACTATGAACTTAGACTAGGACAAGAAACAAAGGTTTGTAATCACTGTATGCCTCTAATCTATAAAAGCCATTATGTTTTCTGACAAACAGTGTGTGTGGAACAAACACACTAGAATAATTCCACAAAATATGTCACTGGAAAAACGTTCTGTTGTATATTGGGGTTTTCCTGTGTGATTCAACTTTTAAAAATTTTGCTTAATGGTAGCCTGTATCTCTTGTTTTAACCGTAGGCTTACCACAAAGCTAATGATGAGAGGCGCATGTACCTCTCAGAGATCTTACAGGTAAGAAAAATATGTGACTCAGTAACTTTTAAAAATCATTACACTTTCTTAGTGTAACGACAGCATCTGTTAATGCTGTTAAGTCAAAATGTTTCATCACTTCATTCATATACCAGACCTATTACAAAAGCTGCTTTTTAAAAAATGTTAAGAGCTGTAAATTGAAAAATTGCTACAGTTTATTAATTTTAAATACTTTTTTGCTTTTGTATCAATTGGAGTTTCATTGTTCCCTAGCATAGTCAAAGTGCTCTTAACTGACAAAGCTGAAGCAATTTTCTGATATTTACTTGCTCATCTATTAGTCACAAGACTGCTGCACAGTTGAACAGAACAGAAGCAAATTATTAGCAGGAATGACACCTACCTTAAGTAGCAATTTCTCTTTTTCATATTTCTCCTTTCTTATTTTAAATACAAACTAGCCAACCAGTTCAAAATTACTTTGCAGCACATATTTTCATTTATTTTATAAGATAGGGGTAAGATACCTTGTTTTGGTGAAATCACATGTTAAATTTTGTTGCTGCAAATTACATAACGCGTAGAATTTGATACTACAAACTGGAGGAACCTGCAACGGAATCTGTAAAGATTTATAATACTTTTTATTCTGGAAAATCCCTTAATTCCTGAATAATGCAAAAGTAATAGCTTAGTGTGACACTCAAGAATGGATGTCTCTGAATTCCTGTCACAGCTAACTGGAGTGAAAGCCTGTAATTAGCAGTGTTTCCATGTGTTTGCACAGTGGGCAACTGATTCTCTTGCATGGTTCATTGCTGCTTAGGGAAAGCTGAAAGAATTGCTTAAACTGACTGTCCAGCATGAAACCAAGAAAAAACCCAGGAAATGCCCATGATAACTGTTAATATCTTTGTATTAACAGTGAAACTGAGAACTTCTGGAGGAAGAAGGTAGGAAATAAAAGATGATTTTATCGCTGAACATGCTAGCAATCAGAGTGTCTATGTTCAGCTTCCTAGAAAAACACTTTAACATGCATAAAACGTAGTTTGAAGTGAAGTATATGCACTGGCATGTTGCTTAAATGGGGCAGTGGGGACTAGGATTTTGCCAGTGACACTCAAGGTAGTTAGTGCATTATATTTTCAGCAATTAATTATTTACTCATGTGGTTTCAGAATCATATGAGAGCAAAACATTAATCTTCAGATTAATATTCCTATCTTTAGTTCTCTGAATGTAAAATAGCCATTCTAAAGAAGTTGTAGAGGAATTCTCTGTAATCTATGGAGAGAGAATCATGTCTAAGGTGCAAACCATCACACCTTTTTTAGGTCAAGATGAAATTAATTTCCTGGGGACTTTTCTGTCCTTTCTCCTGAACTATAAGCAGAACCTAAGTGAGTAGTTTAGATTAGACATCTACCTTTTACATTGCTAATCTGAACATGGCAGTAAACTTAACTGCACTGATGCAGCTTGCCACACTTCAACTACTCTGTGCCGTTTTGAGCACTTCAGTGTAAGAAGGGCATCAGACTATTAGAGCGTGTCTCAGAGAGGGCGAACAATATGGCAAAGGGCCTCAAGGGCAAGAATTATGAGGAGAGGCTGAGGTCACTTTGCTTGTTTAGCTTGGATGACAGAAAGCTGAGGAGTGACCTCATTGTTGAGTGGTGACCACATCCCAGTCTACACCTTCCTCAAGGAGGGCAGCAGAGAGAGAGCTGCTGATCTCCTCTCTCTAGTGACTGGAGATATGACATGAGGAAATGGAATAAAGCAGCATCAGGGGAAGTGCAGACTGAACATTAGGAAAAGGTTCTTCATTGCACTGAAAGCGTGGTCAGTCACGAAATCAGGATCCCCAGGGAATTGGTCACAGCACCAAGCCTTTCATACTTCAAGGAGCATCTGGACGATGCTCTTAGTATACAGTTTAGTTTTAGGTAGTCCTGAAAGGAGCAGGGAGTTGGACTTGATGATGTAGTTCTCGTTCTTAATGGTTTAACCATTCAAAAGGACAACTAAGTGACTACAATCTGTTTTGGTTTGCATTAAGGGAAGTGTGTTAGAAACATATTACTTAATCGTTGGAGATGTGGAGTTATAGGGAATATCACCAAAAATATGCCGATTGAAATTACATATTCTGTGATCATCCAGCTTAATAAATAATGACATTTTTGCCTAGCAAGGGATTTTGGTATGTGTTCAATTACCTAAATCAACATGGCATCAGTATAATATGTGCTTAATTATGTTCAGTAAGGCCACAGTATGTCAAAACTAGCTTGGAAGTATTTATTTCCTTAACTGTGATTGTGGCTAGGATTTAACTTGTTTTGTAAAAATTTGGCTATTACAGAACTCAGCTACACTTAAAACTGTTGAAAGGCAAAAACGAAATGCTCTGACTGGCAAGGGAGAAAAACAGCTACTGAGGTAAATTTCCTTTATATTTTCTGTTTTCTGACTTATTATATATTTTAAACATTGCATATTTCTGTTCATGGTAAATATCACTAAGCATAATCCCACTGACAAAGGATTACTCTTAACATAATTTTTTATACTGTTTTTCAATCATTTTTATTTAATATTAAATATCTTGCAATGTTGAAAATACATATATTTAAGTGGCCTTTTAAAATCTTAAAATACCGCTGATGATCTTTCTTTTTAACCTGTGTTTGAAATAGATATTTTCTTTTAAGTTTCTGCAGAGTTGAGAGCAACAAGTATACCCTTTAGTACATGAAGAGTAAATCAATTAAATAAGTACCTTGCTAGGTCCTTTTTAGCCAATGGTTTGTAAAGCTTTTTGTGGATGATAGTGTGAGTGATTTGAGATGTCAACATACAAAGGCTTCATTGTTTAACAGATTTCTCTTTAGTTGTATGGGTTAGAAATATAAATTTGAAGAGTCCACCTGCTCTGAGATATATAGAAATAAAATTAATTTCTGATTGTAATGCTTGTGGATAAGCTTGAAATTGGAGGAGATTTATTTTTCACCTGAACTAGAAATGTTAAGAATATAAAGCAAGAAGAATATAGGGAATCATATCAAAAGTTTGTTGGACCCAGTAACCTGCCTCCAGTGCCCAAAAGCAGATACCTACAAAAGTGTGTAAGCAAGCAGATATAATCTTTGCTTTTGGAACTCTCCCAAATACTTTGTATTGGGAGAGTTCCTAAGCTAGTAGTAGTAGTTTCTATGTATTTAGTATCTCACATTTAATATCCTTCCACTTACCCATATTATTAAAGTGAGCATACACGATATATATTGGCATCATCTGAAAATGCAATGAGTAAATTATGAGCATGAAATTGTGTGGACATGTTTGCCTACCAGCTTTATCCTCTCATTCTGTGTAAGCACAGAATCACAGGACTTTGTAAATTGGAACAGTGAACTTAGGATATGAATTAATGTAGCACAGTGGGAATTCACTTCTGTAGCTGAAGTTTCTCAATACAGAAAAAGAACTGTGGGATACTGAAGGGCCCCATATGCCAGAGTGTCGCTTCTGGCTGCAGTGATATTTAATGTGGCTCATATGAACAAGATTGGAAAGCTAGAACCAGGAGAATTCACTGCCTGTGCAGATCAGCCAGATACTGAGATTTGCTGAAAGTTAGCACTGACCTGTGATTACGTCAGGGGTTTTTTTACAGTCTATTTTAGTAGAGCGTTACTACCCTGAAATTATACGACACTGTGTTTCTGTAAGTTTCTTTATATCAAACAAAAGAAAATAAAGTGTAAAAAAAAATAAAGTGTCCTGCAACTGCTGGTCTCAGATGTGTATTATAACAAATATCCCTTTTCAATCCATTTTCCCTAAGAGCTTTTCTTTTTTAACTTTTCAAGTACATTAAAGTACCCGTAAAGATAATTGTTCATCTTTTAAATTGTTCTCAGTATAAAAGGACCTAGTTTGCAAAGGATTGCCTTTTATAACCAGTGATTAAAAACTATCAGGACAAACTTTGATCTTTGTTGGCAACATGGATGTAAGAATAGGGATTTAACATAGTTTGTATTTTAAGGAAATACAGGAATGTAAGTATGCACTCCTTGCTCATCACAAGGAAACCACAGCCATTGTTATATTATTCCCTTATTGATTTACAGCCTGAGGATTGTTTGTTCAAGCTGACATTAATGAGAAATAATTTCATTAAAAATAGAGAAAACCTGCATGATTGAAAGTAAACATGTTCTTGAGAATAATTTGAAAATTTTCTGTCTGGAGTTTTTATTTCACCTCTGTTGCCCGTTCACAAAATGCCTGCATTGGATCTCAAACCATACTAAGAAACTATGCTTAATGTTTGTTTTAGCTATAGGTACAGGTATGGAAAGCCCAACCTGTATATTAAAGCAACACGGAACACATTTTTGAGTAGTAATTGTGAACACTAATTGTTGATGAATTCAGTTCAGTAGGGGTCCTCTTTATGGTTATTCACAGGACAAGAAGATAGGCTAGCTGAGGGTTGGAAGCAACGTGGGTGTCCTGATGGTTCATATCTCTGATGCAATCTGAGTGGCCAATTTATTGTCATTCTGAGGCCTCTCTTATACTGAGGCATATAGTGGGGCTTATTTGCTCAGTTTCAACATTGCATTGCTGCAGCTACCTGGCTTTTTAGTCTGTAAGTCCAGCAGGTTTTGACTGAAAGAGGTTTTGTGCCTGAAGAATTCCACATGGACATTTTCTGTTTGCTTCGTCAAGCCATACAGTGATCTACAGATTAATCAATTGATTTTGAGTAATCAACTGATTTTAATTTAAATAATCGATTATTGAGAATACATGGGGTCTTGGGTTCTGATGTTCCAACAGGAGTAGAACTGCCTCCATATCCTTATGGGCACTGTTCTCCCTTCAAGACCAAGACCAGTTGTCAGAGTTGGAACAAAGGACGTGTCAAGAAGACTAGTGATCCCTAGGGATGGCTTTGTTGGCTCTTTGCCTGTAGATTTGAAACTTGCACAGATCACGTCATCACAGCTTCTACCACATATCTGGCTATCATGATGAATATAATGATTTGGTGTTGTAATATATTTTCCCACAAAATGCCTTTACTTGAGAAAGACACTGAAACTCTGTATTATTGTCATTGGACTATGTAAAGTGTTGTCTGTCCTCTCTAGTAATGAACAGGAAGAGAAACAGAGGTACGTTGCATAGCAGCAGAGATACATGCTGCTTGGTCATGAGAGTAAACCTTCAAGTTTGGGGAAGCACCATTCTTTCCCTGGAGAATTGTTTATGTTTCCACTGACTTCTTAGATGATGAAGATGAAGCTCTAGTAGGTTTCATGTGGATGGTGTGTGTATCCATGATGAGTACCATTTCAGAAGTCTGCTGGCAGAATTTCCTATGGGCATTTCTTACGATCATGGGCTCGAGAGCCTAGGTCTCCAGAGTGGAATACCTGCAGAGAGCTGTAATTACACCTATGTGGAGTGTTTTTCCATTTTCTGATAGGGACTCTTTAACTGATGAAAATGTCTCCTTGGGCAAGTAGCATTCTCTTAGTGCCAGTGTTTAGTATTCTAGTCATGTTCTTCAAATGCCATCACTTACGTAACAGGAAGTAGTCAGGAATCATGAGATGAAGATTGAGTTTGTACACAGAATAATTAGATGCTCTGCTAACGTGCAAACCCAGAAATATACTTGTTTTTTGCTCTCTCAGGTGTATTAATTCATGATAGTAATCAGATATGCAAATACAAAAAGTATGCACATTTCTAGCAGTTAAAGCTTACAGGGAAAATGACACTTGATGACTAACTTCACCCATTTTATTTCAGAGGGAGATACAATGTTCCAGGAAACCCGAAGATGGTTAATCCTCAAAAACGATCAATTAAAAAGGCCGTAGGAGTGAACCAGCTTCCACAACTAAAACACTGATATAATATTAATGCCAAGAATTTCCAGTCACTTTTAAAAATAATTAACTGAAAGTTTCTAAATTAAAAATTAAAGTATTAGTGCCTTATTGTAATGCCAAAACCAGATTAGCATGTCTTCTTGGCAGCTTTAATGTACGTGTGCCTCTGTCTAATGCAATTTTTCTTCTAGTTGCCATCTTTCTACTGGTGATCTCTGATGCTTTCCATTCTGCTTCACATCAGTGATTCTGGGTGTGAGGGTGTTGGAAGACTTGGTGAATATTTAATGTCTTTATACACTGTGTAGATCCTTGAGCTCTGCACAGCAACCATGGAAAACAAACAGGCCTCTAGCAATTTTGACCTCTCAATCAAGAAGAAGAAAAAGGCAGGCTGATGTAACCTCTAAAGTATTGTCTCAAATATAACCTTTTTAAAAGCTGGCTTGCCACAGATCCTGTGTTGACCCCCACTTTCAGTCTGCATGGTTTAGAAGCACAGCACCATTTCCAGGTACTTTAGGCAGTAGTCATGGATAGAATTAACAGAAAAATTGAGCACTTTTTATTAAGGATTCTTCAGAACCTATCTTATCAAGGGGTTGTTTCTTTTAAACACTGTATCCATGTTATTTTTCCTGATATTGGTATGTTGCTCTTTGAAATTTGAACTCTCTGATGAACCCTTGTATCTACAGTCTGGGTTCCATAAAAATCTCTTGTATTCTTCAGTGGCACTGTTCCCTGTACTTTTAGGGTCCAAAATAGTGCCAGTCCTAAAAGTCATCTCTTCAGTGAAGATAGAACTACTTTGTCTTTTCTTTCTTAAGCATGCAATTATTGTTGCAGTTTTATTACGTACATTTTAGTCGTTAAACTTCAGCAGAAATTTTTCAAGGGGCAATAGGAAAAATGCTTTGGTAATGAAACTTCAAGCCTCTGGGTTACATCTTAAAAGCTCTTGGCAGAGCAGATGTGATTGCTTGACTGCCCTTTATTATTTTAAGAGCATCCCTAGCTCTTTGCAGGATGAAAGGTTTTTGCCTCTTTGAGAGCAGTACTAATAGTTCTTTATTACTGGCAGCATTAAAGTGTTGCTGTAATTAAACTCATCCAAAAAGACGAAGGGTGTAATTCTGTCATGCAGAGAAAAGACTTGCAGCCTATTCAGGCTGGAAACCCCATTCTTTTCTCTTACATAGTATGAAATTCATTACAAATATTTCTAGTGTTACCATGATGCACCTGGTATCATTCTTCCATAGGCAGGGTGGTCAGGCTGGCCAGTTTTTTTCCTCACAGCATAGCACAGCTGATTAGGTTAGCACTCTTCTGTTCCTCTTTTTTGCCTGGAAAATTTCCAAAGGTTGATTGTGCTGGCATTTGTCATTGTGTATAAGAAAAGGGGAAAAATTGCCATAATGGTCCTGTTGGCATAAAAGACAAGGGACATCTGCAGTAGTAAAGAAGATAGAGTTCTTGGATTCATGCAGCAGACATTTATACTGCTGAATCAAATGTTAGTTAATGCACTCAAGTCTGGTCCTTGTAGAACCTCAAAATAGGTGGAAACATTGCACAAATATGGCAGAACATTTATTCACAGCAGGAGACTTGGATGCTTCTCTCATGGGTGGTCCACACTGAGGACTTAAAAAGAGACTTTTTTTGAAGTCTAAAAAGAGACATTTATTGGTACAGTTTGGTACAGTAATGACCTGAGGAGAAGAGCAGACTATATCCTATTTACTCTCTGTTTCAGCTTGCCGGGAGCAATCTCGGGATTTGAAACTCAGTAGTATGATAATTAAGCAATAAAACATTCTAATTCTAAGTCATTGTCCAGCTGTAATGTTTGCTGTGCAAAGTGGTTATAGATCTGTACTGTTACTTTGAATTACCCTGCATTTCATTTACTTTCTGCCTTTCTGGACAAACCTGATGATTAAGTTTGACAACTCCACTTTCTTTGCAACAGCAAATGAATTTTTTTGTTTCAGAAATGCTGTGTTGTCTCTTTAGACCTGAATAAAACTTTTACTCTTCTAGCTAATCCAAACCATGTAGGAATTTTTTGTTTGGTTTGATGGTTTTGGGTGGATAACTATATTGAAATTCCTGGATTTATCTGTGTGGACTTTTCTTACTGCTATTGTCCTGTGAAATGCAGTTTGTTGCCATTTACACAATGAACAGTTATACAGCTTTATAAAATATCTTCTATATGAATATTTCAGCACATTTAGGATTAATTAATCCTTCAAAGCATAGTATGTATTATTATTTTAGGCATAGAAGACAGAATCGCAGAGATTTATTTAAAGTAGATATAAGAGTGTAGTGATATCGGGTTTTCCCCTGATCTCACAACAGAGTGATTTTTTTGTAATATTGCTGACCACTGCAAGGTAATTCCTGTCTCCTCTAAAGTCTCTGTGCATCATACATGAAACTGAAGGAATCTGAAAGCAAAAATGGGAAACTGAATTGCTGACAGCTGTGGTAAGTAATTGAATGGAGCTGATTATCAGAGGAATTCAGGATCAGAGGTGAAGGTTTGAGTCTGGCCTTCTTTCTGCAGCATAGAATGTAATGGGATTCCAGATATAATGGTTGTAGTGTGTAAGTGCCTTTAATAGGTGGACTGGGAAATTTGATGTCATAACTCAGCACTTGAGAGGATGCTTCCTTTACATGGTTACTCATGTAAGTCCACTGATTTCAGATGAGTCATGATTTTGAGGTAAGTAAGGCATTTTAAGTATGTACACATATTGTTTCCGGAAAATATAAATTTAAAATCTCAAAATTTGAAAAAAACAACCATGATTTTTCCTTTTAAAGTCTCATGATTTAAGAGGGTATTGAGTCATCATTTTTGCTTTTAATGAATCAGTATAACAGCAGTGCATTATTCTATGATAAAATAAAATGTTTATTGGATGGGCCTTGACTGTGTGGCTGATTATTTTGTAATTATGCAGCATAACTACAGGTTCCAAAGAACTTGGGTGATGAGTTTCCTCATATTCAGGATATTATTAATAATAAGCAAGATATTTCACTGCTTAAATACTTTGTTTAATGGGTTCTCCATATAAAAACTGACTAGGTGGCAAATAAATAAATAAATAAATAAATAAACCTGTGTGTTATTAAGCTTCTGCTATTGCTGCCATACTGGTGTCAAACATAAACTGTTCTTTGAACTAACTCTATCTGGAAGCAGATGTAAAGTGCATGGACTAAAATCATAGCTAATTGCAATAGTTTTATCTCTTTATGTATAGGAGTCGCATTAGTGGCAGACACCTCTAGAATGGATAATGAGGTGGCAGTGCTTAATTTAACTTGGCAGATCAGTTTCACCCTCTCTTCCAAAAATACAAACATTGTATGTGGTTCCTTATAGGTTACAGCTTGGAATCCAATTTTCCCCCATACTTCACTAATCTGTGCCATAAACTATCAATTAGGAATGATGTAGAGCCCAAATGAGTATCCCACATCTACAGGAGCAGCATGTGTGTGGGACCAGGCTTTCCCTGTGTTTCTTTGAGCAACTCGATGCAACACTCCACAGACCTCCTTTCTAGGCTGGTAGAGTTCCTATGCTCTGGTTCCCACGTAACTTCCTCACCTCTCCCTTTATTGCCTGTGAGAGGATGAATTCTTCTTCAGATACCCATCTGTAAATTGGGGAGAATGGTATGTTTCTGATGCTGAGAAGTGACACAAAGACAAATACACCAGTGCTGGAAGGAAGCCAACTGGTAAAACCACAATGAACCTAAGTAAGCCTGACCTAAATCAAATGGATAACGTTGGTGCTATGTTGGTGCAGAAACTTAACAGCTGTGCTTCTGCATCTTACTGAAAAGATTTACCAGTAAAGATTCATGTCAGGGTATTTCGAAATGAACACAACCCAGCAGTGACACCAGTTGCTGTGCAAGTCTTGTCAAAGGAAAAAATGTCAGCCCCATAGAGAGAAGGATCCCATGTGAGGTCCAGGACATGCCTTACTCCCCCAAACATTGTACAATAGGCACTTGCCCCTGCAGCTGTCTGGTCCCTCTACACAATTAGCAAGTGTCCTGTAGGGAATCTGCCAACGGATGATGTGGTGTAACACAGCAATGCAGGCTAGGGACCAGAGAAATCATGCACAGCTGAAGGGTTATTTTGGGGGAAGGATGAAGCAACAAGGGTGAGCACTCTTGACTTGTCCTGTGCAGATTAGGAATAGGATACTGAGACATCTTAAAAAAAGGGGAAAAGAAGGAAAATTAGCATGGGAATCATCTGTCCCAACTTGGAGCTTAAAATTCGTGCATGTAAGTCTGAGATATTGACTCTATGAGCAGTCAATTGAAAAAAAAAACAGATACCTTCAGAGTGCAGTTCCTCCCATTCTAACAAAGATGCTTAAAATGGATCAGATGACACATCAATTGGATTTCTCTCCACTGACTAGGAAGGAATTATAAGATGACAAATTCAGAATAACCTGTTTGAACCCTGTTCTTAAAAATGTCTTTATTTTTCTTGCTCTGGTTAGGGACAATGACACCCAGGATCAGTAGAGGGTCTGAGCTAAGAAGCAGTACCAAACTGCAATTTTACTCTCCTTTGGGTTGATCTTTTCCTCTTGCAGCAGCCCAGCACACAACAGAGGACCTGTTCTTCAAGCATCATATTTACAAGGCCCACAGATCTATTCTCATGTTGCATCAGTACTTACAAGGACAAATTACCTTTTTTTTTTCCCTTTCTTTTGAAGACATTTGGCAAGCTCCATACTCTTTTGAAATCAAACAACAAGCTGCTGCATTATGCTAAAAAGCTCTCCCTAAAGCCTATGGATCTCCAAAATGAAGGTGAAAAAATAGATCAATTCACTACAGACCTTTGAAGAAATCTGATGTAATTGTGATAAGAATCAATAACCTGGAGATCAATACTTTTTTGTGTGTTCCTGTCTCTTAAAAAGCTGAGCTAGGAATTTACTAATGACAAGTCAAATTTTTGGCTGGGCAAATGTGTTCTTGGAAGATTAAAATAGTTTGCAATTCCAGCCAGGCTTGTAATAACTGACAGCATAACTTCATTAGTATAATATATTTCTGAGGCAAGAATAATTTGTCCAAATACACTCCAAGTGTTTGGATGAAATAATCTGCCTTGCCTTAGGCTGCTGTCAGAAAGCACATCTCAGGCCCAACCTTCAGTCTCATCAGCACCTGAGCAGCGAGGATGGGCGCTGCTCCTGGGCTGCTGCAGCTGTCTTGGCTCAGAGGGGTGCGAGAGCCCTGTGCCCTTGGCTGGCTGGCAAGGAGAGGAAGTGGAAGACCAGATGCCTGTGCTTGTGTTTTCCACTCCAGATGTCTGCAGCAAAGCACCAATTCTGAAAACATATTGTGTTGTGCTCGTTGCTGCCTTTGCTAATGTTTCTTAATATGTATTAATACCTCTCCAGTGGCTGGTGTTTTTGGGTGTATCCACAGATGTGCTAAACTGGGCAAGTAATGGGAATTCTTAACAATCTAAATCAACAAAGGCTTGACAGAGGTATAAAAAATATTTCTTTCCAACCTAATCAAAACTAGACAAGAAAAAAAACTTTGTATCAATTTCTTGGCTCCGCTTTGATGCCTGAGTCATCCTGGGCTGGGCCTGACCCTAGTTCCCCTCACAGGGGCCCAATCTCCAGCTCCACTTGCAGGCAGATGTCATGTCCCAGCCTTGGCTGTCCACATCTCCAGCGAGGTTCTCGATGCCTGAGGCTGGGACTGCCCCTGGTGCCCCTCAGCCCGACCCCCCTCCCCCAGTTTGTGAGGCTCCTGGCTGGGACAGTAGATGGTCCCTGCCCGCCCTCCCCTCCCCTGCCCTCCCCTCCCCTCCCCTGCCCTGCCCTGCCCTGCCTGCCTGGGGATCCCCTGCAGTTCCCAGCCCTCAGTATCAGGGGTCATTGGCTGTTGCCCATCCTGTCAGATTTGCACTCATTGGTAGTGCTGACATAAATAACAATTTGCTGACTGCAGGAGTGGTTTACTTTAAGCACTTTAGCACCTGCTGTTGCTCATTACGGGATTATCATGCCCCAGATTGTTACTGGCAGCCCAGGGTTTATAGTTTAGCGTGTGTACAAGTTACCTTACAGGGGTGGGTTCATGCACTTACTCTGTCCTCCCCATGACCCTGCTTCATGTAAAGATCTCATATGTAACTGGAAGCCACATGTTTTAGATGTGTGACAATTAGGAAAAATAATCAGCAATTATACCAACATGCAAGCTTTTAATGGTAGATATCAGCATTTGACAGTATCTCATGGTTCAGAATAACAGGACATTCTCCATTGTTGCCTTATTTTGTCACCATGTGGATATCATTGCAATTAGTCTTTCCTGAAAAGGCTAACAAGGATACAGAAGTGGAAGAGTTGTGAACTTGTGCTAAAACCTCTTCAGAGATCTGCCATTTCACTGTGTCCCTGGGCTGGCATTCAGTGTGAAGAGTTATAGCAATTTTCAGGGCAGATATTCCAAAAACCTTGGCAAAAATTGCTATCTCACTCCTGTACTTAATTGCTTTAATTGCTGATTCTTCTGTTCTCTGCAGTCTGAAGCACCTCCTTTCTCACCATAGCATTTCACAGTGCTACAAACTTAGTCCTTCATCTCATTTTATTAAAGTTGGTCACCTGCAATTCTGAACCAGAGTTAAAATATTATTTTCTGGCCTGGTAATTTCCCAGCACCATCTGTTTCCTAGTGCTAGTGCCAGCTACAGTGGTGCCTGCTATGCCCTTTTCGAACTGTCTGTCCTCTCTTCTCTCATCATCAAAACTTTCACTGGAAATTACTTGAATTCTGCAGCTTAGTACAGCTTTGTGGACTACTTCCCTGGTCTCAGGGAACTATCATTTAGAAGTGCCTGTGGCATTGCCAAGTAGGAAAAATGGAAGAGTCTTCTGTGCCCAAAGATACTAAAAACAGAAAAAAAGAACATGCTAACACTACAGAGGACAAACAACACCCTGATGCTTTCCCTGACAATGCTGTGATGATGTACAACAAAAAACCCCCCACACAAACACTAAAAGAAACCAACCCAAAACAACTCCCCTAAAATCTAAATAATAGGTTTATACAATGAAAGGCAGAACTGGTACATACAGGTTTTGAGTTGTTTTGTGGAAAAGTTCAGCATGAATCTAAAAACATTGTAGTATCAAACTTCTTATAAACTTCAAATTTAAATAAACACTGGTACAAAGCAGGGGGAGAGGAGGAAGGTTACCGCATAAAGGCCTTTGAAAGGTTTCCTTAAGAAATACCTTTGAGGGACTATTTTAAATCTAAAACTGTGCTCAGAGGCAAGGAAGATACTTCTGCTACAGAACAAAAGAGATTTGCTGAGGACATAATTTATTTACTTGTAAAGTCTAACAAGTTTAATGGACTGGTAGAATTCTCATATAAAGAAAAAAAAGAGAGAGAAGATGTTTTTAAGTAAACCTGCATGCTTTTGGCATTCTTCTGAGCTGGAGTGTAAGCATAGCTGAGTTACTTGCCCTACATATCTGTGCAAAGACTGTCTAACAGCATCCATTAGATTTCTGCACCCTTAAAAAGTGGGTCCAGATAATGCAGAATGGGGTGTTAAGGTTTACGTTAAGCCAGATTTTGAAAGGACTTTACGGAGTAGATTCAAATGAGCCCCAAATTATATAGGGCTTGAAAGTTAGGTTCCAGAAGGGGAATCTGCTGCTGACACTCTCTGTAAGTTGCATTGGAAAGGGTAAAAATCGTAGGATGAGATTTTCAGCACTCAGATGCTGAAGAGGGAGAAGCCTAAGCCAGCCAGCCAGTAGTCCAGTTGTCAGGATGATGACCAGGAATGGTGGAGAGCTTCTGTCAACTCTGCTTTATCTTATCCAACGCAAGTGGGGAGAGCTTCTGTTTCAGTTATTGGTCACTTAATGATGAAATGCAGCTTAACCAAAAAATTCTGCACTGTGCTCCATTTCAGAACCCTCAAATGTCTTCGGAACAGTTCAATCTTTAGACGTTTTCATGTTAACAGAGTTTTCTACAGTGCAGAAATAAATGTATCACTGATGTCATTGCATGTACATTGCAATATACATGTTTTCCACAGTCATCCAGAATTCTTTGGTGTTTGACAAGCAGCAAATGCTCTGCTGGAATGATGAAATAAAACAGGTTGTTAGTTGCGTTTTTGTTTTTGTTTTTTTTTTTTTTAATACCACTTTATATTTTGAAACTTATGTGTACAAGAAGACTGAGAGTAATCATAATCAAGTGAAAGGAAAAGGTCTCTTTAATAAGGGATGCTGAAGAGACTTTGTGTAACCTTTTCACCCAATCAAATCAACAGGCAAATCAACATTTCTCATCTGGGAGAGATGCTCTCACCGGCTCAGTTATCTCACTCAGTTGTTGCCCTAGAATCACTATTTTAAATATAACAGGTCAATCTCCCTCTTCTACTTTTTCACTGACCTTAAACACAACCGATATTTAAGAGCCTGAAATTGTGATTTTGACAATTATAACACAGCGGCTTTGAATTTTCAGGTAGAAGGCACCATTTCAGCTGCTGAAAACAGTGTTTTTCAGCATGGAAGAATCCAGGTATTGCTTTCTGGGATTAACGATTACCATCACCATTACCTGTGCAATCTTGCTCAGCTGGGAGTGCATGTATAGCATATCTGCCCACTTGGAGGATTTGCATTCCATGAGAAAACTTGAAGCTAATGTATGACGAACCACAAAAATCTGCAATACCTGTAATTTTCTACTCAGGTGACAGTTGTGTAACTAAAAGAGGATTTTCTTGCGTTTGTAATAGGAGGGTTTTCTTTCTTTTTGCTGTATTGTACCTTTAACTATCAGTAATATCTTCAGGCTGGTGGGTGGAAATTGTAGGCAAGCCATAGAGCTCTGTGGACAACATCCCATTCATCTGAGCTGAGCTCTTGGGAAAGCATTTTTGAAAGGAAAAGTGGTTGAGCTAAAAATAGATGATTACTTTTAAATTTGCTTTCTCAGGGCCATTAAGTAATTAAATTAGCCCCTTTGACTGGGAGGAAAACTCAGTAAACCAAGGTAGTGTTGAGTCAGTATGTGTATTAGTGAATACAGGGGAGGGAGCTTTGTGTGTTTGGGTGGAAAGTTCCCAGTGATGGCCATGATCCATTCTCTTCAAGATAAAGCACTTCATCAGGTGAATCTTGAATAGCCTTTACTTTGGCCTGCAGTACCTCCTGAGGTCATCCTGCAGGTCATGACCCAGCCTAGGTGTCTATAATTCAAATATGAGACAGCATGTTGTGCCGGCAAGGAACTTATCTTTCAGGCTTCATTTTACTTAGATGATTGTGAATATGGAATGATGTTATAATTAGGACACTTGGCTGGGCTGTAGGAGATGATGAAGATACAGTGACTCAATTTCTCACTTGCCTGTGGGATGACAACTGTTTCCTGTGGGCGTTGTAAGCACTATAATTCTGACATGTTCTAGAGATGTTTCCAGCTCAACATGACAGGCACTACCGGTTAAATCCTCCGAATGAGTCCATGACTTCTAACTCAGAAGAAACAAGAAAATTGAATGAATGGTGCAAATTGTGCATGCTTATATTTTTTATGCAGCAAAATATATGACTATTTGGGTTTATTGGCTGGCTACCCAGCAAGGTGTAATACCCAGATTTCTACAGTGACTAGTTTCCTGCAGGCTGCTCAGGACGTGGACTGCTTCTGCAGCACAGCAGAGCCCTGATCCTGATTCTGTGTGACAGCCGCTTACACCAGTCTAGACTGAGTAAGTGTGAAAAATCATGGCAAGTTTATCATGTTTTTCATTCTCCCTTCCTGAAGGCTAAATGTTTTCTCTGTAGGCAGATGGACCCTCCAATGGGTAAAATAGAGTAGTTCACATTTGCAGGCAAAAGGACAGCCACTAGTAGAAATCAATACTCTCTTCTGCAGAATGCCTTGGGCATTATTTTAAATTAATATTTTGAATTATTTTTAATTAATCTGGCATGTTCTGCTTCAGAAACTGATGCCAAAAAGTGCCCTTTATTCTTCCTTTCTTTACTGGCACAAGAACCAGACAAAATCTGCTATTTTGTCCTAGCTGAGAATGGTACAGAACATCTATTATAACTGAATCATTGCCAAACACCCTTGGGTTAGAGAGATGAGCCTGAATGAAACTGTCAACTGTATTAGCAATATTTTTAGTTCTCTCCTCATCTCTGGCTCCCCTGCTCTGCCTTTGATCATAGCTTTTCAAGGAAAAGGATAGGATATTTTGTTCAAATTTTGGATTTCATTCGGGTAGATGTAGCGATTAAAACTTCTTTTTATTGCCCAAACTGAGACAAACACACAAAAAAATAAATACAGAGAACATTTGTATGTTAAAACTAATTGTTAGCAAATGGAAAGCAATAATAATAATAATAATAATAATAATAATAATAATATGTAAAGTGACTTCACTCTCTAAATGGTTCTTCACTTGAATAACTTTTAAAGTAAGTGTTGTTGTCTTATAACTTAGCTGTGGCTGATTTCAGTTCAAATTCTGCAGGCTTCTCAATCTAAGCAAGAGATCCACCCACAAGAAACAGCTTGCAGACTCAAACCTTTAGCTGGTAGAGTTGGGTGACTTATGTCAGCCTGCCAGTATATACTCTCCCTACTCTCTTCTTAAAATAACAGTAGCTAGTTGAAAATTTGTTTTCATGGGGTTGGGGAGGTGATAGGAATAATAAAATGAATTCATAAGCCTGGCTGTCCATCATGAAATATGTCTCTTGATTCTTATGTGTATTAGCCATTCACATATGGTATATGGCTGCAGAGTTCACAGTAATGCCATTCAAGGGGATTTTGATATTTAAAGATCAAGTAGCACCACATTCATTGAGAGAGTGCAACCCAAAAAAAAAAAAAAAAGAGTGAAATGGATTCTCAGAAAGGAAAATTAAGGTAATGATGGTATGATAGCTTGCCATTTTGCTTGCAAGTTGTTTTGAAACTCAGGAGGTAAAGTTTTTCTTGCTTTTCATGATGAAATATAGTTCTAAAAAGGAATATATAAAGGTAAGCCTCTGGCATAAAAGTGGCTACAGCACCTATCTGCTAGAGATCAAATAGGCAAGGCACTTTGAAAAGCAGAGGAAACAACAAAAGAATTACATGACACAGGCTCTGCTTTCTGCCTTCTTCTTCCGTATTCAAAGAGCCGGCAACTGAGCTAACCTTGTCTATGGTCCATACTTTTCTCCATCTCTTTGCTTCTCTTTCTTTCTTTGAATTTTTTTTTTTTTTTCAGACAAAAAAATGGTAGTTCTAGGAGAATGTAGTTATTAAGAAAGGAGAACCAACTGGGTTGTTAAAAGGCCTTTTATTCAGCTTAAAACTCACCGAGTTGTGCTGGCAGATGCGACTGGATATATGCATAGTATTGTTATTTGCACAACCTAAGGGAAATGAAACATTTTTTTTAAACTCTTGTTGTTACAGCACTTTTATAATAGCCATAGCCAGAGCAAAAATCTTCAGGAAAAAATGTAAACATTTTTGTAAATTTGTTCTGGTGCATAAGAACTGAAAGGTGAAACCAACTTTTCCCCCATTCCAGAACAAAAATAGACTACGAGCACAAAGAGGAGATTAAACTCTCAGCTTTTCTTGAAGTCCTTTTGCAATTAACACAGAAGTTTGGTTTCTCAGCTAGAGGCTCTCCACATCTGTAAGTCACTATTTCTTGTCTACTTTTCCACACCATCCAACTCACCTGAGAATCTGCCTTTGATGTATGTTGTTAAAATGAGTCTTTAAGTCGGATTTTTAAAAAGGCTGACATTTAGCTACAGGGGAAGAAAAATCCACATGACTGTAATGATAGCACACACTCTTTCTCCCCCATCCTTCCAACTTTTGGAAGGATGAAAGCAGAGGCCTGTCTTCTTTCAAGGCATTTTCAAACTCCCAGTAATGAGTTAGCAGGAAATTAATATGAGAAACAAAACACCATGACTGCCACTGCAGAGTTCGCTACAGAACTGCCATGCCCATCAGCAGCATGGCTGGTTTGAAACTACCAAGGGTGGTTTGAAACTAACTGCCTTTTGGCAGGGAAAGGAGGCAGCACAGCTTAAATCACTTCCAATGTGCAAGATTTCTGGAAAAAAAAATAGGAGAGTGAAAGGTCTTCCACTGGTAGATTATTATTTGTTACTGCAATATAGAACATGGAAAATGAAGGTTAAAGTGTTTTCAAACTCATAATTGGTTTGACTGTTCTTTTTACAAAGTTTCTAAATGCTGGGTTTACAATCTCGTTATTAATAATGAAAAGAGAAAAGAGCAAACACTACAAATGAATGTTTGTAAAAGACACAGAAGAGTAGTTAATATATTTAAGTTGATGTAACCAGAAAAATTTACCTGGATCATGCTGAGTAGGGAAAAAAGCAGTAAAATATATGGAAGCAAACTAAACGAGGAGCAATAAGCAATTCTTCCAGACAGTAAATGTTTACTTTTTTTTTTTTAAACAGTGGACTCACTTTACTTTCTGATGTACCTCCCTAATTTGAAGATTTATGCCTGTATGAATTGAAGAAAATATTAACAATAACTTGTTAATCCAGATGTTGTAATGTACAACTTCTATGAACACTAGTTTTCAAGGAATGCAACAATTTTTTCTCTGAGCTCCTCCACTGTGGTACAAAGTCAAGGCACATGAAGTGAAACGGGATTGTGTTCCTCAGGAAGAGCTTGGGCTGCTCTCCCCCTATCAAAGACAAGACGGTGAGCATTGTTGTTAATGCATTAAGCAATTACTGCAACACAGCTTTCTTTCAAGGGAAATAAAAACTCTTTTGAGTATTTTTACTAGAAAACAAATGAAGTATTACTATGATCAGCTGTTTGATCTCCTACAGTAAATACAAGGTGGGAAATGATGCTATAGTAATTCTTCAGGTACTATCTGGTTATATAAGGTATAACCAAAATAGGGTTTCTCAGGCACTTGGAACTGGTTAGGATGTGTTGCAGTATTGTACCCCCTGCCTAAAAATATTTTCCTGTGCTTAACTGAATTTCCCCCTCGTCTTTACACTGCAAAAACATTTCAAAGCAATGAAAGGACTCATAAGAGGCATATGATGCCTGGACTTCCATCTCCAGCATCCTGTGTCACGTCACAGATGTATTCCTGACAGATGTGGGCCCTTCAGGATCTGCATCTCAGTCATTCCTCTTCACTGCTGACTGTCAGTACACCATGTCTATGAAACATGCACAAGAAGACAGACTGAGAGAACTGGAGTGTTTAAACTGGAGAAGAAAAGGCTCTGGGGAGACATTATAGCACATTCCAGTACCCTAAGGGGGCCTCCAAGACAATTGGAAAGGGTCTTTTCACCAGGGCATGAAGTGATAAGACAAGAGGCAATGCCTTTAAACTGACAGAGAGTAAATTCAATTTAGATATTAGGAAGACATTTTTTACTGTGAAGGTGGTGAGGCACTGGAACAGGTTGCCCAGAGAAGCTGTGGATGCCACATCCTCAGAGGTCTTCAAGGCCAGATTGGATGGGGCTTTGATGAACCTGGTCTAGTGGAAGGTGTCCTTGCCTGTGGCAGAGGGGTTGGAACTGGGTGACCTTTTAGGTCCCTTCCAACCCAAACCATTCTAGGATTCTATGACCGTGATCTTGGAAAGTGTATAACCTGTACCTTGTCAAGAATAATTTTTCTTGATTTTGTAATAGCCTGGGACATTGGTCTTCTGAGTGCTGTTTCTGTGGCTATATGTCATTACAAAGGCACCAAGTATATGTAGGTCTGTCATAGATGCTGTCTGAGACTAAATACCTTGGCACCCTGGTGTGAGTTAACTGGAAGTATTCCTAGCAAGCAGTTCTGGCACTTATATATTTATGTTGTGCAGTGCTTTGCTGTCCAGAAACCCGGGCCAGACTTCTGTCTCAGGATTATGTATCACCTTCTCTAATGAGCTGGAAAACACACCAGAATATGTTGCTTGGAAATTTAGTAGAAATGACCACACAACAGCTACCAAGGGAGATTTTTCACTCATCACAGCTGCCAAAGGAGCTTTGTGCCAACAGGGGAGGCAATATGAGACTGCAGCAAGTCATTAGCAATATCCTAGTCAAAGAAATAGTTTGCACTGCTACTTCAAGAGTCTCAAACTAGATTTGACTTAAGTGACCTTTAGATTTCCTTTCACAAACAAGCAGAAATAATCAAATTAGAGATGCTTTGAGCACTGCTCTGGGATTTCAGTTTTCCTGAGGATCCTGCTGAAGACCTTTACTGGGCTTCAGCCATGTATATGGTTTATACATAGTGTGGGACTGTAATTTTTTTTTACACAGGTGCCCGTCTTTCCTTTCCCATCAGCTCAGCCAGCCACGCTGCAGTCGAGCTCCATGAGAATACCAACAGAAGAGTAAAGCAGTTGCAGTTAAAAAGACCATAAGTTACTCCTTTCCATGATGGTGGGTGAGTACAGCTTACGTTGATCCAGCTTTTCATGCTAGAATCCCACTTTTCTTAAAGATTGTCTTAAATTCAGCCCTTGCCCCTGCCTTTCACAGGCGGCTTTGAAAGCATGCGGAAGCACAAAGCAGAACCTTCTCATTTCCCCATATATGCAAGCTTAGCTTTGCTAGCACAGGTTTTCATGACTGAAAGTACTCTGTGAGTGCAGGAGGATAGACTTGTCAGGAATATGTTAAAATATGACTGGTCAGATTAAATTTTTATTTTTTTTTCCTATTAGATTGTAAGCAGAGATGCACCATACCCATTGGGGCTAGGGGGTAATCGATGTAACCAATGCTTGGTTCAGAATATGGCAAGCCACAGGAATGGACTCATACAACTCAAGAGTTCTTAGGAGAAGGTGGGATGATTTTCTGCATAGGTTAGACCGTCTCCATCAGAGGTTGTTCTTTGCTATGGTATGCACGGGATGGACTACAGCCATACTTTCTAGTGTAGTGTAGTTTGCTCTGGATTCTTTGACAACAGAAAATCAGTAGAAGTGAAATAACAAACAAAAGCTAACAAAAACAAGCAGTCTCTGTCCTGAGGCTCAACCTAGGCACAAAAATGTAAGCATTAGTAAGAGGTTACAAGATCACTTAATTCTGCCTCCTCTGGTGCTGCTAACAGTTCTTGTCAATTGATAATGCCTCAGCAGTTTCCCTCAAGGACCTTCCGCATCCCTTTGTTTTCCTCGAGGAATTTATCTCTCACTAACCTTCAAAGAGTCTTATATCTTTCCCTGGCTACTGTTTTGAAGCATTGTAAAACAGTTTGAAACATGCATCTCTATAGAGACTGTATCAGGGTAAAACAAATTTTGTAATTTGCCAAATTAAATTCCCAACATGTTATCATATAAGTGTGTTATGTTAAATATCTGGTTATCTGGGCAGGGTAAAACACGATTTTTTTTAAACTTAAATTATATATGGCATTACCAACATAAATATAAGCTGAGTGCCAGATTTAAAAATGTATTCAATTCTCATTAAAGTAATAGTTACTGTGTGCCTAAGTTAATCTGCACTGTTAATTACTATTCAGGTACCTTTTTCCTGCAGTTGAAGTTTATCTAAGTTAAGTAGCTCAGGACTTGCCTCTTAACATCTTTTAATATACTGAGTAAGAATCAAGTGTGTGGGTTTCCATCACCTTGATTAGCCTTGTCATCAGCAGGAGAAACTGTGATGCAAGTAATCACAGCAAAGGTAAGATCATCTGCTTTTTTTTAATTATTATTTCAGGCAGAGCACTGTCAGTTTGCAGAGGAGTAAAATTCGTGCCGATAAGAAGATTAAAGGCTGTTTAGCCTACCATCATTTGTGGTCCATGGAGAACTTGAAAGCAATATATTTTACCAGGAATAGTTGCATAATTGTGAAATACTAGTAACTTGTTTTCCTGAAATGACTGTAGCTGCCCATACCTACAGGCTGTAAATAAAGCTAAGTATCACAAAGAGAACAGATGTCAGGCTCATAGGTAAAAATGTCTGCTTTCAGTATGAAAATGTCTGATCTAAGAAACTTGAAGCTTGAAAAAATAATTGAGATTATTCATTCAGCACTACCTTTCCTCCTAAAATAAAATCTTTACATAGTTGCTCTGTCAAAGCAAAATGGTGGGTCTAAAGATAAACTAAAGAATTGTATCTGAGTTACTGACTTTCTATTATCTGAAAATAGTTATCTCGCGTAGGGCACCCAGGGTTATCTATTAGAATCACCAGATTCATTCAGATGTTACCCAGAAGTACGTGAAATGCAACCTTGCAGGTTTGCAATGCTTCCAAGAAACATAGAATCATAGAATGAAATAACCTTTTAGGTTGGATAAGATCACTGTTAACCCAGCACTGCCAAGTCCACCACTGAACCATGTCCTTCAGTGTCACATCTACATGTCTTTTAAATATGTGTAGGGATAATGGCTGAACCACTTCCCTGGGCAGAGTGTTCCAGTGCTTGATAAGCCTTTCATTAGAGAAATTTTTTCATCTGAAGGAAAATCTCTTTTCATTTCTTTTAGTTTTTAACTAATTTCTTCTTTTTTTTTTTAATCTATAAAAATTTAATTAATTTAGGGTTGAGTATAATTTGATTTAGGGACCTCAGAAACCACAAAAACTAAGGAAAAAGCCCAAATTCAAACTTGAATCTCTGGAATAGAAAAACTCCAGGCTGGGTTCCATCAGCTGACAAGCAGCTTTGGAGAGAAGGACCTGGTGGCTCTAGTGGACAATAAGATGACCAAAAGTCAACAGTGCACCCCTGAGTCAAAGAAAGACATCAGCCTTCATATCCAGGAAAGTGATTCTTGAATGAATGAATGAATTTGGCACTTTTGAGACCATATTTAGAGTATTGTGTCCAGTTTTGGACTCCCCAGTACAAGAAGAACATGCACATACTAGATTGAGAGAAAAAAAAAGAATCCTGCAGGATGAAGTTAATCTCACTTTCACTATCCTTAGTGTCTGCGTGGAAATCAGGGGCTCACAATATATTTGTATGAAGCTTACCTAGTTCTCTTTAAGGGGAGCTGTAATGGTTTGAGCTTTCTAAAGGAAATCTAGTGGTTTACCCAGTTTCATAGAATCACGGGCTATCCTAGGTCCCTTTCTAAGTGGCCCACAGGGATCATCAAAGTCCAACTCATAATCCTGCACAGGGCAGCCCCAAGAACCACTCCTGATGTGATTCTCATGTGCCTGAGAGCATTGTCCAAATGCTTCTTGAACCCTGGCAGGCTTGGTTCATCTTGAAGAACTAGTCTTACTAGGAATGACATTCACCATCAATGTGCCAGCTCATACAGAAGTTCAGAATTTCTTGTCTCTGACGCTGTTTTGTGTCCTTCGCTGTGGACAATGGCAGTCTGTTTGCTGTTGGAGTCCTCCTGCAATTCTAACAGCTGTTGTCATGTTTCTTCCATTAAGTTCTGCGCTGGATGTAGCTCTGTCATCTAGTCAACTTCTTTAAATCAGGATAATACCATTTGTTTACAAACACTTGTGATTACAGTGAAGGCAGACTCTCTAGGCTTTTTGTTCCCTCTTCCTTTCAATCCTGAAGACTTCCACACACCAGTTATGTGTGCAAAGACTGACATTTCCATAATCTAATCAGAGTATGCATAAGAACACTCAGAGGACTTTCTTCCCTTTACAAAATTTAAGTGACACAATCACATTGGGGTTTTTTATTCTAGGAAACAGAAAAGAGTACCTGAAAAAGTAGTTTATTGCTCATATTCTGAAATATTATAATAATTACCTTCTATGTGAAAGTAATCAAGATGAATTTGTGCTGTTGTTGTGTGAAGTCAGCTGTTACTTATTTGTTTTCTCCCTTATGAAGTTATTCTTTCTACATAATTAAAAATTCCCATACAAAGAGAAGTCTGCATTCCAGCTGAGTCTGAGTCTCCTAGAGGGAAACAGTTTTTTTGTTATTGCTGATTTTTAGTCATCCCCTGCTGATATCTTGTCGTCCAGTCAAAACAGAATGAATTTGCAAGAGGCTTTCAGCAGCTAAAAAGTCTCTGAAGCTTTGCTGTAAAATAATACATACAAAGTACTGGAAGGCAGTTGAGCCAACAGTGCTGGAATATAAAATCATAGTAACAACCACTAAGCAGTTTGACACACTGAGGTCACTACTGATTTGAAACACTTTCACATGGTTCTTGTGCATTGTCAAAATGGGAATTGGCTGTAATAAAAACACTAGCACAATTGACTTATAGAAGTGTGTTGAGTGAAGCAAATAATCACATAGAAGTTTTAAATGACTCAGAATTTCTGGTCAAATTTCATCTTAGAGTGGAGAAAGCCTTGTCTGTTTTGTCTGAGAATATTGTGACATGCCTAAGAGCAGTCAGGTGTCTAAAATAACTTAGAATGCAAATGAAGAATTAAAAAAAACCACAAAACATTTCCTAATTAGTTTGACTCACTAGACTGCCTGTGGACTTTCAGTGCTGATGTGAGGAATTGGCAGATTCGTGCACGCTTAGAGACAGATTCTTCTAGAAGCCACCAAAATGGAATCTGAAGATAGCCTGCAAATACACAGAGTGTTGTCACTACTGAATCCTGTGAAAATCATCACACAGGTCAGAAGAGCACAGAAGATAATCTAGGTTCTGGCTGGAACATGGGATGGAAGGCTAATCTGAACATTATCTGTATTTTAAAATCAGTTTAATCCAGTTCTTGAACAGATGAATGGACACACTTTTCCTTTCTTTTAGTATACAAACGAGGCAATATGGTGACACCAGTCAGAAAAGTAATGTGGGAGTCACATATATACAGCATGCTTGTGCATCTGTCATACCCAGAATGCCAGTGCATGTGGATCCAATACCACTGAGCAAATCTATTCCTTGTCACATTTTGATGGGGCTTTTTAGATCTTTTATTGCTGCAATACTGCAGCCCGTAGTCAGCAGTATTGAGAGTTATTTTTATGTCTCCTGCATGGAATCCCTGAAAACAGAATTGCTAGGATATTCTCAAAGAGCTGCTTCTGAATGGGCTGCCAATCTGAGACAGCAGAAAGGACTTACCCTTCTATGATCTTATGTATTATTATATATATATTTGTATATATATTTCATTTTAATCAAATGAAAATTTTGTTGCCCAGTTTATTCTGTATTACCCTTCTGTCTTCATGTTTTTCAAAGCTTTTACATACTTCTCATGCTTTTTTAAAGATTTATGTGAAGAAAATGATACATACAATCACTGTTGTGCTGAAAAATTTATTTAAAAAAATAAGGTCTTTGTGATTTATTGCCAATTCAGACAGTTAACCTGTTGCACTAAACATTAAATTTAAATTGTTTTATACAACCAGAACATTTGGAATACACAAATGCTTTCCAAATATTAATTAGTTATCCAACTATTTTTCTATCCCTATTACACTGCAACTTGAGAGTGCATATTACAGAAACAAACATATGCAGGGTATTAGACAAAAGCAATGGGCAAAATTCAGACTTGAAGCTCAGCCAGATTGTTTTGTATGACTCAGTAAGCTTTTACTGTCTGATACTTAAATCATGTAACAATATTATGCTACTCACTGTTTACAGATCTTCCTTTGCAAAGGTGAAATTGTTCTTTTCTCTGTGGGACCACATTATCAGAGATCTGAGTTACTGAGAAACAAAGCTAAGCTCTTGTTAAGGAACACTGCAACGGGGGAAGGTAAGAAATGTAGGGGTTCTCCTAATCTCAGTTACAGCCTTATCTGTTATCCAAACCTGGTAATAGTTACATGAGAATTAGTATCTTGAGCCACCTAATTTATTCCACTTTTTTTCAATTCTGAATTAATTCAAAATACAGATATTTTGCTGGTCACAAGGTTAGAGATTGCATACAACTTAACTCCTTATTACCCTATTTTGTTCCCGATCCATTTCTGATTTTGTGACTGCAATAGCTCCCAAGTGTGCTGAATAACCTGGTAAAAAAATCTTTTAATACTTTTTTTTCCCCTATAGTGAAGATCTGACATGAGCAACCAACTCTTTAAATTATTTTTTAAGTTATTCAAGAACAGCTTCATTTATTTGAGATTTAATCAATGAAAAGCACTATTTTCAAACAGTTCTTAATAGCATAGAAGTTCACAAGATGCTGTGTAATACGTAATAATGTTTTGCCATGAAACTGTTTTGTTGGTTTTTATAAATACTGTTTGATCTAACGGCACTTATTTTAGAACTCTACTGAAACAAATCAATTACCTCTTGAAACTTTTCCCAGTATCATCTAGCATACAAAACCCATAAATTTTAGTTTCTAAAATAGATAATTTTATATAGTGCCCTACTAGTTTCTGAAGATTTCCAGAGTAACTATAGTAGAACTTCTCTTTATAAAACAAATTCTTTTTACTCTCTGATGGGGCCTTGTTCTGCTAAAAAAGTCAACTTGATAATAAAAGTTTCCATTAGGAAATAAATTTTTGGTGACTTTGAAATATGTGATTTAAATTTGCTCTTCATTCACAAAAACCATTTTATAAATTATGAATTTTTAATAAGATCACATTTCTAATATGCTGAGAAATATTTATATTTCAGTGCTTCTAAGCTTGAAGGTTTTTTTTAAATTTATTTTTTTTGCATAATGGTGAAATAGAGGATCGAAGAATACAGTGCTTCTGCACCTGTGGTATGCAGTTAAAGGCATCTTAGTACTTTTTTTTCTGCAATCTACCCCGTAGATTGAAATATGTTGTAATCTGTAATCTGCAGCTCATTTTCTCACAGATCACAATGATTTTTTGGTCAGTTTTCTCCTCTCATTGAGTATGTGGAGGAGAGCAAGAAATTCTTATACCAGCAACTCCCTACACAGCTGCCTACCAAACACTGAGGCCCCTGAAGTTGACTAATATCTTCTCTCTTTGGCATGCAGTGCTCTCTGTGCATATCCATAATACCCTGTGTCATTGCATACCCAGAAGCATAGGTGAAATACTCCAGCATGGCTCATACCTGAAGCATACAGAGGTCTAGAACTTAGGATGACATTTATTTCACACCAGCCTGTTTCAGGAATTTTCGTTCCCCATGTGTACTTCATGGGAAGCACAGGCACATGTGGAAGGGTTCAGATTCCTAAAGGACAAACAACTTTTTTCACCTTCCACCTTTTTTGTGACTATCCTTCTTGGGTCTCATACAGCTTCGAATTGAGTCGAGGGTGGGTCTCCCAATACCCAGCTCATACCCTTTTGTGCTCCTCACACCTACTTGTATGAAGCATTAATTTTTTTTACTTCTCAAAACAAGAGACAAAAGATAACTTCATATAATTACAGAATCAGTGAAGCTGAAACCTGGAATCCATGTGCCACTTAAGTGGTTAATTCCAAATCATGTGACTGATGTAAAAGAAAAGATACAAACAACTGGAATCAGTTTAGAGCAAGCCACTGAGTTTGATTACTTTGAAATTGTGTTTCTTTTTAAAAGTCAGCCTTAGCCTGTGATAAGAGGAGATGGCAAAATGATTTTTTTAAGCATTTATTTTTAATACTAGAGGGAGACTGTCAGAAAGATATTGCCGAACAAAAAACATTTTATATGGCAGTAGTGGAATGAGGAAAAGCAATAAGATTCATATTGTCATTTTTCACAGGTGACTTGTTTATATTTTTTTAGAGAGCTATTAGACTTTCTGAATGGTTAATGGAGAATTGTGTATTCATAACCTATTCTCAAGGGGTACTTTATAGCTACCAAATATTTTAGTCCCTCCATTGTCTTCTGGGCCTTGGCTCCCTGATCGTGAAAACTGTATGCATTAGAATAAACATTTAGTTCCCCACAAACAAAGTCTAGGTGCAGTTCTGGGGATAATTCAGGCCAAAAGCCATTCTCCAAAGATGATATTACCCTGCACAAGCTAAAATTTCTGCATTACATTCTTCCAATCCAGTCTCAGTTGGTTTTGCTGCCTGAAGCAGCCTTACATGTCTCACCAAAACAGGTAATACATGGTTTCTGTTTCGTGCTATACAAATATTGCTCTTGATAGGTTGAAATAAGATCCTCATATTCTTTCAGACAATTTCAACTGGAATAGACAAGCTATTAAAAATCAATTATTTTTCTCAGCAGCCAGGGCACCATATAGGTCCCTGAGAAGGAAGCCCATGGCTAGTGTGGGTGCAGCCAGCTTGTTTGAGCAGGGGAAGTCCCAGTGTGGACATAAACCATCCTGCACCACGTAGAGCAAGGTGAGGGATGTCCCTGTAGTGAATGCATTTAGCAATGCAGGTACAGCCAAACAAACTAAGCTTTACCAATTATTCAGGCAACTGATGGCAATCTCACAATTGTATAAGTCGCAGCAAACAAAACCAGCAGAACTTCTCCACCACTGTACCTTCCTGCAAAAAATATGCATGCTTTGTTCCCATGCGTATTTCATACTTTGCTGAGATATCCAAACACTTTATTATGTATCATTCCACAAAAATCTTTTCAAAAGTCTAAATACCTGTCTTTGGCATACACTTCTGCATATATATTACTTACTAAAGCAAATAGCTTCATTGGATCTCAATGATTAATCATGTACTTAGGTCTTTTTTGCACTAGATCCCAAACCATGTTCAGAGTATGAGTGAGCAAGACAGCTTGGTATATATGCCTGCTCCACCATGACCTCTAAATAAAAATATCTGCAGTCCAGTGACTTCAAAGACTATTAGTCAGTCCCTTGGGCTCAGAATGCTTACCTATAATAAAATGGATGCTTTTTTGATCTGGGGAAACAGTGTTCAGTTAAACTGTATTTTGTCATATCAATCTCCAGGTTTCATTCATATGCCAAATATCTACTGCTCTTGCAAACTTTGAAATTATTAAGAATTTTGCTACTGTTAGCAATGTGCTGAATCAGGGTGAGATTTTCTTTCATATGAATGTGCAAACCTAAGATGAACAGCTCAACACAGCTTTTCCGCTCTGCAAACTTGGCTGTGCTTTAGAGAAGCTGAGTTCATTCACGAGAGCTGTTCTTACAGTTTTGAGCAGCACAACCTTTTCTTACATAATTACACTTTTTCCTTCAATCCCTAGCACTTTCTTAAAACTACTAGGCAGACACAATATTTTATGTTATTTCTAAAAAAAGTAAAATTCCGTGATTCCTACAGTTTAATTAAAGGAAGAGTAAGTACTTGGGTTTACTGATTTCTATGGGCCTTAAGTATATACTTCAGTCAGCATATAGGTAAATGTACTGCTAAATCATAATTCTGTTTGGGTTTTTTTTATAATAATTGCATTATCTGTCCTGTATTAGTCAGTCTAGGTCACCCGTGCTAAGGCTGTTTTGGATGCCTTCTTCATCTCACTCCTCTAATATTTGTTCTCTGTTTGTCTTTTTAGTAATTTAGAAACGACTTCTTTGTTTACTTTTAGAAAACAAACTTTTTCATGATACTGATTCCCCATGTAAGCAGTGCTTCTATCACTTGCTAAAGATGAAACATCAATATCTGTAGTTACTGAGGAATATGCTTCAAATCTAAAGAGAATTGACCTGATTTTATTTTACAATTAATGTGATCAACAGAAGTACTACTTTCCAGGCATCTTCAGTCTCATGATACTTTTTTGCTGCTGCAGTCAAGATAAAACATGAAACATTAGGCATGAAAATAAAGCATTGAACATAAAAGAGATCTCACCTCTCTTTCAAAACCAGTCTTAGAAAGAAAACATTCAGCAATGATCTTATAAAGATACTTTATGGAAAACTAACGCAATTACAGACAAATTTCTCCAGTCCTTGCAATTTCATAACCAAGGGCTGTAACAACAACCCTTAGGGATGGAGGGGGAATTTTCATTTCCTACTTGGTTTTCATTTGGCCCTTTTGGGTAAAGTAAGACAATATTCAGAACCTATTATCACTTTCTTAATTTTATTGCATTTTATTGCAGACCTGCGTCTGCAAAGAAGGCAGCAGAGACTCTTTGAGCCTGCCATCCAAGATCCATATGAATACTTTACTGATATATTCTATCTGGATGATAGAAGGAAAAGAGACAATTAAACAATATTTGAGGACCACAGAGGCACAGCAGGGTAAAAGACAAGCTTTAGGATTAAGGCTTTAGGAGGATCCAGGTTAGAAACTAAGGTGAGAGGATGCTGTCTGACATTACTTGAAGCAGACCCGGTATCATGATTCTGCACTGAGTCTTTTAACTTAGAACTGTGTCACCAAAAGGGTAAAGGGTTTGCCTTCTGCTGGTCATGAGAAGACAATTATGTTCTCTTTGCTAATGCCTGGACATTATGTCATAACAGGGTTTCCCGACTGCTTTGTAGGGAGAGGCAGAGATGAATGTGCAGATGTACCCCTTTCTCCCATTATCACACAGTACTTATTTCCATAGGCTACTGGTCTGATTAACTAATACCCGTTTCCAATTGTTAGTATAAGAGAACTGTCAATTTTGTAAATGCTTTAATACTCTATACATAACCTAATAATTGCAAGAGCAAAAATAACATAAACTGGGACTAAGAAGAAAAAGGATATCTTGTACCCAATGCCCCATTATATCCCCCCTCAGCTTTTAGGGATTATTTATATGCCATTTGTATTACAGTCACATGCAAAGGGCCACCACTGCAATATAGTGAATCATAAAACAAATGGCAGTATTTTCTTTAACACTGTTAAGAGGGTAAGCATATGTTTGCGAGTATTGCACAAATCACACCATGGCAAACATTTTCAAATGAAAGCCTGAGTAACCAATGGGCTGTACCACTCAAACAGCACCTATGTTATATATGTGTAGGTTTAACCCTGGTTCTCTGAGAGGTAGATTTATGATTGCTTTAAGGATGCTGTATCATGTTTCAATTTAAAACCAAACCAAATCAAAACCCCCCAAACAAGGCAATTTGCTTTCCTTTGAATTTTAGCTCATTCTTGTATCCAAGAGGAGAAAAAAAAGGATATATAAGAGAGTCACAAGAAAAAGGATGGAGAGGCTAGGATATACAACATAAGAGGATCTGTACCAACACTAAACGCTTAACCTCCCTTGTCTTATTTTGCATTGTGTCTGATGTATGTACATGGGCGTACATATCTACCCTTTTGTTTTCCTGTTTCTCTCTCATTATCACTGATTGTCCCCAAAGTATATCTTCTTATATCAGGCTTGTAGGCAGTACCTTGTCTTTCAACTTTATATAACCATTCTCCCCCTCAGTTTTCAACACAGCAGCCTGCTTCTTCCTCTCAGCTCCCACATGGCAATCATCCCCTCTTTTCTATATGGCTATGCAGTCCCGCAATTCTCGGCACGTACCCATATCTAACTTCTCATAAATTCAGGAATATACCTATTCAGCTTTTATTCTGCTGGATTCTACTTGTGGGAAAATGTGCTGGGACTCCTTATGCGTCCAAGGGAGAGATTTTAAGTGATACTATCTTACAACAAAAAAAATCATATGCATAATTTGTTTAGAATATAATCTCATAAACTTGCTTTTCTTAAGTTTGGAAGATACACTGCACTTTGTTATTTTAAGATGGCACATGTGAAATATAAATGGGACTGACCCAACATGAGTTGTAATTAGTGCTCTTTAAAAGCTATAATCACAACTTTCCTTTTTAACTTGAAGATACCTGTGAGAGCATATGATAGCAGATATACCTAAGAGCACACATTCCTACTGATTAAACTGGTGCCTTTTTACACATATAATATCATCAGACAGAGTCATAATACTATAACCTGCAGCATACATTCTAAAAGCCTATCTTGACTTTGTTTCCTCTTTTTTCTTTCCTCGGCTTTGTGCTTGTTTTATCCTTTCTCACTCAGAGGCTTTGTGTCTCCTCTCTAGCTTGAGAATGAAAAAGTATGAACACCAAAAACTCTGCAGGGAGTTCAGGAAAATCGCTATTACAATGCTGTTTCCTGCAGTTTTCATGGCTTCCTACACAGACAGAACCACAGAAAAGGTGCAGAAACTAGGGCAATTCTTATGGCTTTGCACTATACAGTATGTGGCCATGGGAAGCTGAAGGACTCACTTGTATGTCCAACAACAATAAAGCAATCCCTGTTGAATGAGAAAGGAGGAAGATGCAGTTTTTATTCCAGATATTCAAGGATTCACCTTACTATGGAGTTCAGCCTTTGTTTGTTTAGGGTCACTTCAGCACCTTTGCAAAATACAACCACCAACTTCTAACAATACTATTTTTGTCTCATAAGCCTGTAAAAAGCACAAATTTTGCTATAGGTACGTTTTTCAAAACTATTCACACAACTGAAAAGTAATTATTATTCTGGTTTTTTTTCTTTCTTTCTTTCTAATCCACTTTTTTCATTTGCTGCCTTCTCCCTCTTGCTCCCTATTTCCATTTGCCAAAGAAAGTGGAGAAAGCATAAAATAACGCAAGTCATAGGTTTTTCCTGGGTTCAGATACCCACTGTCTGCTGGACTGTTTCTCTATCCAGCATCATCAGGGATTAGATAAAGTACAGGATCCCTGGACAGCGTAGTCTAGGAGTTACATCTTTGAGTAACTAGTAACTAGCATAACTATGGTTATGCTCCTGCATGCTATCAGCCTGCAGATGTAATGTAAGTAAGCCAGAGGGGAGTGTTGATTATTCTGTAGTCCTACTTTCATTACAGAATATGAAGTAGCACGAGAAGACAATTTTCTTGCTGAGATTATGGGCGTTTGGGGAACATGCTGAGCTGCCCAAGGAATATGCAGGGATTACATAAATGGATCTGTCTGTCAGACATTTGCTGAGACAGAAGTTTTCTGCACTGGTTCAGCTAAAGATATGAAACTCAGAAAATTCAGTAATGCTCAATTAAAAATGAGCTCCTCTAAAGTGTGGAGCTAATACTGTCAAACTGAGTACCCACCTGTACTTCCAACACATTTTTGGCAGCGCTAAGGTGTGGACCATCCATTTTCCCAACAGAGACTCTACAGACTCTCTGGAGGATCACTGCCAGCCTGCTACCATTGGTGAGCAAGTCCATTCAGCTGCCTCCTCATCACATGAAGCCACTGGAAACTGTAATCAAATTGGACAAGAGGAGAGAGTCCAAATACCTTGAATTTCTTAAAATTTTATGAGGTGAGGGAGCCAGCTAGAGAGAAAGGGTATTTGTGTCTGTGCTGAGGAAAAGATCAAGAAGCTCGCTCACCATTGGACATCAAAGAATCAACATAGGCAAGATATTCTACTGACTGAACTCCATTCATTCTGCTGCTCTGGAAGCAATTTTTTTAGCATCTATCTTAAAAGTGAGGGAACTTTCTACATCTGATGATAAACTTTCCTTAACCATTTTTACATTATTGGGGACTTTCATCTGGCTAAGTGATTATCATGGTGTTGTGCAGTGCATTTGTCACTTCTGAGTTTATTCCCTTTTGCAGGTTTAATAGGGTGTTTTACTACAAAAAAAAAACAAAAACAAAAACAAAACAAAAAAAAAAAACCAAAAAAACCAAACAAACAAAAAAAAAAAAACAAAACAAAAAAAAAACCAACCAAACACCAGGTTCTTTACTAAGGATGCAAATTTAAAATATTTCAGGCCGATATTTTTATTTTGGTTTTGAGGCATATTTTTTTGCACCTTTTGTTCCTCAAAACATTTAAATAGCTCAACCAACACGGGAAACAGGTAAAAATGTTATTATTTTTAACAGCTTCTATCTACCAACTTCTGCTCTGTACCAGCTTAGAAAATGCTCAAATCTAAGATGCTGAAACCAGAACTAATACTCCTCAAAACATATGTAAAATATTTTAAATCATAAAGACATTATATATAAGTACTTTAGAATAAAAAAAAGTGCATTTTCTGAAAGATTAGCTATCAAATTTTACATTGCTTCAGTTTTCAATAAAAGACTTTAGACCACTGCCAGACAGCAGTGGAAAGCTATGCTGATGTTAAAAGGGAACAGAAGAAATATTCACATAGTAACTTAAAAGAATCCTCATTAAACAATCAAAACTCATACACATATAAGGTATTGAGGTTTCAAGTTTTTCCTCTTCTATGTGCAAGAAATAATACTTTGTATTAAGTTACTTGCCATCTTAAAATGATTGAGCTTCATGTTTTCTGCATGGTTTAGTATTTTCAAAGTGGGACAAGTAATTATCTCTTACATAACAAACCATCTGCATGGATATAATTAAACATTTGCTCAGTTGTATATGATATTAAACCAGAAAAAGAATGTGTTTAAGAAGCATTTATCATGCAAAAGATGTCAAAATCAGCTGAAAATCCATCTATAATATCCTGGTTAGTTGCTAAGCTTTTGAAGGGGTCTTGAATAGATCTCAAATGTGATGCTGCATAACTCAGGTTGACATGGTAACATGCATAGTAAGGAAAATCTCAGCTTTATTATCAACTTCATTTTAATTCCCTCCCCTTTTCATATGCTCCCCTCAGCTTCTGGAGTAAATGTGTCTTAAGAGTCTCTGATTGTAACTCATAATTATTTGGCATAATTAAGATGGTGTGCTAGTCTTTTATTTTGTAGGCAAGAGAATAGAAGCAGGTCTATGAGATGAATTCCTAGCAGCATTTTTTTAATGACCATGTTAAATTTAGAGCTGTTCTGAGAGAGATTAGGTGTATTCCTTGGTTAATGGGATGTTTGCTATATTTGGAGTGATCCGGCAGCACCATGCCTGAGGAAACAGGCAGAAAAGAAATTTTCTCAATGTAGGTATTCTAACAAACATATAAGCTGTTAAGGATCAATGACTGCAGCCACAGATCCTGAAAACTCTTGTTGAGAGGACAAGGCCAGAAGAGCCATAGCTTGAGAACACAGGCTGGAAGAATGACAGCAGGGTAAAAATCAGACCCTGTAAGACAGAGACAAATTGAGTTTTCAAGGACAAAACTGAGACATAGTCAACACTTCTGGTATATTTGGATAAAAACGAGGCTTCATAGATGACTATCAGAAAATTGTATGTCTTAAAGGCATATAAGCATATCTTTAGATTATTGTTTTGTTTTGTTTTGTTTTGTTTTTTTTAATCTTTCTAAGAGCTTTATTTCTTCTGCAAAGCAACCATATTTCATACATTCCTTAATTATCTTCTTCTGTGCATGAGAGAGCACTACAGATTGGTGTATGGTGTGGGATGTGTCTGGCACCTTAAAGCATGTGATTGAGCAGAGAGAGGAAGGGAGGGAAGGAAGCAACTGCAGAGCTAGGATATCATCTGAGGAACATGACAGTCAGACTAGGAAAGCAAAGTGCTATACTGCATGAATGCATGAGGTACAGACAGAGATAAAGAGGATAGGCAGGATCTGTTTAATTTTGTGACACTGCACAGGTCTACCGGATACCCAAAGGTACTCAAACTCATCCAACCTTTTCAGTAAGTTATGGATGACAGAGTACTTCAGCTCTGAGACTGACTGAGGGGTAGGAGAACTGTGAGATTCCACAGAGGATAAATACAGTCAGTGACCAAAAAAAAGCTTAGCTAAAGCTTTCCCTGCAGCCTTTACATGGGTTACTCTTCAACTCCCAAAGTAACTTGCTGCTTAGACAAGTGAGATGTTACAACCACACTAGACAGCAGTGTTATGGAGTGAGAAATTAGTGCTTAAGTTTGTCATCTGGCTTTACAGAGAAACTCAATTTTCCATGGAAATATTGATATCTCTGTGAGAGATCTCTTATATGGATGTATCATTAAGGAATTAGAGATACTTGAAAAGGAACCTGACCAATTAAAGAACAGAAAAGATCTTCCTCTTCTGTGATAACTGTGTAATTAACAAGATAGAAAAATGGTTGAAACTAGTTTCTGTGAGAGCTTCTGGCTCCATAGTATTCCACATATCTATTTAATGTCTGATTCCTTCCACGATGGTATTCCAGAGCATCAAAACCTAGCCAATTTTTCAAATTGAGAAGTGGATTTTCTGTTATTTAGATAATTCTCAATGTAATAACTCTGATAAAATAAACTGAGGAAACAAAACAAGAATAATTGTTTAGAGGCAGTTTCCCCTAGGCCTGTATCACCCAAAAAGGAAGAAAAAAAGATAAATTTTATTGTCACTATCTACTGCAATATTTTCGATTAATTGTTAAGCCTAAAGAAATACTGCTTTTTCCACAATAAATTCCATTACTGAATCTTCACAAACATAAACCATCCATGATTTAAGGTTCTTTAAAGAGGTGTAATTCTGTTTGTGTAAAACAGCCATTCATAAATTTTCAAGGGATATTTTACATTAAACTATCATATACTAAAGCAAAATTAATTAGTTCTTCAAAACAGAGGACTCTGAATTCCACTTTCACGGCAAATTATGTTTTGCTTTGTTACTATCTAAGACCATGTGGATTAACTTTCTTAATACTACTTTCCTTGCTATCAGCAATGGTTTGAATTGTAATCTTAAGGATTGTCTTTGAGTTCTTTATGGCTATTAATGACAATAGCCTCTTTTTTATCAAAATTCATGTGTAAGGTTATATGTGAATATATTTCACATTGACTGCACCTAAACCTTCAAAATATAATCACAGGGACAAGCAGAAGAGTTATCGGCCAGTTACCCTATTTTCTTCTAAACCTCATTAATTTCCCCACCTAAACATAGTTACCATATACATAACAATGGCCTTATTTCTGACTAAGCTGACAATCCAGAGAATTTTAAAATTAGAGCAAGCATCAACCTATCCTAGCCCAAAGGTTTTGCGTTACATTTCCTAACAAGTAATTCTAAAACAGCCACTCCTGAAGATATTTAAGTTTGATCATTCCAGATCATTGTCATTTAGACTGGCTGAAGACTTTTCAAGCTCAAGTTTTTAATGAACTTTTGGGTAATTCTAGTTTGCTGCAGTAGAACTGGAGGTACCTGGAACTGTCCAAAAGGGTAGTATGTTGGGCCGATTTCAGTTTTGTATTTAGGTTTCTGAAGTCTGAGTACACTTCTAGGCATTTAAGTTCTTTCTTCAGGGAAAGGTGAGAAGACTATCAGTTATGTTTAGTTCATCTTAAAGAGTAATTGTCATTCTTTCTCGTTTGTGTATACTAATTTGGTTATCTGTGCATCCCTGACACAATCTATGATGACTGTGGAATATTATACTTAGATGTGATTTTACCTTGAGCCATGTTACCACAAGAGTCACAATTACTCCTTCAGTAAAATTACTGCTAATTAAAACAGTCTGCTCTATCAGACCTAAAACTATTACTGCCTCTATGTGTACCTTTGTTTTCTTTAGTAATATTTAGTATTGATATCTGTGATCATTTTGTTTGTCTTTTACCTGATGAAACTTACAGCAGTGAACAACCTTATGGTGGCCAAGCATAGCTAAATTAACATCAACAGAGATGTTATTAAAGAGTACTTCTCTAGAACTTACATTTTTAATAATTTGGAGGTAAAATTATTTCCTGCTCAGCATCTTGCTATTTATCCATGTGCTGATGGTATTACACAGTTAGGCTGAAATCTCTGAGATTACCATGACAGTTTGCAGGTTGAATCTTCTTTAAATTAATCAAAATTTGACTTTAAGCCATGATGTAGGTAGATTTTTATTAAAATTCAATGGAATTCATTTTACACGCTGCTGTTCTTTGTTATGGGGTGGTTGAGTGGAAGGACTGTTATGTCAGTGAAGGAGACTTTTCAGACCACGCAAGCAGCAGACCCACATCCCTCCATAGCACACAACCTGAATGACAAGGGTAGTAGTAGTCTAGTTACAGTATTAGCTGTTGCCTTACACCCCTAAACTGTGAATGAATTGTGAGAGAGGATGGCATCCAAATCTTTGCTCAGAAAAGTGCCCAAATGATCTGATTCAGGTTGTAACAGGAGGTGTAGAACTCAGCAGACACTGCTTGACAACCTCATATGGCCAGTGCATTGCAAAAAATAGCATTTAGAAGGTGAAAAAAGCACTGCTGTACAATAAAAATTTGAGACACCTCCCAGATCACTAATATCTTCCCACTTCACTTCTTCTCTTTGAATGACCTGAGATTCCCCCCATTGTTTCCTATTTACAGCCTTCACACATCCTTTAGTGATTTGGGACACACTGGCTGATTACTTACCTGAGGATGAACTATGGTGTATCCCTTCTTCTCCTTATAAAATCATGCCTCAGCTACTGTGATGTTCCAACCTTCTTCTGACTGACAAGACCCACATGGCCAAAAAAATTATTTGGGGATTTATTTCACAAGTGCCAATAGTTGGTGAAAAATCTCACCCTCTAAATCATTTTGGGAAGAAGGTCTTTATTATAAGTAATGTTTGTAAAAATTGTGTTCCAACTCTAGCCCCTCTAACCTACTTTTAAAACATTGGTAAACAAAACTACTACATATGCTCTTCTCAGGTCATTCAAAAAAACAGTTTGTGTATTTACATTCATAAAACATTCCAGCTTTCTCTCCAAATGAAAAAGACAGTCCTGAAATCTTCAGCTTAGAGCATGTCGATACTACTAAGATTGAATTAAGGTTATTGTTGACATACATACTCTAAATTATTTAAAATGCTGCTGCTAAGGGTTACCAGTCAGCAAAGACTATCAATTCACTCTAATTAGTTTGAACAAAAGACAAGCAAAAATTAAGATTCTGTACTTTAGAATCATTCTAATTCAGCTTCTTGGCAACCTGGAAAAGAGAAAGATTATAGAAGCAGTTTACTCAGATATATATCTTTCTCTTCTACATAATGATGGAGAATATTTTGGAGATGGATGGAGTTTTTTCACAGGTAGGATATGACCTGCCACATGGATGGTTCATTTATAATTGATAATCCCAAATAATGGGTTCAATTTGTTAACCAGTATGGGCAAGGAAATCAAATCAGAAAAACAGCTCTTTAAACACCTCCTTAACAATACCTGAAATAATAATACCTGAAACATCTCAACAATATCTGAAAGAAAAATAAGAGACATAAGTTTGATAAACCATGCTGAAGGTCTTTTGTTGATGCAGTGAAAATATCAGCAGAATATCAGAAAGTGAAATGGGATAATTTTCCAGTACCAGATGTGTTCACTTCACAATGGGACCTCTTTCCAGTGGGCAAACATATAGAAATAACTTTAAGAATGTTTTAGCCAGTGACCAGCAAGTAATTAGATTTGTTGTATGCAAAGAGAATTAACTCCAGGTCTGTAATCTAAAAAGATGAATTTCTTGAAGAATTCAGTTATAAGCCAAAAAAAGAGCAAACAAAATCTTTAACATTGAACGGTTTTACCACTGAAGAGAAATACAGAAGATCAGACAATATAGCAAAAGCTTTTGTTTTGCCCATAAGTTTGGACAAGTGAAATATCAACAACAGACATATGACAAATTATCACTGAGAAATTTTACAGCCAAAAATACTAAGGAGAAAGAGGAATTAAAAAAATAATATTGTGAATAAAATTAATCCTAGCAAAATGATAGGACAGTTATTAGAAGAAAACAGTTGAAATTGTCAATAGTGATTCAGAACATATTGTTGTCATAATGTGTACATAATGTGGTTCCATCCTAGTCAGGAATTTAGTATGCTTCTGCCTAAAATAATATGCAAATAATGTTTCATACATGAGTACTTTAAAAAAAAAATCATTACTGGTCTGCCTGAACATTTAATGTTGCTATTCAAGAAACAGAAGAATACTAAGGAAGTATTAAAAACATGGATAAAGCTAGGGTTACATTTGAACAACATAAAAAAATGTGATCTTGGTTATATAATTCTATCTATGCTGGAATCACTAAGAAGTAAAACAACTGAAGGCCTGATATGTGATGCCGTCAATACAGAAAATGATTGTGTAATTAGTGACAATGAGCATGTCAAATTGTGCAGATTTCTTGGTGAAATTGCTGTATTTATGACTGATAAAGATGACTATATTGACATATCCTTCTGTAAAGCAACAGACACACAACAGTATATCAATCTAATTAAGTGATTAGCATTATACAAAATCAGTGTAACACATAATAATTAATTAAAAGCCAGCTAAATAGAAGATCTGCAAAAGTAACCATAAACAGCTAATCATCATCCCCTGGGTAATCTTGAGGAATTCGTAGAGTTCTGTTCTTTTTCATAAGCGAGCTCTTCCCAACGTGTGGCTGGTGCCAGGACTCCGCCACCCCACCCCACGCCTCTGCAGTGCCCAGCTGGCTGGTGCAGCTCCAGTTGCTCAGATTCCTGCTGGGAGCTGGCACAAGCTGTTTGCTGAACTGGGCATATGTGACAGCACTAGCACCAGTTCCCTTGGCCTGGTTTGGCATCCTGAGAGCTGAGTGCCTCTCTGACATGAAGTGGAATGAGTTATAAACACGCCCTTGATGCCGCTGCCTTGGGGGATTGAGCCCCACATTTTAGAAAATGCTGTCCTCTGCTACTACATAAATTTATGAGTGATCTGAAGAAATATTTAACAGCATTAACTGTAACATTTGTGGATGACATCAAATGCAAAAAGCACTAAATAATGCAAAGAAAAAACAGTTTTTCTGTAGGGAAATTGACATCCTTTAGTAAGCCAGGATCATTTGAACACGCTTTTTGAGACAGCTGAATGCAAGGTCATTCAGCAGGAACAAAGAATGTAGGTCACGTTTAGAAGACTGGAGACAGTGTCCTGGAAAGCAGTGACTCTGAAAAGGATTTAGGGGTCACAGTGGTTAGCCATCTAAAGAGAAGCTCCCAGAACAACTTTCCAAGGCATTTGGTATAGCCTTTAGATACAGGAGTGTTCAGTGGTGACATAACTGTATCCAGTTCTAGTTTGACAAAAGTACTTAAAAATTACAAATGTTCAGAAGAGCACTGTTGGAATACTGTCAGATCTGAAAGTCTTAAGAATAAGAGAGATGAGAAGCCCAAGTTACTTTTTTTATCTGAAATGGGATTAAGAAGTGACTGTTTTGTGGTTAATAAAGATGCATTAAAAGGGTTCAGGAAATGCAATACTTCAAAGTCTGTCCAACAAGGAAAGACAGTTTTGTACCAGAAAAACACTATGTTTTGTTAATAGGGTGACTATACTAAACTCTATTAAATTTTACTTAACCTTTATTTCTATTTAGAATGGCATTGTTTTAATTTGAGAAGAAACAAATGGAAAAAGCTAAAGAAAAAACATATTTTAAAGTGCTTTAAAAAGAAAAGCACCGTAAGCATGCTTGACGGAAGCAATCAGATTGTACACTGTTGTGTTGTGTCTTCATGTTAGACATAAAACTGTAAATGAATAAAACACATTTTAAAAGGTACTTTCCTACTGGGTTTATACTTTTGTATTGATTTATATTGTATTCTCTTCTTTGTTTTTAAATATAATTGGAGTGAAGATCTGCCTTGAACATCTGTGAAATATTTTGCACACTTAGACTGGACGTAAATAATACATGTTAGAGAGATGTAAACACCAATGGGAGAAATAAATTATGTACGTGAACACGGGGCACTATAGCTAAAGTAATGAGTTGAAACATAAGAAACTTCCATTAACCTGATCACCAAAAAAAAATTCCTTATAATTGGAAGAATTCAACTTCGAAGAGATGTCTCCTTTGGGAAGAACAAGCTGCATTACCCAAGACATTTAAAATGAACTGGACAAAATAGCAGTGAAGAATGTTAAAGAGCAATCCTTTGTCAGAACTGTAATAGTATTTTCCACCTTTAATCTTTGTGCTTTCCTAGTTTTTCTAAAAATTTAAGATGATCATGGATATTTTATTGGATTGTCGACCTACAAAAGAAGTGGTTTAAAGACTAGAATTTTGTTACAAGACTATCAGAATTATTTTAAAATTAGTTAAAATTCTCCCATCAGGTATACCAACATTACCAATATCACTGTATCTGTTACGGTTAAACAGAGACCAAGAGGTTTTCAAAAATAATAGACTAAAAAGCAATGTTGCTGTTGAAATACTCAATGGGGAGGTGTTCCTCTTCTAGGATCTTGCACCTGAAAAACAACGGCCTTTATAGTAAAGTGACTCTGCACCCATTGACCATGGGTCAAGCAAGAATTAAGTGCCTTAGAACAAGATCTACAAATACTAAGCTAGGTAGTAAGAGTATGCTGAAGACAGGATTGTACATTGAATTCTGAATCTTTTTGATGTTCAAGTATTTTAATGCTATTACTCCCTTGAGCGGAGGTTTTTCTGAAGGCTTTAGGTGCTCATTTCCCTTTCAAAAAAAACCCACAAAACACAAAACCCCACAAAAAACCCCAAAACCCCAAAACACTAAGAAAAAAAGTGTAGTGAGAAGATTCCTGTCTCTGCTCTATACTTTAGTGATAAAAAACTCCTCCAGGATGATGAAGACAGAGAACAGTTAGTTTTTCTCCTTTAGGGAATCTTCTGTCTCCTAAGAGCCTCTATGTGGGCTACTCAAGGGGAAAAAGGAAAGACAGAGAGTGCTCCATTCCCTTCTTCTTTTGAGCCTCTTAGACTTTTTGTAGACTGAAGGCTTCATTTGCCTTCAGACAGATTAAGCAGAAGCCTCTATTCTGATTAGAGGAATAGATGGGAGCAGGGCATCCTGGGCTTAAGTCCCTGCTCCACTGATTGTCTCTGGATTTATGAATATAAAACATATAAATTGTCTGTAATACAGACACACAAATCTATCTTTTGTCCTTCCCAAATAAATGCCATAAAACGTGAGGTTATAGACTAATTCCCTCTCTCTCATCTAATGCATTTTTAATTCTTTCAGAGTGTAGCAGCTTCAACAGAAGGGACAGACTGTGTTTTCTTCCCTTCCATGTCCCCCTGGACCATGGACTGTTTACCTGACAAAAAGAGAGTTGAAGTCTTTGTTGCACAAAAACCAAACCAGATCCTTCACCTCAAGAACGTTTAAACCACTGAGATTTTTACATTAAAGTGAAGAACAACCAAGCCTTTGAGAAAAAAACATCAACTATGGCTGAATTTTTGTGTAGAGGTTGCCTTAGCAAACGTGCTCCAAGACTTGAGGGGCTCGGACCTTAAGACAAGTGACTCAGTCGGATAAAGCCTGAGATGCCCTCAGGCAAATATAGCTTCTGGGAAATTTAAGCATAAAAACTGTAGCAGCTGTGGATGTTATCACCTCCAAGGTCAGCTGTAACTAAGCAAGTGGTGTGAATAAGCATGGCTTCACTGGTTTTCATACCTAAATTCCACATCAGTCCCACCTTCAGCACCCAAACCCTGTCGTGGGGCTTGGGGGGACTGGGCAGGCTTTCCGTCCTTCGCGACCAGGCGAGCCTCATGAAAATGCCAACTCATACATTTGGTAAAATAATTTCTCAAGGCGCTTTTTGGCCCCCGGGCCAGCTGCCCTCCGCCAGGCACGGCCCTACCTCGGGCACAGGCACCTCTCCCGACCGGGCACGTCTCGCTGGCCGGGACTCCTCAGGGCGGAGGGAAGCGCCGGGCGGGGGACGACCCGCGGTGCGGCCAGAAATTCTCCCCCGGGAGAGACCCCTGGTCCCGGCAGGGCTGCCCTGGCACCCGCGCTCCGCGGACAGGGCGCGCTGCCCGGAGAGGCTCCAGCGCCGATGGAAGAGCTGGCCCGCGACGGGAGGGAGACAGAGATGGGGAGACAGCGGCGGCGGCGCCGCCCTCTGGAGAGCGCCTGGGAGAGGCTGGTGTGAAGAGCCGCATTTCAATGAGGGCCGGGCTAATGCAAATCACTGCAACCGGCAGCAGCAGAAGAAAGGAGAAGCAGCTGCAGCCCGGGCTCCCCAGCAGCGCGCTACAGCCAGGGGAGGCGTAACAAAGACAGCGGAGCCGCTTTCTGCGGCAAGTACTGCGCTTGCAGCCGGGTGGTCGCGGGGGGGAGGGGGGAGCCTCCGCTCCGTGGCCGCTTCCCGTTCCGAGCCGCCGCCTTCCCTCCGCGCCCCGCCGGCAGGTCTGAGCGAGGAGGTGCCCGCCAGGCTGCGGAGAACAGGTAAGCGCCGGGTTCGGGGCCGGGGCTGTCCCTGCCTCTGCTGCTCGGGGGCTGCGGCGTGCGGGGCCGCCGGGGCGCGGTCGCCGGCGGTGCGGGGCGGTGCGGTGTGTGCACCTGTGCCCATTGTGTGGGGCGGCGGCCTCAGCCGACGCCGCGGCGCTGGCCCCGGGCAGCCCCGCGTGTGCCGCTGCGTGTGCGGGGGCCCGGGGACCCGCCGCTGCCTCCCCTCCTTGCGGCATCCCGGCCGGATGGTCCCTGGATGGCCCCGGCAGCCCGGGGAGCGGGCGCGGTGCTCCCCCGTGCGCCCCCGGCTCGGTCACCGTGCGGGTCACGCCGCGCACAGCCCGCGGCGGGGCTGGAGTGCTTGGTGCCAATTCCAGCGGAATGGGGGTATTTCAAACACGTTTCTCATACCCCAGCATTATAAGCCCCTTTTTTTTTTTTTTTTTTTTTCTTTAACCCACTGCCGCATTTGTCCACGTTTCCCGGTTACCCCCTCCCCCCCCTGTGACTGGTAGTCCTCCTGCTGCTTAGTATCTGTGTGATCTGCACTGGGTCCCAGTCACATCCCTGCGTGATATGGTTTTTTTTTATCGGGATGTGTGGTTGTTTCATGGAAACGTTCACTCACACCTGTATTATAAATAATTCTTTAGCAGATGTTAGGGTGTGAAGTGTTGGGCATGGTGGTTTTCCAGGGGTGTGTCCGTTCGATTTTCCGTATCTGCCTGTATACGACTGTATATTTATACACAGACAGACGGAAACATCTGATCAGATCAAATTGTTTAGGATTTCCTTGTCTGCTCTGACCTTGTGATTTGAACACGCTTTTCTGTAAATAGCAGGACTGTGGTGTTAAAAGGGAGCTCTATTTCTGTGTTAAAAGGCAAAATTGGGAATTACAGGCATTATTGATTAAAGCATAAGCACACAGAAGAAACGGCAGTGACTCGCACTTCTTCCTTCTCTCGTTCAAAATTGCTAAAGCTGAAAGCCTCTTAAGAAAGTATAAAAGTATATCTTTGTCTAAACTTTTTTTTTCTTTTTGTTTTTTTTTGTTTTTTGTGTGTGTGTTTGAGATGGTTTGAGCAAAGGAAGCAGCAGACCAAGGAAAAATCCATTTTTCTTGGCACAGGCATCATTGCTTTTGAGATACAGTTTCTGAATTGTGCATTATGGGATTATTTAAATTGAATAACAGGTTCTCATTGTAATTGGACAAGAATTAAAACAACTGACATAATTTTTTGAACATGGAAACAAAGGTGGTATAATCTTGATCATAAACTGTGGCCACTAAGCTATATTTTGTGTTTAACATATAAAGAAACATCAACGAAATGCCGCAGTAAACATTCCTGTTCATTTCAATGAAGTGGGGTGTATGGGAAAAACATAGATTAGTCTTTTTTCTTAAATATATAAGAAAACACAAACATATACTGCACCATGTATATGTTAGGTGCCTTTACAGTATTTGCAAGTGTAAATCCTGCCTATACACATAAGCATACGATCCTGTGCCAATGTAACAAAGTAAGTTGTGAGCTGTAACCAAAGCAGGGTAAATAATTTCCACCAAGGCCCTGCATTTGCAGTGGTTAGCTTTAGGTGCTTGTGCTAGTCAGGCACATGAGCTGCTCTGAGAAGTTGCTGAGCACATCCGCTACAGTTTTGCAGCATCAGGGTCCAGTTGTATAATCACTGGTTTAATACAAGCTTCCGTAAGCCAAAGAGCAACTGCAAGTTTTTCTGTATTTCCTCCCACTGTTTTACAGCTGGTCTGAATGTAATTTTTTTCTTAAAGGTCATGTAATTATCAGTGGTTGAAACAAAGGTAGTGCTTGCCGTTTTTGCCTTTTTATTGGAAATCAATTAGTGTGGCCACTTTTAAATTAGGTCTGTGTATCTGTGCTATAAATAAACTTACTGTGCTTTGCTGTTCTGCAGATCTAGGTGGCTCCTAAATTAAAATAAATGTGTTTTGACCCTAATGATTTTGTGATAATTCTTTTTTTTTTTTTTAATTTATTTTCTTTTTTTATTTCTATTTGTGAAGATTAACATGCTTTTTGTAGAATTTAGTCTTGTGTTGGCTTCAAAAAGGAACAGAAGTATTTTCCCCTTTGGTTTCATTTCAGAACATGTGAATTTCTATTTGTGTGAACTGTAGTGAACTACTGGGATCATTTTGGTCAGGGCTGATGGGTTTTTCTCATTGTCAAGCATGGGAAACACCAATTGCTAATCTGCCCAATGACACTGATTTTATCACTCCTTTCGTAATGGCAAAAAAAGATATCAGCCTTAATCAATTTGAACATTAGACTTAGGATACCAATAATACATCTTGCAAGTCTTACAGGGCACTAAAGGAGCTTGCTTATTGAAAAATACTAGTTTCCTGTATACCCCAATATATTTTTTTCTTTAATTTCATGTCAACTGACCCATTCTGTTGGTTTAGAGTGTGTAAAGCATTTGCACAAGGACGACTGAAGTAATTTATTACAAAGCTTAGGCTGTAAGGAAACCAATGATTGGAATATGCAGAGACTTAACAGTGGGATTGACCCACTAAGTGATAGCCCTGATTCTCATTGCCAACCTGCCAGATCTATTCCTCTGAAAAGTTCTTAATTGCTTATTTCTTGGCGACTGGCTGCCCATCTGAAACAACACTTCTTGAGACAGCAGTTGGAGCAAACAGTTCAGTGGGGACAAGCTGTCTAGAAGGTAGACTAGACTCAAATAGCACCTGAATATAACATGAGAAAAAGTAGAAAGTTGATGCGTTTGTTCCTTTTTTCCAGGAGCTCAACTTTGTCACCTCATTTTCAGAGTTACTGAATTTGCACAAACACTTCTAATGTTTACATATCACTAGCAGTTTGGTTTGATGAGTCATGTTTCTATGGTATACAAAAGTCTAACTTATAATCTTAGTTTTATGGCATTCCAAGCCTTTTCACATGTGTGAAATGTGGTTTTATTCAAACATTCTTCTCAACCTAGAAAGTAGTCCTCTGTGATGTGTAGAACATGAAGTCTCAAAGTGATCTCCCTTGAAATGTCTAAGTTTCTGAAGCCTTTTCTCTTCTTTTGTGCATCCCTTAGGTTGAACTTCAAGATGTCCCTTGGGAGAGATATGGAGCTGGAGCATTTTGATGAGCGTGATAAAGCGCAGAGATATGGCAGAGGGTCCCGGGTAAATGGTTTACCCAGCCCTACTCACAGTGCCCACTGCAGCTTTTACCGAACCCGCACTCTACAGACCCTGAGTTCTGAGAAAAAAGCCAAGAAAGTTCGTTTCTATCGTAATGGAGACCGGTATTTCAAAGGGATTGTATATGCCATCTCCCCTGACCGGTTTAGATCCTTTGAAGCTCTCCTGGCTGATCTGACCCGAACTCTGTCCGACAATGTGAATCTGCCCCAGGGAGTGAGAACAATCTACACAATTGATGGCTCCAAGAAGATTACCTCCTTGGACCAGCTAGTAGAAGGTCAGCAGTAAGATTTGGAGGTGTAAAGTTAAGTTTGAGTCAGTGTTTGTTTAATGTGTTAAGTCTTTCAAAAATAGGTAATGGTATTGTACTTATTGATAAAGGAAGAATCTTCAATGGTCTGAGTAGAACTGTGAATATCTTAAATTATGCTGTGAAATATTATTGCCTTGCTGCTTATTTCCCTCTTGTTGAATGTGTCTGACCTTTTCCTTTCTCTTAACCTAGTGTTGGTAGTCCTAGATGCAACAGATTGTGTCTGTTCCTTCTTTTTTTAAACATGCAAGTTCAAATGTCAATGAGAGTTTAGTCTGTTAAACTTTACAAGGTCCATGTTGCTAATTAAACCTATGTGAATTTCAGCTCTGATGGATTTTTATTTATTTATTTTTTTAAAATCTCTCTCTACCTTTTGAAGAGCTCCAACTCTTCGCTACTGGTAAATATGCCTTAAGTAAAATACTAGCGTCTTATGGAGTGGCATAAATGTTGGCAACCTGTCAAAAAAGTAATATTGTACCCATTGTTCTGGGATAGATTTCCAACTTTTCTCCCCTGTAGCATTTCCCTTTTCCTCTTACCCAGTCATAGAAATGTTAAGGTTGAAAAATACCTTTAGGACAATTGAGTCCAACTGCCAACACAGCACTGCCAAGTCCATCACTAAATCATATCCCGAAGTGCTGTATCTGCCTGTCTTAAATACCTACAGGGATAGTGGCTCAACCACTTTCCTGGGCAGACTCTTCCAATGCTTGAAAGCCCTTTCTGTGAAGAAAGTTTTCCTAATATCCAATCTCATAATTGCCTGGCACAACTTGAGGCCATTTCCTCTTGTCTTACTGCTTATTAACTCGGGAGAAGAGGATCAAAAGCCACCTTGCTACAACCTCCTTTCAGGTAGTTGTGGAGATCATTGCATTATTTGTTAATAAGTCTCATGTACCTGCAATATAAAGTATTACTGGGGTCTGTTAAAACTCGGCATATTCTGTGATTCTGTGGTTCTTGGTGGCAGCCAAATGTCAGACATGCCAGTTTTTAATTCGCCCATTAACACTGAACTCATCACTCCTTCCATGATTGTTTTATTGGCAAAAGAAGCTGTCAGCATTAGTCAATTTAAATATTAAGCTTAGAAAATTAATAATACTTTTCACAAGTTTTAAAAGTAGCTTAAAATAGCTTTTCCAACATAAAGTGCTTCTGGCTTGTAGTGGGTTTCTTGTATAAAACATCAGAATGTACAAGGTATGAAAGCATTAACTTTCATAATATCACATAGCCATAAATGAAGTTGTTTCTTATTTATAAAGTTTAAATGCGGATGCTTGACTGTGTTCAAAGAAAATAAAGGTGGAACAATTCTTTCACTGTTGCTTCCAGTCTACTCCTGGGTCTAGTGTGCCATGGGCAAACCTGCAAAGGATGAATATGGACAGCCAATTTAGAGTTGTAGCAGAGATTGTAATTGCTTTGTGACTTTAATTTTTAGCACCAGGAGAGAAAACTTGCAGTATTAAGATGTAATGAGAGCCTTCTGTAAGCAGAAGAAGGCTAATGTGGGGAGAGAAGAAAAGAGAATGCCAAATAAGGTTCCTGAAAGAGGAGCACATCTTTACATAGCAGGTGTTCAGCCACCCTTGAGTTGTCTCCTTTTTGTGTCATAGCAGAGAAAAGCTTTTTAAGGAGAAGTTTTGAGAAGCAGATATTCTTGGCAATCTTCCTTGTGTGAAAAGGAAAGTAGGAGACAACATGAAGATGCTCTAAAAAGGAAATTGAAGGGGTGGGATTATCTGTGGGAGTAAGGGGCTTAGGGATTAGGACATTTAGCAAAATGGAAAGGAAACCGGTCTTAAGAGCAATGTTATGAGTTTGAGGGAAGAGTTTAAAACTATATTTGTTAGAACAGCATTTAATTGGTGGAGAAAATCAATTTCTGGGAGGAAAGACCAATATTAATCAACATCTGTTTTAAAAACAATGTACATTTTCTTATTTGTCTGGTATGCTCATCTAGAAGCAAGTTAAATTGATGTTAGCATGCTTTGCACAGTCTTTTTGCAGCCAGTGAGAGATAGCTTTTGAAAAGAAAGAACTGAAAAAAAAGAAATAAATTCAGCAACATGTAAGATTGGTTTATTTTGGTGTCCTAGAGAAGAATAATACTAGTGATAAATTGGTCAGTCAAAAAGAGTGACAGTGCAAGAGCCTGTTTATTTTAAAGAAGGGCTTTGGTATTTCTTTTAGTCCTGTGGGACTTTATTCCTTACCTCTTCAATGAGCACATCTTCCCTTCCTGGTATAGTTCAAGTTGGACAGTCTTATTTTCTCGTGCTATTAACACCATGGGATTTACAGAAATCAGTCTTCGTGTGCAAGTAGAGAGCTACATCGTTATTCCATCTGAAAAGGTACTTCTCTTTATTTGTATAAAACTGCAGGTAACTTATTTTGTAGTTTGACTTGTAGAGCTTCGCAGTGCGCTGTAAATTTATGTATTATTAGCTCAGTGATGGTTTTTGTGTAAGCCTTTCCACTTTACTATACAAATTTGTTAGTTTGGCTAGTCTGGTACAGCATTAATTAGCTTGAAGCTGTGCTTTGTGTTTAAATAGCTGGAAAATCACTTGATTTTTCCCTCTTGCCAAATGACAATTGTGCTCCAACTACTGAAATATGAAGCATTGCTTTCTTCATGGTGAGACTATTCCCTTACTATATGAATTCGTTAAGTAATTTAATGAGACTGATGTGAATTTAGGTGACTGGGGGAGCATTGATTTTAGTGATTGCATTTAAAGACAAATGTCTAAAGCCTTGATTTGGTGTTGGTTTTTTGTCTTTATGCCTGTGAGGAAGTTACTATATTCTTACCTTCCCATGCAGTACATGAAGACAGAGAAGCAACTAGCTCCTGGGGGAAATGAGACAGCAGCCACTGTCTTTCATCCCAGAGCTAAATACATAGAACTGTATGAAAGATAGTCCCAAAGGAAAAAGACTGTAAAGGAGCTCTTTTGCTTCAGTTATATTTAGTTTCATTCTGCATACAATTCAGAGCTGGCATGGCTGTATGCTGGTACTGTAGGTTATTTTGAGCTGCATGGACACATTTTCTCTTTATTTGAAACTAATGACTTCCCTGGTTGTGGGGGTTTTGTGGGTTGGTTGATTTCTTTAATTTTCTTTTTTTTTCTTTTTTTTTGACTTGGGGCATGTGATATTTGTGGGAATTTGATGACAAGGGTTATGTGCAGTTGTAAAAAGTTTCACATGCTCTGTAACTTCCCTTCTCCCGTCACTCTAGATGACGGAAATAATGCAATGGATTCAGGTTACCTTCTTTTTTGTCAGACCTGATGTTAGGACCCTCTTACCTTTAAAGAATGGTTTCCGCATGTGACCTGACTTTATTCCCTAGGTATGATATACAATCAAAGCATGTAGAAAAAACAAAGTTGCTCTTAAAAGCTACATTTTCTAGCTGTAAAGAAAGTCTCAGGAAAGGACTAAAGGCCTTTTGCTTCTCCAAAAATGTGTCATTAAAGCTGAAGACAGAAGTGGACTTGTAGGTCTGACTCCCAGAACTACCAATAAACAATGTAACTAACAATACAGTAACAGATAGGAGTGAGTATGATAGCTCTGAAACAGAGTATTTACAGTTTTTACTCCTGGTGTGCTGCTTTATGGAACAAAGACCACAGAATCAATCCATAGCCAGAACTGCATCCCTTTGTCGTTATTTTTTGTATTATAATATTACCTGAGAGTCTTGGTTATGAATCAGAATCGATTGGTTTAGGTTTCCACAATACCTACCACAAAGTTGAATCCTGCAGCAGAGAACTGGCAGTCAAAGACAAACTAAAAACCCCAAACCAGGAGGCTGAGAGCACACTGGGAAACAATGTTGTCACATGTCAATATTGGGTGCACTCCCAAATGATTCTAAAAGCTTGTATCTGTATGTGCATGTTTTGAGGCAAAATATGGCAAAATAATTTTAAGGAATAATCTGAAAAAGAAAAACAAATATCTCTCAGGGATTATCTTGGAGCTGCAACCTCATTGAAGTAGCAGTCTGAATATACCAGCTTTAAAATCCAGTGAGAGCTGTAACTAGCTAATAACTCTTGGGAGATGTGAACCTTGCTGCAGGGCAGAGGAGATGGTGGGTCACATGAGGACTGTGGGAAGGCTCTTGTGATGGAGGCATGCAGTTTGTGTTCGAAGCAGCAGAGAACCTGCCTGTCAATGTAGGGTTCAAAGGCAGTGTCTCCTTGCTAAAGTGGTGGGCTGCAACAGAGTTCCTGACTTTTTTTGTATGTGGGTCTTGCTGCTCCTCCTGTCACCTCCTTCCTTTAATCTCAGCCTTTCCCTCTCCTAGCTGCTGTTCCAGCTGCCTTCTTGACTGTACCAACCAGTGTTGTTGGTGAGAAGCCCAGCAAGGCCAGATTGTAGGAATTGATTGACATGGTTTCTCATGCTCTCTGGAGCTAACGCTCTTTCTTCTGGGTCGTGCCTACCTCAGCAGCTGGGAATGGATGGGCTGGAAAGATTCATATGCATATGCAAAGTGCTATCAAAATAATAATAGTAAAGTATCTGTTTAAATGTTTGTAGAGCTGAATCTACATGGACATTTGTTTGTAGGATTAAATTTTACACTGGATATTTACCATGGGCTTGATCCAGGGCTATCAAAGTTAGTGAAATTTGGACTGAGGCAGAAATGTCTGCAATCCTTATATTGTTTAATAAACAAACAGCTGAATAATCCTGTTGCATAAAATAGTAGAGGGTTATTCTGGCACTGTTTATTTGATTATTTTGTTCATCCATTAGCTAGTTGATTCACATTATGTCTTCCCTAACAAGTTCTTGGAAGGCCATGGGGTTTCTTACTCTAGGTGCTTTCCAGTTTTTTTTGTTTGGTTGGTTTGGTTTGTTGTTTTTTTTATTTTTATTTTTTTTAACAATGCCTATCTTGCTTGGAGCAGAAATTTGAGGGCAAAGTATGTCTCTATTTATTTACTTGGCTTTTGATGAGGGAAAAAGAATTTTCAGTCTGAGCTGAAAACAAATAATGTTGTGCAAAAGAAGTCCTTTAAAATCTCACAGGAGATCTGATTTAAAGTTTCTGGTGCATCTGTGAACATCCACAGGTCAGATTTATTTCCTGTAGATGCTCCATCTCTTTTGCACTGTTACATTTTTTCAGACACTGCAGAAAGACAAGGCAGCAGCAATGTAGTTAAAGTAGGTTATTGTTCTATTAACTAACACATTTGGGAACTACCAAGTATCAGTAACTTATTTGATTCAGATCATCTTCCTTTTGCAATCTCTCTATGTGGTAAAGGATAGTTGGAATTCTTTGTCCTTTCTCCTGAGAGATTGAGATTCTGCCTTTTGTATGTACAAAACCAAAGGGTAGAAGTGAAGAAAGCAGGTGTGCCTAGGCATGGAATGCTGGGGATGCTAGTCACTTCCCTGTTCTCTTAAGATATTTCTTGCTTTATGCATTGGGGGAACAGACCCAAATAAATCATTGCTGAACATCCTCACTACCCAAGTGTGCAAGTATTGCATTTCTTCCATCTTGGATGGACCTGTAGATTAACTTCCCTTTCCTCCTGTGTACTCTACTCCAAGGAATCAACACTATTTTCAATAAATTGTCAGGTTTCGAAGCCTCCACAAAGAGTGGGTTGGTTGTTCCCTCTCTGCTTGTATGATTCAAATAGTTTCTCCCTTCCTTGTCGGGTTTTCACCTAAGATCAACTGGCTTCCCCATGAAGCCATTTTAGGCCAAATCACATTAAGCACAGAAAAGCAGTACAATCACTTTTAAGAGAAAATGCCTTGATCATTCTTGTAGGGAGAATATCAACAGGCTGAAGAAAACACACTAACTGCTAATACCAATATGCCAAAGAGGGAAACACTTGCATCAGAAACACTCCAGTACTTACACACAGTGATTCAATGTCTCCTTAGCAACCACTTTGTACAGAGATAATATTTTAAAAAATTACATATTTGATAAAGGAAGCATGTCTTGAAATTCTATCATGGCCTATAAGAACTATTCTTCAGTGTTGCATGTCTCTAGTGCTGTGCATCTTTTTTGGAGGGTTCAAGTGGTTGTGTGTTTCATTTGCAGTATTGCTTTTAAGAGGCTATCAGCAAAATGAAACTTTCCAAGATATAGTAATCACTTTTTTTTCCTAGATGTCAGATCTCCTAAAACAGCTGCATGTTCCCCTTTTCTTTTCCTAATGGCTATTGATGCTGTAATCAAGAGTCAAAATTTCGTTAGTGACAGCTGACTGCACCATGAAAGACTTGCTCTCCTCTCTTAGGGAGCTGCAGACAAATAGACATTTTAAGTGTGCTGTGTTTTCTCTGCCTTTTGCTTAATCCAGTATCTGCAAAGCATTCTTCTTCTGTTATGAATCTGCTGTCTGGAGATTGTTACTTTCTTCCTTGCAGTTAGTCACAGCTGATGATGAGGAAGCAATAACTGAAGCAGAAGGTGTATTTATTGGACTTGTAAATCATGCCCCTTGTGAAATTTCTTTGCAGTCTTCTCTCCTGAAGGTGCTAGTGAAACAGAAGAGAGGACAAAAATCTAGGTGAAGACATTTTGGCCTTTTCTCTGGGATTTGTCCTGCATACAAACAGCATAGGATTTTATCCTTATAGGCCAGACCCTTAGGACCAGCATGGCATGCATGAGAACTGCAGTCCCCGGCTAACATCTGAAATAGTCTTAAATAACAGCATTATGGGAGAAGTGCCTCTATTTCTGTTGACCTATATAAAATAGCTCTTACTAAAGATATTTCATCTTAGGCTTTGGATGATCTACCTCCAAGATGTTCTGTAGCTAAATATGAGCCTCTTGAAGGGAAAATAATATCTTTGTGTAAATTTTTTATTGATGTTATATAGTTCTGTTGGAAATGAAGAAAGGGCAAAAATGCTGATGTTCAGTTGTATTGATCTTTTTTTTATGATCATTTACACAAAATTAGTTTCGTAATGAAGAGCTGACGTGCAGTTAAATGCTACAAGGAATCCATCTGACCTTTAAATGTAGCTGATATTAAAAATAATGTGGAATGCTGCCCTTCCAAGAAGGGGAACCAAACAAGTAATAACTCTAACAAGTAATAAACTCTAGTAAATCTGAGTACACTGTGCATGGCCATTTATTTATGCATCTACCCTTTGAGAAGTCAGTTTCAGTATGAAGACTTGTTTTTAAATAAATAACTTCATTCAAATAAATTGAACAATTTCTCTGATAGGATTGAACATGAAAACCCCCTCAAAAATAAAATAAGAGGTTTCTGGTGGATTTCATGTCTTACAGAAAGCACAAGTGCAGCCAAGTTTTGTTTAAAAATTCATAAAATACGCTTCTGCAAAGTATTTTATAGGTAGATATTTATTGTATTGAGTGTAGTCTTAATCATAGTAGGATTCCCCCCCCCACCCCCTACAAAATACTATTAATGTTTTCTAAACCTTGTTAATTTTATGGATATGGTGTTATGGGTACATTCTGACCTTGCAGTAATTGAGTAGCTAGTACTAGAACTATTGGACAGGGACATGGATAAAACAGAATATGCAATGTTTGATCACTTATTACTGTAGCTAAGCCTTTCTGTTCTGATGTTACTACATGTCTATCCATCTTGTGCATAAATACAGTGGCTAAAAGGAAGTGCTTACCTTTATCTCTTGTAAAGTTCTATAAGCATTCTGTCTTAGATTCTTTTCTTAACATTTTGAATTTTATTGCAAAGTGCAGACTAACTTGATTTACACCATAAGCAGTAAGCACTGAAGTGCCTTACTTTATCTTCCACTCTGTATTTTGTTCTGCTTTAAAATAATGCCTTTTTTTTAAAAAAAAAAAAAAAAGGGAAAACAAAAAAACATTTTATGATTCTTTTTGATCTTGCTGTCATTACCTGTATTTTTTTTAACATGTTGTTCTGGCTTCTTTGTTCTTCTGGACTTTTTCCACTGCCTTTTTGATAATCACTATACAACATGTTATTGTCTCACCTTGAGTGTGCTCACTATTGAGCACAGTGCCAACAAACTTGAATCTCTGTTGCACCCAAGCCTTAAGTCCCAGTGCCTCCATTTCTAACTGTGATGACTCTGCATCTGCCTGCATTATTTGTTGTGTTCTGTAATATTTGTGGGATTGGGTTAGATACCTTAAAACATTAAAATCTATTTTCAGAAGTAAATTTTAAATACTTTTAATAATTGAACTGTGAGTCCTCTTTCATTAGGATAGGGATCACTAGGAATAGTTGATCAAGGGAAGCCAGTTGATGTAATCTTTTTGGATTTCACTGAAGCTTTCAATACTGACTCTCCCAGGATCCTTCTGGACTAAATGTCCAGCACACAGCTGGATAAACACATCATGTGGTGGGTGAGCAATTGGCTCACAGGTCGAGCACAGAGGGTAATAGTGAATGGGGTAACATCAGACTGGTGACCTGTCACTAGTGGGATTCCACAGTGCTCATCTTGGGCCTTGTGCTCTTCATCATCTTCATAAATGATTTGGACACAGAACTGGAGGGGATACTAAGCAAGTTTGCAGATAACACAAAACTGGGAGGAGCTGTTGTCTCCCTTGAAGGCAGGGAGACCCTGCAGGGAGACCTTGACAAATTAGAGGACCGGGCAATCACCAACCATGTGAAGTTCAACAAAGGGAAAGTACTGGATTCTGCACCTGGGATGGGGCAACCCTGGATGTACAGACAGACTGGGGAATGAGATGCTGGAAAGCAGTGCCATGGAAAGGGACCTGGTGGTCCTGGTAGATGGCAAGTTGATTCTGAGTCAGCAGTGCCCTGGCAGCCAGGAGGGCCAACCGTGTCCTGGGGGGCATCAGGCAAAGCATTTCGAGCTGGTTCGGTGGAGAGGATTGTCCCACTCTGCTCTGCATTGATGTGGCTTTACCTTGAATACTGTGTGCAGTTTTGGGCACCATGAGAGAAGAAAGATGTTAAGCCATAAGAGAGTGTCCAAAGGAGGGCAACAAAGATGGTGAACAGTCTTGAGGGGAAGCCGTATGAGAAGCAGTTGAGGTCACTTGATCTGTTCAGCCTGCAGAAGAGGAGACTGAGGGGAGACCTCATTGCAGTCTACAACTCCCTTATGAGGGGACGAGGAGGCACCAATCTCTTCTCTGTGTTGACCAGTGACAGGACCAGAGGAAATGGCCTGAAGTTGTTTCAAGGGAGGTTTAAGTTGGATATTAGAAAAAGCTTCTTCATGCAGAAGATGGTTGGGCAGTGGAACAGGCTCCCCAGGGGAGTGCTCACTGCACCAAGCTTGTTGGTGCAATACTCTTGGTGCCCACGATACTCTTGGGCACATGATGTGACTCTTGGTGATGGTCCTATACAAGGCCAGGAGTTGGACTCAGTGATCTTCCTGGGTCCCTTCTAACTTGTCAAACTCTGTGATTCTGTGAATATCTTTGGTTCTTATGCGCTTTTTGGCATAGGAGGTACATCACTGAGTTTTGTTCTGGTTTTATTTTATTACCTTGCGCTAAACTAGTAACATGAAGGCCTGTGTGCTTGTTACACTCCAGATTTTAAGCCATAAGCCATAAGCTGCCATGTGCCCCCATCAGGCCTTATGTCCAGGTCTTTCCGTGTACCTGTAGACTTAGGCCCAGTCCTTCCCCCCATACACACACGCTCACAGTGAGTTGGTTCTGACCGATATCAATAATTCAGTGAGATTTAGATTCAGTATCTCACAGTGCTATTAGCATACACTGAACTACTGAACCCAGAAAAATTAGAACATCTCAGATGTCTGTGGTATTGTTCAGGATAGGATTTTGCATTATTTGTAATGAAGTGTAACTGCAGGATACCAGCAGGTATGGTCTTGCTGAGTCTAGTATTGTTTTCTTTGAAGTTTGTGTGCTTTGGTTTGTTGGTTTGGTTTTGTTGTTGTTGTTTTTGGGTTTGTTGTTTGGTTTGTTTTTTTTTTTCAGCCAGAGAATGAACTGGATCAGCCTTTGGCAAAATTAGTATTGTCTTTGTTATGTTCAATCAGATCACTCAGCTAATCCAACTCACCCAGTGCTACTGGCAGTGCAGACACACAATCAAGCTTAAGGGAAAGGTTGGGAGCACCCAAGCAGGTGCCCTTTTCATGGCAGCCTTCAGCTGGCCTGGATTCAGATGTTTTCTGGGATGTGCTGGTGTTTCCTGACTGTCTTCTAATTCCCCAGAAATTGCGTGGGTGTGGTATTTGTAAAAACATTTTGTTGTAGATAAAGTTTCAGTAGAAATGTGAACTAGTATCCATTCTTTTCTTTTAAGTGTGGTAAATTTAATGTGATGAGAAGTCTGTAATTGCTACTCTTTGCCTTCCTTTCCTCCAATATTAGCTATTGAGTCAGTAAAATAATATAGTGAGATTTCTTGCCTCTACATATCCTGAGTTTATGCTGCTTAAAGCTTTAAATAATCAAATGTTAACAAATCTCCCATAGCAATTTCATCAACCTTTTTATGAGTCTATTGTTTTTGATAATGTTTCATGTTATTTTCTCTGAAGTGTTTGGGGCCTGCTCTTTTGTTAGGGGTGGACCATTTAAGCACGAACGCTGGGGGAGTACTGTGATACTGGGCAGCTGAGGAAACATGAACACTGTTTACTGACAGCAGTGATCCCCACTGTAAATGGTATTTCCTGAAAAGAAAATTGCTGCTTTCAAGGGTTTTCATATCAGCGCTCTTGAATGGTTAGCTGAAGAGTGATCTTAAAAATATATTCTATATTCCACAGCATTTGAGAAGGGAAGAGATCAATACTTTGTATTGTAGATCAAGAGCAATAAGAATAATGTTTAATAATTTGAGAAGGATTTGATTTTGTATTTTTCTACATTCTTCTTTTTTTCCCCTTCCTCTCCAGTCTGACTTGCTGGTCTTTCACTTTTGTTTCCACAGGAGAAAGTTACGTATGTGGTTCCATAGAACCCTTCAAGAAACTGGAGTACACGAAGAATGTAAACCCAAACTGGTCAGTGAATGTTAAGACAACTTCTACTTCTCGTTCAGTGCCATCTCTTGCCACTGCTAAAGGAGGTGCTCCAGAAGCAAAAGAGAATAAGGATTTCATTAGGCCTAAACTAGTCACTATCATCAGGAGTGGAGTGAAGCCACGGAAAGCAGTCCGGATTCTGCTCAACAAGAAGACAGCACATTCATTTGAGCAGGTTCTTACTGATATAACTGATGCCATCAAGCTGGATTCTGGGGTGGTTAAACGCTTATATACGCTAGATGGAAAACAGGTAAGAATTTTCGTGATGACCATTCTCAGCATGAAGAAAATATAATTTTCCAAAAAGAAAAGAATGGTACATTAGTAGAAAAAACTCCTTTTCTCTAGAACATACCCTTCCACTGTTTATAGTGTACTTAAGATCTGTGAGCAGTTCAGGAATATCATGAATCATTACTTGGCCTCGGTGAAGGTCTTGCAATTTATGACAAATAATAGTTCTAAATCTGTCAGTTGAAAGTGTGATGTGGTTTTGGCTCTGCATGCCGGAAATGTAGGATGAAGGATGTAATTTTAAAAAAGCTCATTCTGTTAACTTGTTTCAGCTTTTTCTTGCAGCAGTTTTATGAGTCATTGTACTTGGCTTTCCATAAGCTGTAGGAACAAACAGTGAGGACACATTCCACCGTGATAAATGCAGGCCTGTTGCTGTCCAGGGTGACTAAATGATGAGTCTTATTGCATCTAGAACGGACAATGAAGAAGGGTCAAGCTTAGAAAATGAGTGAGCTTTTTTTCCCTTTTGCAGGAAAACAGGTAGGGTTATGTGTGATGCTCGCATTTATTGAAGAATCTCATGTAGGTTACATGTTATTTCTTCTATTAAATACTTTCTAGCAATGTCTCTTTTTTGCTGACTTATTAAATTGCAGTACAGTGAGATTCTTAAGAGGCTTCTGATTGAACTTGGGGATTGAGGGACATGAAAAGAATATTACAAAGTAATCCTACTTCTTTTTTGTCTTTCACTTTATTTGTAATTTGTCTATGTACATGTATTAATTATAGCAAAACTGGAAAAGCTGTTAACCTGGTGAAGGGCAAGGCTAATTTCAGCATGACCTGAATTGATTTAGAGCAATGGTGACTCTAGAGAAATAAAGCAGATATTTGCATTTACAGATTTAATTTATTAAACTGAAGAAATTATAGAGGTGTAAAATTTGGGTAAAAAGATGAACGAACAGTCTCCCTGAGAAGCTAGAACCTGCTAGAGACTGTGGTGTTTCTTCTATAATATAGCTCTGTTTTACAGATTCTAGGTTCAACGATTCACAGACATGCAGCAAACAGTGTAGGTATTGGGAAATGCTGCCAAACATACTTGATAAAAGTAAACTCTCAGCTAGATCTGGTGATGTCCTAACATGTTTGCAGTTACTGGGGCTAATGTGCAGGCACAGCCCTGGAAACAGCTACAGCAGTACCCTCTGATCTCAGAGAGGGCTGTTTAATGGACAAGCTGCTTATTCGGAGCACTGGTTCAAATTAAGGCCAAGTATGGCTTGACCAGAAGTCCCTTCTGTCTGCTGTTTTGTATCAGTAACCTCTGACACTAGTTACAGACAGTAGTATAGTTCTCTGTGACTGCATACATGCCTGTAATGATCCTATTACTGTGACTTTGTTGGGACCTTTGACCTGGAGTAAATAGTGAATGTGGAATTTTTTTGTCTGCAGCAAAGGTCAAGTGTGTGTTGGGGGAAAATCTCAACTCCTATCCTTGCTTGCCTTGCCTCATGCTCCAGGGAGCACTAAGGCTAGTAAATCTGTGGAAGGAGTTGGGTTTTTAAAGCTTCAGAGATCAGTGGTGGTCTCTGATAGGACACTGACAGAAGATCTTGAATGACTGTTTAGGTTCCTGCAAATCCTCTCAATAAAAAAGGGATGCATATCTGTTTTGTGTTGTGTATGTAAATACATTTGTGGCTTAGCTATGAAGAAGTGCAGACTGAAAAGCTGTCAATGTGGCCTATTGTCTCCTGGATAATGCTCTCACTTATATCTTTTTTTATTTCCAACTCCCCTTCAATGTTTTTTGATTGAAACAACAGAAAAATACCTTTACATATGTTTTAGAACTCTAATTTTTCAAAGTATATAGTGCTATCCTACTACTGGGGGGAAAATGAAGACCAAAATGTCTTGGCCCTGATGTTGGCATAGTTCAGTTGAATCCTTTGTGAATTCATGGGCTTTGAAATGAGCTTAAATCAGTGGTGTACTGGGACACTTTTTACGTAGCCTGAAACCAGTGGTGTACTGGGACACTTTTTACGTAGCCTGAAACCATCTAGAAGCTCTCCCAATAAACTGCTGTCTCCACATCTCTTCTCTTTTTGGATATACATGCACAATTGTCTAACTAGCAACTGCTGTCTAACCCTACTGGTAATGTTGGGGTTTAGGAGAAGGTATCCGTGTCCTGCAGTTGTAATGGAGACTTTGCCTGTGGTGTGTACAAAGCAGCTTTGCTGGCAGAAAGGGAAATGAATGATTCTGTGCTCAGCAAGAGCAGCCTGTTTCTCACCCCTGCGTGGGGAAGTCATTGATTTCCTGTGCTGCTAGGCAATTGCTGCTCCATTTTTCTCTGCCAAAAGCCTGATCTCCCAGATGGCGTTGGGGACACAGTGATGGATTTCTTTATTGGTAAACTCAAGCTGTGAATTATTACTGGGAGGAAATCCATGGTAAATCCAAAATTTTTTCAGTAGTATTTGTAGTTGGGAACTTCTACTGTGACTCCTGCTGGATCTTTGAAGTTCTGGAAAAGCCTATGTTCCATTGCTAAATCTAACAAATCTGTGATTAAATCTTTCACAGCTACCTTAAAAAGCAATGAAATCTTAAATCTCTGAGTTGAGAAAAGTAATTTACTGTAAGGATAAGAGAATAAAGCTTTCCTGGAATTATTCTTTGGGAATATAACTTGAAGAAAGGCTATTCTGTACAGTTGTCTCTTGTGAGTTATTTTATGAGGCCAACACTGGGCTTGCCCATCCATGGCAAAAATTGGCATGAGTCCCCTGCATTGTTAGTGTGGGTGGGCAGTGTGGTTTGTATACTGTCGTTAGATACCATCATTAGGTGCCTCATGCTAATAAAAAGAAAGTAGCAGGAGTCAGTGTTAACTGGGCACCCAAGTTAGGTGGTTGTGGTTGTCCCATTCTGACACTACACACTGAGAAACTGAGCTTAAATGCTCTTCCTACAACAGCCTCGTTAATTGTAATGTTTTGATTTGTATCTCTAAAAGATGTTAATAAATGCTATGTTCAATTAAAAGGAATTTAAATAATGGTCTATAAAATTTGATAACAATGTAAAGAGCTTGTCTTGATGAGAGAGGTAGTGCTTAGACAATCAGAACCTGAAGAAAGTTATAATTGCTAAGACAAAGCTCTCCTATGACAGGAGGTAGATTTCCCCATCCCAAATGTTCCTTCTTGCTTTTGGAAAATTCACTAATTTTTGGTTCATATGATGCTTTGTGAGTGTTCCTTAGAACTCCAGGGGCTTGATTAAGTAGGTGTGTTCTAGTAGCCATTTCACTTTTTTAAAGCTGGAATAGCAGAAAAAGGAGGGGGGAAGGGGGAAATCAAAACAAGAAAAGGAACAAACTGAACCTGAAAAAAAAACGAAGAAAACAATCCTCAAAAAAACAAGCCTCAGCAAATTTAACCCGTCTTGTCTCATTGGGTCAGTGGCAGTTCAGAGACTAAAATTTAATGTTTTCTAATATTGGGTAGGTATTTACTTTGGATTTCATACATGTAATTTAGTTTTGTTAAAATGTGTTTCTCCTTACTATAAACACGTTTATTTGCACTTCCTTATAATACATCAGAATCTATATTTAGACTTCAAGGTTTCTCAAAATTCAGAATATAAATTAATTTGTGCTAGAAGGAGCATAATATACAACTGCAATCTGATCGTAAAGCACAATGGCCTGCATTTATGGCACTTTTGCAGTTCAATTATTAATGATTCCTCAGAGCTGGACAGGTTTCATAATGTGTCTAGATTAGTATATGTGTATTTTTATGGATATAATTTTGTTGCTACTAGAACAAGGTACTGATGCTGTTTGTACTCCAGAGAAAGAGAGAATCACTTGTAAGATCCTGGTGAAATTGAAGATGGTGGGACTCTCAGAAGTGTTTAACAGTCTTATGAGCTCAGGCCAAAATCAAAAGCTTTCCAGGGGGAGATCTTGAAGAGGTTTCTGTGCCAACTTTGCCACGTAAGGAAAACAAAAATAGAATGAGTAGGTTTAATGGCTGTCTGTAGGAATACAGATAATGAAGGCGTGCTCTTACTATAAGCACACTTGATTTTTTTTTAGATTAAAAGGTCGTGTAAGTGCATGAAAAGATGTTGTCAGTGTTGATCATTAATATTATCACATACTTGTGCAGAGAAGAAACACTTTCTCATGGCTAAAATGTCTCTTGCTTTACTGTAGCTGCACTGTTGCAGTTTGATTTCTAACCTTTCCTTAACAGAAGGTGTCATTTTTAGTTTGATGTGTGTTAAAATAGGGTTTTGTAAAATTCTGTGTGTGGACACACAGTGCAAACATCGAGGATACAAGCTGCATGTGGAGATAGAGCCCAGTTGCTTTGTTGCAAGCTTGGTGTTCTGGTTTCTGTTTGCTTGGTGCACTCCTGAAACAACACCAATGACTAAAATGGGAGAAAACTAACGAAGGTCAAGCTTAACAGCAAAACTGTGAAACAGAGCCATCTTTAGAAGTGCTGTGATGTGTGTATTTGTGTGGGGTATTTTAAATTTGCATGTTTAGACAAATACTAAAGGTTAGATAGCAATGGTTTGTTACCTTCTAAGTCCTCCATTTCGTTTTGGCAGAACAAACATCTGGTTTATAATAGGACCTACTTATTTGAACAGGTGGTTTGCTTGTCTTAACAAGATGCAATCATGCAAACCATTTTTCAGCTTATGCATTATGCTGTCAATTCAACTCCAGACAGATAAATGGTCAGTGGCAGAGATACCAGAATAAAAGTCACTATCACATTTGTTTGTTTTTTTTTTTTTTTTTAATAAATATTTTATTTCAAATCAAAGTACCTTTACAGATATGAAATACAGCCACAGTTATTTAAAGACATATACCTTTGTATGTGTATATGTGTGAAGCATAAGATGTCCTTCGATAATCTTTCTTTAAGCCATTAAAATAGCTATTAAAATTGGGGCTGAAAGGAAAGGGGAACATCACAATGCTGAAAAGCTTGAGATTTCTATATTGAGTGTAATATTGTAATATGCTTTTGTTTTTTAGTAAAAACCCACTCTAAACTGGGTGTGCTGTGACACAAACAAACTACCTCTCTTGTGGACTTCTCTTTTTGAAGACACCCGATATCTTAGTTTTTAAAAAGGAATGATATTGTTGTAAGAAAATACTCTCTTAAGAAAACAAAAGCAACGGTTTGCACCTACACCTAAACTGTGGGTGTGATTTTAATGTTTTGTTCTTAACAAGTGAAAAACATTTGACAAGAACATCTGTATTCTACAGTAAATTCTTGATCAAATCTACCCTTTTGTAGGATGTATTAAAGATCTAAAATGTCTTTCTCTGGACCTGGATTATCCTTGGTACAAAAATACCTACATAAAGGAAGTCACAGAATGACATTCTCTACTCAGAATTTGGGTAGTGTATATTGTACAAAAATCTAGACAAAATAAATGTTAAGCAAAATAAAATTCATTTTGCAAGTGATTGGTTTTATGTGCTGTGAATTTTGATTCACATCAGTGTTTGTAATCAATTCCACTGTTAATACAGAAGGTGTATTTAATTTTAAGGGTGACTGGTCGTGCATGTTCTTTTTATTTGTTCTTCAGTTGTAAGTACAATTCACTCAAAATAGCACTTATTGTCTACATTTTTCAAAATCAGAAAAAATAAGTTGGATGCATCTTCTGTATCTCTCTCAGCTCAGTAACTTATCATCTTTCTTTTGTGGAAGGCTTTGGAGCTCCCTGCCAGCCAAAGGCGCACAGGGGTGATGTTGACTGACCAGAGAACCATGGTGAATTCTCTGTGAGATGTAGCTGTGCATGTACCAATTAATTGCAAGAAAACATTAAGTAAAACGGCTTCTGCTACTCACTCAAGCATTTTAACAGGGAAGCAACAGCTTTTGAGGTGGTACTTTAATATTGCACTACCATCTGGGGACCTGAAACCCATTGTGCTTACACTGCACAAGCTGTTCCTTCCTAAAGGGTTTTGTAATGTGAATGCTAGATGGCCATACCCCTCAGAAAATACCTGTTCTGCTTACTTTAAATACAAATTTTAGGGCCCTGTCTGAGTGATGCTGACAGACCATCCTGTTACAGAGCTATGAGAGACACTAAAAAGAAAACCCGAAGAGCACTCTCCAGCTTGTAATGCACCTCACTTTCTGTCCTTCCTACCTGCAGTATGTTTAATCAAAAACTTTTTTTTTTCTTCCTCTGGAAGATCTATCATTTCTGGCTTTGGTGTTTTGAAACTGATTTTGTGGAAGGATTAAAAAGATGAGGAATTTTTTTTCTCAATGCTGAGGAAAAGGCCCCTTCTTGAAGACATGATAGTCTGAAAAACAAACAAAAAAAATCAATAACTGAAAATTGCCTGTTTCAGCAAGTTGTGATGGGCTCTGGGGGTCTTGGAAGATTCTTGCGATTAGTGTTGAGAAAAGTGGACTTCTGTTAAAAACTAGACTATGTTAAGTAAAGCATAAAAATCTGGTTCAAAATCATTTGTGCTAGGGTAGACAATTTGCTGGCAATTGGTATTATCCTGGTGTAAGAGGAAGGCTCTGATAGGTCCTTAAGCTCTTGTGTATCTGGATAGGCTGTTTTAATGTCATGTTGTGACATTGACTAACAATTTTAATTGTTACTCAAATAAAGTTCTCTGTAAAAGAGTGAATAGAAGCCCATTCCTAATTGAAAGCCATGTGTTCATTCATTTGTCTAGGGTCAGTTCTTATTAAGCTGAGACTGATGACTGTGTTGCTCTGTCTCCAAAAACTGTCCCACAGTGGGAGTTTCCATGGTTGCTAACTGGCATCCCCTAGGAACTGTAGACTGACTTGGAAAATTAACAAGAGAAGATGCCATCTTCTGAGACCTTTGGATTGGCTTGTGTGCTGTCCAAATGAAGAGCTGCTACTAGGTGAATGAGACTGAAAACTTGCATATCTGCTTCAATATCCTTGAAGTATAAGTTGAGCTTAGTGTCTTTAAGAGTATCCAGCTGCTCATTAGAGAGCTTATTTACTGTCAGAAGCCTATAAAAGTAAGAGTCATTTCTAACTCCTCAAGGTGGAGTTTCATATTGTGGAAGTGTTAGGAAGAGTTTCTTGGTGGAAAGGAGGTGGTGTGGTCATTCACAGTTATCTGTTACTAGAATAAGTGTCATTTTCCTCGCATCTGGACTCTGCTTCATTGTTTAAATATACATATAACCAAAAAGATCTTCTCATCCAGTTAAATTCTGATTTGTGTATTACTGGCCAGTGGGGGAGGAGTAGAAAAGCAAATGGAAACGTCCACAATTGAATTATCTTATTGGGGGTAGTTTTGTTTGGTTTTTTGTTTGTTTGTTTGTTTTGTTTTGTTTTGTGTGTTTTTTGTTTGTTTGTTTTGTTTGTTTGTTTGTTTGTTTTTTTTGTTGTTGTTGCTAATTTGTTTTGTGAAAAAAGAGCTTGGAAAAGTGCTTGCAGATTTCTCTGAGGATGCTGTATGACTGTTTTGTGGAGACAGGTATGAGATTACTGGTGGTTATTGAAGAGTTTCCACTACTCAGTAACAAGCAGTCCTCAGGACCAAACACGTTCTCTGTGAACAGCTGAAATCTCTTTATGATGCTTTCAAACAGTAGCCATCCTAAACTTTCTCTGTTCTGCTCCCTCCCCCTTCCTGTTAAGATACCATGTTTCATGACTTCAAATGAAATGAGATCAATGGCTTGAAAATTTTACAATGTTTGTTGTAAAACTTGTTTGGGACAATTTTGTTTTTATTCTGAAGCTGCTACTGTTAGTAACGCCTTTTTTGTTGGCATAAGCAAGCATGTATTTCCTTTCTTTTAAGTAGTATGATGTAATGAGACTGTAAAAAAGCATAATGAATGTTGGATTTGATAGGTTGTTTCTTTTCCTTCTAAAACGAGTTGTTACAAGAGGATTAAGAACTTCTAGCCATTTAGGAGAATTTTAAGTACCATGTAAAGGAAAAACAAAAGAAAAAAAGGCCTTTCCCTCTCAGTTTTTTGTAGCATATGTATTTCTTTCCTAAGAAATTAAATTATACTGTTCATAGAAAAATTTGTAATACTGCATGTAGCTTATTAGAATTTAAATATTTTCTTTTTAATGCATGTATTTTTGTATAATTCTATCCTTGGATGCTGGGCCTTGAATTCTTACACAAACACTTAGAAAATCTTGACAATATCTCTTTTGAAAAAAAGTTGATTTAGGGAACTAAAGGATGATAACCTAATCAAACTCAAATTTGGACAGCTACCTGAGACTTGGTGCAGGTATGTCCTTGATTACATATTTCTTTATACTTAGTATTCTTTTCAACACCTTTTTGCCAAGCTGCTGTGTAGGAGAAAATTCTTATGTGAATGATGAATATTGGGAGGGCAAAGTACATAAATATTCTGTTGCTAACTGTGTTCTTCTCTGAAAACTAATCCTTTCATTTATAGGAACCAATATCTTTCAAACACTACAAAAGGTAATTGATACTGGCAAAATAATTTGAAAATTACTGACAGCACAGGAAATGATAATGACTGCTCAATTTTGTACCTTGTTTTTCCAATTAGGCTTTTATGAACCCATTTTCTTTTCTGAAACTGCAGTAAACTGTGAAGCATCTTAACTTCTGTTCAATACTTTCCAGCTTCTTAAGCCATACACTTTGCTATTGCTTGTAGTGAGTGGCAAGAAACAGAAATATCTTCGAATATTCTACCTATTTGGTCTGAAAATGCATCTCATGATCCTTTTTCTGTAGAAAGGAATTCTAGGGCAATGACATACTTTTCAGGTGCTCATCAAGTTAAGGTGAATCCAGGTCTCTACCTCTGGAAGGGTTCTTTCTTAAATGAACTCTCTTGTGTATAGTAGTTGGAGATGCAGTTCAGTTTCCTCACTCTGAGTCTGAAGATTTCTTCTGTGAATTTTGGAAGTAGGGCTGAGACTTGATCCCTGAGGATCTTCAGGGACAACAGTATTACATAGTATTAAATCAGCGAGGTACCATGTATTCTGCCTCTTTCCCCCTCCATTCCTCTCTAAACTTGAAACTAATTTCTTCAATCCTATAGGAAGTAATGACTTAATCTCTTCTGAATATATGTCCCCACTACTGTCTGCTGGTTCATGGGGTCAGAATGCCCAGACTCAATCAGATTTAGACACTAATACAATTACCAGTGGGTGAAAATATTTCCTTTGTACTGAATGAAGACAACATTGCTCTGAACATGGTTTAGGATTTTTATAAATAAATAAAATTTTTTTTAGACTGTTTACCTGATGTCACTGGTTAATGGTACATGACAAGGTGTATATCAGATAGTTTGTTCTTAAATGTTGTTATGTACTTTCTCTTATGTTTTACCCCAAAAAAATTTTGAAGAAGGTCAGACCACATGCTTACAGGCAGGTAATTTTGCTTGAGAAAGCTGCCAAGAAGGGATTCAAGCTTCTTCCATGGGACTGAATTCTTGAAGTCATAGACAGAAGAGCAAAGAAGTCTCTGGGGACTTGCGGGCAGGATATGGTACTTTACACATTGATAAAAAATAACACAAAGAGGTGTGAAATTATGTGAGTTTAACCTCAGACAGCAAGGCAGAAGACTGTAATGTGAACCCACTGGAACCAGCCAAACTTTATAGGGTTTTGAATTCAGAGCTGGATTTTACTACAAGTAGTTAAGGCTGATTGCCTCTCCCAAATCAGTTGTTCTAGTGGATTTGGTTTTCCATTAAATGTTGGATCTCACAAACTTCTTTTAAATAAAACTGCTCTGAGTTTTAATAGCTTAAAACTGTAAGAGATGTTTACTCATCAAGTGAATGCATAGTGAAATCTGTTTGAACTGCTTTTAATTATCTTTTTGGGTTGGTGTAAGCAATGATTTTTCTCAAAGCTGCTAGGCAATAGGGGATGACTGGGGGCATCTTGTGGATTAGCCAGGGTAGAGTGCCTCTGATTAAAAGTGAGGGAAGGTAGACGTTACCTAAAATGCATATGCTGACTTTTAAAAAGAACATTTGCTATTTAAAATACTTTCACCTGCCTTCTCTTGCAGCCAAGCTATATATCTGTTTTGCATTAATTTGAATAACAAACTGCAGCTGCTGCTATATACTGTGCATCCAAAACTCTTTTTTTATTCTAGTTGTCCCTGAAATTTTCTGCTGTCTCGTGTTCCCTTTCTTGATATTTTTATATACCTCTAAATCATTTGTCTCTTTATGAAGGTTTTCAAGGAGCCTCCTTCATTTTCTTTGTGGTTTTTTTTTTTCAACTATACTTCTTGTGTCCCTTAGTATTATCTCCTTTTTTGATTTCTAGTCACAACTCCTGTTCATTTAAAATTTAGCAAATTCTGAAAAATGGTGCTTTTGGTGAAGTCTGTTCTGTGTGTGAAATGGTCTCCTGAGAACAACATCTTGATTCTTTAGTCCAGCTCTTTTGTTCTGTTTGTGTATTATGTATGCTTATAATCAAAATTTCTTTAATCTTCTGCTGTTCCTCCATATATGAAATCCGTGTTTGCATTTACACCCACACAAAATCTGAGTTAAAGCTAATGCAATATATTGAGTGTTTAGGTGGCATACTTACATGCTCCTTGGTGAGGAAATGACTTCGAGAAGGAGGTGAATGTAGCACGTATGCCTTGTGGGAAATGATCCTGGCACACTAGGCACTGATAATGAGAAATCCTGTGTTCACACAAGAACAAACTCATACAAGCTGTAATTCTGTCTTGGTGCTCAAGAATAAAAAGCTTAAAAATACAGATACTCACGATCATGAAAAACGTCCGTATATGGCATTGTTGATTCTGATACAGAGCAGGTTTTTTTCTGTCCTCTTTTTACGGTAGCTACATGAGCATGGATAGGGTCAGTGCCCCTGTGTGGGTATGATGGCGCTAGCAGGGTTTACACATGAGCAGTTGGTTTATGGTCAGGGCACCTGGAATACAAAACTGTTGTTCTCTCCTGTCATCTGAGTATCCTGTATTGCTATCTGAAATGCTTTTGGACTTCTTTTATTCTTGCTATGTAAAAATAGCTTCTGAACTTCAGCATCTTCAGTTTTCTGTATAATTGTGAAAAAGAAGGCTGCTTATAGGTTTCGGAGAAAAAAATTGATATTTGGATGTTTCAGTTTCTAAACCAGAACACATCTGTTCTGGGGCAGATTGAGGAGCATTGTGAATACTCTGGAGTAATCTGTTTAAATAGAGTGTGATCTTGATGAATTAGGAACACGGATGCAATCAATATAAAATATAATAAGGTAAATATGAAGCAGTTAATGTAGGAAAGAATAATCAAGTGGCTTTTTGGAACGAGAGGAACAGAAACCAGATAAGGGTGCAGTAAGCATGACACTTGAAGGTTTTTAACACAAGAAGCATTGAACATTTCATTGCTGTGATGGTGGAAAAATATGCATGCAAGAGAAGTGTTTAGTGGTTGTGCAGTTGATCAGCATCTTTGTGAATGCAGTTGTTGACATTGGCTTTTTCATCAGGGATAGGCAAACTAAAATTTCTTCATCTTATATGAAGATAATTGGCACTAATATTGTCACTGATTGCCGTCAGTACCATGAGCAAAGATCAGGAGAGATGTACTATCTTAAACAATGAAATAGGAGGTATGGGACTATTCTAACTGGCTAAACCTAAGGAACACTGATACTTAAATTTTCTTTTTTTTTTTGGTTGAATTTAGCATCAAACAAACTCAAGATGAACATTCAATATCTGTAGTATGGACATACCAAGTATCTAGGTAAAGTCTCTCTGGGGCTCTATTTCTGTAACAGAAGACAGAAATGAAATACAACCTTTTATAAGCATGTATAGGTATTTCAGTAGTTAATAGAATGTATGATGTTAAAGTATTTGTCAGATTGAGCACATTTACCCAAGAACTTTTGGTTTTGCCAAAAAGTGATTCAGTTGAATTTCTTTTTGAATAGACAATTTGATGAAGTCATGAGCAAGAAATAATGCTGTGAAGCTAAAATTAACTTTAAAACATTTACTAACTTTTAAATATGGGACCAAAAGAGCAAATGATTAAAGATTTATAGGAGTCATTATAAGTTAAAAGTATTTATAGGAATGTCATCCTGCTAAAAAATGCTTTCAAACAAAAATATTGCAGCTGGACTTAAATCTCAATTAAGCATCAGTATATAAATGAAGTGTCTTGTTTTGTGGCCTGCTATGTTTTATCCTTTGGTTGTTTGTGTGGGAAGGGAGGTGATGAGAATGAAAGGATGAGACTTTCCTTTTCCTGGCAAGTCTTCAATGACACTGTAGGAGGAGTAGCTTTTAAATGCGGCATCCCTGTTAAAAACTAACCCTTCCATCTGCAGATGGAGGAGGTCTGTCCTAGAAAAGAAAATCAAGCTCTGGTTTTTCTTGTGCTGAGTCCAACTGAACGCCAGTCATTTTTTACAGCATTCAGTAGGAATTGCTGTCTTAAATGTTACAGAAGGAGAGGGGGAGGAGCAACTGAATGTCACTTTGTACCTTTGTAGGAAGAGGAAAGCTTTTAACAGTGCTACTTCTCTTACAGGCAAATAATCAGAAGGATCCCTGAAATTAGAGGGTGCTCTGAAAAATGACTGGTTATGCTGATTGAAGTTTTTCACCACTGCTTCCAGTTCCTCCCCTGTCTAGGAGAGTCTCTCCCTTGACTTTAGTTTCAAACAAGCATCTTGTCCTTCTGCAGCATTGAAACAGGAATGTTAGGACATTATGTAGTCCTCAACCTTACCCCCTTTTCTTTTTCCTTTTTTTTTTTTTTTTTTTTTTTTTTGTGTGTGGGGGTTTTTTTTTTTTTTTTTAAGCAGCCTGTCATGACACCATTCTGAAATCCTGAACTGACAGGCAGCCTTACAGCTCCAGATTTTCTCCCCCAGAATAACCTAGGTAGAGTGTGTGGGAAGGTTTTATATCCCAAATCAATGATAGTCTGTCTGTACAGTAAGTGTTTCTGTTCTTTTGGAACAAAGCCTCACTAAAGATGTGTACCAACATTCCTTAGCTTTATTCTGTATTATTTTAGATTATTCTCTGGAATTAAATCTTTTAACTTGGTACCAAAAAAACCTCCACACAGATAAGAAAAGGTATCAAGTAATTTTCAGCTTGTCAAGTAGAACTGAAGCAGTTTTCTACGGTGCAGTGGGTGTGTGCTTCATTACAAAGAACAAAGATGCCACTTCTCCAACTTTGCAGTCCTGATCAAGGTTAGGCAGAAAATGATGGATAACAGGTAATTGTGAGGCTTGTGCAAAATAATTTGCATATAATTATGCAATAGAAATTTTACCTTTGGCAAGGTGTACATAGTTCCTTTTTAAATTAGCACTTGATCTCAGTCACTTAGAAACAGAGAGGTAGAGAAAGAAATGCTGATTATTAAACAGTGGACATGAAGTTGAGCATGAGACTGGATAACTGCCCTCTGTGCGGGGAGATAACAGACAGAAGTTGTGAAGTCTGTAAAGTTGTCATGGATGATGTTAATAGACTGGAATGATGAGTCTAAATACAGCAGAGAGGAACAGCAAGGAGAGGAGATTGTAGAAAGCAATATAGGGCTACTGAAGAGACATGGAAAGATGACTTCCCGTTTACACAGGTATTTCTGTTAAATGTAGGTTAGGAATATTTACAATTCTGTGAAACTTATAGGAGCCTTGGGAGTAGAAGAGTTATTGGTAGTCACTGCAGGGGGACAAGCAGCTGTCTCCTGGTAAATCCCAAGTAATACAACCCAAAGAAGGAAGGGAGGAAGGACTCTAGACTCTAGAAGGGTAGAAGTTGCATCATTTCCAAAAGCATAGCAAGTAATTTAGACAGTCTTCTGCCATCAACAAAAGCTGTGATATATTCAAGTATTTATGACATATCATGAGTTAATTTGGCAAAGTTGTAGCAGAGGCTAAGTAAGGGCTTTTCAAATAAAAATTTTAGCAGATAAAATACTTAGTAGCCTAACTTTGTTTTGTTTTGTTTTGTTAGTGGAGCCATAATCTGAGTTTTTCTTCCCTTTAGTCATCTATGTTCTTTATGGCTTGAAAATGTTCTGTAGGCTTCATGTTCTCAGTTTTCCTTTCTCAGAAAAGATGTAAGTGCTGTGAATAATAACATTCTGAGCCAAAAGGCTAATGCCAACCAGTTTCAGGTATTGTGACACATTCTACAATAGAAAAATCTACTAAATTGACCTGAGTTTTTTGGTACTACTCTTATCCATAAAATGTTTGTGAAAACTTTCTTCAAACATCTCATTCACTTGCTTCTAAATTTTCATACAGAGGAGAAGCAAGACCATCAGCTACTTATCAACGCTGCAAAAAGCTGAGGAAGCTGTCCTCTTGCTAGTTTTCTCCCTTTCTATAGGGAAGTTGGTATCTAGAAAGGGGCAGGGAACCAAAGGGAAGGTTGGTTTGATGGTCGTTCTTTCCTTCCTGCAATAAATGTAAATTATTTCTGAACAGAAGGATACAATTGACCTACACCAAAAGAGATTTTTTTTTTTTTAAAGACCCTGCATAATTCAGATTTAATTTTGTGAGATGCCTGGGTCAATTTCTGCTACTCAATAATTTGCCCACCTGGGAAGGGCAGGTTGGAGCTCTTTTGTGTGCTTGTGTGCACATACAAACACCTACAATCCAACATGTGCATCACTTCCCTCAAGAACAAATAAGGAGGTAGATTTTTTTCCAAATTTTTTTTGGTTGGTTTATTTCTTCCAATTGGTGTTGTCAGTGGAAAAAAACGTGTGCTATCCTAGTTATTTGTTTCATGTGGATTTTCACCCTCCATCTTCTCCCTGTCCCTTGTTATAATTGCTGACATTTCCCTCAGCTTTGTGAAGTTTGGTTCATCTGGGAACTAGTACTGAGCAAAGCCCATCTGGCCTAGTCCTTTAACTATGGCAGATGGCTTTATAAAGAAATAGTTTCCTATATGGTATAGCGTGTACAGCTGTCTTTGGAGAGGAAAAGTTTATTAGAAAAATTGGATTAGTTCTTTCCTGATCTTGCTCCATCACTTATAAAAGCAAACAATCTGCCACTTTCTTAAAATATTTGTTAAAATCTTTTCAGGCTGTGGAAAAAATTGTCACTGTCAGACTCACTGTTTTCCCACTGCTGCTGATCTCTAGAGATACAGAACTGTGTTGCTCTGATGTGAAAATCTTAAAGTCATTGTTTTCAGAGATACTGGGCAAATGTTGTTACCTATAGAATCATAGTATCACTTAGGTTGGAAAAGCCTTTTAGGATCTCTGAGCTCAATAATTAACCCATCACTGCCAAGTCCACTACTAAACCATGTCCCTGACTGTCTTTTAAATACCTCCAGGGATGGTGATTTCACCAATTTCCTAGCAGCCTATTCCAATGCTTGACAACCCTTTTTGAGAAGAAAGTTTTCCTAATATCCAATCAAAACCTTCCCTGGCACCACTTGAAGCAATTTCCTCTTGTCCTATCACTTGTTACTTGGGAGAAGAGACTGATGGCCACCTTGATACAACCTCCTTTCCAGGTCACTATAGAGAATGATAAGGTTCCGCCCCAGCCTCAGCCTGCTTTTCTCCTGGCTAAAAAACCCCATGTCCCTCAGCTGCTCCTAATAAGACTTGTGCTCCAGACTCTTCACGAGCTTCATTGCCCTTCTCTGGGCATGCTTTGTCTTTTTTTTTCAAAGAGGAGCCTAAAACTGAACACAGGACTCCAGGTGCAGCCTCACCAGTGCTGAGTACAGGGGGACGATCACCGCCCTGATCCTGGTGACCACACTATTGCTGATACAAGCCAGGATGCCACTGGCCTTGGCCATCTGGGCACACTGTCAGCTCACATTCAGCCAGCTGTTGGCCAAAATGTTTCAGAATAAGAAAGGGTTCTTAATCCAGTGGATAGTGTAGGATGAGGAATGAAGAAACTGTTAAAATAAACAGTAAACAGCATTTATCACAACAGGGGCCTTAATAAGTTCCAAAAAGTTAATAATTTGATGAAAAATTAAAGATACAGTCTTTCCTGTGAATAAACTAAATTCGTGTAGACAGTAGAGAATAGATTTTTTTCACTCACTGTTTGGAAAATGTCTCGAATTATCATGCTGTCAGATATCCAGTTGGAGTTTTATTGACTGGCTTCATGAGATGATGGGAAGTTGAAGGTGACTTACTACCATGACTTCAATGGAAGAGAATTAGGACTGCCTAATAGAGAGTGTATCTTTATCTACCTCTTCAAAGAGCAGAGAATGTGCAGCGATATATTTCAGTGGAACAAGTTAACAGCCTACTTGCTAATAAAAACTTCTTAGACTGCCTGTAGAGGGCAAGGAATGTATACTAGCCACCTTCTTTGGTTCTTTGCTAAGGCAACAGTGCCTAGCTCTTCTAAGGCATCAGAATAGACAAGTAGTTGGAATATATGCCACTTCTCAGACATGTGAGAAACTTATCCAGCTATTTTATACTTGAGTCAAGTGAATTTGGTCTGTTCAGTGTCTAGTCAAAAGAACTCGAATTCTTTGTGTCTTTTTTTTATATTCCTGTGTTTCACTAAGGGTACCTCGAAAGTTACTGTAGCTCTCTATGACCATCATAGTAGAGAGAACTTCAAAGGCAATATTTGGTACACCAACCCTTGAATCTGTAAAAATTTTTAAACACTACTTACTTCTAACTCTCTGGAGAAGCTGTATGCAGTAGTAGTTTTCAGATTCTTTGGGTGAGTCTGCCTGTGGTGGGAAATACCATGTACTAGAGGAACTTCTTCCAAGCACCTTACAGCTCAGAAATTATTTCACTATTCCATTAGAATTAATGGAATCTGTGCAGAATTTCTTTTTTACATGTAACAGGTAAGGCGTTACGTGTAACGTAACTAAGGGAACTGTTTAGTTAAGATGCATAATTTTTTCACCTTATAATTTGTGATAACCTATTGCTATGCAGCATGTCTCCAGAGCAACTGTTTTCTTTTGTCTCCACTGGGTTTTACACACCTGACAATCTTGCTGATAATCACCAGGGATAACACTGCCTTTCACAGTTCACTGAGTAACTGAGCATGAGTACAGTTGTGTGACTGACTTTGGATTTGCAGGAAGCATCAAGAGGATGCATTTTCTTTTAAGCTGCTGATGTTCTGGTCTAGTTTTCCTTGGAAATAGTATATGGACTATTTATTGCAGTCCTTGCCTAATACGTTTTGAACCTATGGGTCTGCTTAAGTCAAACTTGAAAGAGTAATAGAAATTTTTGAAGCAGTTCCAATGACTTGAAGGAATTTTATGGCTGAGAAAAATAGGCTCTGGTTGATGCCCTCAGTGCTGCAAATGACTTTTCCCCTTGAGGGCATGAGGCAGGGAGGACTCCTGACACTGTGTTTGGCAGTAGTCAGATAGGCAGTAAACAAATATTTACTACCTAACCTGAACTATGTGGAGATGTCGTGGTGAATTGGGGAGTGCTGAGGTTAACATGGCTGGAGGAGAATCCGTCCTGCACCTGTTAGTGAGTCACCTGCCATCAGTGAATCTCTGAGCAATTGTATACAGACTCTCTTCCTCTCTCTTTCTCTGTAATGTATCATTCTGAGGAATGAGTTGCCTGGCTAGGCAGCTGAATGAAATAATTTTCTCTTTGAAGAGAGGACTTGTTGTCATATTGGTTTCCTTTTCTAGGAAATACAACATGTGGTGAGATTTTCCCCACTGTGTTCACTGGTTAAAATGTATGCCTTGAGCATGCTCTCCACATGTGCACATATGCAAAATGTAACCCTGGTTAAAATACATTCAGGACGTGGCCATTTCTGGCATTTCTCTAATAATTAAAGAAGATAAAATACTTTCTACTACTAAATATTTATAGATGAATAGGAAACTTGAATAAACATTTCTTAGCTCAAATGAGCTGTGATGTACATCATTGTTCTGCCTTTTTGCTGTGTTAACACTTGCTTTATTTAGCTTGCAGATATTCTGGGCACACCTTGCAACAGTTGCTCTGTGCCATTTTCTCTCAGCCCTCCTCTTCCCTGACAGAGGGAACACTGCTGAAATGGGAAGCATTCCTCTTCAGCTGCAGGATAAATCTTCAGGTGTATTTGCCCACTTGAACCAAAGGAAGAAACAGGATACTGGCTGCTGATGCAACAAAACATTAGCTCTCTGTAAATTCAGTTTTACAGAAATAATGAAAATTACAACTAGTAACTTAGTATTTTCATTTCTGGTTCTTTTAATGGGTGGAACGCTGTAGGAAGTAATACAGAATATACCCATCCTGTTTAGGGTTGTCCTTATAGCTGCTTTGTTTCAGAGTTTTTATAAATTAGTCTTTCCCGTTTCCGTGGCAACTCAATTGTCTGCCTTGGTTGCCAAGAAACAGCTTCTGCTGCACAAAGGGCAGGGACACTGCTACAGAGTGATTTCATTCTTGGCACTAGTAGACAGTGGGAGCGAAAGCTTGGTATTTGATGGAGTATGGCTTCCATATTGGCTGCTAGAATTTTATTTTTTTTTTTGAAAGTATAGTTGAGGTGTTGGCTTCTTTTTTGTAATTTTTGCAATTTTTGTAATGAAGACATTACAAACCTCCTGTTATACACAGATTCCTGTGGAAATGTGTGATCGTCGCATAGACATAAAGCACTGGAAAATGCAAGTTTTCAGACCAGTTTAACCAGCCATACAATAAATTGTGTGTTTCTCTGGCTAAAAAGTGAATGTTTTTTGCAGTAAGTTCTAATTCTCTGATTTGTAGTCAGCACTTAACTGTTCTTCTTCTACATATCCCAGCAAAGACAGGATTAAAAGTGAGCACTATTAAAATAACTCTTGGGACACATGAGAACCTGGGTTCTCTGGAACTCTAAAAGTATTTTCTTATTTGACCTCTGGTAAAACTACAATCTGGATTCCCATCTGATCTTTCTTTTAAGGAGCACAAACTGGCACCTGTCATCAGTTCATCAGTTTTTTAGAATGAATGCAGATAGAGGGAGCATATTGTGAGTCATGATTCTACGTTAGTGTAAAATTTTATTTCTGAGGCTGCCTTGCAGCCATCAGTTCTACGGCTGTGCATTTCTGAGTGCAAGGCCTCAAAGTAACAAAGAAATTAGTTTGGAATTTGTTAAAAAATAATATGTGTATTTTCAAATGAGAATATTCATTCGCATTTTAGTTTTCTGAGTGGCAGTCGGGACAAAATATTGTACATCGCACATAGACATACTAATAAATCCAGTTCTGTGAAAGAGTGAAAAAATTGGACTCTTCTTCAGGGGCTGGTGTAGATACAGAAATAGGGTCTTTTGATCTTAGTATAGAATCTGTAGCTCAGATTTAGTCTGCCTCCTTTCATTGATTCTCTAGCGAAGGGCCATTAGCATACAGTGTTACATGAGTGCTACTCATTAGTGGGTTTTGAGTCAATTAGTATTTGGAATAGCTGCAAGGAAGGTGAGCTGAGTGGTGTAACACAGAGTAGTTCGTTATACACAGAAATGTAGATACACTTGTCAAAGAGGAAAGCTGTTGCATAGTATTGGCCATCCACTGGTTTGTAAGAAAAGAGGCCAAGGTGAGTTTTTTTTCCACTGTAGCTAAATTGCCAGGAGGAGTTTGCAATTTCAAGGTGGCACACAGAGTACCAGGAGAAGCTGAGCGATTAAAAATTTGACAACATCTCCAGTTCTGTGTCTTAGGTGAAAAGCTACATTACCTGCAGCCTCTTTGCTTTTGTAGGGACCAAGCAGGGCACAGCCTCTTAGAGTAAGTATGGCTAAAAAACAACATTGTCAGTTTCCAGTTTTTGGACCCTTTCTGAAGTCTTTTGCCACCCAGTAGTAGCCCTCTTTATGTGAACTGGCATGCCTGCAGACTAACTGACAAGAGTTCTTCTGGACTTGATTTAGCATAATTTAGGAATTCTTTGGCCTTGGAAAACTGAAGTTAGGTCTCTGAAGCTGAGTCAGTGCCTCAGTTTTATCTCTTACTTTTGTTATTACTGTTATTACAGAATTTATTTTTTTTTTTCATTTCAAATATAAGTGCAAAACGTTCAAATCTTTTCTGTGCTGTGGTAATAAAAATAGTCAGTTGTTTCATAGTGAGCATGTTTGTAAGGTAAGCTATAATTCAGTCAGCACAGATACAACCTCAGGAAACCAGAGTGAGCAATAACTTGATGTAAATTAGGGTTTGAAAAGCCAGATACCAAGTTTCAAGTATTGTATTGCACCTTAAGCAAGCCCGCTACATTTTGCGAGTTAGGAATAAAGTAGTGGGTATGATGGTGGTATCTCACAGTGCAAAACAGAGCCCTCAATCCCCTTTTGCTTCTAATTTTCTGTAATCTGAAAGCTTTGAACAGGGAAGAAAAATGCAGTAGAAAATAAATGAGGAAGTTACCTATCTTTTAATGAGTGCCATAAATAGCAGCCTATCCTTTGTACTTGTTCTCTCTTTCAGATACTATATTTCATGATACAAGCCCTAAAATGTTCTTTAAAAACCATTTGGGGATTATTAAGTGGGGAACATTAAATTCTCTTTCTGTATAATGCACTTACAATAATTTGCAGTTGCCCAAATCGCTTTACAAGTCACTTGAGGCATGATTTACCTAAAAATTGTTTAAATCAATTAGATACTAAAACATACTTAATGTAAAAGTTATAGCACTGACTGATAAAATCCAGGCAACAAGATCAAGTATTTGACCTAAACTTGTCCTTTTGAACCAGATGCAGGGTAGCACTTGAGCTGTAGGCTGAGGGAGGGATACTCTGATGTTCTAATCTCCAACCGGATAGGTTGATTGGAGAGCCTGTGATCACTATTTAAGTAAAAACATGTATTATAAATCCAATTTGAAAGAGAAAAGGACATGGCAATGTCCTGAATTATTATTGGACCTTCATTTAAAGAAGGTCAGTCATGCAGATTGTATAGAACCTGGCAAAACTGGGGATTTTTTTCTTCTTCCTCTTATATAACAGACTTTAAAATCCTGATTTGATACAACAAATCCACACAAATGTTTTATGTAAAATGCATGTCCTGTATTCCATCTCTATTGCCTACCCTGCCAAAATCAAACTGCTGAATGCACGCATGGATGTCAATTTCTAAGGAAGCCCTTATTTTTGCCAGCTCTTTAATGGCCAAAAAAATGTATTCTAGAAAAGGTCTTGAATGGGAAAACTCTCTGCTGCCCAGGTTGGTACCACTTAGGTGAGATGGGGCTGCTTTATAACCTGCTTTTTGTTGCCTGGCTGTGGCTCTGCAGCTGTCAGCACAAAAGCTGCATCAGCCACCCCTATCCTGCATGCTCCTCCTGGCTTTTGGTACTATCAAAATTTTCTTCTTGGTTTGATCCTTGGTGTTGGAGAGTGCCACTGTTCAATAGTCCAGGTTTCTAATAATTCAGTCTCTTAAAAAGGAACTGAATGATAGTTTTAAGGTGTTTGTGCTACCTAATGATTGGTTCTGCTTACAGTCTGAGCTAAAAACCAGTCTCTTTGTATGCTGCCCCCAAAGTATCTGGAAAGAAAAAGAGACACTGAATTTAACCATGACTATTTCACAGCGTATCTTAAAATTCTCAAAAAGCTTAGCTACAGTCTGTACATATGTTGGAGCTGGACTGTGAGAATATTTTGTAAGCATACTAATATTGCCTTAAGAAAGGTATTCAGCTGACCAAGTAAATAAGTTCCTAGAAATCTCTTTGGGTAGATTTCCCTGCGAGGGTAATTCAGAATAATGTTGTCACAGAATTGAAACTTGCTTGAAATACCACTAAAAACTAGCGGGTGACTGGAGTTTAATTTAGAAAGTTGTCAGTACTTGCTGTCTAGAGATCTAAATAATGTATGATTGAAAGAAAGTTACCCTCATACAGTACTACCGTTGATTTACTAAAGTCTGACATCAGCTGTGTGGTATGGTGGAGTCTATACACTTAATAGATGGTTGACCCATTTTAGCCTTGAATGATTAGTCCAATCAAGCCTTGTGTTAGAAGAAATTTAGGATATAATATTATGTGTACATATAATACAAAATATAGCACCAGAAAAAGTCCTATTTTGTTCAGCTCTTGAAAAGGGACTCATCCTTTCTTTAGTCACTGCCTGGCTCCTGAGATATTTGGGGTTTTGGGGAAACTATTTTGCTTGCGTTTTTGCATGAGTTGCTGAAAGTCTCATGAGCCATCCTTAGATATTATTTTTTTAATATTTTTTCCTTATAAAAGTGTGTTTGTTCTGTGTGCTGCATTATTACTTAAAGCTCTAAGGGTGTGGTGAACTTCTTTAAGTATTCTATAGTAAAGGACCTTCTATTAGCTCCTTAAACCTAGCCTTCCCAATGAATGCATATAGGTAAGTGCTAGTCTTGCTGTTTTTAACTATCACATACTGGCATTGATGTACCTTTTTACCTGTTACTCATTTTTCTGCCATTTTAAACAGTGTATAAAAGTTTGGTTGCATTAAGCTAGACCTCTTATCCTGATTAACAAAGACAATTCAGACTAAATTGGGATACTCTCAGCAAGACAAGAAGCAGGAGGACATAAATAAATTTATTTCCATACTGTAAACTTGTGCAATTTTTACCTTTGAGACCTTAAAGGCTTTGACTCATTAGTCACACAAGCTACATCTAATATTAGTGACAATTGAAACATACACACAAAAGAGAATATGCTTCCTAGGGTTCAAAGTTGGCTTGGCGGTATTGTCTAGTTTAATTCCACTTCCAAGGTTTATTCAAGTATAGCTATGGGGGAAAGCTCCAGGGTAGAGTATCATACTGCTGTGTTTAATCACTAAAGCTGGAACTTCTGTATTGCCCACAAACCTCCTACTTTGGCTGAGGGATCAACAGATCATATTGATAGGTTTTGTGTCCTCTTTGAAAGGGAGTAGAGAAGGGTCACAGTAATCACCAGAATTCAGAGATACTTGCTTTCTTTTGAGTATGCACAGGCTTGGCTATATTTTCACTGCAGTGGCAAGAGCCCATCATGTGATTTGAAAGTGAAGTTATATTTATTGTTCACAGTTGTTTTCAAGGGGAAGTCTTACAAGAAATGAGTTTTTCAGACAAAGCGCTTCCTTTTCTCATTGACCTTTGTTTCTTAAGCTGATGAACTTTTTTAATTATGCTTTTAAATTTGTGGAGAAAGCTAGACTGTACACTGTGGCTCAGTTTGCTGAAGTTTATAAACAGCCCCAGGGTAGCCCCGGGGACTTTGCTGGGCAGCCTTAGGTGTGTCTGCTTGCTGCATCTTAATAAGCACAGCTGAAATAGCCAAAGCCAGCTGCAAGCAGTTCCTGGGAGGGATGAGTTTTGGATTCTGTTCATCATCAGGAAATGACAGCTTTGGAAGGGTGGTGTTGGCTCAGGCTGAGAAGCCCTGTGCTGAAGGGCTGTGAATGGCAGGATGTTCTGAGCCAGCTCAATATCCCTTGACAAGGTGTCTGAAACTGCCTCCGGTGTTTGGGGTAGTCATCCTTGGAGGTTTTTTTGTATAGCTTCAGTGAGTTGAATTAGATGGGTTATGTATATATCTTTAGAGTTCGTGTTGTATTTTTCTTATTTAGTTGCTTTACAGTTTCTTGGTCACTGATACTAGAAAGGGGGAAACATTTTAATCTGTTACTTTGTGCAGTGAATGTTAGTCATCATGTTTCTACATTAAACTGGTCAGTTGTTTCACCTAGGGAAGACCTCTTTACAATAATTCAGGCTTTGATCTATGCAGCAAACCATAATGCTTCTCTTGGTTGCTTTCTTGTGATTACTGTGCAATATTTTGAGAATTCTTCTGCTGTGAATCATTATTTGGCAGGTACATGGAGAACTACAGGATCTAGCTTCAAACTGACAACATTCCACGTCTTGCTGATCTTGGCCATGTTGCAGAACAGCAGTGGACTTTTGTACTTAAGACATTTGAATCTTATGTCATATCCTAGATAAGATTTTAACCTTGAGTTTGGGCTTATTGTCATAAAAAATATTTGGGTTGAATGAAGTGTCTGTGCAATATATTAATGTATAGTGTCTTTTGTTATAATGGTCCTCAGGTACAATTCCAGGACAAGAAGCTGTTTATATTAGCCTGGCTACTTTCTCAACATTCAAACTAGTAACAATATCAATCTCTATCCCAAGCATTTGAAAATAAAAAAAAAATTTTTTTTTGAAAAAAAAATCACAGCTTACAAATGATTTGTTTATTTTAAAAATAACAAAAAAAAAAAAAAAAAAAAAAAAAGAAAGTTTCACTTCATTTCCTTATCACCCCCTTGCCTTTTCTTTGTGCCACCAGATGCTCTTCCAGACTTTCAGCTGGGAACAGTTAACAGTTCCCTGGTACTGCACACTGTATGCTGAAATTTAAATTGAACAAATATTGAGTAATTGCTTGAGACCAGAAGAAGGCATTCTGGGGAAATTACAAAATATTGCATGACTCTGATTAAAATTTTTCATTGGAAAGAAGTTAGAGTCCAGGATAGGATTATGATAGGAAAACCAAAATGTCTTTCATGTGCAATGCAAAGATGAAAAACATATGTAATATTCTGGCGCTTTTAAACAATTATGAGAACATGTGAGACTTCAGTAGACTTTAAAATGTGTGTGAGTAAACATGGTGTGTTCTTTCCTCTTCTGCTGGTAGATTACCCCTTGATGCAATTTCACTTCAGAAAGCAATTTGCAGTTTATAAGGCATCTTTTCCCTCATCTCCAAATGATATTTGCTTTTGACTTTATTCCAAAGCTTATGCTCTGTTCCCAGGACTTCTCTACAATTTTGCTCTAGAACAAGAAAGTTAGTATCCAGCCAGAAACAAAATATTGGAAATCACAGAGATCTTTTAATTTATATCTTTAGGATACACCAGAAGCAAACCCTTATCAGGCAACACAGTGTTTGTGAGCAGATTTGGTGGCAAATGCATGAGACATCAAAACTAGTTAGTGGCCTGTAAACTAATGGTTAAGCTTCTCTGTTGAGAGGCAGTGTGGAATTTGTGAGATTCCTGTAGCTACTTTTCAGAAACATCTTTACACTCTTGGCAAGATTTTTAAAGATATTTATGTATACTTAGTTGTGTGCAGCTAGTTTTAATTTGAAAGTCTTATTAGATACTTAACAATATCATTAGCTACCTAAATACCTTTTAAACTATTTGTCTTTGCCAGAAGGATCACAAACTTTGCTGCGATAGGTCTTATAAATTTAGGTCTATGCTAAGGTTTCTCAGCCTGTGCTAAGACAAGTAATGTCAGGTAGAAAGTATGGACAAGTAAAACCAGACACAGGTGAGAAACATATGATATTTTTTTTCAGAGTGTACTTCACAGAAAAACTTGGGAAAGAAAAGGGTCTGGAGGTCTCAAAAGAGATTGTCAAATAGTTGTTTCAGTGAGACATATAAAGTCTTCTCTTCAGAAAAGGAAGTAGGGAAGACCACTTGGAAAGTGGATTGGCATTGGAGTTTCACTGCAGTTCTTAGCTCAAGCATTCTGAATGTATGCCCATCACATTTTGTTTTTGTAATAAGGTCAGGGACTGTCTCTCACCCTTTGCTTAACATTCTCACTATAACAAATGATTCCTAATCTTACCACAACCTAGGAAAATAGCAATAAGAGATTAAAAAAACCCAGAACTGTAGGGCTGAGCAGGAGAAGCTCTGTAATACCTAGGCAGATGCTTTACTTCATGGTGGCTTCCTTTGGTTTCTACCTAGCAATTCCTGGAATAATCCAAAATCTTCTCTCCTACAGTTCAGCTTCTTTGCTCTGCTGCATATCTTCCCAGCCTTCCTCCAGAGCCTCAACTCAAGCACCAATGGGCACTGCATACTTTCTATTACATAAGCTTCCTTAGCATTTAGAAGTTATATGTTGTCTTGAGGCAATGAATCACTTTGTAATTTTTCCATCATACACTAAGACTCATAATTCATCCCTAACTAAGATCTTTCAACAAAAATCATCACATCATTTGACCATTTTCAGAGAGGTTTGCTGGAGAAACTTTTTTTAACATGGAAAATGAAGGATAATAAGAAAGGAACCTACAGGTATGGTGA
>JAWWES010000001.1:49181597-49262202 GCA_035583135.1 Lophotriccus pileatus | reverse complement strand
CAGAGAGGTTTGCTGGAGAAACTTTTTTTAACATGGAAAATGAAGGATAATAAGAAAGGAACCTACAGGTATGGTGATTGCAAAAGTTCATGGAAAACGGGGTGTTCAAGGATGGAGGAAGGCAGCTCAATGACAGGAGGCACATTAAAGGTTGCCATACTCTTCCAGTCTCCCATCAATCTTTGTAGACAAAGCTTCTTTCCTAGAAAAGAGTTTGGGAGGCAGAGGAGCAACCAGCAGTTGAGAAGCAAGAGTGTAAGAATTACTTCTCTAAACAGTTAAATATACTGAAATTGATGAGCCCACAAGTCTCATATTCAGTGCAGATCTGACCTCTAGATAGATGAGTGTTTGGTATTTGTTCATAAAATCAAATATGTGTAAAACAGGAATTTTTTTTGTTTGTTTGTTTGGATATGATCTCCTGGCATAGTACTGCCTAAACTGTTCCTGGATTAGCTATTTGTTGTTTAGATTTTTAAATTTTAGTGGGGTTTTTTTTCCATATCTCTCTTCATGCTAGTCTTGGGGTCTTTCAGTATATTCTTATTTTTGTGCTTATCTTTAATTAGGTATTTTCCTACTATTGTCTTTCTCTGAGCAGGTGTGGTGATCTTTACAACTTCAGCAGATATTTGCCTGGTTTTGAAACTCAGGATCATTTTTAAGACGCTAATGTTCAATGTCATAGAGAGATGGGATTTTTTTTATTACCAGCTCAGGCGAGCATGGTATAATTAACATGTTTCGTCCAGATCAAATCTCCAGAGCTTTGATGTCAACACAGAGCAGCATCCTAGAAAGCAGTTTCCTCTTTGGCTGGAGTTCTGTTTACAGTGCTGCCAAAAGACGTAACTGTGTTTCCCTTTGCCTCTTCTGTGCCAGCACCAGGACTGGATGGCTGACTGGAATCCCAAAAGCACTAATCTCAGTATGAAATGGGGGATGGGGAGAAAGTGCTACAGCTGGCCAGAGGTGGAAGGCTAGTATATGACTAGTCACATGAGAGCAGCAGTAACATGGGCTCACTGCAGTTCATGTAACCACATCCTAGCAGAGAGCTGCTGGATATATTTGAATCATGTTCATTTGGTCAGATTTAAGAGGGTTTTCACAAGGGTTTCAGAAGTCATGAACTTGGCTCTAGCTTCTTAACCAAATGGCAAGCCTGTGCTCCAGATTGTGGAATTATAAGAACTTCTTATGGAAATGATCATCCAAAGCATTTTCATATGAAGAAATCTCTCAGTGTCAAAGCTGTAGTTAATGAGGCCTCCCACATCAAGGTGAGGTGAGACTTCTACAAGGCACGGGGAGTTTTACTCTGGATACATCATTCCTTGCCAAATTTTGGAGAAAAACATTTCCATTTCTAGAAGTGAGTTAATATTATTATTCCATGTAAAAAGGGGAAACAAAGTGCAAAAAAGGCAGGGGAAGGAGAGGGTTCTAGTCAGAATAGCGTATTAATTGATTTCTTAGTCTTGGTGGTGCATTACGTAGCACTAGGTAGTCATAGCGGTATGTAAGAGTTGACTTCTGTGTATGGGGAGTAAGCAGATATGCCAGCTGGAAGGGACATGCCCTACTCCATTTCCCTTCAACTGCAGCTTCTGAGGAGGGAGTTCCATGTGACTAGCAGTGCTCAGTGTATGGTGAAGTCATGTGAGGTTTGCCTTTTATATAAGAGCTTCTTGGTTTTCTTTCATCAGTCTTCAAAAGTTCTTAGCTTATTTTTCTATTTGACACTTTGTGCCTCAGGGGAGAGGACTTCAATTTAGAGATACTGCTTATATGACCAAAACAAATAAAGGTTATTCAGCAACCTCTGTTTGCTAACTGAGTGACCTTTTCAGCTTCTGAAACGAAGATGATGTGCGAGGTAAAATATTGTACTGGAGTAGCAAATAACATCATTTTATTATATTAATATTATTATTAACCCCATCTTTTTATTAAGAGGGTGTTTTGGTGGCAGGAAAGTTACATGAAAATGGACATAGTTGTGATCTTGTCTCTAGATAAAGCAGTTAAGTGATAAACAAAGAGGAGATGTCTTCTATCACTTCACAGAAAGCCCTTGAGGAAAGTCCTTAACTTGTCTGTGTTTGATGTTGCTTGAAGTCCAGGGTGTTTGCAGCCCACTGGAATAGTTCTTTCTGCTTAGACAGGAAACCAAGTGGCAGCCTTGAGCTGCAGAGTTGGCTGATGGCAAAATCAATGTGGTGTACTTCAAGTCACAAATAACTAAAAGCATTCACTGTCAGGGCTTCACATGAACGTTTGCTTTCATTATTTACTTTTTGTTCCACTTGATCACATCTGACTGTGACTGCAATACATGGGATTTTAAGGCCATATAAAAATCATTTCTCTGTTGCTAACATAGGAGACTCAAAAATGCCTTGTTTGGCCTCTTGGGGTAAACCCATCTTAATCCAATGCAGTAACAGGAGTTAATTACAAAGTACTTTAAAAATGTTGCCTTTTGTCTCCTGAAGAGAAAGGTGATATCTGCTACCATCATTTTTATTTATATGTTTTGGTTTTCAGGGGTAAAAATGTCTGTTTGGTTTTCTTGTTTTGGTTTTAAACTTAAGGTGTTCTACAAGGCTGGGTTTCGTGGCTCTGTACAGGATGTTTAGCTTTGATGCTGGGAGTACTGTTTTTGGTTCTGTTTTTGTTTTTTTTTTTTAATTGTTTTAAAGATGCAGAATAATAAAAATCATATATTTCTTCACTTTTCAGTTTAATGAAAACAAATATTTTAAGTAAATTTTATTTTGGTCTATTTTAAAGTACAAAAAAAAACAAAGCAAAAGGGAAAGCTATCTGTCTGTGATGAATAAATCTGGAATGCAACAAAACAACCGCTCAAGGCTTTTCAGTGGTTGTCTGTAACGTGTCTTGGCAGTGCAGACTTTATGCTAAATTGTGGTTATCTCCTGTGCAGCTTCCTTCTCTCAGGAATCATTTTTGTATCTTTCTTTCTCTACTTAAAGTATCATAAAATGAGGAGATAAATAGCTGAGACCTCTGCTTCTCTGTCAACTTCAAGTGAAGCAAATGATTTTTAAATGTTGTGGAGATAAAAATATGAGGTTTACAGTACATTGTATTTGAATGAGGCCCATTTCCTTACAAGATTAGATTGTTTACAATTTTTTTTAATTTTTGTTTCCTGTTTTTATTCAATTCCTTGAAAACCTTCAGATTCAAGAGTGTGTTGCCTTTAGTATAAGGCTGTACTTAGAACTAACTTTGTACTAGAATAGTCCAAATGATGCATTAGAATCTGGTTTTTGTCTATTTCAACATGTTATGACTAGATGTATGTTTTAGTGTTCTGGCACAACTTTCTAAAATTAAAATAGCTGTGGACATGCTGTGGACATTGCTCTTGAAAAGGAGAAAGAGAATTGTATGCTGCCAAGAAGCACAAGATCACCATAATTCCTTTCTGTCTTTGGATTATTTATTACTTTGGAAAATGTTTTGCTGTTTCTCATGCTGCTTGTGGCACAAAACTTTTTTTACTAGGTATTTTGGTGTCATTGAAATTCAAGTAAGCAGGACCAGTAAATCCAGAACCAGAGAGTGGAATGGCTGGAGCACATCTAGGAGTCTCACCGGCTACAATAGAGATGACTGCATGGGTCTGCAGGTGCCATGTATGATAGTCAGAAGTTCTTACAAGGTAGAAGCTCTTCCCACCATTTTCCAGTACACTTATTTTTCAACACATTTTTTTTTGAGGAGTTCAGAAAAAATACTGTATTAGGGCCCAAAAAGTGATACTAGATTATGACCTTTTCTAGACAAAGGTGATTCCCATTTGATTTCAGGTAATAATACTGTTTGGGTAGAGAAATGAATCCAGTAAGACTCATCAGTTGTATAGATGTATAGCAGAGTACATAGATGTATAGCAGAGTTGAGTAAATTCTCAGGTAGTTTTTGGAAACTAGGACTTTATTAGTGCTTCATGCTGATCTGCTGTTGTGGAAAAACCGCTTTTGTTTTACAGCAGCAGCTCATGGAGTAAAGGGCACTGGCACAGCTGTGGAAGGCCAACTCTTGGGGTATCTGCTCTCCCTCTGTACCAGCTGGCAGAAGGCTGGTGCATCTGCTCATCCCATTAGCAGCTGCCCTTCTTAGAAGCTCTTTGATACAGAGCTCCAATGACTGCAGCCTTTGCGGAGAGCTAGCAAACCATAGAGGTTTCTGCTTCTTGCTATTTGTATAAGTGATATTGAAACATAAAGGAGATAAAAATGTTGAAAACAGATCTCATGCTGCTCTTCTAATTCTTAAATAAGATGAGCCATTCCTCCTAATGTAGAGTAATTTTGCTGTTTCCACTTACTGGATTTCTGTAGCACTGAGGCATAGCCCTTAGCAAATTGCTCAGGATGTGATAATGTGTCTGTGCTGTAATACCATAATTTTGTACTCTGAAACCTCAGCAATACCTACAGTGCCTGCAAAAATGTAGAAAATGTGTCTATGTTGAAGTTGAAAGAAGTGATCTTTTTACACCTGTAAAGTGAAGGCATTGAGGATGAGGTACTGACTAACTTAGGCATTTAGTTGATGTGTTTTTGGTACAACCTTACACCTAGCTATGGGAGGATAGCTCCTGCAGTCCTGGGCAAGAGGGAAAGGACTGTCAGACCAGGATCTAACAAAGGTAAAGTTAGTCTTTCTGACATTTGGAATATAATTCACAATTCTATGAAGTTTTCTAGATCAAAAAGGGAAAATAAAAGTGGTGAGGGGTGACACTGTCTACCGTATCAGAGAATGGAGAAAAAGGATGCCCTGAATTAGAGAGGGCAGAAAAAAGCTTATCTACAAAGGAAGCGGTGCAGTGGAACAGTGTTTGTGGTTTTTGACAAGCAAATGAGAGAAAGTGGTAGAACAGTGAAGTTCAGAAAGAGAAACAATGGAGGAGTTGAGAGAAACTTTAGCAAAAATTGGTACTAGTGAATGAGAGGGAGCTGAGAAGTTACAGCTCTGTGATGTTTGACTGAGACAAGAAAGAAGTGAAAAGGAGAGAAAGAGAGGAACTGGATAGTTTTGGATTTGACCAGATAAGAGTACAGGGTTGGATAAACCTCAATATCTGTTGGATGACTAACTTTTACAAAGGATGTGGAGGAGGCAATGCAACTCTGCCCCTTTCTTTAGAATAGGATTACTTTTTTGCTGATGCTTGAAAGGATCCAGCTGGTTGTAGGCACCAAGGTCACCCAGGAAAGGAGTATTCTATTTTCCTTGGAGGTCATTTTCCCCTCTTTTTAATGGACTTACCCTTTTACATTTCAAAAAAGACCCATTCTGTTTGAATTCTCCTTCTTTCTTAACTTCTTGACAAAATTCTATGTAGTGTCAGATTTTTACTTTGATTTGGTAATTTTTAGAGTTCCCCAAAGCATGGGGTGGTGGGTAGATATTGTTGACTTAAAAGCAGCAAAACCCTGGATAAGGTTCTCCATTTATGCTTCTTTGTAGGACTGGACTTAGTTTGCTTATTAAGGTGAGGTTACTCATTTGGGGAAGACTATGACAGTCACAGTGGGGATTAGCAAATTAATTCACTTAAATTTCTATTTAAACTCCTCTTTCTAATTGTGAAACTTTGTTTAATTCTGCTGTGGATATTCCCATTTATTTGTACACGTACATTTTTTTGCAATTGATTCTTTGTAATGGCTAACAACCTGAAATTTTTATGAGACTATGTATGTATGTATTCATCAAGGAGATCATTAAGTATTTAAATTCAGCTCCCAGGATGTGTAGCTAGAGAACTGACTTGTGTTTGAGACCTAAGGAGAGTGCAAAGAGGAGCTAAAACAGCATAGCCCTGAATGGGAAGGGAAGGAGGCTTGTACAGCCATGAGCTTGGGTCTTCAGGTGAGATTCATTTACCTTACTTCAGATGTTTGTGTCCTCCTCTCCTTAAGCTAATTGTCTAGACTGTTTAATAGCCTGTGAAAAGATACAGGCATTTCTAAGGCATGATCTTTCGTAAGGTGAGATGAACTGGACCTGCAGGAGAGGATTGTTTCTTTGTGAAATGGAGGTTGGAGTAACCAGAGTACATGCAGATGTTTGCATCATGGAAAGCCACAGCTGGGGCAGAACATCACCATGGTTCAGGAGGACATGCCTGGCACTGGACACTACTAGAATCAAAAGGAAAAGAGAAAGGGGCTGGGAATCTCTGCTTTCCGGAAGTCCACACCAGAAACAATGTCGCAATAGAGCCCTTAGAGGAGCATAGCCTATCTGAGAGTTAGTTTCCTGTTTCGTGGGGTTTCTTTTGTATATTTTTTTAATCCCACATGGGAATGAACCACTGTGTCAGCACACCCACAGCATCAGAGTGGTTACACAGTTACAGGGTAAGAAGAGCAAACCAAGGATGCTAGGAATTTTAAACAAAACAGGCCATTTGGAAGTGTTTGATTGCAGTGATGGTAACTCTAATTTTTTAGTCCTTAGTTTTGTGGTAGTCATTGTCTGTTTTGAAAATGGGCTTCAGAACTCTTGCAGCAATGTGCGACAATCTGCATTGCTTTTTTTCTTCTAAGCTTCTTGATATTACACTTCAGAAAAAAAATTGTAGAAATCTGGTTCATAACATTATATCCTTTTTTATTATTTTTTATTATTGTGAATTTTGGGCACATTGATTTGACAGTGTTGTAGGAACTTGTAGAGTTAATTACTTAAACAGAAATTATCTGAATTTATTTTTGTTGTTGTTATGTATAGAGAACCTTCTTTGACATGCTTTTGAGTAGACTACTCAAAACTGAGTATAATGGAAGAAAATGCAGATTAGTCATATCTTGCCTTTTTTTTTTTTTTGTATCTTTTATCTTTCAGTGGAAAAATAACAGCTAGTAGCGTAAAGTTTCAGTAGAGTTTGAGTTTCAGTTTTTATTCATTGTGACTTTGTGTCTCAAAAAAAAATTGACAACAGAAGAATTAGATTTTTTTGGTAGTTTTTCTAGCCTAGGAACATCTAATTACGTTTGTTAACCTGCAGGAAAAAGCCATTGTCAGAACACAGGACATGTTGATGTAATTATTTTAGCTGTTTGTCTTGTAATAGGAAAATGCATACAGACACATCAATATAACAATTGCTATTAAATGTTTTTGTTCTGTAAAACTTGGGGAATGATGCTAATGCAGATGCTTTTCTGAAACTATCTTGCTGATAATTTTAGAAGTTTTAATGGTCATAATGAAAGAGAAAAGTAGAGAGGGGAAATCTGACAACAGTTGGATTATGCTCCATTTTTCCATGGTGAATGTAAGAGAAGGTATTCTGGTAACCCAGCCTTTCTGGAGAAAGTTTCTGAAAGCTTTCCTTCAAGCAGCTCTGAGCATCTACGAGGCCACATTTATTCTGGAGAGTAAAGTGTCCCTCTTTGTTCTTCTGAAACTGTGTTAGATGTTTATTGAAATTTCTTTCTTAATGATTTCTGACACTTTATTTCCTATTTTAACTGCTTGCTGAGCAGGGGACTGTTTATCATAACTGTTTATCGTAACTATCATATCTGTTTATCATAACTATCGAGATCTTGCTGCTAACAGGTAATTGTATACTCAAGCTTAGAATTGTCTTTCTGAAGTTAGTATTTTTTTCCTATGTGCATGATTTAACTACACTGAATGTTACCTGCCATTTTATTGTCTACTTTTTAATAAAGTCTTTTTTTTCTTGTCCTGATTTAAGCCCAGCTGGCAAGTAGAACACCACAGAGCAACTCGCTCAGTCTCCCCCTTCCCCACGCAGTAGGATAGGGGAAGAGAATTGAAAGGGTGAAAGTAAGAAAACTTGTAAGTTGAGATAAGAACAGTTTAATAATTAAAATATAGTAATGGTAATAAATTATAATAAAAATGAAAATAACAGAAGGAAAAATAAACCCCAAGAGAGACAAATGATGCAAATGAAAATGATTGTTCACCACCAACCAACAGATGCCGACCCGGTCCCTGAGCAGAGGCCCACTGTCAACCTTCCCCCACCTTTATATGATGAGCATGACACTGTATGGTATGGAATGTCCCTTTAGTGAGTTGGGGTCAGCTGTCCTGGCTCTGTCTCCTTACAGCTTCTTGTTCACTCTCAGCCCATTCGCTGGTGGGGTGAAAGGCAATAAAGGAAGGCCTTGTCTCTGTGTAAACACTGCTGAGCAATATCTAAAACATCCCTGGGTTATCAACACTGTTTCTAGCACAATCCAAAACATAGCCCTGTACTAGATACTATGGATAAAATAAAGTCTATCACAGCCAAACCCAGCGTATTTCTGTAGTTTGCCTTTTTCATTTATTACCTTGAGACCTTGAAGGTCTTTGTTGAAAGTCTTTTGAAGTAGAGGAACTGGATTAGCCTTCTGCGCTGGTTTGTGGCTAGAAACCTACTCCAGTAGGCTTTTCAGTCAGGACATTTCATTACAAAAGCCATCTGAGTTTTTCCAACAAGATTATATTTCTCCAGATAGCTCCTAATTCCATTCTTCATTGCAGTTTTTATTAGTATGTGCAGCACAAATCTCAGGCTTAATGTGTTGCCTGCAGTCTCTTAAAAGTCTGTCACCTTTTCTATCACAGAGTCCTCTACTATCAAGATAGTTTTAATTGAGAGGTGACACACCATTGTGTTAGTAATTCAATGATTTCATGCTTGAGTTCCTTTAGGATTCATGGGTTGAGTGCCGTCTGGTCTTAGTAAGCTGTTAGTGTTTGTTTTTTTGGTTGCTACTGTTCCTGCTCATACAGTCATTGCAATTTCAAACACACCCATAGAGTACCCTGCAAAGACAGGTCGTCATAGGGAAATCCTGAGAAATAGTGTTGCAATATTCTACCAATAACGTGACAAAACTTGGTGAGACTTTCTAGGAAGGAAAAGTGATCTTATTTTAATACAGAACTGGTTTCGTTCCACACTCTCACACCTCTGTGCTTACAAGCACCAAGATACTTCTGCCCACACAGTTTAGCATTCAGGCACCAAGATGTGTGTGTCCAAGTCACTGGTCCAGGATTCCTTGCAGTGATGTGAAAAGCAAAGGAATCCAGCTGTTGCGATCTCATTGCGACTTCTAGACCGTTTGTCTATAAGGCAATATATGTGGTTAATCCCTCCATCCTTTCTCAGCTCTGCATCATTTCAAATTAGTTTCAGTTTCTTTTCTTAGACTTCTTTTCTGGATTTGAGTGTTCTGAGACGCATGTAAATGTGCTGCATTTTGTTGATTTGCTAATCTGAATACCATCAACAAATGCCATTATTATATTCCCTCTTCTGTTGTTTTATTTTTTTTTTTCCTTGTGTTTCATGCTCATAACATTTAATGTCCATTCATATTTCTATCAAGGTTCTTTACAGAGGCTCCCCAGCATCTCGTATTGTTACCATCACTGCAGTGAATCTGCCTGATTTATGTATTTTCTGTAATGCTTTTATCTTCTGAGTCCTCCTTTGCTATTCTGATGATGAGTTGCCTCCTGAAGTTTCTGGCAAGTTTCCTGTTCCTGGTATGCTTGAAAAAAGATTTATCATTAGTCTCTGCCAGTTATTCATCATATCTTTTGTTTGTTTTGCCTGCCTTGGTGTGCTTTTACATTTAATTTGCCAGACTTTATGATCTATTAAGCTGTGTTTTTCTATTTGGGCTTGACTTCAGCTTTTTTTTGAGGGTAACCTCACTCCTAGACTGCTGTTCTAACCTCTGGTTTTCTTTCTTCCTTTCTCAGGTTTTATTTAATAGGAAATATGTACCTGCCTTTTCTTTCTTGTGTTATCTCTGTTCAGAACCTCCACAGTGCCTGCAGAGATTTAAATTCTTTATCTGTCTCTTTCTGATTCTCTTTCCTTCTCATTCTTGCACTCTCTGAGGCTGGATGCAACTACAGATTTATTTTTCAACTCCATTGCTCCAACTGGGAAGCTATTGCATAGAGGAGTTTTAAAAATCTTGTTGCTGAAGAGTCACTCTATATTTAGGATTAAATCAAGGATTGCATTTTCTTTTGTGGGCTTCCTAACCAGCTGCTCTGTGAAACAGTCACTGATTTAATGCAAAAAAAAGTCACATCCTGATATGATGGGATGTTTGTGATCTATGTTGAAAAGAAGCGAGCTAAAGTCACCCATTACGATACTCCACTTTAATCATGTCACAGTAAGTGTTGCTATTCTTATTAGGTGGTAGTAAGGACACATACTTTCCTGTTTCAGCCTGAAATCTAGGATATCAAGATGCTGCTTAAATTGTGGAAATTATAAGTTTGTCTATTCAAAATAAGGGGAACTGAATATGCTTGTAAATCAAAGCTGTACTTTATTTAGCATAATGATAGAATTTTTGGGGGTTGAAAGGGGCCTTTAAAGATCATATAGTCCAATCCCCATACCATGGGCAGGGACATCTTTCACTAGACCAGGTTGCTCAGGCTCCCATCCAACATGGCCTTGAACACTTCCAGGGATGAGGGATCCACAACTGCTCTGGGTGACCTGTTCCAGTGCCTCATCAGCCACATTGTAGGAAAATGTTTTCCTTGTGATCAATACAAATTTATCCTCTTTCAGTTTAAAGCTCTTTCTTGTTCTCCTATCAATACAGACCCTGGTAAAAAGTCTCTCTCCTTTATTATTTGCCCCCTCTAAGTATTGAGAAGGGGCAATGAGGTCTGTTCCAGAACCTTCTCCAGGCTGAAGAACTCCAGTCCTCTGTCTTCTTCAAAGGAGAGGTGTTCTATCCCTCTGATAATTTTTGTGGCCCTTCTCTGGGCCTGCTGTAAGATATCCATGTCTCTCCTGTGCTAAGGAGTCCAGATCTGGATGCAGTAGTCCACGTGGGGTCTCATGAGAGCAGAGGGGGAGAATCACCCATTAGCCACTCAATTAAGGGCACTAATTTTTATGACCAAAGTGTTGAATAAATACTTCACTAAAGGAAAACCAAGGTCAGGTAAGAGAAGAAATTCTCTGTGTGTTAAAGATATCTTTTCTTAATCCCAAGGCAGTGTTGAAAAGCTTCTAAGGGTACAACGAAGAAAAAAAGATGAAGTTAGTTCTCTTTACATTCCTCAAGTAGGCTATTGCTTAGTCATGTGTGTTCCCAAGTACAGGCTACAGTATTCATGGGGACTTCAACTGTTCTGGCAAATTCCAGATAATAGTATTTTAACATGCACAGTCTAGCAAAATTTCATCACTTCTTTTGATGAGGAAGGCTGAAAGCAATGTGAATGTCTTCTGTATTTGCTTCTGACTAAAAGAAAGGAAAGGATGGAGGAGGGTGGTAAATGGGATGAAAGTAGCTATTAAGCAATGGCCTGGAAAGCATACTTCAGAAAATCAAAGAATTTGTCAATGCCTAAGGACAGAAGATTTAGTGGTTTCGTAAAGACATGCTGTAAGGGCACAAGTACAAGCTGTTTCTTTGGGAAGAATAGATAGCCATAATTGCTACTGCCTAATTACAAGTTATTCATTAGTCAGAAACTGAAGGAGCCATGCAAAATGGGGTACTAGGTCAGCTTTTGAACATGTCTTAAAAAAGAATAGTACTCGTGTGTGGAGACATTATCAGAAGGACTTGGTACAAAACAAGAAAGCTGGCAAAGCTGCAGCAAGAAAACATTCTGTAAATATATTAGTAAAAAGGAAAATCACTAAAGAAAGAACTTGTCTGTTAGGCAGAAAGACGAGAAAGTTAACAACAGATGTTGCTAAAGAGGTTGTAAGCACCATTTTTACTGATCAGGATTAGCTGTGAGCGGACAAGCACAAGGGCTAAGATGTCAGAACACAGCCTAGCATACATACATGGAGGCTAAAGCTTTTGGGTCCTTCCCTAAATACTCTTACACGGATAGAAAGTTTAGGCAAATGACTAAAATGGGTTGATGCTATTAGGGACCTTATTTGAGAATGAACAGAAGATAATTGAAATCCTGGAAAATCGAAGAAAGACTGACCTAGTGCCTGTTTCTAAAGGGATCACGGCTTGAAAGCATAGAACGACAGGCCTAACAGAATGACTAACAGAACTACAGATCAGGCAGATTAATTCCTGGAAAAACACAGAAAAAAACCCCCAATCTGCAAGCATTTGGAAGAAAGTGAATTGCAGTAAGTAACAATAAACATAGACTTGGCAAAGACAAGTCACTTTGTATCAGTTTGCCTTCCTTCTGTGACAGAGCAACATGCCTGCTGGATATGGGAGAAATAGATTTGATACATCTTGACTGTAGGAAAGCTTCTGACACTTTTCTAGTGCTCCTATGAACAGGGTGTAAAAATACTAACTAGTTGAAGTTTTGTACAAAGTAGGTATGGAACCAAATTTAGTGTATGGTTCGGGTAGTTTGTTTTTGGCTGTAGAGAATTTCCTGATTTTGCATTAACCTGTCAGAAATCTAGTACTAATTGATATTAATGCTGTGAACAAGAAGAATTTTTAATTAAGATCTGTCCAGCAAATTGTATCAGAGTTGAAAGGTATGTTAGAAAACAGCTTTAAAACTGAGGTTTTCTTCTTGTAACATTGCAAAAGCTAAGTGTGAAGCTGGGAAAAATAGTCAGTTATCACATGGGAAATAGTTGCTAGCTAAGCGGGTCTGAATAAAAGAATTTTGAAGCTGTGGCTGATTCCAGCTGAACACTAACTGGGAATGACATCTTGTTGGAAAACATTGCCACTAGCTTTATAAACAGAGTAGTTATGTGCAGTACTGGTCTGGCTCAGAAGATACCAAGTGAGGAGTGAAATGACGTGTGGGGCTTCAGGCTTCAGAAAATATGTTAGAAAGGTTGGAGACAAGCTAAATGCAAGAGCACCAAGAATGAGCGAAGTTCTAGAAAACTTCCATGACATGGCCCATGGCTGTGTCAGTCTGTGTCTGCAGTTTTTGTTCACATTACTGTACTGCCTGTGCTACTGATTACTGTCAGTTACAGTAAATCTTGTATATAATCATGGGGTTTATTTGTCATTTTAATGTAATCTTTATAAAACTGCATTAAGAAAGGGGTCAGAGACTGGGGGAAGTCCATATTCACAAAATGTCCTTACTGAGATGGCAAAATCTAGTATTCAAAAATTGAGAAAGACCATTCCTTGCCTGCCTAGGTACATTAAGCCTCCATGTGTCAGCACAGTATTTTTAGTTATGGAGTTATTTATTGTTTTTCTCATACAGCTTTCTAGTCTCACATATTACATGTCAGGAATGCACAAAAAACCAGCAAAGGGGTATGTTCATCCTAATCATATTTTCTATTGCCAATGTTTGGTTTGGTGCAGTCCAGTGTTTTTAAGGTTTGGGGCTTTTTTTGACTCCTGGTTGTACTTGTAGAGGATGTAATATGGGTCTGCTTCTGTCAGCTTACTGCAAGGCAATAAGATGAGTTTGATTGGTTTAATAGTCAGTCATTCACATTCTTTTTGTGTGGTTTTAGTATCAGAAGATACTTAAGAAACTATTGCCTTAATATAATAAAGGAGATGGAATTACTTTATTGCTTGTTATAGTTTTCCATGACAGCTGGTGGTATATATCAGTAAAATTATCTCAATGACCATATTAAAAACAGAATGTTCGCTGCTTGCAAAATATGAATTTAGCATGGTAGTTTTTTGTTCCATTCATGCCATAAATAATATTTCATTGCTGTGGTGTAAGGAAATTAATTTATTCATATGCTATGCTGATAAAAAAGTTGACTACAGTGATGAATACGAACTCATAGGTGAGCAAGGTCTTATTCTAATCTTTCTTCCGCTGATGTAACTCCAGTGTAACTTGAAAGAATTCCTGGTCTGTATTTTGTATATAAAAATGGATAGCATTTGTAAGAGGCACTTACTCTGTGTGCTGAAGGGTGGGTGCCATATATTTTGGAAAGTGACTTTCTTGAACTATATATTTTGAGCTCTCTGTTTCAGTCTGATCCCCTGCAGAAGAGAGAATTTTCTATTGTCTTTTAAAAGTGAATGATTTGTACTTACACTGTGCCATTCAGCCCCCAAAAAATCTTAACATACCTGTAGAAACTCAGAGCACTGGATTTGCAGTTTGCCGTGAAAACACACTAGTCTGTGCAAAATGCTGCATGGCCATATTTAAAAAATAAAATAAAAAAACTCCAACCAAACAACAAAACTCCCAAACATACCAAAACAAAACCAAAACGGTAAAAAGCAAATCTGTTTCTTCTCTACCCCATCTTATGCCAGCCAGTTTCAAACAGGAGCTGTTCCATGAGAAGCTGTTAATTGCCTGTCAGGAGGGACAGAGGAGCTTAGGGAATACCTTTCCTGTGAAACATTAGTTGAGTAACTTGAAGATTTCTGATTGTCAAACTGAAACCCACAGACTGAAAAGCTCAGGAGTGGTGGTGGTTATAGTAGTACTTGTGTTCTCTCCAGTATTTCTGTGTAAGTTTCCAGGCGGTGTACTGATGAAAGCTCCCGGTGTGTCTGCAATGCAGTCAGGAGTACGGCTGCAGTTCCCTACGCATACTGAGCTAACCTTAAGCCAGGTGGAGGCTGTTCTCCAGCCACAACAGCACAGGTTCTAACCACTGCTTGCAGTAGCCTCTGCTTTTCCTTCTTCCCAGTAAAATGCCTTTGGTGCAGGGAACTGGCAGGAACCCTTGTCTTAGCAATGGGAATGGAGTGAGCATGCAATGGAGAAACATAGTTGGTGAAAAGAACCACAAATTGTTGTATACTAAACAGTTTCCTCTCATTTCTCCTCTCCCTAGACGTATCTCTCTGCAAACATGTTTCAGCTACCTAATGGTTAAATACTAAGCTTCACTTATTCATGCAGATTTTGTATGAAGACATTTTAACGAGCCTATCAGCTGAGTGGACTCTGACAAAGGGAGCTGTGGCTATTCTTGTACAGCAGCTTCATAGATTGTCCTGCAATAAACAACAGCCGAACAGAAGAGGATAGTGTTTGAGTCAATTATGTTGCTTGATTTTGTCAGCTGGCATATGGTAACTGCAGTCCTTAAATGGGTTTAAAACAGAGATCTCCTACTGTGCTGATAGCTAAATCTGATTATTCAATGATCTGGCTTTTCCTGTGAGATACCAGAATTAAACAAGGCAGCATATTTATTATGTCATGCACCAGAATCGCGTCAGTGCATCCTTTAATAAGGAATTTGTGAAACCAGCTTTGTGGGATCAGGGTACTGGAGGTGAGATTTGACTATTTCAGTGTGCCTGGCATTTATGAGAGGGTAATAAAAGCTGTCTTACATGTTACCCTAGAAATTACATGCAAAAACATAGATCATTTGCAATTTAGTACTTGCTTTAGACTTTTTTTCTTCCATGTTGCATTTCTGCAGTTATAAATTTATTGAAACTATGTTCGCTCTCTCTTTCTTAAGTGTGGTAGGTATTCAGGTGGTATCCATCATCTTCCTTAGAGATGAAGAAATTAACACAACTTCAGCGGCATTGATCATGACATGACAATGGATGGTCTGGTCTCCTGAGTTCCTGGACAGTCTCACAGTCTCAGTCCTTTCAAGACAAAAATAGTAAATCTGAAATGAGAGAAGTAAGGGATTTAACTAAAGAAAATACTATTTTCCTAATCAACTACTGATTATGACCATTCATGGTAATTAATTGGTAGTTTAGATCCTTTAAGTGTTAGGAGAGAGCTGTGTGGCTTTCCTCTCACTTGGTAAACTCAATGCATATCCATTTTGTTCTTGGAGACTTTGGACTTACAGGTCTTGACAGGGCATGTGTATCGCACCCGTACAGAAGAATGGTTAGTTCCTGCTTGCATGGGATTAACTGCTCGCTCACAACTCTGTTGTTCTGTGCTTGTTGTGTGACAGCTTTGGTATCTCTGTGGAGCAGTGCAGTTGTAGGTGCTCGGTGATGTGATAGGCTTGAGGGATTGCAAGAAGGCTCCAGGTTAAGCTGCTGCAGCAGCTGCCAGGGCAGTGAATCCAGCCTTTGCCCTCAAGTCTCTTTTCTTAAACTTGCAAGTTGCCCTGAGGAAATGAAGCTGTCTGGTGCATAACTAAATGAATTCTCCTGGGGGCCCATATCCAGCATCTGTACTGCAGGTTGAACAGTATAAAAATCCACATGATACTTCCAGCCTGTTTCTGTATATTATCTAAGACTTGTAATGCTGTGAGCAGAAGGATTTACAAATACCAGTTTCACAAAAGTATACAGAAGTTAGAGAAAGGTGATAGTGATGTTGATTTTAATGTAAAGTATCTATGTATACTCTCCGTGCCTGATAACTTCTATTTTTGCAGATTCATGAGAATTCTTTTCAGTATTGGCCTTGGTTGATGGCCATCAACACTGGAGCTCTGTATCGGTTCTGTGCTCAGGCTGAAATATTATGGTATTTCTTCCCTGCAGTGCTTCTGGCTTGCTCAAAAGGTAATCCAGGAAGCAATTGCTTCTTTTGTACTGTGTTTCTCTGTGTTAGCACCCAGAAGTTATGACTGTATCTCTTCTCATGATGCTGTAGTTCAGCAGAGAGAGAGAGACAAAATTTTATTTCTTCAGTGTGCACCTAATTGCAAGTTAGTTCTTATTCTTTTTAAAGAATGGGATCTGTAAAGTGAAACTGATATTGGTTGCAGCTCTGCTTCTTATCAGATACTTAAAAACCTGATTCCCCCTTCAAAGAAAATATTTTTCATAATTGTCCATGCTGGTTATGAGACTTACCCAGTGCTGAACTCAGTGTCAGAGAGGAAGATGGGAAGAAACATGCATGAAATAGGTTTTCTAACAAATTTAGTTCCCAAACCCAAGAAAATAATCTGCTTGCCATATGGATAAAACCTATCCTTTTAGAGTTCTGAAGAGAAGGAGAGAAGAAAATCCAGTAACACAGTGGTTGAGACATTTGCAAGAGGTGCAGATTTCTTGAAGTGAAGTTTGTGCTGTGGCTGACTGACACCAGTAATGGCTGTGCCATGTCACTGTTAGAGACTCACCACAGAATACTTGTTTTCTCTGTTGAAACTCTCCCGCTCAGTTGATAAGATCCCAGCTAGAAGTGCCTTGCCTTCACAAGGAGCATATTCAGTAAATAAGCAAGTTCTTCACCCAGGAGGTGCAGACACATCATATGCAAACCCAGTGCACAGCCCGAGTTAATAATCCTGGCTGGATTGCTGTTAGCTCTGTAGTAAAGGAAGCACAATGTAGAGATCAAAAAACCCTGAATATTGAGACTGCAAAAATACATTGAGGCTATTGGCAGAGCAGTGTGTAGTCTGATCTGATAGCTGCTAAAGGAAACTTTCATTTCAAATCAACAGGAAAAATCAATGATCACCAAGGCTCCTTTCCCAGTTGGGAGTTTGTTAATGCACAGTCTGTTACTGTAGGGAACCTAAACATGATCAAAGTGGGTACTTTTCACTTGCATTCATGTGTGATTCCTAGGTTTGTGTGGAACTGGTCCATAAACAGAACCACTCACATCCAAGTATTTGATTGCAATTAAAATTCTGGGAGTGAGGGAGGAAGGTTAGCAAAGCCTTTGTACCTTCAAAACAAATTGAGATGAAGAAACATGAACTAGATCACCTCTCATTTTTTAAGTCCTTTTTAAATATGTTGATAAACTGTTTCATAACATTCCCTGGTTGGGGTTTTTTTGTGTGTATTTTCTCCAGAAAGCATATTGCAGGAAATGGAAATACTATTCCTGAAATTGCTATTATGTCTCAATAAATATAAAGACTTTCTGATAATTGCAAATAAAAGCAAAAGGAAGCCTTTGTTGACAAAAGGAGACTTGCTTGTAGAAAGAATAGCATATATTCCTGTACTGTGATTACAAAGAAGAAATCACATTCACATTGCTGTAAGTCAGCCTAGAAGTCAAACAACATCCATTGACATTTTAAAATGCTGTATATCGGATGCAAGTATCTAAATGTCTGCTGTCCCATTTCTTTTGATTGTCATTCTGTAAAAATAGTTTTCAAAAGAAAATTTCTTTCCTGAAAATCAGCATAAAGTTTAAGTTACCCTGACACAGATTCAGGTTATCTGAATCAATGGGCATACTCTTCACAGTGGTTGGTAGCATAATCAAGTTATTCATAATGCAGTGGTGCATTTGCACAAGTGCTTTATGTTGAGGATTGTGGATGTTAACTGGGACAGCACACTTAATAGTGTAATGCAGTTGCAATTCCCAGAGTGCCATGTCAAGCTCTAAAGGGTTGGCATTTGTCACAGAGTGGTGATGTTGCAAACAGTCTATCAAACTAATTAAACAAACCAAATTAGGTAAGTGTTTGTTTGTTTGATCTTATTTCAAAGTTTGGCTGATATAAAAACATTTACAAACTAAGTTTATTTCTGTGTTGTAGTTTGTTTTCAATAGCTCAGACATGGGTATGTTTCTATAAGTCCTTAGTGCTTTCTCACCCTTTCAACTGAATTGTTGCTGTTAAGTTTTTCAAATGGACTTTCCATTTGAGGGCAGGACAGCACGATGTACCCAGCCTGTGATTACCATTTCCCCTGACCCTGATTATTGAGCATATGCAGTGCAGCATATACAGTTTTAAGGGAACAGAGAGCCTCAGCAGAATAAGTTCTCTATGTCACTTTGGGAGCATCAAGACTGACACCTGCAATGAGGTTTTTATGGTCTGAGGGATTAAAAACAGGTGAAGGAGAAAGATCAGGAGAATTACAAGGATTTGATATGTAATCCTCTCTCAGAAGGATCTGTGCAGGCCTGGGGTGGTATTGGTGGTTGCTGAGGAGGGAGTTATGAAAGTTCACTCTTCTCTGTGGAAAAAAACCCTGGTGGTTTACCCCTGGTGCTGCAGAAGTGGTGTTTGTTCTTCTTCAGAACCTCTGAGCTGCTTTGATCGTTCCGAGGTTTTGCAAGTGCTTACCGTATGAAACATCTTAGACCTAACCTACATTCTGAATATTTTTTCTTTGCAACCATTCAAGGCTAAGTGTTGGCCAAATTTCTACCAGAGTCCCCTGTTCCATTATAAAATAGGCTGAAAGAGGTTCTGAAAGGAGCAGACCCTTTGAATGAGTGCCTGAAGTAGGGCATTTTGCATGGCTCCTGTTTGAGTAGGAATACCAGTATCAGGCTTTCTTACCAGGCACTATGATACATCCTCTCAGCAGTTGTTTATAATTTATTCTTCCTTTACAGACAGATCTTTTACTTTGATTGCTTGTGCCTTTACAGAAGCAAAACCTAAGCCACCCAGAAAATCTTCATTTGCTCTGCAAGACTTCTGCTGTAGTTCATGCCTTCTATGCTTATCACCTAAACTACAGTAAACCCATGCTTACAGCTTTCCAGTTATTGATGGGGGCTTTCTGCTTTGATTAGATAACATTGCATTGAGTACTTGCTCTTTTTGTTTACTCGTAGGGCTGCTAATGAACTCATTTTCAGGACAATCTGAGTTGACAGTGCTCCTTTTATTCCCTAGAGCAGTGTATTAAATAATATAATTCCTGTTTGCTTTTGTGATTATGTAAAATTATTCAATATTCCTGGTATAAGGAAGTAAAATTGCAAACAACAAAAATAAGTGGCTGGGTGGTACAGTATGAGAGAAACATCTCTGGTGGAAGTTATCTCACTGCAGCCAGTGCTGACATTAAATTAATGTGTGCTTCCAGTCATGTCAGTGCTGTGCATTAGGCAGATCTGGTTACCTGAACATATTTTCATCAAACTTAAAGAGTCCAAAGGCCAAATCCAGTCTTGCAAAGAGTAAGGATTTCGGATCTACATCCCATGGTATTCATCAGGAATCAGGGTATTTTGAAAACTGTGTTTCCTCTGTAGATACTATTTTGTTACAATTATTATTATTAAAAAGAAATATATATTGATATTGTCTTCTTGGATTCAAAGTAACTCAGAAGGAAGAAACTAAGAAACACTGTTTATTGTATAGAAATTTTTTGTCCTGCTTTTGATGCCTTCAGTTTCAGGGATATGTTAATGTGATATGTTTTGTGTAGTGTAGTAAATGTTTCAGAGCTGAGAGTGATTGCCCTGACTTCAGAGGTAGGACTGCAACATTTTAGCTGCTTGTCTGCACATCTGCCTTTTGGCCATAGCATTTAGCTTAAAATAGCCTGTCACAGGGGTGAAATGTGTTTTCATGTCCGATTGTCTGTAAATTCCATCCATCTTCTTCAGTGCCTCTTAAAGAAAAGATGCTCATCTATTAAACCCACATAATTTTGCCTTTAAATACCATGAACAGACTGGTTCCCATTCTCTCTCATGTCCATTTGCATTGGCATTCCAGACTTGTTTACTACTGAGAATTTGTTCTGTGTGACTTGATTGTGATAACTTCAGTTTTTTTCTGTCTCATAATCTCAGTGTTTGCTTGCTAATCCCTGCATTTTAAGCATTAGTCCCACCAACACTGAGATGCTTGAGTCTTACAAGCTGGTAATCAGGCCTAACCAGCATGGGTTTATGAAAAGTAGATCTTGCTTGACCAACCTGATCTTCTATGACAACAGGACCCGCTTAGTGAATGTTGACTACCTATACGTTAGTAAAGCCTTTGACACCATTTCCCACAGCATTGTCCTGGAGAAACTGGCATCCCATGGCTGAGACAGATACACTCTTTGGTGGGTGAAAAACTATCTGGATGGCTGGGCCCAGAGGGTGCTAGAGAATGGATTTACGTTCATCTGTTGTCCAGTCACTAGTGCTGTTCCCCAGAGCTCAGTATTGGGTCCAGTCCTGTTTAATGTCTTTATCAATGACCTGGATGAGGGGATTGAATGTACCTTCAGTCAGTTTGTAGATGATGCAAAGAGGGTTGATCTGTTGGAGGGAAGGAAAGCTCTCCAGAGGAATCTGGACAGGCTGAATCAATTGACCAAGGCCAATTGGATGAGGTTCAACCATGCCAAGTAATGGGTCCTTTACTTGGTTCACAACAACCCTGTGCAGTGTTACAGGCCTGGGGAAGAGTGCCTGGAAAGCTGCCCGGCAGAAAAAAACTGAGTGTGCTGGTCAACAGTGGCTGAACGTGAGCCAGCAGTGTGCCCAGGTCGTCAAGGAGGCCAATGATATCCTGGCTTGTATCAGCAGTAGTGTGGCCAGCAGGTCCAGGGCAGTGATCATACCCCTGTACTGGGCACTGGTGAGGCTGCAGCTCAAATCCTGTGTTCATTTTGGGTCCCTCACAACAGGAAAGACATTGAGGTGTTGGAGCGAGTCCAGAGAAGGGCAACAGAGCTGGTGAAGGGTCTAGAACACAAGTAGTATGAGGAGCAGTCAAGCTTTGGAACAGGCTGTCCAGGATAGTGCTTGAATAGCCAACCTCATAAGTATTTAAAATACGTGGTTGTGGCACTGAGGGACATGGTTTAGTGGTAGACTTGGCAGTTCTGGGTTGGACTCAATGATCTCAAAGGTCTTTTTCAACATAAATGATTCTGTGATTCTAAAGTGGTCAATAAAGTTGCCATTCATTACCCTGTATTATGGGCAGAATTGCCTGTCTGAAAGGATTTATTACTGGGGGATTTGACTTGCAGACTTTTTGTTTGGCTTCAGATTCTAAGTAAAAAGTGGTCACACACTAATCAGTTCTTGGTTTCCTCAATATCTGAGTCAGTTCTGAAAATGTGCATTAAGAGACTAGGATAATATTTTCTCTGGCCTTTATTTCACGATTATGTGCAGTGCTACACATGTAAAAGGCAGTATAATGATGAAAAATAAATCTTGTGGTAGATGTTATTCTATCAATAAAACCTTCACATAAAGTGTTAGTACAACTATTTTGGGACATATAAAAGTAATTTGTTGTCAACGTTTTTTTTATCTACTTATACAAAAGGAACTTGTGTGAAAAAAAGATCTTTTGGAGGATTCATAAAGCTTGACCTGCTACACACCTTTAATAAATTTGTCTTGAGCTGTTTAGGCAGGAAGGGTTAGTTCTGCCCTGATAACATAACAGTATTCAGGGTAGTTTTCAGATTCTGGCTTCCTAGGCAAACCTGATTAGCTTGGCATATGATTGATTAAAAATAACGTGCAAACACGTTTATTCTCTTTTCTCTGACAAAACTTCATTGGGAATTATCAGTTTTGCCTTGGAAATCAATGGCTTTTGTCTAGGAAAAAAGAAGTTTCATCTAATCTCAACTTCAGTAGCTTTTAACTAACCATGTTTGGTTTTTCCAAACTGCGAATCTGCAAGTCCTTCCCACGCCCAGATCTGCACACACAGATATGTGAAAATCAAAGGGCATAATCTGGTAGAAATTCTGCTGTCATTATAGCATATACAAGATGATGACAGTTTTGGCTGAAGTACATTTTTCTAACAGGCAGCATCTGGCCTTTAGTATTAAAAGTAAGCCTGTGAATAAAATTCAGTCTATTTACAACGTGTTATCCTAAGACTTTTTCAGCAACATTTTTCTTGTAGGTACTGACTGGAGTGATTCATTGCTAATGATAAACATTTTGCCTCTCTTGCTGAATCCATTGTTTTAATTTTAAATTGAATCAATGAGAACAGAGCTTTCTATTTACAGCTTGCCCAGCTCGGGTTAATGAGCCAAAACAAAAATATACACAATGTTTGATGGGAAATAATAGATCATTTGCATTGAACAGAAACACTCAGAAACAAAGCATTAGGTCTAATCAGATACTTTTTTTTTTAATAGAAAAGCTTTCATACAATTTTAAGTCTCAGAATGAGGTATATATGCTAATTCAGGAATGAGATAAAAATAGAAACATGAGCTACATATTTTGGAGAAGACTGTTTGCTCCATATTCTGTCCTTATTTTCCTCATTAAAAGCAAAAAAACCAAACCACAAACCCAAAAAAACAATCAAAAAACAAACCACAGCATAACAGACTACTGAGCTTTTGCTTCCCAATGCATGCTAGTTTTAGGAAGGGAGAGGACAACAGTCTTTGCTCAGCTGACAGTTTTGAGTCTCTTTATTCTGACCTCCAAAACACATTATGTAATATTTGTTTTGTGTGTGTGTGTGTGTGTGTGTGTTTTCTGAAGGTGCAAAACCCTTTACCAGTCAGTTTTGATCGAGGCACTGTGTTTCAAACTACTCACAGCTGACTTTGGGTGCCCCATCTCACACAGAAAATGTTCAAGGCCAGGTTGGATGGGGATTTGAGCTACCTGATCTAGTGAAAGATGTCCCTGCCCAAGGCAGGGAAGTTGTAAGCTCCCATCCACTAGTGGCAGTTTGCGTGAACCTCCCATCTCAGTTTAGCGTTCAGTACTTTTATAAGATATTTCCAAAGTCATGTTCAAAGGTCCAAGGTCTTTCTTGTGGAACATTATAGACCATCACTTGAGTTTGCCATTACTTTCACATTTAGATACAGGTGAGGCATTTTAACAGTAGTTGCTGTCTTATCACTGATAATTCTGCTCAAAGGGCATTATCTATAGCTGTGTGCTCTCATTAAGTCTGCCCTCTTCATGGGATTGGGCAGCTGAAACTGAAAGTAAGGAAATGCATGTAGAGTAATTCTGTACATAAAACATATAAATACAGTATCAGCAACTGTGAGTCTTTACCTCTTGAACTAAGTAAGGTAGTATATGCAGAGAAATCTTGTTCTTCATTATGGATGTTACCACAGTAAAGAGCTAGTCTCTGCTGGAGACTGCATTGCAAAATAGGAGAGGGGGAGGAATAGAAAAAGATGTGTATGGGGGAGTACCCTTACATTTCTGGGTCACATATGTGTCTACACCTGAAAAATCAGCAATTAGCTTGCGTTAAGCTTTGAGGGAAAAAAGTTATTGTCATACCTCAAAAAAATTTACTGGTGTCTAGTAGTAAGTTGTATTACCTTACCATTACTGGAGGGAATTATTCACTTTCTCCTCATTCATCCTTTTTAGGTTTCTGTCAGGAAGTGAATTACAAACATGATTTTCACTTTGCCAGCAGTTTTTGAAATAGCTGCATTTTCTGTCCTCATTTGATTTTAAAAGAAATCAGTCTTTGAGATGTCTTAGATATTTTTTTTTTAATTCAACATCATAAATAGTACTCCAGTATGAGTCACTCTTCTGGTTTCTGCCTTTTATCAGCTCCTTGTCTTGCTTAGAAAAAAGCAAAACTGAATTTACTGTGTCATGAATGCCAAATGTTGGGTAGAGTTGATACTGAGGGCTGAGCACTTCCAGGTGATTTGTTACCAACCCCTTATTATAATATAGGTGCTTTTAACACAGAATTAATTTCAAGGCTTGCTCAATAGAGTTACAGGGAAAGGAAAAGATGAAGTTGGGGTCCATATAAGTGACTTTGTTGTGGGTATGAGCTTGTGTGGTGAATCAGAGGCAGAGGACTTTAAGGGCAGGGGGACTTCTGGGGTGAACATACTGTGCAATTACATAATGTGACCTGTGATGCTGCTACTTTTCTCTCTGTGGTTTATGCATGAATCATCACTTGCAAGTGTGAAAATCAGAAAATCAAATACTTGCCTGGAAATTCAAGGACAACTTCTGTGTATGACCAGAGTGCCACAATCTTACCAAACTATATCGTCATCATGGCTAGGCTTTGCAAATGAAGATTTGGGAAGAGCTCTACCCATTCTTGCTACAAGTGTGCTGATGGCTAAAAAGGCCAATGCAAGACAGACCAAACTATAAACTAACAATAAACTAACTATAAACTAACTATAAACTAACATGGTTGTAGTAACTGACATTTAGGTTTTCTTTCCTCTTGAGTATGCTAATATCTGGACTAGAAAATTATGGTCCTTCAGGTTATCTGGCTTTCTAAACTAATAATGATCTGTGGTGTGCTTTGCAAAGTGAAACAGTTTCATTGAGTGGTTAAGTGCTGTTGCCCAGAACAGTTTGACCTGATGGTTAAAGCACTTTCTGGAGGAAAGGGAAATATTTCCTTTAACCATTAGAATATTGCTTTTCTACTACCTTTAATGGTTAAAAAGAAGTACTCTTGTGTTTCTTTTCCCTTACGGAAAAGCTTTGGCTTGTGGATAAATGCTTGAGGAAGCACTTAGGATTGGCAAAGGTAGTACTTAAGGTACAGCCTTCCCTCCCCCCAGTTCTTTATGTTTACTGTTAATTGCTCAGATACTCCGTTGAGTGTATTTAGTCATTTCAAACCCAGTTACTGAGAGATCTGTTGCAGTACTGTAGAGACATCATACAGCCTTTCCACTTTGGAAGATAAATGCCTCATTAGTCTTGTCCAAGGTTTTGCTTTTCAGGAGTACACCTGAGGTTACTTTTCTGTTTACAGTTTTTATCTGCCTACTAAGAGCTTTCTAAAATTGCAGTGAAGTCAAGCTTGGCTGGTTCTGAGATATTGGAAGCCCACCACATGTCTTGAGAATACTGTAAAGATGGTATTTCTGTAAGTTGTCCATGAAGTGCTTATGTACCCAGCAACATACAAGTTCATAGTTCCTACATGCCCGTTCAATATCTGGAAAAATCAATCGTTGTAACTAGGCAGTGTATACTTCAGAATGTTTTTTTGTTCATGAAAGTTAGAAATATTTTTTGGTTTGTTATAATTACATTATTACATTACAGATCTTGATCTCCTTGATTCAAATTTTTGGCAAAGATTTGTAGTGAAAGTATTATAGTTGTTATGAACATCCCAAGTTGCGACAAATCTAATATATTGCTCTGGACTTTGCTTAAGGAAAATGTGACATCATGAAAAATGAGTAGCATGAAAATGTTAGGTATTCACTGTTCCTCTGAGTAGTGCATGACCATTATAACTGTGCAACACTGAAATATTTTGGGGTTTAGATTCTGTGTTAATAATTTCAAATAACCATGGTATTAAAATTAAAAAAAAAGTTGGAGATAATTAACTGCCATTCATACTTGTAACCCTTGCAAAAATCTTAATATTCCTGCTCCCTCAGGCTGCAGTGGCTTATTTACTCTTATGGAAATTCATGTTTGTTGGAAGTAGGAGCTGGAAACCTATTCCCAAGTAATGATTATATTCCACAAATTTTTCCAGGACCATTTATCCAGTTCTGATCCAACATCTGCATACATTTTCTTAACAAACAAACAAACAAACAAACAAAAAAAGCTACCTAGAATATCGAATCATTAAGATTGGAAAAGACCTCTGAGATCATCAAGTCCAACCTTTGACTGAATGCCGCCATACCCATTAAACCATATCGTGAACTCCACTCATTTTTTTGGAACACTTGCAGGGATGGTGACTCAACTACTTCCCTAGGCAGCTTGTTCCAATACTTAACCACTCATTCGGTGACAAAATTTTTCCTAATATAGGGTTGAAACCTCCCCTGGCGCAACTTGAGACTATTTCCTCTTCTCATGTTATTAGTTACTTGGGAAAAGAGGTCAATCCTCCTCTCACTGCAGCCTCCTATCAAGTAGTTTTAGAGAGTGATAAGGTGTCCCATGAACCTCCTTTTCTCCAGACTAAACATTCCCAGCTCCCTCAGCTGCTCTCTTCATTAAGACTTGTGCTCCAGACCCTTCCCCAGCTCCATTGCTGTTCTCTGGACACACTCCAGAACCTCAGTGTCCTTGTAGAGCGGGGCTCAAAACTGAACACAGGATTTGAAGTGCGGACTCACCAGTGCTGAGTACAATCAATGCCCTAGTCCTGCAGATCACACTACTTCTGATACAAGCCAGCATGCCATTGGCCTTTTTGGCCACATGGGCACACTGCTAGCTCATGTTCAGCTGCTATTGACCAGGTCCTTCTCCACTGGGCAGTTTTCCAGCCACAGCTCAGTTTACACAGCCCTAGTCTGTGCTGCTCAATACTTCTGCTAAATATTTCCCTTTCCCATCCTCTGTAACAAAAAAGTTCCTCTTCCCTCTAGAGGAGGGAAGAACTATGCCTACTTCTCAACTTTGCTTTTCTACTGCAGAGTCAGAAGTGGTGAAGTTGGTTGATCAGTCAGTGGGAGGCTTTCACTGGCAAGAACTTGAATCATGTATTTGATCTGGAGCTTCTTGCATCACCAAGGGACTTGGTCCACTAGCACCTGAAATGGCTACACCTGTAAGAGCCCACAATACTCCTTGTTGCTGAGCATTTACATGAATGCTGAAGAGGTCTCCTGGAAACAGTGCTGGCTTATTCTGCAGTCATACTGTAAAAAACACACACTTCCATCCAAGACTATGATGTGGAAACATAGCAATTCTTTGAGTGACAGATCATTTAAAAAGCTCAAGAGGAGTGGGGTGGGACTCACTGCTGATTGCCAGCTGGATGTCAGCTGACTGAGCCTTGAGCAAGCCTGTGCAATGTGGGTCCCTGCGTGTAAGCATGCTGTCTGCCCAGGCTGCTCCTGCTCTGCGGTGGCATCAAGTAAAACTTTTGGGTTTAACTCAAATTTTACAGCTCTTCTTCTGGATCTTTCTGTTCATAACTTTGAGCACTGGTGGTGCTGCTGCTAGCCTGATGGTTGGACCTGATGATCTTAAATGTCTTTTCTAATCCTAAATATTCCATGATTCTATAAAATACTTAAATAAAACTAAGGTAGTGTTATTGTAATTTCTGAGGCTGGTCATTTCCAATACAGGATGTCTCTAGTACCAACTTAGAATGTTTTAATTGCTGTCAGGAGTGGTGCAAAGCTGAACTATTCATCACACAGTTGATATTGTAGCTGAAGAAGCAGCTAGCAGCTGCATCAAACTTGCAGCCTATTTGTTGTAATCACTATATTGTATGCTTTCTGCTTAAATGTAGGTTGCATAATCTGCAGTCCCCAAACAAACCCTCTTGCTGTTGCCTGTGCAGATGTATGTGAGGCTGATGAGTAGATTGGACTCTCACTGTATTACTTCTGAACTTAAATAGTCTGAAAAGCTGTTTCCCTGTCCTGAATTTTTCACTGAGTGAGTATATTTTAAAATGCATCCCCAATCTTGTGACCTTCTTTTCTGTGTCACTGGAAGCATTTCTTTTTCCAAAGCCCAGGTCCATCAGTCACTTTGCCAAGCAGGTGATAAGAGCCATTATTACTTAAAAACTTCATTGGCTTTTCACTGAGAAATCTGACTACAGTGTCAGTACTGTGCTTTATTGGGCCCATGATTAGACAGGAATGCAAATTCACTGTGACACTTAGGGAAGGCATAAGAAAAGGTTTCAGTGTGCATAAAAGCAAAAGAAGAACTTGTAGGAAATTGCTAAATGATATTGTTTTCTCCTAAACTGAAGAGCTGTCACCTTCTATATGTGAATTTTTTTTAATATATAAAAGGTAGATGTGACTATAAGGTAAGACTTTTAAGACAGTTTGATCAAAATAGAGTAGGAAGAGAAGTTAGGGCCACAGAATTCTTTCACAATTGATATATGACTTTTAATCTGTCTTTACTGGTAGATACATACTTGCACACTAATTGAATAATAAAAATTCAGCAAAGAATTTATTTTTATTAGATAACAAAATCTGGATGCAGCTATATAAATTTTATGTGTGTTTGCTGAAATTAAGTGTTTTCCTAAAGAAAACAGCAAGAGAGATTGAAGTTTTCCTTCTCTGAGCTACCTACTGTGCCTCATTTGAAAGGCCTACTTCACTGATTGACAGTCATGGAGGAGGTACTTCCACTGGAAGTCTCTGGTATGTTTTTGGTTTTTTTTAATTTTTTTTTTTTATTTTGTGATATTTGAAGGTAGGAGAGAACCCTTGTAAGTTAATATTCTATGAACATATGAAAAACTCAGTTTCTGTGATTTTATGCTTTGAGATTATTGTTTTTATGAGAGGCAGATATTATATATATATTATATCTGTATCCTACTGCTTCCCTCTAGGCTAGAGATTCCCAGGGGTTAATATACAAGAAACTTGAGATGCTGAACAGTGTACAATGGTGTCAGTCCTAACATGAATTACAAACAGGGACTATTTCCCTTATGTTCCAAAGGGAAAAGGGAGGTACAGAGGTAGAAAAGAATAAAGAAAGGGGTGATTAATTTCACCCAGCACTAACTTTCTGAATTTTAGTGTCTAGTCTAAGATAATTGTTTAGAGATAAGTAGATATTTCCACAGGGCAATTCAGTTCCTCTTGAAATAATCTGATATGACTGATACAATGAATTACCCTTTTAGGTTTGCTGTCCTCCTCTGTCTTCAACAAGAAACCTTTCTTGGCATGTGATATACTTGCTTTGAAAGTCACAGGGTAGTCTTTTAACTTTTAATTCTTTCATTCTGCCAGAACAAACTTGATGGACCCCTTCCCCCGCAACCACCCTATACCTCACACTCATCTGTAAGGTCATATAAGTAGAGAAAATATCAAGCAAAAACGCAAAGACCCTGAGCAGTTTAACTGTTATGCCAGTACTTTCTTTATCTTCCTGATCATACAAAGAAAAATTTAATAATTTTTTGTCATCAAACCAAGATTATGCATTAGTTGCCTACAAAATAGTATTTGACATGAACAAGGACTTTGAGAGTCCACTGAGTCTGCAGACTATTATCTGATTGTACCATCACCTCTCCTTTGTAGAGTGGAAGTCTTGGAAACTGCACAGCTGATGTATCTAACTGCTTAAATAATTAATCTGCCCCACCTGCATGAAGCAATGTAGTTTCTTGCTTAGAAGACATGTTATAGCAACTTCCCCAACACTGGGATCTTTCTGAAAAGGTTTCATCCATACTGTACACACAATCAAGATGGCAGATTGTGGGTTTCCTAAACATGTCTCCTGCTGCTGCCTTGCTTGTGACAGAAGAACCATTTTGAGGCTAATACGAGGGTACTAGGAAATCACTTCTTAAAGCTTGTCAGCTCCATATGAATAATTGCATGGAGAGCTCTGGGTTGAAAGGTCTGGAGGTTTGCTCTGAAGCTGCTGCATCCCTTGAGGTAAAGCTTGCAGCCATGCTGGAGGCCAGGAAAGATAAAAGGAAGCTCATACAGAATTAGTTTCATTCTACATCTTTATCGCAGATCAGACTCTTGTTATAGACTGACTTTAGTGATCTGAAAGTATTTAAAAAAAAGACAAAAAATGTTCTGGAGAATTAATGATTGTGACAATTATGCATATTATTTTGACTGATAGGGAGGTAAGAGGAGTGTTTGGAACATAGTAGGAAATCAGTAGTGAATTAAACTACAAAAATAATTTCAAGACAGTATTTATAAGATAGGGCATAGTAAAGGGGAAGGAATGGAGAGCTGCTTCCAAAGAGCATCCTTGCGGATTAAAGCAAGGGGCTCTGATGGTTGTCTGGGATATCCAGGGTCATCTAAGCCCTAAGAAAGACGATGAGCTGGAAGCAAGCTTCAAGCATTATGTACTTAACCTTTTTTCCTCTGCTTTTTGAGTGATTTATGGGAGAATGGACAATGTTGATTTGGAAGGAAGTTGCCATTTTGAACTGTTAATCAGTCACTGGTAACAACTAAGCAAGTTAGGCTTGTCATAAAGTCCCCCAAAACTCTAGGGGTGCAAGGTGGCACTTACAAAGACATGAAGGCATAAGAAATTGTCTTTAAGAGTCATATTGGTAAGACAATTCTTATTAGAATCATGACATCTGAACTGTAGGGTTACAGAAAGAATCCCCAGCAGCAGTAAGTGAAAGAACATTGATATGTATTTCTGCGAACCCTTGTGGCATCCACCTGCTGCTGATGGTATCATGAATTAATTTCTCCTAAGGTCAAATTTGCTTCTTCATTGTCCCCCTTGCCCTGCCTGCAAGTCTATGGGATGTGTTTGAAGGAAGGGCATGAGTGACTGTGCTCCTGAGTTTAATGTAAAATCTCCCTAAACAGATACATTTTTAAGAAGGTTAGGTTTTTTTATATTTTCATGAAAAAGACGTCTTCAAGCAAAGATGACCTTGAACACTTTTGAAAATTCTTCTCTTGCATGCTAATGTGGGATTTTGTATCCCTTATTCAAAACTTGGGCATGTTTGATATATCACAGAAGATTCAGTTAGAGGAATGGCTTTTCATAAGTTAGTCTTTTATAACAATGTATATGTGACATTGACCCCACACTGAAATAAACTACAATGGTATTACAAATATGACTTATTTTCCAGTGTGGTATGTTTTGAACAGTCATCTGAACTCTACTTTTTTATTAGTGAATATTGTACCGTTACTGTAACCAAATGAGAAAGATTACAAACCTGACAAATAATACTTTGTTAATTTATTTTTTTTTAAATTCTGTATGTGCAAATCCTAAGGTTGTTTCTTTCAGCAGGTCTTTTTCGGTCACCTGTGTGTGTACATTTTGCACTGCGGTCAGCAACATTGAAATGTTGCAAAGTGAAGACTGTGGCTCTGTCTTACATGAATGAGAAGTGTAAAAGCCATTATTGTATGGTTTGTCTCCCTTCTACATATCAGAGTGCTGAATAACTAGCTATAACCAGGGCTCTGCTTATTCTCTTCTAAATCGAACCTTGTTCTACCCAAAAAACCCCACCCTGAAACCCTACAAATGCAAAAATGGTAGAAGCTACTTTACTGGCAGGAACTTTCTTGTTTTGCAAGGGCAAAATGTCTTTTGATTGAATTACTTACCAGCAGTGTCTGTAATACTGTAGAGATTTATGAGTGGTGTAGTTGTTTAATGATGAGAACAATTCTAAAGCTGTTGGCTGATACGTCTTCTGTCCTTATTACATTTTGAGTAGTTTAGTTTCCAAGGCAACTGCTCATGTCAGCATACAGATGTGCTTAAAGCTATGGGAAGACATTTTCTAACAATATCCTTAATATAGTGACAAAATATAAAGAGCTAACTTCTATTTGTCTTTCTAACATCTGCAGAGGATTTGAGATTTCCTGTGAGCCAGTAGTGTGTCACTTTAATGCAGAGATTGACCAAAGGGGAGTGATTGGAATGAATATCAAAGAGAGGCATGGTATTTACTTAGGTAAACAATGTACTTCTGATTGGATCTCTTTACTATGAGGCTTGAAAATGAGTAACAAAGAGATCATGACCATTGCTCTTCAGGCATTGTTGTGGTGAGGTTTTGTCTTGGTATCATCTTCCTGTTGGAAAGACAAGACTAGATTATAGTAGAGCAGCACATTGTGAATATAGAACATAGTGTGCTGTCCTGGAAGGTTCAATACTTGCTGATGATGCTTTTGCTGGGCCTATATTTTTCAGTCAAGTAGGTCGCTTTCTGAGCTAACTAGGACTGCTTTCTTGAGGGAATAGAATAAGGCAAATAGCGTCCTAAAACTGTTGAGCTGATGAGCCATTACTGTAATGGCTTTAGTTCAAACCTGCAGTGAAGTACAAAATAAGTGCCTTGTGAACCAATAGGAGGACTGTCTTTGTAACAGAGCACAATGATTGTCTATTAAAGAAAAAATAAGGGGAAATTATCCATGGGTGCAGAAATGAAAAGACCAGAAGGATTTCTTGTGGTCACCTACCCCAATCTGCCATGTAAAGCAGAACAAAGGGGCTTACTGTTCTTATTTTGTCTTCCAGTGTTGTAGATGTATTTATATAACATCCACTTTTTCATAAACATGCATTTTTAAAAAGTTCCCAGTGACTGAAAAATCTGCCATAACCCTTGGTAGTTACTATAAGTGGTTTAATATTTTCCTGTGTTGAGACATATAGTGCACATTTCGATCTGAATTTATCCAGCTCCGACTTCCAGTAATTTGTCTTGATTAGGTCTTTATCAGCTGGACAGAAACTCCTACTGGCTGGCAGCACACTGAGAATAGAAGAGGAGGGAAAGTACTCCTTAATACTATTGACAAAGTTTGCTGCTCTCATCCAACCCTGTGCTCAAGCCAAAAGGGGTGAACAACTGGTGACTATTCAGTTACTGAGCATAGTGACCAGTAGTCAGGCGTACAGGTTCTCAGGGATGGTTATAATATATATGTTGCATTGTAGCAAATATGTATTTGAGAAAACCTATTACTAAATGCATGTTCCTCAAGGAAAATATTTCTTAGTTAACTACAGATATGAATAAACAAAATCGGATACTTGCTTTCATCTTGAAGAGCAACACCACCTTCTTCTCAGCAGTTCAAGTTCTACAAGAATTCCTGCACATTAGGAATGATTGGACTTGCTATCTTTGCTTCTGTCATGAACATACATAGGAAGATGGGTTTTAAATCTTTTTGTATCAGTTTGTTACAACGTTGGCTAATGGAATATGAAGTGTATTTCACAAGGTTGCGAAATATTAGGAAATATGTGTGTTTTTCATGCTGGGTGAGGGGTAAATAAAAATCTAATTCTAACCTTGGAAGAATTGTACATCTTTAAGGATTCAGTCCTAAAAGAAATCCCAGAAGTTTGCATAATTGAAGAGGTAGTGCTCAGAATATTAAGAGCATGTGGAGTTTCATTATGGAGAAGGGTAAAGGAACTTTATGCAGAACTTTATGCCTCACCTCTCTTCTAATGCTATTGGTACTGAATACTGTGATAGATTCAAGTTAAAAATTGTAAAGGAAGGTAGGAAAAAAAAATATCCTAAAGCTATATGTTGAGATTTGAAATGTTTAGAAAGTAATATATTTCAAGAGAATTTTGTTATCATGTTTTCCTTTGCTGTGAAGATTGCATGGTTTTGTAAGTTAACTTTTTACCCCTGCTTTTTTGTTTGTTTATTTGTTTGGTTAGTTGGTTGGTTGGTTTCTTTTGGTTTTGTTTTTTTGGTTTTGCCCTCAACTTCTGTAACCTGGTGGCTCAGTGTGGTTCTGTAGTGTCACTGAACAATCCTGTTTACATATGTATTAATCTGAAGAGTCAATACTTTTAAAAAACATATGCTTTTGTGGATTTTCTTTCAGGAAATCTTAGTTTTGCTGCAAATGGGCTGTGGACATTTCTAATTTCAAGGACAACAAAATTACTGTAAAAGAACTGGAGAGTTTACATTGTTATTATTTTTGTGGTGATTTTTCTCAAGACTTCTCCAGTTCACATCCGTGAAGAATTTTTCTGCTGTAAATAGAGGTAGCCTTTGAAATGGATCATGACAACTGCTTGCAGACTCAAGCTTCAAGCCTGTAACTATTCATGGGGAATTTTCATTCTGTGGGAGACTCTGATATGTCAGAGTTTTGTGCTTAATTGGGACAAAATATCAATCTTATTTGTGGAGGGCGCACTTCAAAAACATTGGCACTGTTTTTATTTAAAATATTGATGAAATGCCTATGTTCTCACAAAATGTTTTAATTAAACCAAATCCTCATTTCCCAATGAGAAAAATTCCAATGTTTTTCATTCTGTTTTACACAAAAACACAAAACACAGAGTTGAAATCCACTTGTTACTGTAGGAATTAATTTTTGCATGCATGACAGAATTGGTTTTTGGGTACTTAATGAGAGTCTCTTTATGATGCATAAGAAATAAACCATCTGTTCCAAAGTTGTTGGCTTGCAAAACTAATATGACCAGATGAGCATTTTGCTATCTGTTTAGCACCTCCATCTTCAGTCCTGTACCAAACTGACTAAGATAACTGGGTCTCTTTGGTTAGGAATCACATGCTAATATCATGAATTTCCCTGAAAATAAATCACACAAGTGTGTTCTGTCAAGAATTATATATGTGCTGCTAAGAAAGTAGATCACCAAAGCCCTGTTTGGAGCTTTTGGGTAGGCAGAGGAGTAGAATGCCCACCTTTAGACTTTGGCTTGGCATCTATACTGAGATTATAAGTTTATATTCTACGTGTAGGATCCCTTTGCCATCAAAGCAGGACCAGAAATACTTGGGTTGGATTGAAATTATGTTTACAAGGCAACAGTCAGCAATAGTTTTCTGTTTGGTGAAGGGGAGCTGTTCTGGAGGTTTAAAGCAGCTTTAGGCTTGAGTTTTATCTAATCCAATACAAATGAAAATGAACAACTTAGATCTTATGACATGAATCCAAACTATGTTACCATTCTATTTTGGCATGTAATTGTTGTAGTTAATGCTGTCTAGTAGTGTTGTTCAGTATAACAAAATGTGTGCCAGAACAGCTTCCTCAAAAACTTCTACCACAGAATAGTTTCAGTGCTAGGATCATATTAGTTCTCTTATTTGAAAAGTTATTAAATTGACAGCAGCCTCTGCTTCTCTTTGCTGAAACCTTCTCTGAAAATAATTTTTTTTCTTTTTCCTATTTCTATACTTTTTTAGATGTTTCTGGTTACACATTTTACCACATCTACTGGGAAACCCTAATATCACATATTAAAACAGCTGCTGCCTGTGTTCTTCTCCAGGCCACAGGAGGAGCAGAATTATGGCACTGAAGCTGAAAATTATCAGTGTTTAGGGACAATCTCCAAGAACACTCTGTCATTAAATGCAGATCAAGCAACTTTATCATAAATTGCAAGCTGTTATTGAGGACGTCTTATGTTCTTTAAACCGCCCTTGCCTGTGTAATAATGGAACCATATGGTGACTTCTTTCCTGTGTAGTTATGAAGACTTGATTATTTATTTTTTCAAGCTGGATCTTAACAGCTTTGTTTTGTGAGCTTCAAAAAAGTGAGGGGGAAAGGCTGGACCTATTGTCTAGTGGATTAATTTCAGTTAGACTAGATTGAACATATCCACTCAGAAGTAAAAGTATAACTTTTGATGACAAGCCAAGGATTTGCAGGTGTATTATTCTAGGTTTATTTTTTGTTTTATTGATTTTTTTCCCATTAAAAAATGCTTATTTGCATGTTGATTTTGCTATGTAATAATATGATCCACCTCTTCCACCTACTTGTATTGGATGTTGGGCTATTCCTATACCACCTTTGCACTGTTTCACTGAAAGTTTTTTCCTTCCCACTGTGCTCTTTGATGGGTTAAACCTTTGCTGAAATTATTTTTCATATATGCATAATAGAAATAGATATTTCTTTCTGGATGTTGCTGCTTTTAAATCTTAGAACTGCGTCAAATTGCAAGGTTTAGATTTTTGAGTCTTGGGAAGATGACTGTTGAGCAGTTGTTTAAAGGAAGTCATTGAGACCAATAGTGTAAAGTGCTATTCAAGAGAGTATTCCCCTAGACTTATATACAAAGTATCTGCTACCATTGATTTATTAATATGTTGCTGTGATTGGGTGCTGTCTTTTGGAAAACCAGACTGTAGTTGTGGGGGGCATCTAAAGATCTGCACAGTTTAGCTTGTCAAAGAGTACGAGGCAGTTTTCTCTCTAACTCTTAAAACAAAAACAGGTTGCCACTTTTCTTTGAAGGCATGTGTAGTATTTCAAGGGACTCGTATTCTGGGTTTAGACCAAACTTTTCTTGACAGGACTTCTGGAGATTTATGAGACTGGGAATGGCACCTAAATTGAACATGTAGCTGTTCTTTAATGACACAAGTTTTGGGATGAGTAGAAATAAGGCAGTAAGTATTGCTACAGAATAATTATAATAAAAACCACCTTGGAGCAGAACTGAAGCTCTGTGTTAATTCTTTTTACTTAATATTCTTGTAAGCTAGGGTGAACGCTGCTGCAGATTAGCCCTGTTGCAGCTTTCTGCCCTGGCAGCGCCTGCTTTTCAAGCTGATATTCAGTTTTAACTTGGCAAAAAAAAGGAAAAGTCATTTATGAATATAGTGCTTAGAGAAGATGCTAAGGAGGGTTGCATTTTGCGAAAGTCTTACAGACCTCGTATTTGATGGATTAGTTTAATAAATAACCATCAAGCATAGCTAAACAACAAGGGTGAGGATTTGGGCTTAGCGATGTTACCTAAGTTGCACTATAGTCATTACTCCAGTATCTTTTATGTCTAAATTTACTGCATTGTCTGTTTCAGAAAATCCTGATAACCTGTCACATTTTTTGATATTTCTGGAAACTCTGTGGATTAATTTTTATAGGTACAATTTTTGGCGGTTATGATTGTCTGTTAGACTTCAGAACTACTGCAGTTGAAGCTGTAAAAGTTCTGAGTATAGCTGTACCCCAAGTTACTCAGTGGGTTGCAGTAGTTGATCATAAGCTACCCTTGTGTATCCATTTTATAAACTAATGTGTCTTAGAGCTCTGATGTCTTCAATTTTATCTGCAGTCTCTTGTTCTGACTGTGGACAGTGGAAGTAGAAAAGTCCTGGTAGACTGTTAGCTGTTTGAATGTATGAAAGATGTGAGGCCTGCTAATATACCTTTTTATTTTTACCTTGTCACCTGATATCTATATGTATTACTGGTTACTGTTGACTACCCTAGAAAAAATTGAGACCAACAGAAATAGTAGTACCTTTCAAGAATCCATAAGCTGTAGCTGGCTAGTTTAGTTTTTTAGGATTTTTTTAAGGCTTTTTCCAGGGAGCTAAGCATTTTTAATTGATTTTGAAAGGTGCTATTAGAGAGTAATTACTAGTGGAAGTTCCAATTAAAATGGATGTTTCAGTTATTCAGGCATCTTGTAGGAGGAAAAGATGTGGAGGAGGGAAGGTTGTATTTGTAATTAGTATTTTTTGGAAGACTATATAAAAATATATAAAATGCTCTATAAAGATGCATACAGTGAATTTTGTAGCATTTGAAAGAAACATAGGCTGTATACAATGAGACTTTATTTAAACACAAACTTCAACTTAAATGCTGCTGTATTAATTAGAAAGAAATATAAAGAGGATATGGAACTCAGGGTGATTAATTCTAAAAGGAATCTTGCCTTAAAACCTCCCCAAATTGCTGGAAACTAGTGGCTGAGAGGATTATTTGAGTAATATCTGAAGGACGAGACACATATAATGAAAGATCAAAGAAAGAAGAAAGCTTGGGGGAGAGGCAGAGCAGGAAGGATTCTGTGCAGAGGTGCTGACAAGCTTTAAGTGGAAGTGAGCAGGTAACAGCGGAATAAGGGCGCTGGAAAGAAGGCCTTTAATATGGATTTCTCTTTGAGATAATAGAGTAATCCAAGCCAAAGACCTTCACCTCTGTGATCTTTCTGTGTGCAGAGGATTTGTTTCCAAGGTGGCAAGTTCTTAAGGAATTGGACATAGGACTAATGAAGTCTAAAACAGTTTAGTTTGGATTCCAGAAGTCAGAAGTTCAGACCGGGACAAGATTAAATTAAAGCTAAGCCTGGAGTATGATTGGTTTCAAGATTTTAAAGATTTTTAGATTATATGAATTGGGGTCACTAGGAGAAGATTCTGTACCATCAGCTATGCTGAGAAACTAGATTATTTTCACTAAAGGGGTATTTCATTTACCATCACCCTTGAAGCTATAGTAAAGAATGGTAACAGGCATTGAAAAGGAAAACCTTATAAAACAAAATCATTCACCTCTGCATTGATTAAAAAAATAAATTTAACCATTCCTGACTCCCATCTGCCTTCATTTTCTTTATATTTCCCCTCTTTTACTGTTTTCTTCAAAAGAAAGGTCATCCTCCATATCTTTCTGTAGGTCCTAGTGTTTTTGCAGTATTTTTGAATGTAAAATAGGTTTGCAGGAAGGGATGAACTAAGCCTTCTCAGTACTGTTAGACAATTAGAAATTGTTTATATTAATTTTCTAAGAATTCCAAATGTTATGGATCAAATTAGTGTGTATGCATTGGCTGCCTTCTTTATGAGACAAGACTTATTAATATTGCTCAGTCTATGGAAGGGTGTGGGTTGGTTCTGAGAGAGGTAAAAAACTTCAGGAGGTTTTATTTGTTCTTTGACATATCTTGGTGATCATTCTAAGAACACAGAAAGTGCATTTACTAAGCTGTTGATGATTTCAGTTTACTTCTCTCTAATAGCTTAATATCTTTTCTATATTGCGGTGACCAAAACTGCAATAATTTCATCTGTCTTTCTGTTTCCTTAATTACATATCACGTATATAAAAAGTAAGCTTTACAGACCAGAGTCTGTATACATTTTGATCAGAATTTAAAACACTGTCACAATATAAAAACAATGGTTACATGGATGTTTCTGTTTCAATGCAGAGCTAGGTTTGGGGGGGTTTGCCTTTTCTTCCAGATTTTTTTTTTTTTTAAACCCTGAACTGAATATGTGCAATGGATGCAAATTGTTCTCAAGTCATATTTAGGAATGCTCTTCTCTGACCAGATTGCTTTTTCAAAAATTGTAATGGATATGCTTAGGACTGCTTTTTATAGTTCTCACCTTAACTCTTTACTGCAGTGCACAACCCTGAGTGTTTTCTTCATGGCTGTCCAGAGTGAGGTAGAACATGATAATTCAGGGCTGGATCAGGAACGGCAGTGTTGTCTATGGAAAATCTTCTATAACAAAAGCCATGGGCTAAACCTGAAATTATAATAAAATAAAAACCTGTTGTGATTTGTAATTCCTGTCTAAAACTCCTGCTTTTTTTTTTTTTTTCTGGTTAGTTAAATGGTTCTGACTATTAGTTAATCTGTTCTGACATGTGGCTTGGAAATGTGTTTGATACCACAAGGGCTTTCCTCATAGTTTGAATTATAGAGAGTTGATTGTACCATTTCTGCTAAAATATGACATCTGGAACTTAGATATAAGTGGTCATTGTTCAAAGTATCAATTTTAGAAGATTTTCTAGAGGCTGTCCATTAAAGCATTTCCATCATCTTAATGAGGTCTACAACCCTAAACTTTTGAAAATTTAATTTTTGTTCTTTCTGAAACCAAACAAAATCACAAATAAAAGCAGTCAGCTGATAGTAGCTGTTAATTGTCATAATCTCTAGAGTTGAGCAATTCTCTCTAACTCTTCCTAGTATGTAAAAATCCAGTGTAAAAGAGGCTCTAGGATGTCACTGTGACAGCTGACACGTATCATAGTCTTAGGTCGCTAGTGCTGTCATCAATGCCAGTGCTCATAGGCTTTTCTCTTGCCTGAAGCTCTGATGAGATATAAATCTAAATGTTAATTGAGGTATTGGTGTTCTTCATCTGATTTTACTGGGTTGGTCTAAGTTACCCTGCCTTGTTCTGCTTAATAAAGAACATCCAAATGAAATATCATTTCCCTTCCTACATCTTTCCTTCCTCTGGAACTAAATTAAGTGCTGCAGTATAATGTGATTCAGTTACATAAACACTGATCTTTATCTCGTTAATTTCCCTTCCCAACTTTGCACTGATCTCTTCATCTGTTTCTGTCTCCAGGTAGAACTACTTTTGACCTCTACTTTTTATCTGTAAGATAGTTAATTATGGCCTAACATCTAAGAAGCAGGAATGCAACTAAAATAATTGTTTATCTGCATTATTGAAGAAAAATCTTGAAATGTGTGCCAATATAATTTAATTGCATTGCTGTGCAAGATGTTGCAGATACACAATTATTTGACATACAATAGCAGGTTAATGGTATGATGTTGGGAGTGTATTTGATTTCTGTGACAAAGTTTTGGTAGCAAGGGATTACAGGAGTGGATTTTGTAAAACGCTGCCAGAAGCTTCCCCCATGTACTGCAAAGCCAATGCCAGCAGGCTCCAAGATGGACCCACCACTGGCCAAGGCTGAGCCCATCAGCAGCAGCACATCACCTGTGGATAAGAGTGTTCAGAAGGAGAGGGGTGGGGGAAGGGTACACAACAACTTCAGCCGGAGAGAGGAGTGATAATATGTGAGAGAAATAGCTCTGCAGACACCAAGGTCAGTGAAGGAGGAGGAGGAGGTGCTCCAGATTCCAGAGCAGAGATGTCCCTGCAGCCCATGGTGAAGACCATGGTGAGGCAGGCTGTACCCCTTGCATCCCATGGGGGTCCAGTGTGAAGCAGAGATCCACCTACAGCCCCTGGAAGAATCCCACATCAGAGCTGGTGGATACCCAAAGGAGGCCTGTGGGAAGACTGTGTTGCAGCAGGGTCCTGCCAGGATCTGTGGCCCCACAGAGAGAGGAGCCGACCCTGGAGCAGGTTTGCTGGCAGGACTTGTGACCCTGCAGGGGACCCACTCTGGACCAGTCTGTTTCTGAAGGTCTGCACCCTGTGGAAGGGACCCACTCTGGAGCACTTTGTAAAGAACTGCAGCCCATGGGAAGAATGCTGGAGAAGTTCATGGAGGACTGTCACCCATGGAAGAGTGGTGACTGGAGCAGGGGAAGAGTGGGAGGAGTACTCCCTCTGAGGAGAGTGACAGAGACAATGTGTGATGAACTGACTGCAACCCCCAATCCCCTATCCCTCTGCACTGCTGGGGGAGGAGGAGGTAGAGAAAGTAAAGCTAGGGGGGTAAAGTTGAGCCTGGGAATAAAGGAGGGGTGGGCAGAAGGTGCTTTAAGATTTGTTTTTTATCCTACTGATCTGCTTGGTAATAAATGGAACTAATTTCACAAGTTCAGTCTGTTTTGCCCATGATGGTGATTGTGACTGATCTCTCTCTCTCTCTCTGTCCTTATTTCAACCCATTAGTCTTTCCTTGTATTTTCTCTCACCTGCCCAGCTGAGGAGGTGAGTGATAGAGCAGCTTTGATGGGCACCTGGCATCCAGCCACGGTCAGCCCACGACTTGGAGCTTGGCTTAGTTTCAGCTAGTGCTTTTTATTATCCTGGATCATGCTGATATGCCAATTGTCTTGCATTCCAAGTGACAGCAAATGAATGCTTTTGAAATACAAGTTGAATGCTCTAAAGCAAAAGGATTTTTCTGTTCAATTCTAGGACAAAGATTTTAGTAACTTGTAGAAGTCAATGAGGTTATGAGAGATGTAAATTTAATTTCAAAAATTTTTAAACCCAGACTGAACCTACTTTTTAATGTATATTTCCTCAGGATCATACACTGCATTTCAGAAGAGGGACTTTTGGTAACCATCCAGAAATATAAGATCAGGGTTCAGCATTGCTACTGTTCTTCTCCAGGTTCTCACTGGTGACAAAATGTGTGTGACTGCACCACTGCTCATAAATCTAACATTGCATACCTGCCCTTGTCTGTTAGGTGGAATGCAAGTATCAGATGTATTGGTATGCATTTAGGAAAGAATAAACTATGTTCCAAGAAGCAAAAAGATATTTCACTGCATGTTGGCTGTGCAAAGTCTGGAGGCTACGTGCTCCATCTGTGCGGTTCAGAAGGGTCAGTCTGATTTTGGCATACCACATACTGTATGGCATCTTGCAGGATGTCACGTTACTTGCAGTGATTCAAAGACTAATCTCACTGGCAGTAGAATGGTCTATATTTTTTTTTTTAAATTGGTCTTATTGACTCCATTTGATTTTTATGCTTAATTACAGAGCTTTACAAATTTGGAGGTAAATAAAAGTAACATGGTGTTATTTTTTATTAATTGGTAATGTGCTGCATTTGGAAAAACATCATTGAAATAAACTGGCGATTTCAAAGAATGATAAAGGACAACATAGTAAATAGTAATTTAAAAGTTAAATAAAAAAAAGATGGCCTGTTAATACATTGGATTAATTCTGGTAATGGCAGCAGTTTCACTCCTTCAGATAGAAAGGGATAGTCCTCCTGTATGTGCAATTTCTATCACAGAGACAATTAATATTTTTCAGAATACATTTGGCAGAACTTCAGAATCAGTACTGACTTAATTTCTTTTCCATTTTTACATCAACTCTTGTAATGTGAGCAAGAGCAGTTGATAAAAACCTGTAGCTCTTTATGCAGCTTGCAGCTTTCAAAGCTGTAGCTGCTGTAAAGTTCATCACAGGACTGACCTGAGCATCTCTGGAAAGGGACTGTATAGTAAGGGTGGCAGTTTCCTATGAGAGACAAATGTATATGTGCAGGGCAGATTTTTCAGCAAGGGGTGTCCAACAGTGAACATTGCTGCAGTGAGATCAGGTGGCACTACATTACCCTGCCTCAAGACTGAAATACAAAAATTACTTTGAAGCCCTGTACTGTAAGAAATACATATTAAGGCCATCAGATATCTGAAGTCTTTCTTGGTAGGGCAGTGAGCAATAAGGGAGAGAAGCTCTCAAATACTTCAAACTGTGAAGGTAACTGGGCACTGCAAGGACAGGAATGGCATGAGTTGGCATTAAGAGCTCAAGTCGTGGCTGTGGTGAAGCCTGGTGGGAGGCTTTCTCATTGTCCTCATGGTGATGCCCAGGACACTTAGTACAACTCCCTTTTCCTCTTTTCTTGTTTCAAAAGCAATCAATGTTTCTTTCATGCTGCTACTGTTGTGAATGGCTCTTGAGCCTCCTCTTCATATCAGTACTATAGCTTTTTCTTTCCAAGCAAGATGAGAACAATTCAAGTTCTGTTCCCTGAGAAATCATCTCTAAAATAGTCTGGGTAAATGTGAAACATAAGCTTCCTGTTGGCTGCAGGTGCTTTATTTCTTGCTGGGGCTCGTGCAATTTCTTTCCAGCCTTGCCTCATAAGGAGACTTACTGCCTTCATTTTTTCTAGTATATATACCCCTGACTAAAATAAAATGCCACTGCATTGTTTCCTGATACCAAATCTGTATACCTGGAATTGTTTAAATAACCCTTATAAAATAAATACCACCACAGAGAGTCTTTTTTTTTTTTTTTTAAATTAACGATTGAAGTATTTGTAAGCTTTTGTCTGTTTTAAAAAAATGAGTTGGTGAAATATGAATTCCACAGCCCATTTTAGAAACTCTTTTAAATGATGTTTAGAAACATTGCACTACTGCTCCTTGATGCAACATATTTTTAACAGTGTAGAGGAATGTGTGGAGAACTGGTGAGAACAAGGAAGAAATTCCTTAGGAGTTTGGAAGGAGTTATTTCAGTGGACATCAAGAGACATGACCAGAAATGCAGTAAGCATGGAGATGGGGTTGAGAATTCCAAGAGAGAACACAGTCTTGCTTTTTGCCTGTGAACATGGAAAAAGGCAGAAAATAGAGCAGTAGTTGCAAATGCAAGAGAGACTAGAGTGTCTGATTTTACCTAATTTCTCTTGTTTTGTTTTTTTCTGGAATGCCCGCTTGTGATCTTAAAACCCAAATCTGTTCAGATGAGGTTTATGTTTGTACTGCTTTCTGTCTAAACTCCTGCCTTAGGCAGTGCTGCTTATGGAGACTTCTCCATCTCAAACCCACCTGGCCTTGGAGCTGGAAGGCAGTGGTAGCGGGTCACCTCCATTTCCCTGTTCCTGCCTTCTCCAATAGACCCTCACACCCCAGTCTCCTCACTTTTTCTTTTAGATTAAACAGTTTGCAAAGTTCCTCTGTTTAACCTCTACCTTGGTTACTATTTTCCATCGGAAAAAGAGCAATACATTCGACTTTTGTACATTGTCCAATTTCTTTGTAACTGTATCCATCCCTTCTGATCCCCTGTGTTCACCTTGGTATCCCCTATCAATCTTCTGCCTCTTATCCTGTCACTCAGCTGCTCTATACCTTGTCATCCTTCAGCTGTTGACTCTGCTGATGCTTTTAATTCTCCTTTCATTGGTTATCCTGTAAGGACAATTTGTTTAATCTTTTTCCCATTTAAATCTCCTTGCTCAGTATTAGTTAGAAAGTAATGTAACACTTCAAGTCCTATGACAGACCTGGTCTTGGCTATTAAATTAGTAGGAAAAAATGTTTTCCTTTTTTTTTTTTTTTTTTCACATGGGAAGATATGGAAAAACAAAGATAACTTAAAATGTTTTTTCAAAAATAGCATTTATTTTTCTGAACAGTGAATGTACTCTACCAGAGTTGAATGTTTCTGTGATACTGTTTGAAATATATCATTACTGAGATACATGCCCTGTGCCAGCCATATTACTTGTAAGCAATAAATCAGCTTATCTTCAAACAAATTAAATCTGACAGCTGGCCTTTCATCACTCCCTATCAAATGAACATGTCAGACTGTTCAACTCATTAACTCCTGCTTAAGTCAGGATCCAGTCTGGGTTTCATACGCAGTGAGGTCACGATAGCCTTTTAGCATCCGTTCTTTAAGGAAGTTTCTAAGGTTTTGCCTTGAAAAAGAAAGATTTGAAATCTCCTTCCCACTCAACCCAAACTCTTTAACCCTGTGGAGAAATTAGTGGGGCTGTTAGAATATTTTGGTGGCAGTGACAACAGGGAAATTCAGGCAAATAGCTACAGAAGGGTTTGTGTGTGTATCTTGTTGTCCACGTATGCAACAATATCATTGTGAATTATGCTATTTAAAGAAAATATGAAAATAAATTACTTTGGAAGCCAGCCTCTAAATTTCGAACACGGAAAAACTTGGAATGAGAGTTTTTAAATTGCAGTACCTGTTATGTAGGCACTGGGTAATAACATAGGGATCAATTGCCACTTTCTGTTGGCATATGTGGGAGGGTGTTGAGGTATGGGGATAGAGCTTCTGCAGATAGGAAGCAGAGAGCCCAAAGGAAAGTGTTTCTAAGCAGTGGTCTGTTTAAAAAGAGTTCACAGCTGAACTGTATATGTGGGTCAAGTAGTACTGACTTTATTGTGCTAGATTTTGGACAATATACAGTGTAGTCTTTTCCCAAACCATTTATAGACTAAACTGGAACACAGACTGATAAGAAACAGAGTACAAACAGAGCTGTCGAGTCTTACTGCACAAATAAGATTTGCAGAAATTACTCCTATCTCACACTTCCCTGCAATTCTCTGCACTGTTTTGTGGTCTTTCTTTGGCCTTTTTGCTTTCACTTGACTCAACTTTCATCACAGGCATGAGATGTAATGTGTGAGGAGAAGCCCAAGAGGCCTACAGATAAGTCTGGAGAATAAAAATATGTAAAATTTTAGCAGGCAAAGAACAGATTTGAATGCAATGAAAAAGCATGTTTATCCGTGGCAGAGACCCCATGTTAGCACGAGTAAATAAAATGTCATTAGTCCAAAAATAGAGCTAAGCATGAATTACAAAACAAAAAAAACCCCTGCAATTAATTTTTTTACTTTTGTGAAATTTGGTTCCATATTGAATATTTAAAAAATCTTAAGTTATTTGGAAATCATAACTCAGAAATAAATAGACTTAGGTTATTTTATTTTGTTTATGACTGTGCCATCTCTTGTAAATGAAATACCCAGACTGAATTGCCCATAAGTTTTCTTATCCCCTCCAAGTTCAGCTTTCTTTTCAAGGTTCATTTTGTGGAGTGCTATATGTAAGCCAAGAAACGATGATCTCAGTTAGATTCAGATGGTTAGAGTAATAATTAGTTGGATAAGTAAGGGAGCATCATGGAAAGAAAATATCTGCTTGGCCTGTATTGAATGAAGAACTGAGAAACAGATGGTGGGAGTAAGATCAGATCCATGCTAGGACTTCACCAGGATCATAAATATCTGGGAAGAAGGGTCAGTGTTGCATTGTCATTGTGTTTCCTGTTGGGAAAGTCAGTGCTAAAGCTTGTGCCAAAGACACATGTATTTCATGATATTAAACAACAGGGCAAAAAGAAAGCACAAATGTAACTTCTTGTCAGCAGATGGAAAGTGATACACCAAACTAGGCAAGGGATCATTTCTAAATCAGCTGTTTCTGTTAAGGGAAAAAAATGCTGAAGTTGAAATAGATTGTACTTTGAAAGCCACAGTTTCAATACTCTGGAGTGGTCAAGGATGCAAATGGAGTGTTAGAAGTGGTTTGGAGACAAAATAACAGATGCTGGTGATGCTCACAGCACTGTAGAGGCATGCACACTGCTCAAGTTGTGCGTGCAGTCCTGCCCAACGCTCTGATGTATAGAGAAGAGTAGACATCATGGAAAAAAGGACCTGAAACTTATTCCAGGACTAAAACATTTTAGCATGGAGAGGAAAGCCAACAAAAGGGAAATGGATTTTAGGTCCATACAGTCATGAATAATGTGGGAATGTTAAATAGGGAATTTCTGTTTGCTGTTTTTTGTTACACGAGCAATAGGTGGTAGAGCTCAAACAGAAATAAAACCCAGCTTTTACACTCAATTGCCATGTCTAATGTAATTTCTCATAAAAAAATGTAAACCATTAAAATGTCACTAAACATTTTGTGCACTGCTAATGCAGTTAGTTAAACCAACATGACAAGCAGACAGATAACTTTCATTCTGAGCTAGCCCAATAGATCATGGTTTTCAGTTCCTTCTTAGTTTCCATCTCAACTTTGAATTAAAATGCTGATGATTGTAATATAAAGGTCTTATGTGATGTCTGTTATTTAAGCTGAAGACAGTGGAAAACTCCTAAAGGTTACCACTGTGTGTATAAGCAAGCGTGTGTGTGTGTGTATGTGTGGGTGTGTTAAAAGTCCATTTTCAGAAAAGGCTGAAAATTTCACTTGAATATAAAGCTACTTTCAGAGGTTGGACTCTTGCCCTAGTTATCACTTTCAGAGTTAGCAGCATCAAATAGGTTTGGACTGATTCTTTACTGATGATATTCAGTCTCTCAGAGAGATTATTATCTCTCATTAGTGTCATATCATATTGGAAGTATGTTTTTTAATTGAGGTTGGGTATTCTGAGGGAAAAAAAAGAACAGTTCCTACTCTTCCTAGGTTGTTGCATGCATGCTGGCTGAGGGGATGCTGCTGTCGTTTACACTCCCCATGTGTCACATAATGATCATTGGAAGCCCTTGGCTCTCTTATTTCCTTTTCTTTTAAAGATGAATTGTAAGAGGGAAACATGCAGGATATTTGATATATCCTGCGAAGAGAGTCCAAATATAGAAACAGACTCTGACTTTGCACACTATGCCAAGTGTATTCTGTTTATAATAGTCCTTTTAAGAGATGTAATACATATTTCATAAAACTTGTTGTTCTAAATATATGTTTTACTAGAAAAAATACCTTGTGTACAAAAGATAGAATTTGCTGCATCCTGTGCTCTTTATATCTAAAAAGTTTGTATTGACAAGAAGAATACGAATGTAAAACCAAATTGGTTTTGACACCTCGGGTCAAAACATGAAGATTGTCTTAGTTAGAGATAAACATTATCTTTGCAGATGAGTTGACTGAAAACCTCATAGTAGTCTGATTTGGAAGTAGATGTTTTTCTGCACAACAAAATTTGGAATACCTAGAGATCTTAGCTAAATGACTCAGGAAACTGCTTATGTCTTTACATTATTTTCATCAAGACAAGAAGATACTTGATCAGAACTCACAAGTTCCTATCTAGACCTTGGGTTTCCGTGACTGCAGACGTTCTTATCTGTGCTGAGTTAAATGTATCATAAATACATTAGGTTTTGGCAGGACAAGAGGGAGAAGAATATTTATTCTCTCAGAAGTAGGGAGCTGTATTCATGTTTTGTGTGTGAGCTATAGCACTGTGGGAGAAAAATACTTGAAAGGGCTCCAAGGGCTTCAGTGGCCTGTTGAGACAGACTTCCTTTTCCAAGGCAGGACCAACTCTTGGCATACGTTTGCCTAAAACTTCAACCTCTGAGAGATTCTGCAACTTCTCTGTGGAACATTTCCTGGTATTTTATTGTTCTTGCTGTCAAAAAGCTTTTCCTAAAGTTGAACCTAAAAATTCCATGCTTATAATTAAATTTCTTTCTGTCCTAGCAGCATATCTTTTTCCCATGCAATAGTCCTTTCTATATACTAATGCTTATGAGCTAGTAATTTTTTTCCCTCCAGACTAAGCAATTCTGTTTTCCTCAATTTTATTTATTATGTCACATTTTATACATTTTTCTTTGTTCTTTGTCTTTCTTGGTCTCTACAGCATCTCCTGTCCCTGGAAATCTGTTATTCATAAAATAAAATAGCCTGAAGTCTCCCTGGAATGCTTTTTGTTGGAGCTAGCTAGCACACTGCCTCTTTAGGGAAATGTTACACTTACTTGTTTAGATGTCATATGAGGGTCCAGAATGATTAGAAATCTATAAAACATGATTTGTAAGGTACTTGTTACTTATTATACTTACCCTTTTCTGTCACAAATTTTAAAAGCAATGATTTTATTATATTTATTTTGGGGTCAGTCACTCAAAAAAAAATTACAGTTAAACATCAAGGCCAATCCCAGTCCCCCGTGGATTCCTGCTGAAAATGCTGCCTTTTCAAGATGATTTTTCCATTTGCAGCTACTGTTTGGGAACTGTTATTCTCCCATCTTAATCCAGTTATTCTGTGCTTTACTGATACTGAATACTGCTAATTTTTGAATCAGAATGTCATGTAACAACAACTCAGATATTTAATCTAAGTTTCACTGTTGCATCTATTTAGTTACCTTAATCAACAAAGTTGATATTTCATCAGAGAGATTTATCTGAGAAAATAGATATTTCTACAGAATTGCATCAACCAACTCTAATTATATACCAATCTTCTAATTCTTTATTTCCCCAATCTATTACATTTATCAGGAGTAGTGTAAGGCTAACCAGAGTTTTTCTGCAAATGTTATCTGAAATGACATTTTGTTTTCTGTTGGTACCCTTCCAGGCTTTAAAAGATTCTGTAGCAGCCAAAGATTTATATTTCAACAAGGTAGGCTATTTTTCAGCTAATCTCTTATAGACTTTTGGATGATACTTATCCAGCTCTTCCAATTTTGAAAGGGTTTTTTTTTGTAGCTAGTTCCTGAAACTCTCTTCATGACTTAATGCAGTAAAAACTTTTCTGGCATTTCTGAAATGCAGGACACACAAACCTTTTCTGCCTCTTTAGTAACAACTTTGCCATCCTTATCCACAGAGAACCCATACTAGTACTTTTCGTCTTAATTTGCTTGAACATTTTCAGTATTCTGAGTCTTTGGAGGTGCGAATTTTCCTTTATCTTATTTCTGTACTGTCTTTTTTTTTATCCCTTTTACAGCTTTTACTGTGCTACTATTTATTCCTCTCCTTTTCATTTGTGTAATTTAATAAAGGAGTTGCTTTTGTTTAGCCACCAAACCAAGAAAGGCTTTTAGCCCATGTTATCTCAGTTGTCCAAGCCACAGGTTCTGGACAACAAAATCCCCTGTTTTTTTCAATCAGTTATGCCCATAGTTCTGGAAGAAATATCTAGCCATTCAGAGCTGGGGTGCATCTTCTTTTGGAGCTGTAAGTGTGTGCTTATCCATTCAGATCAGACTTGTTTCTGGTCTCCAGTAATTTTCAGGTTGTGGTTATTGCTTCAGAGGTAACATGCTTACATAGTCAATGTACTGCTCTTTATTCATAAGACAAATTTAGCATTCAATAAATTGTTGGTTTGCCTTTTTTTTTTTTTTAACATGATTGTGTAGAATGTTTTAAAAACAGATGAAGTGAAATGCAGCTGTTGGTTTCAACAAAAAGTCAGGCATGCATGTCCCATTCTGAAGTGTGGAAAAGTGAAAGCTCAGTCACTGTGCAGTGATGGAAGAGAGTATTGTTCATTCTAGTGGAAAGGAAGAAGAAAAAAATGTTAATTGAGTTAAAGTTTGATTCCATACTGATCTCTGGAGGATAAATGTTTGGGTGGCTGGTGAGGCAGACAGGCAAAGGGGCAAATGAGGCTGAGCTGTTCTAAAATGTCAAGTGTACCTAGAGAGGTCTTGAATAAAATGGCATTTTTTGTCATTTTAACTGCTGTTCTAGAAGAAATATTGGGGGGGGGGGGGGTAAGAGAATGAAAATGCTTTTCAATAATGCTTTGTTGCCTGCAATTATGTTTTTTCATACTAATATTTTTGTCTTCATTTCTATGTGGAAGTATCATTTAAATAAATATTTTCAGTAGGTTGAATCAGAAGCTAGAATTAGAGATTCAATGAGATTACTCAATAAAACTGAACTCAGAGTTTCCCTGTGCTTGGAAATGCTTGTTGCAATGGAAAAGAGTGCAGACCTTGGAACTGGGATGTATAACAAAGGCAGTGAAGAAAGAAGAGTGCAAAGAAAATGGACTAAATCTCTCTTAAGGTATAGATGTTTGAGGTCTTTGCAACAGACTTCTGCCTCTTAAAGTTGCACTGATACATAGGAAGTTTCTGTTGCCTGTGCATAAAATAGTCGGCTTGTATGTGAAAGCACCTGTGTGTCTTCTTACCAAGCCATTTATTAGCAGGCTGGAAGTATGGAAAATTGTGACTGTTTTCCTTGGGACGCTTGGACGAGATTGTTGCCTTGGAAAGTGGGAATTTTATGTCACTGTTTCACAAGTCAACCATGTGAAAACTATCATCAGATGAGCTCTGTAGTCCCCCAAAGGCCTGTGAAGGCGAAGAAGGAAAGAGGAGTCCTTGGGGAGCAGGAAGGGCAATAGAGACAGCCTTCTGCTGCGCAGCTCCTGTCCCAAGGGACAGTCCTCAGTGCTGCCCTGTGGGTCTTTCCGTATGAACTGTAAAGCGATGTGTTTGTCCTTCACAGGCACTAAGTTGGCATCTTTTAGGCATCTTGGAAGGACAGAGAATTACCAACACTTAGGTCATTTAGCATGCTCCCATACAGTGAAGCAGTGTGTATTTTGCTCAAATGGTGGCTTATTGACAGCTACTGAAAATCTGCACTTGTTCTCTACCTCTTTCAGACACATAATAGTCATTGGGTTAACTAAAGTCAGAAAGTTTAAGTGTTCTGAATTTTTCATTTTGCAGGTACATAATGATGTGTAGGAGAACTCTGGCTTTGTCTTCTATATCCTGCTTTATTAACAGTATTGCAGTCATAGGGTAAAGAAGCAAATGCAACTGCCTCCACCCTCATCCACAGTTTTACTGCTGCATGAACATTAAAATTGACCAAAAGATTCCATTTCACTCCTGTTTCTTCTGAAGGGTACCTTTTGGAAAATACTATTTTGACATTCACATGAAAGTCTCATTATTTGTCTGTGCCACTGTCATGAGAGCACACAGCAGAGGTTTCCTCAGTACTTTTAAATTTACATACTACCACCACTGGAAGCAGCATCTCTGCAGCAGCACAGGCTCAGTAGGGGCTACTTTACCTTCCCAGTAGTTACTTGTTTCCACAGTGGAGGCACATCCCTACTTGCCATCGCAGGCAGGCAGTTATGATGCTGTCTGCTGCTGACTCCTAGCAATTGCTGTTCGCCTTATTGTGGTATCATACTTGGCAGAATTAAAGAAATAAGAAAATTCTTTCAAAGCAAAAGAGTTAGCATTCAGAAATTAAAACAGCTCTAAGTTCAGGGTCAATCAGTTAGGCTCCAAATCTTGCGCTTAATTGTATCAGAACAATGTCATCACTTCCCTACCAATGTATGAACATGTAGCTAGAAGCCCTACTTATATTGAAGCTGAAATGTGTAAGAAATACCTAGTGCATGTGCTCTATTTTTTTCTAGATTGTCTCTCTAGTTATTTTAAATCTCATTAAAACTGGAAAATTGCCTTGCATAACACCATGTACTGCAGGAACTGGAAGGGTTTGTGAATAGAAAATGGCAGTCAAGCTCCATCACAATCAGCAATGCTGTTTTTAGGCCAGCTGAGTACTACTTCTCAAAGGTTTTCTTTGGCTAAAATGTGATTGCTATCAGTGTGATGGTAGAAACTGAGAGAAAGAAGTGACATTTTTTCTGAAATTGCTTGAAACAGGCTTAAAATACTGCTGAACTGTGCTGGGAGTTGCAGGATTTTATGTCAGGTGCTTAAATTCTGTTCAAGTTTAACTTAGTGAAATGATCTTTTACCACTTGTATTACCTCTTAAGAGGAGCAAAGTCTTCATAACAAACAGAACTATTGTTCTTATTATCCCTCTCTTTTGGAAGCATTGGAATTTGATAATATTCCTAAAATTCCTTTCTTAAAGAAGCTCTTGGATTTTGATAATGAACCCAGAGGCACTATTTTCCGAATACACACCCCTTTTGTAGGAGATGAGCAGTACTCTAGATACCTCCAGGCCTGAAGATCTTCTGAGTCACCTATATAGTCTGAGAACTGAAACCCATTCCCACAAGGCAGAGGGAACTGCGACATTTGTATTTCCCTCCTGAAGCCTCCAGCTGCCCCACTCAGCCAAACAGTAACCACATCTGGGCAGGTAGATCGGGAGACTTGTTTTACAATCCAGCAAAATGGAGACCCTGTGAGAAGATCATGATCCCAGAGAGGGCTAAGTGGCATTCACTTAGAGAGCTAGATTTGAATAGAAGATTCTTGGCAATTATTCTTTCTGTTTTCTGATATGGACGAGGAGCCAAGACTGGAGCTGTGTAATAGCAGATTTTTTCGTAGAATGAAATGTTTAAATAGTTCAATTTTTGTTGCCACTGAAGAACCCTAGGCTGGTTTAGGACTTTATTGGGCAAACCAGGAAACTCTTTGTATGCTACTTGCAAGTTTTTAGTAATTTGTGAATTATTAGAAAAATAAATTATATTATTTATATAATAATAGATATAATAAATTCTATTAACTTTTTATGAGTAGGATAATCAGATTAATCAATAATGAAAACTCAACATGTGATGCATGTAGCTGGGGTAATATGCAGGAAACATTTAGATGCAGTTGATGTTTTCTCTCAAATGCACATGAGCACACATTTATATTATTCTTTCATTCCCCTGCCTTTGTCTTGGTAAACTCAGTGTGGCTGACATCAAAAAAGAAGTCTGCAAAACTTAAGGAAGTAGAGCAGAACTGTCCTGTTGCTTCAAAAAAAGCTTTTGAAATGTTGGGAACGTTCAAAAAGAAAAGATAAACCCTTTCTTTCATTAGTCAACCACAAGCCCACAAGCCAGTCCTGACAGTAAGGTCCAGATGAGTAATCACAGGGAAAAGCTCCCAAACCTTAAAGTCATCATCCAAAAAGATCTTTTGCATCCTTTTGAACTTTTGAACAGTGATATTTCTCCTTTTATAATTTTCTACCTCACTCCTTAACCTTTTTGCTCCTGTCCTTTACCCCATCCTAATTCTGTACCTCTCAGCATCATGCTCCATGCTGTTGTACATGCAAAAGAAATCCCTGATGTTTGCTGAGCTTAGTGATGCCATTTTAGCCACATCCATTTATGAACATATCTGAATGCTCTGCGGTGAAGAACAAGCTGAAAAATGCATAGGGAATAGCAACAGAGGAAGCTTGGCCTGTTTTCACAGGCTCCTGTTTTCCCTGAAAGGAGGAAAAGGGGGAAGGTGAGAGGAAGGGGCAAGGAATGACTGCATGCAAGGTTGAAGCTCTAACAAGGCAGGACAGTTGCTAGAAGGCAGCGGGCAGTAGCACAGAAGCTCTGCCACTGACTGTGGTTCTAGAAGGCAGCTGAGAATCAGTGGGGAGGGATAAGGACTTATTTTTGATGAAGGAGAAATGCTACCTAAAGGAAATGAGATCATAGAAAGGGACTGTAGATTCTTCATATTGAACTTAAATGTTTGAGCTGATTGCTGACGTTGCAAGGACATTGCAATCCTAAGATTTTTTTTAAAAAAGGACAAAAGCGTAATTGCTCTCTCTTGCAGTGTGATTACCTTCAATTTGGTGATAAGGTGACATTGCTTTGAATAAGTTAAGGCACTAATTGTATCTTGTGCCTCTTCTTCTTCCCTTTACCCTGTGAGGCAGAGATCAACCTCACAGACTGTTGCTGTTCTCCTGTTTGCATTGCTCTAGTGTGAGCAGGCAGTGGCTTCTGTACAAAGCACAGGTCTGGGCATGGAGGGTGGAAGAGTCGGAGGGGTTTCACTTATCACATCTCTGCATGATTCCTACTCTAGTTGACAGTGCACAGACAGCATGTGCTGATTGTATCAAATTGGGAGGGAGATAATGCAAAGGTTATTGGGCATTCATTGAGACTGCAATATAATGGGGAAAATGACTGCAAATGGCTGATGGCTTAAGTGTTAAATTTAGGGTTTCTGTGTAGTTTGGATACTTGTTTGAACTCTTTACCCTAGGCTTCGTCACCCATTCCAATTCTCTGTTCATCTTCATTCATGTCATCTGGCCATCCAGGAGATACCATGGCCGTCTTTCTCCTCATACCAGGGAACTGGAGCTCAAGTTTTGTTGCAGTAAAAGAGCAGTGGCTGTGATGTGTTGGCTGCCTTACAGGCATGCTGCTGGAAGGCCTCTCCTTAACCTTGGCTTCTGAATTTTTCTTTCAGTGAACCTGGAAGGAGATTAGAGCCTAAGCTGTGCTTCTGCATTTTAAATATGTATTGCTGTCAGAGATCCTTAGAACATGTTGGATACAGATTATTTTTTGAATTTTGTGCATATTTAGTTTTTTAAAGAAAATATGACAAAAAATTACATGAATAACTGTGTATTAAATAGCCCTTATTTAATTCTCTATACTGTTGTGCAATGTTGAGTCTTACTGCTATTATTAGTTCATGTGTAAATGCATCAATGTGTTAGACTGACTGTTTGTTTTAATACTTGCAAAGTATTTCAGAGATGTTGGCCGGTGCTATCTGCCCTTCAGAGGAATAGGAAACATGGAGACGTGAAATACAGTGTCTGAAATATCCTCCAATTCTTGGTAGCCAGAATGGCGTGTCTGTACCCAGGCTCCCAACTATGCAGCCCTTTTCAACTGTCTCTTTAACAGCACAGCTTCATTGTGTTCAGTCGCGACACGACGCCCTCCTCTTCTCCTGCAGTCTCATTTTATTCAATACATGCCTGCCAACTTTTTCAGCAAATGAAGAAGGGTTCTACAGATAACAGCTTTCTTCATTATCCTCTTCAAAAGGACACCAGCTCGTGGGGATGAGACAGTGTGTGATTGTGTAATTAAAGGCTGTGTGATGTCCATTCTACAGTAGTGGACTGTGGTGAGCATAATAGCCGCAATCCCTGGCTCCCATTCTAATGCTGCAGTAGCATCTGGTGGCTGGAGTGGCAATTGCACAGGGAAAAACAGGGATTTTTCGTTTCTTGAGCCATAGGGCTGGGAGTGGCACACCCCCCCACTTGCTGGGACTGGAAATTTCCCTATGGAGTCAGAGTATTAGAAAAAGAGATTGTCAGGTTCTAATACACTTCTACAGGATGTGCATTTGAGTAATGCACACTCACCATAAAACCTGAGCAAAGTGGAGCTTTTATCAGGAGAGAAATAAGGCTTTTCTTTGACCTTGGTGTGGTCTCTGCTCCAAGGGATGGAAAGGCTAAATGTTCTGTATAAAGCACTTGAGTTGTTAGAGTTTTATCCTAGCTGGTAACAGAGAAGTGTCTGACTATCTGCTGCAGAAGATTTTCCTGCTGTTTGCTGGACTGACACTGATGTGAAAAATGTCAAATGATTTAAAACCTCAACATTATCATCAAAGATGATGATCCAAAATACTATCTCTACCAGTGCAGCCAGCTTTACACAGCTCTCCCTTCTGCAGAGAAAAAATTAGGAAAACCAGGTTTCATGAGACCAAAATACGATCTCTTTTGGAATAGAATAGTAATTTAAAATTAAAGTGATTCTTCCTTGCAGTGGTACTGCAGTGGCGTTTTGTCCATTGTGGTTACACTTCATCATCAAGCACATTGGAAACTACAAAAATGATATGTACATTCTGAAAATGCCCAGCAAGTTTTTAGCCATGGAGCTTGATTTCAGAGCTGACAAAATGCAATGATCAAAAGCTATGTGCTTGGCCTCACTTTTGCCTGGTTAATATGGACTCTATGATGGGGGTTTGTGATTGAACTCAAGGGAATGTCACACATTTTGACCTTCTCTCCCCTGGCTCTCCACTGCGCTTCTGCCACCATGAGATGACAGAAGGGTTTCAAGCCTGTTCCTTTGAGGGGCTGCAGAACAATAACATAGATAGCCCCAACCTTTCCATCCTGTTGCATTGTCTTCCACAATGTTTTAGTTGAGAAATCCTTGAGTCCATTACTTGCCAGCAGCTTGTGGGGAGTCAGCCCAGGTACTCAAGCTGGGAAGGAAAGGAGAAAATTAGATAAGCTACATGAGGTAGAAATACTGGGGAAGAAATGCTACAGTGTGGTTCTGCAGATGAGTAGTTTCTAGTTTTGCTAGGAACTGTTGAGCCTCTCCTTTTTCTGCCAAGTGGATGTTGCTGGAAGGCTTTGATGTCAATGACCCATAGTTTTGCTAGTGCTGCACACTGGGTTTGGCTTCAGGTAGTGGCAAGAATGACTTCTCAACAGTGTCAGGCAGCTGCTCTGGTCTGTGCTACCTACTTTTTGGGGCCATGTTGTATAGAGAAATGTTTGGCTGAAGTAGGGGAATAAGATTATTTCTCCTCATGCAATGTGACATCAACAGGACTAAATCAGAGTTTCTGTGCCTGAAATCTGATTTTTGCCCTAAAATCACAGTATTGTACAACTTCAAAGTAAAGATTCTGTTCTGCAGACTTTAGTTATTTCCTAATTGGAGAAGGGATAATATTAGTGCAAACTTTTTTTTTGAAGATCATATGTTCTTGCTTTAATATCACGTCATTGAACAAAGGCCAAGTGATTTTCATTGATAAACATTTCATATCTTATTCTAGATTATAACCAGAAGATTTAGGTTGTTCTTCAGTGCTCAAGAAAATTAACTTTCTCCTCTGCATTTTGCTTTTTACTGAGAATGATCCAAACTCCGGGACACTTTGTAAATGTACCAAAAAATATATCTGTACTGTAACACATTGATTAAACGGGGACAAATCACATGGTGGCTTCTGAAAGGACAGACTGAAACTGAGATTGGAACAGAACCCACAGGATTGTATTCCTAGGCCTAGGGGTTAAATCTGTATAGCCCAAATGCTATGGGTGTATGAACCTTTGTTCCCTCTTGGGAGTCAGTGCATTAATTAGTCTGTTATGGCTGCTAATTAGACCTTTCTGCATCTCAGTTACCAGATCTGGACTTTTACGGATGTGGTTTTCAAACTTCACTGTCACCTTAAAAATGATCAGTTATATAAGTGTATGTGTTCTCGTTTTCCCATGGACATTATCTAAACTTGCAGAATTTTTTTAATGCTGCAAGGTATTTTAAACAGTAGTAAATACAGGATTATATTCATTAAATTAATTGAAAGCTGAAGATTTCAAAAGGTCAAATGTATTGAGCGTGACAGCATCTAATTGAAAATAATACAAGAGGAAGCTGCTGGACAGCAAAGCTTCCTTCTGCACCAGGTGAAGAATGCCGGCTGCAGTGATTTTTCTGATAAATGACAATGTATGTTTGCTTCTTAGTGGATTCAGACTGTCTTGTGCTGTCTACCTGCAAAGTTACATCCCCATATCCAGCTGGAGAAGGTAAAAGCTGTAGCAAGTGGCACACAGTGACAGGTTTATACAAGTTTGTGAGAGAGCAAGCAGGGAGCAGTTACAGGTTAAAAAGTATTTGCAAACATTATACTCAGCATCAAACTGTCCTTCAGAAGATCTGGTGTAGAGTGAGTTCACAGTGATCATTGTGGCTCCAGTAAATATTACCATGAGTCTTTTGTGTGTTTATCTTAGAAAGTTGCAAAAAAGTACTCCAATGCATCGTATCTGGAACACCTTGTTTCATCCTGAGGTTTCTTGTTTTTCTTCTGAAGGGAAAAGGGTATATGTTTCACTCTATCAGTCATCTAGCTTGATATTGGAATCCTCACTGTGCTGTGCTGAGCTGAAAGGTTTCCATGGCTTTGTCTATCTGCCTGTTGCTTTTATTTCCTCTGAAAATTACAATTTGTGCTTGTCAATGGAATCATGCTGTTATGGTTGTTATGGATCTGTGCTCAGAGGCAAGTGAAGAGCAAGATGAAGAGAGAGCTTTGCATATTTTCTTCCAAATAAGAAAAGAGTTAGGTCTGACAGACAAGTCCGTGTTCTGACAGCCTGTGTCCCAATTGTCTCACTTCAAACCCTAGGCAGCTCCAGACCTTAACTACTGTGAATTGCAATAACGGACAGATTCAATTGCAACTTCTATTCTGAGTTCAGAGAAGAAAAACTGTAAATTAAATGTGGTGGATCAAATCCTCAAAAGTTGCAAAGGCTGGGTAGTGGCTAACTCTTACCCTCTGTTTCTGTATCTCTGTCCCTAACTGCAGAAAAAGACCCCGGCAAGTTTGTTTCTTCAGGAAAGTCCATTTAGTAGATGTGGTACTCTAAATGACAAGAACTGTACAGGAAGAGCTCAGTGCTTTGTCTAGACTGTCTGCATATTTCTTGATGTGAATAAAAGTTGGCCTTTATTGCTTGCTTCATCTCATCCCTGTGTTATGCTTGGATAAAGCCTCATCCGTGAGATATGAAGAGACATTATGGAGATGGCTGTTTGTGCAGTGGAGCATGTGGTTGTTCCAGCTTCACGGTAATCTGAGGAAGTAGGTGAGATCACAGTAGTATGAAAATGGTATAACATGTTAGTGGAAAAAAATGAGCTACGTTCAACATGCCCTTCCTAATCCTGGTTCATAATTTCTTGTTACCCTTTGACCTCTTGTCACACTGGTATTAAACCTATCATATGAATGAAATGTGTTCTGTAAACTCAGATCAGTTCTTAATGGACAATAATTCAAATGAAGAGACACGTAATTGGTTATAACTTATTCTAATTGACATGCTTTTCCCAGGACAACTCCAGTGCTTAAACAGAAAAAGCATGGATGTTATTAACCAGGGCAAGTGTGAAGGATGTTCTACTTTTATATGTCCTGTTTTTTTCCTGGATCAGATGCATGATAACTTTCATCCAGGCAAAATATCCCCCAGTCATGTGCTTCCACCTCAAAATCAGCCAAAAAATTCCTTCCTACCTCAATTATAGTAAATGCTGTTACAGGCAATGGCAAATAACAGCAACCTGTTACGTCACACTGCAGTGCATGTGTCTGCTGTGTCTTTCAGGCATTGGTCTCACACTCCTTCCTTTCAAGGAGGCTAGTCTTAGGCCAGCATTTAAGAAAGAGTGTTTCATATTCTTCAAATTACCATAAATTTGAAGTAATTTTATGCAGAAATATAGAAGACGTAAAATTTCTTTCAGAATGTGCTGCTTGTAGCAATAACAGTGCATTTTTTTTCCCTCCTTCTAGACCAGGACATAAGATAGAAAAAATCATTTTAATGGAGTCCATTGGTGTTGTATGTTAATTTAATTAACTATCTTAAAATTGTACAGCCTTTAATTTATTTAAATATTGAAGAACAAATATTTCTCTTAAGTTGAATAGGCAAAAGTAGACATCTTGCCCAGTGGAAAGCTCTCATGAGCTTTAAGGTCCTTTTTAAAAATAATTGCATCAACTGGGCAGGTTTTTATTTTTATGAAAACACTTAAAATATTTTCTCCTACCTCATCTTAGGCTCCCTCAGATCTGCCAAAAACTCCACTCATCTGTCAGCTAGTGATAAAAGAAAAGCATTTTCTGAATGGAATTCAGATACAGGTTTTGTATACAAAAGTCAAAAAAAACATCAAAAAGCATAAAAGTTTAGAAATTGCTATTAAGATGTTGAGTCAAAGTTTGATGACTTGTGTTTTTAAGCCTGTTTCTGAAAAACATTTAGTGTCATTCTTACAGTGTAAAAAAAAGTTGAATGTCATGTACTGGTTTTTTTTACTCCTGAAACTTCCCTGCCTGCCTTAATATTTAAAATGTGTCTTAATTCCCATACTTTATCTAGGCATCCTATGAATTGAGGGGAGAATTTTTTTAGACTTTTAGAACATCTTCTAGGATCTATAATTTAATCCCAAGGAGTTTTATTCATTTTATATGGTGACAAGTGTACTTATTTCTAGACTGCATGCATAGATTTTAATCTGCTGTAATGCACTGGGTTTCAGCCATTTCCTTACTGCAAATGAATAATGAATAAGCTGTGGTTTGAAAGCTAATGGTTCGAGATGAAACCAGCAGCTCACTGCAACATAGAAAGATGATATTCATTTGTCATCTCCATGGAAACATCTATTTATCAAGACACTGCTGCTAAGACTGTAACAAGAAAATAGGCAATTGTTGGAAGGTAGGGCTTTTGCTGAGAAGCAGACTTAGCAAACAAATGATGGGATTACACAGGGCTGTGACATTATTTTTGAAATTGGACATTTTTTAAAAATACATAAATCTTTCAAATTGAAGGATATGGATTTTGCTGTGTTTTGAAACACTAAAAAATACCAGTAGAATGAGGAACAAAAAGTGTAAATGTCTTGAGAGGTCTTTCCCATTCTCACGTGTGTGGACATTTTAAAGTTACAGAGTTGAATGTCCCCTTATATCCAAAGTACAGCAACATGGCCCCCTGTGTATCATATGCCAACTATAAACTTAACTAAATTTAACCCTTAGTGCTGCTTAGCCACAGAGAGAATTTTCTATGAGGTACATTCAAACTTCTTTCAAAGTTTTTCCTTTTATTTCTGTTAGAAGTAGGGAGTTGTGAAAAGGCCCAAAGGTACAGTAAAGATACATACATATATATATATATATATATATATACACACACATACACATACAGTACACATATTCCTCAGGGTTGAGCTTACTGTTTCTCCTCTCAGACAGATTATTCTTTTCTCATTTCGATAGTCACAAGAATTCAAGTCCCAAGCCTGAAACACTCTTTAGTATGTCATTCCATGACAGGCTTGAGTTTTTAGTTTTATGAATGTAAGCAGTAGACTCCATACTACTTTTTTAGTACTCTTAAGACAGCTTTAATTGTGTGCCAGGAGGTAAGTTTGGAGCTTGAGAGGCAACAGAAAGAGCATAAAAGGGTTTTTTTCTAACTTTTGTTTATGATGCGTTTCAGCTTTTCAAAACAGTGAAGAGCTTTCCTGAGCTGGTTCTGCCCTCCCCCAGGAATGTCACATGAATTTGGGGAATGCCACACTGGGGCAAGTGATGTTGGAGGGAAAGCAACCTTTTCTTCCCTCCAGAGTTTGACTGAAGTTTCCACAGTTAGATGAAATAGTTACCTCTCTTCCTGAGGAACATGGTCAGGAATAGTTTGGCCTCTGGGAATGAGATTAGTCAACACAGGTAGCTTTGCAATTTGATGTCCAAGTAAAGTTGGTGAGGAATTTGTTCACAGGGCAAAACTGGGAGGGATTAGTGGTGGTGAGAATTGTTGTTGGTAAATTAGGGGCATACAACAGGTTATTTATTTCTGTTCCACTTTTTTTTTTTTTTTTTTTTTTTTTTTTAATTAAAGGGACTTATACTGAGTTTGGTTTTGTTTTCTTTTAAAGAAGTGAGCTATTTTGAAGCATGGTCATAGACTCCTGTTAGGGATTTAGCTTCTAAACCTATGAAAGGTCTGCTTATTGCCCTTTAAAATTAGTTGTAAAAGTAAGGATTTTAAGAAAAAAAAACCAACTTGATTTTGCAGAATACTTACCATGTATATGGCAGGTCCTCAAATGAGGCATACATTTACTTCCAGTATGTTAGCAGCCCTTGTGACATAGGGAAGCATTTTTATGTTGATACAAATAGTGCAGTTTATTGGTTACACAAAGTATGTCTGACAGTGTGTATGCTTGAATTGATATCCTCTAGCCATGGTGATGATGTTCTCCTGTAGTGCCTCTTGTTCCATGTCACTACAGAGAAGGAAGATGCTTCAGTAGGACCTGATTGTTAGCTCCAATTGTCAAACATGTAGCCTCTTCCAGTCACTTCACAAGGGCAGAATATTGTTCCACTGTCCAAGAGCAAAAAAATAGGAGATGAAGATTGAGAAGAAAGACTACAGGGTGGGAGTAATGCAATTAAGACAGCAGATATGGGAAATATGGAAAGGCAGATAATGGGAAAAAGGGTAAGAGTGAGAGGGTGATGACAGGGGAAAGTGGACTGGAGGGGAAAAAAAAATCACGTAACCACAGAACTGTTGAGGCTGGAGAGACTGCTGGAGCCCGTCTGGTCCACCCCCCTGCTCAGGCAGGGTCACCTACAGCAGGCTGCTCAGGACTGTGTCCAGATGGCTTTTTAGTGTCTCTGAGGCTGGAGACTACATCAGCTCCCTGGGTAACCTGTGCTAGTGCTCGGTCACCCTCACATTAAAATCTGTTTCCTGATGTTCAGAAAAAATAGGATAAAGTGTGAAAAACAAATTTCGCACTATGAGCACTAGCTTGGGTGATTGCCCATAGGCAAGTATAGCTTTAAGAAAAGCTAAGTTCATGCACTTGAAGTACCAGAAAGGGAGAAAGGCTTTCTCTTGGATTTCTCACCCTTAAAAAACGAGAGGTCTATAATTTTGAAGTTCTGCAATGAAGCTTCCTTGAAGATGTAGAAGAGTTCATTTATGATCCTTATTTCCCCTTTGTTTCTCCATTTATTTGCTGTTTTTCCCCATAAGCGTGTCTAGATGTAAAGATGCCGAGTCTGAAGCCGTAATATTCTGCTAGAGCGTCTAAAAAAACCGAATAAACCCATCCCGGCGGATGCTGGGGCTCGGAGCGGGCCGAGGCAGGAGCGGGGCCGCAGCTCCCCCGTGTGTGCAAGCGCGGGGCGGCAGCTCCGCTCCGCTGCAGCCTCTCCTGTGCGGTATCTCCGTGCCGCCTCTTTGCTGAGCACGCTCTCGATAGGCATCTCTGCTTTCAAATGAATATTCAAGTGTCATAACGCTAACTTTTCACGCCAACTAAACTTATGCAAAGACAGGGTAATCCAAGCAAGTTCGGCATACCTTGCTGAGTGTTTGAAATCTGCCCTGGGTAATTAAAATCCAATGAAGACCTCTGGAGCCACTGCAGGACAAGGAACGGTTTAGCCTCATTTGGAAGCAGTATTCATTTCTTTGAATATTCATGGCTTGCTAAGAGGGAAGGCAAGGCTGCTGCCTGCCGTTGGTATGATGGTCGGTTCTTTTTCAATAGTGAGTTCATTCTGAAATGGCCACTAATGAATTCAGTAAGGTAGACAGTAATCTTTGCACAGGAAATGTTTTAGAAGATGCCTCAGAAAGTAACTTAGATCTTTATGTTCTCCTGAGCCTTCAAATTGGTTGAGTCATTGTGCCATTCAAGTGTAGGTGGCTTTTCCCCTCTTGAATATTTTTCCATTAACTTCTGTGTCACTTTAAATAAATTAATACATTACTTGCATGATCAAGTTTCTGTTTGTAGAAACAAGTTCTAATGTACTCTGGAGGATCTTTAGATATGTCATATCTATTAGTGCTCTTTTCCAGTGCTATGTATCTATTTTGTCCCTCTCCTGCACTAATTCACAGGTTTAGGAAGTCTTGAGATAATTAGGGATGCTGAGTAAATGTATTTACAAAGGCTAACTAGAGATTTTTGCTGAGACTCTAAGCCACTATGTTTGTCAGCAGAGAGATGCCTCTTGAAGGTTATTCAAAACACTTAAAAGTTTTGCTCTTTCTCTGAACCACCTTTTCTAAAATCTGTCTCTTTCCATCCAAGAACTTTCTATTCATGAACTTAACTTTTGTGAATGCATTCACTCTGTGTATAATAACAAATGAAAAAAAATCCAATTTGTATATTTCTGTTTGGAAGGACTGTTAATACCTACACTATGCCCAAATCATACCTCACCAAATAAAAATACCTATAAAACATATTTCTACATCCTAACACTGGCCTTATACTGATCCATCACTGGTGTTGCTAAATTCTGGCTCCTACTGAGAGCTTATTCTGGGTCCTTGTAGGTAATTTCTATACCAGGTTACTACTCTGAAGTAGACAAAATGCATTTTGTATACTTTCAGGTTCATTTTTCTTATAAAAAGGCAAAACACAATCACAACCTCTTGCCTTCTGCAAAGAAGGATTATACTAAAGGCTGATCATCTTGAACAAAAGGCAAAATACCACTAGAAAAATGCAAATGGTTGGAAAGAAGCATTTTTGGGGATTGTAGAGTTAACTTTGTTTTAAATGATGGGGAAACTCAAGTTAGGGTGTTTGTGTTGGAGATATTTTTGGCTGAGTGAATCTGTTGCCTGTCATAAATTTGCAGAAAATTGTAATTATGTAGTTAATATAAAACAAATGCTTTTCATATATATTGCTGCCTAATTTAATTGAGAAGAGTAACTATGCAGACAGCCCTTGAACAGTAATGCCCATAGCAGCACTCTGCAAGATGGTTGTGAAAATGACTTTTCTGTGTTTATATTCCTCCTTTTCAGGTTTTCTTTTAAGCAACAAAAAGACTTAAAAATTGGATTCCAATATCAAGTTATTATTGCAGTATCACTTAAGAAAGAAAAGCCTCTCATACTTTTTTGAAGCACTACCTGCACTTGCTTTAAGCAATTAACAGCACTTCCAAACTAATGAAGCCAGTCAGAGTAACTGAAGCCTTGCCATCAATATGAGAGTGCTTATCCCTGTCATGTACCTAATATTTGTGAATATCATTCAAGGACTCCTTGAATAGTCCCGGTACTAAGACTGACTCATAATTACTTCCATCCCCATTAGAGTGTGTCACCATCTGTGGGCTGTGTATTCAGTTCCTTCTTTCTACTTTTGCCTGACATGGTAATTATTTTTATTTGTTTTTTAATGCTGCACAAATGACCCAGCTTTGACAATTAGCATATCCACAGCATCATCTTTGCTCTCAGGTGGTTAGGATTCTTTTCTTCTGCTTTGCTTCTGAGCTGGCAAGCTAGTTCAGTTTCTTAGTTAACAAAAAAAACCCACCCCAAACCACCACCAACAAAACCATATGCAAGCACGGGAGAGGAATTCAGACTATGACATATCACAGACATACCTAAACTTAGAAGAGATAACCTGTTTGGACAAACTTTAATCTTTGTTTGTTTGGGTTTTTTTCCCCTTTTTTATAGGCCAGACGTTTTCTGGTTCTTTATGCTGACAGTTACAAATTGATCCTGGAATCTTTAGATCTGTTGATATTGATATATGTGGAATGTGTAGAGACATGTATATGGATAGAACTCTGTTTCCTGAGTTGCTCTGGGTGCAAACAGTAAAGTTGAGTGCATTGTGGAGATTGGCTGTCCTCCTGGTGATCTGGCCCTCCCTTTGTGCTGCAGAAAAGTATCAGCAAATGAAAAGGAAATTAAGAAATGCAGCAAGGTGTTATCACAGGTAAAATTGCTTTTTGTGCGAATTTCCCTTCCTAACTTGGTGCTGTTTTCTGTTATTGTATCTTTCTCTCAAACTTTCCTGTGCCTAACAAGTGCACTAAAATTTTCCTACATTTTGTTGCTTGACTGCTTTCATTTTTCTTTATCACATCATTCCTTACAAGACGTAGGATATCAGAAGTGAAGGATTTGTAGCTGAAGACTATTAAGTTTGACGTCATAATAGGTAGTAGAATCAGAACATCGGGGATACAAGTCAAAAGATTATGAAGTTGTGTATAGGGAACAGCCTAAGAGCTGAATAGTTTGCTGGACTTCTGGGCCTCCAGTTCAGCAAGTTATTTGGGGCTTCAGTGGCTGAGCACAGATTGCTTAATTTTCGTATTTTTTTCTTTTGAGTTTTGAGTCTGTTCTTCTTCAATTATGTGTTAAATAGTGTAACATTTCCAAATGCATCTGGCAAATATTTTTGGTACAGCTATTGCATGTGAGAGACGCTGCACTGCCAGCAATGATTTGCATCTGCATCAGGTTGTCAGTTTATGTTATTATGTCAAAAATAATCAAAACACAAATTCCTTTGGTACTTATTATGTCTCTACATGTTTCTTCTAAGCTATGCTACAGCTTAAAATAAGTCAACCTAAAGGTGCACAGATGAGGATGAACCTTTTAGAAACCAAGCATGAATGCAATGCTTTTGGCTTGTGCAATCTATGAATATGCAGCAGTCAGGTCAGTGATGAATGTGCAAGGGTTATATGGCATCTAAAAATTTTCCTTTATATTTTCTTAGTTAATGAGTATATTTTAACAGTATTGGTACCAGTATATTCTAATAATGTTAATCTTAAAACTAAAAGCTCTGGATGTCAATTATTAATAAAAGTACCTCTTTTCACAGTTTATAGCTTAAATACTAAAAAAAAGTTTTTTAGCATAACAGAAGGTATTTTGAATGAATTGTTTTCTATGCCATCATGCTAGAACTTTCTGATGTTCTTGAAAAATCTCCTCTTCAACTCCCCTTATTATGCTAATTTATTATGTGTTTTGATGTCAGGGATTTATTTGAAAGTTAAACTGACTGCATCTTTTTGTGTAGCTACCTCTTAGCAGGTTTCATTTTAATTCTCAAATTTTTGAGTAGTCAGTTGTGACTCTGTGTATCACTGCTTTTAAGTCCTTTTTCCAAGTGTCAGTCTGAGGTTTTTGCTTGCTTTCTTTGATGTCAGCTCTAATCCTGATGGTTCATGTCATATTCATGGATTTATAAACTCTGCTTGTTTTTTTCTTGCTATATTTAGTAATGTCTCAGGTTTCTTACTGAAAGACTCACAGGCAACAGGCTATGTTATAGTAAGAAACACTTACATGAGAAAGCAGTCTCCATGTTCATCATGCTTAAGAAATCTTAACGCTTGTAACCAGCCTGACTGGGATGTGTAGACAGTAAGACCTTCTGACCAAGGTGTCTCTTCCACAGAGCTGGGTTTAAAATTCCATTCCTGGGTTTATTGCTTGTGTCTGCTCTCTCTTCATCCTTAAGCTTTTGAACTCTTTCATGTTGTATATTTTTGTAAGTTAGATTCTCTTTCTGCACATTTCCTACCTTTGCTGCTCTGTCCTAAGGAGCCAAAGCCCAGAGAGAATGGCAATGACAAGAATCACTTCACCAGAGTCCAGATTTCACATGTAGACCATCTTTACGTTGCTTAGTAGTTTTTCTGAAAGATATGGTCTTTGTTAATGGAAATACCTTGAACTTACAATAGTTACTAGCAAGACTAATTCCCTAAATAATTTCCCAAGAAATGCTCTTGGGGAAATAAGCAATTTGAACAGTGACTTTGCTAGATAGATCCTTATATATTAATATTAATATTAATATTTATTTAACATGCTCTCTATCCATCTTGTTAACATCTGTTGTAATAAAGGAAACCATTGCCAAATAGTTTTAAGAGTGATGGTGATGAGATGGCGTGCATCTGAATGTCTGTTTGGACTGGATTTTTGATTTATTGTCCCTATTCTGCACTTAGAAGAAAGGGAATCTCTCAATTTTCACTTTTCTTGAGCATGAAGAGCTTTAATAGTTGAATCATTTGATTTGGTTATTGAAAGGATTGCTATTATTGTTCAGCCCAGCTGACCCTCTGGAATTTGAGGAAGGTGTTTAGCCATTTGAGGGTTTGCATTTTGTGCTATTTTATTGCCCTTATCGTTATATGAAATGCTACATTATCAGCATACTTGTGTTGTTTTTGTGCTGGTTCCAGCTGCCATGTGCAATGACTTGTTGAAACCTTGACATCTGTTTTCCCTTTTCCTCCTTTTTTTTTTTTTTTGAAATCAACCATGTCGCTCTTTTTCAGTGTTGCATATGAGCCTTAACTTAGCATGTGTACCTAGCCAAAAGCCATCATACATCTGAGTTACATTCCAGACACTATGTGATGGAGCGCTGTCCTGCATGCATTTTATTAATGATTATGCCTAAAAGAAATGGAATTTATGGCATTATCACCAGAGTCCACCATTAGTCAGTAAACTAACATGAGCACATTGTGTCATGGATACTAAGGTGATACCTACATTGTGGCACTGGGATTGCAGAAGTAAAATACTTTCAAAAAAGGGAAAATAAGTCTCCCATCTCTAAATGTATTTGGGTAGCTGTATGTTTTTGCATGGCCCATCTGCTACTTGGATCGCCAGTTGAAATCTGGTTCTGCTGCAGGTATAAGGTATGAGAGGTTTGGTTCAGATATTAACTCTTACAAATTTCATATCTTGACGTACTTTTGCAGTGCACATGGTCTTTCTCACACGAACAAGAGAGGCAGAAATATTCCCACATTGGACAAAATTATATTGTGAGGCAGACTGCTCTGAATCAAAAGACAAAAGGAAATCTTTATTTCTAGGGGTCTTTCAAGAAACTGCCTCCTGGAATGCTACCAGGGAGGACCTGATGACATGGTAATCTCTAAATTGGATGCTTTTGTAATGGTGCATAGACTATAACTTCGACCTTTTCATATATCAGTCAGCAATGTATATAATACAATTTCTGTTTTAAAGGGATTGCAGTATCTAAAGTAAAATTACAGGTTTTCATCTGGATTCAGATCCAGACAACTAGTAAATTTTATTTAGTCCAATTTAGACCAATTCCGAGAGAAGATGTGTCTTCCCTTCCAAGGGAAGGTTGTGTGATCTCCCAGTGTCTCAAAAAATGATTGCAGCTTGGTCCCACAATTACCAGCTGGGAAGGTGGAGAGCAACATCTGGCCAGCCAAGGAGAGAAGGATCCAGCTTACAATCTCCTGCTGAGCAGAACTTCAGAAAAATAAGCAGACCTCTAGAAAAATACATAGTAGACCAAGATAAAAAATTAATTAAATGCTTCTGTTCTAACAGTTAGTTCAAGCATTCATACTTGACTTGTAGCATGAGTTTGATTGGTCTCTTACTTGAACATGGAAATAATAGTATTGTACCATTTCAGGTAAAATGGTGAGAGTGTCTTTTGTTGAAAAATTGTATTGATTTCAGGGAGAAATTGCAATCAAAAGGCTTTACTGATGTGCTGCTATTTGGAAAGATCAGATTTTGAGAAACATTGATCATGTGCACCTTGTTTTTGAGATTTATGAATGAAATGCAAGTTTGAAGATCCGGGGGGAAATACATTAAAACTACTCGAGAAATAGCAGACCCCCTAATTGCTATTTGATGTAGTGGACCATTATAATGCATTTACTAAACATAGTGGGCACGACTGAATACAATATTTCATTTCATCCAGTGCTAGAAGCTTATGCTGAAAAATATTTTTATCTGTACTTCAAAAAGACATTTCCTTCTTATCTCCAAACCTGTAATTATAATTTCTAGGAACTGGCACCTTACTGCCTTTATCTTTTGAATGAATTAATTTCAGCTAGTTGGTCTCTGCCTCCTCATTTATGTGCTCTAAGCAACTAGAGAGATAATCAGCTAAAATTTTTCATGAAATGCGAACAATGAAAATTCATAATTTCTTGTTCTTGCTTATTTTAGGAACTTTAGACACTGACATGAGAAACTAGTCCAGTGCTCTGCTGTTAACTGCAAACAGAACAAAGCTGTCGATTTTAATTTTTTAATATCTCTCGGATGGTACTCTAAAAAATAATATCCCAGCTGAGGAAAAAAAAAAATTATTTTCTTGTAACATGACTGATAATTGACGGGTTTTCTACTACGTGGCCTTCAAATTGTGAGGTTTTTTTTCACGGGAGGTTGTGTCATATAAAGGCTTTCTTCAGCCAATGAGCTTGCAAGTGTCACTACTTTTTGAAGAACTTAAGCACTGAGAGGTGCTTAAGACAGGTTAAGAGACTGCTCTGAAACCAGCAGTTTGTGTTCAAGTCCAGTTGCAAGATAACAGTTATTTGAATAACATGTAAGGAAAATTAAAAACCATCTTGACAGAGAGGATGTTAGCCACAGTAGTGAAACTCGATGAACAAGCTTCCTTAGGATTCCTTGCTCCTTAAATCATAGGCAACATATTCTGTGCTTAGTTTTTCTGAGTGCTTAACAGTAGGATTCCATCATAATAGTTAAATAAATAACTCAGAAGAGCATGGTACTGCATTTGCAAAACCCTGCTGTGTAAATTGTTTCCCTTGTACGTACACATTCTGAAATTCAGTTTCTGAAACTATTTTAGTGCCTCTGACAAGGCAAGCACCTGAATTCAAAGAAATTTTATTTTGCTTAGTGATCAGAAATTAAAGTAATATTAATTTCTTGGTTCTTAGGCTTATGTGAGCACACTATTTACAAACAGTTGCCACCTGTTTGGACAAAAATACAGGAGAGCTGCTGGAGTCTGCACTTTGTGTGTCTGACCACTAAATGGTAGTGTTGTATTGCAACTGGTAAAGGAAAATACATGAATATGGCAGAGGAAAAAAATAATCCAGATGTAGTTGAACTCTGCCATCAAGTCTTAAAAATGTTTCCACTGGCTCATTAATTACATCTTCCGGTGTTAAATCAGCCCTTCTGTCAATGTTTGATTGTTCTGAAAAACATCCTCTGTTTAACACTGATTTATTTTAAATGTGTGAGGAGGTTTTTTTCCTCTCTGTCCCTGTACAAGCTTTGTTTTCATGTTTGAATTATCCATCACAAGCATGCTGATCTGTTGTGCAATTGCTATGGTATTTTTTATGATGACTAGCAGGATTCAGTTTGCTTCAGTGCAAAAGAAGACTGTAGTTGGTGTGGCCAAATGATTAATTGTTTTGGAGAAATGTTTAACTGGTGTGTTTGAGTTTTTTGAGCAAGATTGTCTGGGGCTGCAAAATAATTTCCCTTTTATTGTGCTGTAGGAATTTGCACTGCATAGCTGACAGGGAAAAGAATGCTTGGGGATGTGTTTGTGACAGATGGACATCTCACTCCTTAATGTGGCTGGAATTTCGAATATGAAAGTTCACTTTCCTGTTTCTTTGCCAAAGACATTGTTTAAAAATTGCCACAGTCCTTGAATTGCTCATGAGTATGCCTTTCTGCTTCCTTGCCTGTACAGTCTATCCAGTACTTCAGCTGTATGTTTAAAAATATTAATAAAAATATAAAATATTTAAACAATATTATTGATGCTAATACAGTTATTTTTGAGATAACACCTGTGATGTTTGTTGTCCCCAGATGTAGGAGTAGTTCTGACTTGTGTTACAATGCCAGATACCTGTCCAGTTGCTGCTTCCTGAGCAGAGCTGCTGGGGGAAGAGCAGCTCAGTACTCTTCAGTATAAATAAAAGAGGCAATAAGAAAGCCTGATCCCACTTTCTGTCACCTTAGGTCAGGCAGTAGAGGACATAGAACTACTTTTGCCTTGCTTATTCTCTAGCAGGAGTTGTCTTGGGCAAGATACATTGTTATGGTATATGATGTAGGGAGCTGAGTTTAGAAGAGAGTACTGAAGTGAGAGGGCAACGGTCATGTTTTAAGTTAGAGGTGACTGCGAGAACAGGAGTCAGCGCTGGAGACTTTCATACAGAAGAGGTGCAAGAGGGAAGTGAAATTTTAGTACACTCAAGGGTTTGAATAGTGGAGTGAGGGAACAGAAGAAGCAGTGAGCTGGTTAGAAAACTGGGAGACAGCGAGTTTATATTTTATGCAGGAGACTCAGAAGTAGGTGAAAGGAGGAGATGCCCACTTTAGGCTTGTTGATGCAGTCTCTACATTTTTCTTTTTTCCTGTGTGAATGCTTGTTATTTTGCTCCACGCTAGCTAATTAGAGCAATTGTGCATTAATGCAGCTGTCAAAGTAAGGTAACACTCAAGGAGAGGTCATTTTTGGGTGTGGATAGGAGCCACATTCTCATGGCTCTTATCCTGTCTGCTATGAAGTTGTTTTAGACAGGAGAAGTTTGAAGTGCCCATGTTAGTGGTTCCTGTAGAGAAACCTCTAATGAACCTGAATGTTAGTGCTTCTTAGTACTGACATCACGCATAAGCCCATGAGATGTCTGTTGGGAAATATCCCCCGCTCTCCTAAAATTCTATAACAAAGGAGCTTGTTTACTAAATTAGTTTTAACCTAACAAAGAAATTGTACAGGCTTAACCTAATATTTTGGGCCAAGGTAGATTATTTTCAGTGCATTAGAACAGCAAAGTTTCTACTATCTTTATCTGACTTTAAATGTTTAAGTTGAAAGCTTTTAAAAAGATTTTTCAAAAATTGAACATGTTTCTCAAGAGGATTGTTTTGCCATATTTGCAAAATCTGGGATCTTAATTTAAGTTGATTTTTTTTTCATCACTTAGTGCAACACATAAAAACAAAGCTGAGGATACTTAGATTACTGTATAAAGCACCATGTAGACAGGTTTTCTTGTCCTTATGAAAAAACTTTACTGACCAAGTGAGAAATACATATTTTAACAGAGGAAAATAGATGCTTAGTTCCTACCAATTTTTTTGCCAAGTCTTAGCTGGATAATGATCAGACAGATTGAAGTGTGTATGTCGCAGAATAGATGTTGATGAATACACATACTGTAGAGGTAGACTGATATTGCATCTTCAACAATTAAAAAAGTAGAGAAACCTCTATATTAGTGGCAGAGGGAACAAAATGAAGAGAGGTCAGCCCTGAGCCAGCGCTGACCAGCAGAGAGCTGAGGGGAAAGTGTGCATGGGGCGGGTGAAGTGTGACTCCCTAGGGCACAAGGATGCTCTCTGGCTTTCCATCTGCTCCTATGAGGCAGCAGGAGAGCAAACTATTTCTGCTGATTTTGAGTAAAAAAATGCATGTGTTTTTAACTATGATGGTGTCTTGTGGTCATCTAATTTAGGGGGACACACATACTGCGTCAGAGGCATTAACCTGCAGTGTGGCCACACACGGTAAAGACTAGCTTCAGCCAGCTCGAACACCTATGGTAACATCCTTTCATTTACAGAAACCCTTATAGTAACATCTCCTCTTCATTTACAGAGGGCACTCTTGTAATGAGAATCTCATGATAAAATGCTCTTCTTCACTGAAAAGCTCTCACAGCTTGGTGATGCAGTTGTCACCATGGAGATTTCACTCTAACAGAAAGGAATGAATTTGGTGCTGTTTAACTTCAGAAGTGTGTAGCAGATACTTCCCGATGCCTTCAGCTAAGCCATCACCTGAGGAGAGAACTTGGATCAGAAGCTGAGAGAGGAAGTACATATACACTGATGATAAAAGATATTTTTTTTAACACGACCGGATCTCAAGAAGTGGCATGTGTGTAACGACAGATAAATGTGAAAGGGCATGAATAAAAGCCTCAGAGCCTGAGCCAACAGGAAGGGAAATAGACTTGCCTTAAACTTGAAGGAAATATTCAAATGTGATGGTCTGTGAATTCCAGTTGAGGTCTAATTCTTTTCCCTCAGAAAGGGTATTTTCACATAAAATGGAGCAGTTGATGTTCCTTAAGGAAAAAAAAAAGAAAGGCTTGCTATCAAGAAGTATTTGGAAGCAATAAGTATTTTTTTGCCCTTCCCAAAATTATTGATATGTTTACATTTTTTATTTCGCAGAAATTGTCCAGAAAGCAATTACACCAGTATGAAGTGATTGATTTCTGATTTTTACTGATCTGTCTTCTAAGGGAAGCTCTACACAGTAAGCAGTAGTAATTCTGATAGGATTAGGAAGTGATTCTGCCCCTCTACTCTGCTCTCAGAAGACCTTCAGAGGAGCACCACACGAAGGGTCAGAGGGCTGGAGCACTTATCATATGAAGAAAGTCCAAGAGAGTTGGGGTTGTTCAGCCTGGAGAAGAGAAGGCCTGGAGGAGACCTTATTGTGGCTTTTCATAACCTCAAAGGGGTCTGCAAGAAAGCTGGTGACAAACCTTTTAGCAAGGTCTGTTACAATAGAGGGTTTTTTGATTAGATATTAGGAAGAAATTTTTACTCTGAGAGTGCTGAAGCACTGGAACTGGTTACTCAGAGAAGTTGTGGATGCTCCATCCCTGGAAATGTTCAAGGCCAGTGACAAGGCTGTGAGCAATCTGCTCTAGTTGAAAATGTCCCTGCTCATTTCCGCGGGTTGCACTAGAGGATCTTTAAAGTCCTTTCCAACCCAAACCATTTTATTGATTCTATGATTTATAAGGTCTCAGGAATATCCCTAGCTGTCATGAGACTTGTTATTGACTACCAGGGTAGATGACAGTAAAATCAGTTCATTATCTAATCTGAGATGTTCCTCCATGAAGCAATAGAGAAAGAGTGGGGAAATGGATAAAAATAAATACTGCAAAGGTCGTGGATAGTGGAAAACAGAGTTTAGTTAAGGAGAAAAATTAAGGGAAAACAAAAATAGAGATCTATTAGAATCTTTAAACAAGGTGTTTTTTTTGTTTTGTTTGGTTGTGAGGGGTTTTTTTGTTTGTTTGGTTTGGTTTGTTTTTTGTTTTGTTTGTTTGTTTGTTTCTTTGTTTTTGATTTGAAAAATCAGACAGAGGCAAAATACAAGGAGAAAAATAAAAGGAGAAAAATGGTGAGCTCCTTTGACATGAATAGCTAAAAAGACCTGTCTAGGAATTAAACAGCGAGGCTGAGTGAACCAAAAGTAGCAGGAAAATGAGAGGGAGCTCTGTAATAAAACTCATAAAACTTGACACAAAATTAATGAGTCAGAGTCCTAAAATCATGAGTCATTTAAATGGTAAGGTTTTTCCAAGGATGAAATATTTTCTTACTGCCTTTTTCACTATCAGGGAAATGGTAATCAAACTCAACATGAGACTGTTTAAGGTTCAAGAAAGATACTTTAAAATAGATTTAAAATTTCCCAGCTGGCTGGCCATGTGGTGAAGCCTGGAAGGCACGTGCCACTGACTCCCTGCCTACACCCTCCTTTGGACTGTTCCTTCCCCACCAGCCTCGATTACCCCTCTGTCACCCTCGGAGTGTGCTGCTGGCTGGCAGCCCATATCTCCTCTTTTCTTAGTGCCTAATATTTCCTGTTTGCCATGCTTTATTTCTCCTTTGCTTTTCATAAACCCCCTATACCCCATATCATTTGAGTTCCCCTTAGAGCCTTCTGCATCTTTTTCCTTTTAAATACTTCATTTCTTTGTCCTCGCTTTTCTTTTCAGCTCCAAAAGCTGTGGTGCCTGAGGACATGCCAGTTTGAGATTTTCTCATTGCTCATCCAAAATAGCTTTCAGCTTTGACTCTAATTAAGTTGTTGTTATTAAAAGAAGACAAGCACACAGAACACCCCCTCCTTCTTTTCTGTCCAAGAAACCAGCATTATGAAAACTGTAACAAAAATGTGAGTTAGTAATAGTGGTGGTGTAGTGTGCTGGTGCTACAAACTCTTCCTGAACACAGTGGAAAAATTTACTTTCTGAATATTTTTTATTTTTAAAAAATCAGTTTTTTCTGTTTAAACTTGATATATGGTCAATTTTAAAAGAAAGGAAAGTATTTGATTTGCTGATACATGCAGAGAATTTTGTTCTGTTTTTTGGTTTTTGTTTTTGGTTTTTTTTGGGGTTTTTTTTGTGCATGAGTTTTAAAATGTGAATTTAAAAAGTCCCTGATCGCACTGTAGCCAGAATACAGAAGTTATAAAAAGGGATTGCATCTGTGACTTTCATTTCATGCTTTTAGAGAATAGATTGATTCAATTACTCTTTCCATCTCTCCCTCCCTCCTTGCTTCCCTCCCTCTTCTTTCTTTCCCCTTGCCTTTCCCTCTCTTTCCTCTCTCTTCCTCTCTCCCTCACTCTGCACCTCCTCCACACCACTACTGACTGCTCTTTCTTACTTGTGGTGAGAGAATGTAACGAGTTATTGGCTCTACAAGCTGCTATCCTGAGCTCCAAAATGTGAGGCACAATTTCTCCTATGTTTAGTAGATATGAGAAGGAGGGTCTCCATAATAAGAGAACAGCTTCAAAGAGGTGAACTAAATGTTTCAGGCCAAAAAAAAGGGCTCCACAATAGATTTCTCACTGATTCCAGATACTCACCTGTTTAACCAAAGAAGGAAAAGTGAAAATAATTTTTAAAGTGCCTATCATGAATAGTGTGTATGGTGCAAAGCCAGTCTGAGGTTGTGCCTGTAGCCAAGTTTTGCTGTTCTGCTCCTTCTGAGCCAGCTCTGCTGATCTGCTTTGTGCTCCCCCGGTGGCTGTGGGTGCCTGGCCCGTCCAGGTTCCCCCCGGGTTCCAGGGACTAGAGGGTCAAAGCACCATAGCAACTGCTGAGATAAAGAATAATTTGGGTTTCTTCCTTGACAGAGAGCTGAGTTTGGCATTGGAAGGGCATGTGGGTGTCTTAAGTTGTGTACTAGGAAAATAAGTTGTGGGGGATTCAGGCTTCAGTGTGTACAACTTACTCAGGGAGATTTAGGCATGACAAATTCTTCCTCCTCCTCTGTTTTGCCTTGAGCATGGCCAGGTCAGCTAGTCTTGTTTATGTGACTTGCATATAGCCAAAGTCTGCGCTAGTGATCCATTTTCTTTGTGGCTGCTTGCTGTCTTTCTTACCACCAATGCAAAGACCCTGGCCTCTGCTAATGTTGCTGTCATTTATTCATTCCCTTAAAAGGTGTAAGAGAGACACCATTAATATTAAATAACACCTCTTTGCCAGAAAGGTTTTTGCTTAAAAGTGTCACAGTGTATTTAGTACCATATGTGTGGTAGAAAACATTTTTTTTTGTTTCTTTTTATTTAAGGTATGTGTTTGACTGCACCTGCACTGGCTTTGTTTTCCCACTGTGAGAAACTTCATGGTGAATATGAAAGATAAAAAATTATTTGTGAAAAAGAAGATGGATTGATTCTCTCACCTGAAAACAACAAAAATGTCCAAGAGAGGCTTTTCTAATTCACTGTTTTAAAAACTGATTAATTTTAAAGATAAACACATGCAACAGAGCACACTGACCTCTTAAGGACTTCCACGGTCCAGCTTAGGTGGTACAGATTGTTATCTTCTAAACTATAACTTTTGAGGAGCTGTGCTCTCCAGAAGTGAAAATGGGTAATAAAACGTATGTCCTGTTGCTTAGCTGGTGACTGAGTGTGAACAGGAAGTGCTTGCTCATTTCTCTCCAAAAAAGCCTGGACGGGGGTGCTGTGTATTTGTTAGATGCCTTCTGGAAGGACTTTTCAGTGTAACCTCTGAGAAGTGTGAACCTGGGAGCAGAGAGGGCCAGGGATGCTGACACAGAAACGATGAAAAATGCAGACAGGGAAGGACATCTCAGGCCTCCCAATAATAGTATAAAAAGATATTGAAAACCTTAATAGAAGTTATTCCAGAGGAAGATGGATTTGGAGGAAAATTATGATCTTGTTATGAGCTTTCTAAGAGCTAGAATTATAATTCCCAAATTAAAATCTCAGGAGGCAAAAAACCCTATAATTTTACATACAGAGTATGAAACTGAGGGCAAAGAGAAAAGAGGCAAGCATAGGAACTTGTTAAATTTTAAGTATAAAGTGTAATAAAAGCCAAAGATATCTAAGTACAAATTATTTTTCATGTGTTAATCCTATTTTCTTTCTTATTTGCATATAAATTGCACTGATTGAACCTGAGATGCTTTAAATATTGGCATAGTTGAGCTACCTGCATTTTAATGTCTTTTTTAGGCTTGAAAGAAACCCTCTTAACTGTGCAGAGTCAAGCATTTTTGAGGTTTATTAAATCCATAAATTTTTAAAATTCATATATGAATTGAGTTTTTATTTATGCTTATTGTCAAAATAGCTCAACTTTGTGCCTAGAGATGCTTATTACTGGTTTGGTTCTAATATTCTGCTTAGTATAAATGCAAATGTAGAGGTTATCTCTCCCCAGAAGTGTGTCAAACTTAGGAGGCAAACAGGAAATCACAGGATTTTTAATGTTAATCTGCAAATTAGTAGTTTTGTACATGCTGTGGGAGAGGTGGCAATTTCAGAGGAACTTGACTGAAAGGAAGAGATGTTTGAAGCTTGGTGGGAGTATGGGGTGGGAAGACAGGCGGGATATGTCTTGTGGACAAAAAAAAAGATGGGAAATAAATGAGTTTATTTAAAGGTTGCTGAGGCTGATACACTAATAGAATGTAAACTGAGTAGGAACATGATAAAAAGCTCTATCAAATATTTACATTTTTGATGCTGGTGTTCAGGTAGAGTGTCATGTTAAGATGACAATGGCTGTAGGAATAGGGTTGTGGCTGACCTGAATTTACAGCTATATGCATTGCTTAAGGAAAGGATAATTTAGGAAGTATCTGTGTCTTTTTTTGGGGTATTTATTTCATCTAGTGTTGTTCTCTCCATTTTCTATTTTTCATTTGCTAATGTCCTACCTTTAAAGTTGTTTTAATTATAAATCTTACTCTCTAAGCTAGTCATGACATGTACCACTGCTTTTCGTCTTTAAAATATTTCTACCATAGAGACTCATAACTGTTGTAGGTGCCTTCAGGCATGTTTTTGGGAAGCACAATATGAATTTTATAATGCCTAGTAGACACCAGTTACTTTGGGTTGTGCTTTTTTTTATGCCCAAATCTAGCAAAATCTCATTAGCTAATTATTTCACTTGTGTTTTTGTAGGCTTGAAATGCTGAATTGCCCTCCCCTGGGTTTTTTGAAGGGATTTGTCTGGATCAGATGGACTGTTCTCAACTGCTTTTTCAGTTTTTAGAGATTTATGTGTTGCTTTCCTGTCTGTAGATCTGTAACACACCTGAAATGTATCTACAACAATGCATGAAGCATGAGGAACAAACAAGAGGAGCTTAAAGCTTTTGTCCAGTCCCAAGAATCAAGGGGCAAAAAAACAATGTGGATGTCATAGTGGGAGTCTGCTATAGACTTCCTGCCAGGATGATGATGCCAACAAGTTATTCTTTGAGGAACTAAGGAGCACTTCCAAATCAACAGCCCTTGTCCTTACGGGGGACTTCAACTTGCCAGAAATCAGCTGTGAGCATCACACAGTTGGTACAACCCAGGCCAGAAGATTCCTAAAAAACCTGGATGACAACTTTAGGGAGCAAGTCCTAAGAGAGCTGACTTGGAAAGATGCCCTCCCTGATCTGCTGCTTGTCAACAGAGTGGATCTCATGAGCAAAGTGGAGATTGGGGGCTGTCTTGGCCACAGTGAACACAAAGTGACTGAGTTTAAAATCTCTGTTGACAGTAGGAAAAGTGCCAGCAAAACCTCAGCTCTGGACATGAGGAGAACAGACTTCAGACTGCTCAGGGAATTAGCAAATAATGTCCCCTGGGAAAATATTTTTGTGGGTGCTGGGGTCCATCATTGCTGGTCACTTTTCAAACATCACCTCCTAAGGGCACAGGAGCAGGCAATTCCCAAATGTCGGAAGTCAAGCAGGAGAGGCAGAAGGCCGGCTTGGCGTATGCCCAGTGGAAGCAAGGTCAAGTGACATGGGAAGAATTCAGAGATGCTGCTTGCCTCTGTAGAGAGAAAATTCATGTGGCCGAAAGTCAGCTGGAGTTGAAGCTGGCCAGAAATGTGGGCGACAATAAAAAGAGTTTTTTCAAATACGTCAGTGGCAATAGAAATATCATTGGTTCCTTACAGGATGAGGATTATCACCTCACAAACAGGGACAGAGACAAGGCAGAGATGTTTAATGCTTTCTTTGCCTCTGTCTTCAACACGAGTGACAGACCAAGGGGATCTCAGTGCCCTGAGCTGGAGGATCATGATTGCAAGAACGATCAACTTCTGTTGACCCTGAAATTGTGTGGGATCTGCTGCTCCAGCTGGATACCTACAAGTCTATGCAGCCTGATGGGACTCATCCCAGAACCCTCAAAGAGCAGGCTGATGTTTTTGGAAAGCCTCTCTTTGTGATTTTTGAGTGGTCTTGGGAATCCAGAGAAGTCCCAGTTGAATGGAAGCTGGTGAACATTGTCTCGATTTTCAAGAAGGGCAAGAAGGAGGACCAAGGAAACTGCAGGCCTGTCAGTCTGTCATGTTTTTTTTTTTTTTTTTGTGGTTTTAAAGTTAAGTTGAAAAGTTGTTCCTTTTCCCTGGTTGTGTTTGGGGGAGGGGAGCTGGTCAAACTGG